>CM065120.1:16811250-18030000 GCA_033026305.1 Cirrhinus molitorella | reverse complement strand
GAATTATTATTATTATAATATTTTTTTTCCATAAATGTATATACACATGATACCTAAAATCATGCTGCTTTTTGAGGAGAGATGTTCTTTTCTAAATGACTAGATTTATGATGAACAGGTGGACATTAAAAAATCTCTTAGACTTGCACACTAAAGGAGGTACCCAAGCTGTATCTGGAGTCTAGAATATCATATAGACTTGAGGGTGGGCTTTTTTGACTTGGGCCAGCAAATAGCCACCTTTCAACCATCATGCAATGCCTTAGAAACTGCTCTAGAACACAAAAAACATTGACAACACCTTAGAAATTTCCATATTCTTAAAAAAAAAAAGTAATTTTATGTTGTCTACTTATGGCTTCAGTTTTCACTGCTTTCACTCATAAGATGGTATTTTAAGCCCTTTTTCATTGTCATGCAACAACCTTCTCATGTGTCATGTTCCCTTTAGTCAGTATATCTTTTCATTCTAGTACCCTTTCATCTCTATGACGTTGTCTTTTTTTCTGCATTCTACCTCTCAGTTGCACTCTCTCTCTGTCTGTCCCTCTCTCACACACTCTCTCTCCCCCTCAGTGTGCGCGATGGCTGTGAGAAACTGTCTGGAATGTCAGCAGCACACTCTGGGTAAGTCTGGAGCAGAGAGCAGCCGTGGACAGCAAAGCCTTCTGGGAGCCGCCAAGTCTATACCAGCACAGGCAAGTTCAACATCATGCCAAGGATACCTCTCTCCCTCTCTCTACTGTCCAGATGGTAATTTTAAATAGGAGCTTAAAAACAATCCTTAAATAGAATCCTTTTGGTCAATATTCCAAGGCTTATTTCTTAAAGTTCCAGTAAAAAAATAAAAGCATTTTTCCCCCTTAATGTGTTGTGTAACTTACACTCCACACTCACAGCTCATCTATTATTAAGCATCTTAGCAAAACTGTTCCATTAATGCCTCTGTGCCTCAGCGCTGTCTAAACGTGCAAGAGCAAACTAGTAAATCACCCTGGTTTTTACAAAATCCAACTGATGTCAAATGTTGAAGCAGTGGGAAATAAAAAAAAAATAATAAAAAAAACTCTGTGCTGAGTTGAGCTGACATTCTGAATGAGACTGTGTGAATTGTGTGTGTTACAGAGTCCTGTGGACATTGTGACAGGAGGGATGTCTCCTATCAGAGATTTAGACCGGCTTCTGCAGGACATGGACATCAATCGTCTTCGTGCTGTAGTGTTCAGAGACATAGTGAGTTTTTCTTAATTCAGTACTCATATTCTACTACTGAATTTCTCGCTGGCACTGATCTGCCACTCAATTAGCTAAATGTCTATTTTTTCTGTAGTGCTCTATGTGGAACGCAAAGAAACACTGCCAAAAGATTTCAATTTTGCCAAAATATATAGATGATTTTTTTCATCTCATGAAAAAGACAAGTCACTTGTAGTAGAATACATTTTACTTTTTCAAAGTGACTTGATTAAAAACATGGCCAAATGATATACGTTTGGTTTGGTTTTGATAAATGGCTACTTGACGTATACTGATTATAATAATTTTAGTGCTGGGTAACGATTAATCACATTCAAAATAATGTGTGTGTTCTGTGTATTTTTATTAAGTATATATAAATATACACACATGCATGTATATATTTAAGAAAAATATATTATGTTTATATTTTAAATATATTTATGTATAATATAAATTATATGAATATAAATATGTAAATGTAAATATTTTTTAAATATGTGTATATTTATAAAATATGTATGTGTGTCCTTATCTATACATGATAAATATACACAGTAGACACACTTATATTATATGAACAAAAAACATTTATTTTGAACGCAATTAATCATGATTAATTGTTGCCCAGCACTAAATAAGATATATCATATATTAAAACACTGCGTCAAAATTTTTTTTTTTATGTTTTTGTCTCTTCTGCTCACCAAGCCCGCATTTATTGGATCCAAAATGCAGCAAAAGCAGTAATATTGTGAATATTTTTAGTATTTAAAATAATTGTTCTACTTACTAAATTTACTTCTACAAAGCTAAATTTTCAGCATCATTACTCCAGTCTTCAGTGGCACATGATCCTTCAGAAATCATTATAATATGCTGATTTGATGTCCAAGGAAAATGTATTATTATTATTATTATTATTAATATCAATTTTTAAAACAGTTGAGGATTTTTTAGGATTATTTGATTAATATAAAAATCTAAAGATCAGCATTTAACTGTAATAAAATGTTTTTGTAACATTATACACTATACCATTCAAAAGCTTGGAGTCAGTATAATTTAGTTTTTCTTTTTCTTTTTTGGAAAATAAATTATAGAAATTAATACTTTTATTTAGCATGGATGCTTTAAATTGATCAAAAGTGATGATAAAGACATTTATAATGTTACCAAAAGATTTATATTTTAGATATGTAATAATAATAATATTTCTATTTTCAGAATGCTGTTCTTCTGAACTTTCTATTCATCAAAAAAACCTGAATCTACTCATCTGTTTTTACCTTTATAATATTTTTTTTTCATTAAATGAGCAGCAAATCAGAATATTAGAAGGATTTCTGAAGGATCATGTGACTGGAGTAATTATGCTAAAAATTCAGCTTGAAATCACAGTAATAAATTGAAATTTAAAAAATATTCAAATAGAAAAATATTTTACAGTTTCATTGTTTTTGCTGTACTTTAGGTATAACTAAATGCAGGCTTGGTGAGCAAAAGAAAAAAAAAAGCAAAAGCAATAAAATCTTACTGTTTAAAAACTTTTGACTCGTATATATTGTATATATAGTGTGTGTTTTTTTTTTTGTTTTTAACAGACACCAAGGACTGGTGTAACAGCCATTACACCAGTCCTTGGTGTCACATGATTCTTAGGAAATCATTCTAATTATGCAGATTTGGTGCTCAGGGAACATCTTATTATTACTAATGTTAAAAACCTTTGTGTTGAAAACAACAGCATTTATTTGAAACATTTTTGTATCAACGTAAACTGTTACTTTTGATCAATTATGCATCCTTACTGAATAGAAGTATTCATTTCTTTATTTAAATAGCAAATAGCAATTTTACTGACCCCAAACTTTTGAAAATAGTGTGGCTAATTTTTACAATATTCTAACAAATGCACATTGTTTTGTTGTGTGCTGTGCTTTAGGAGGACAGTAAACAGGCTCAGTTCCTGGCACTGGCAGTGGTCTACTTCATCTCTGTACTCATGGTATCTAAATATCGAGACATCCTTGAGCCACACAATGACAAAAGACATGCCCAGCGCTCACAGTCTGTCAGGAGCACAGGTGACCACCTAAACCCACACATATCACTGCTGCACTTTTGAACTCAGAGAACCTACACAGAACAAATATACATGCATTCAGTGTTTTGAGCAGTGGACTGTTGTGTTTTTTTGCAGAGAGTGTTCAGTCGGATCTTGAGAACGGTTTGTCTCCTCATCGCAGAGACTCTAGTATTGAAGATGGGAAGACCTCAGTTGCCCCCAGTGATTCTGAGACACGGACCGGCCCGGATGCTGTATCTGAAGCACTGTCTACTTTGTCCTCTGAAGTCAAGAAGGGTCAAGAGGTCACTGAGAGAGATAGCAAAGGAAAAAACGTTAATGTCAAGGATATTTTGAGAAGTCTTGTTAGTGCACCCTCTGATGACATTGTGGTGGATCCTAGCCTTATACCGCCCGGGTTTCTGGGTGCAGTGGCCGATGCTTCCCGTGACCAGTCCGTCCAGTTCCACTCCTTTGACAGGTGAGTGGACAATCAGAATTTATTGTTCGCTGGGCACTCTGTGCACACAGATCTAAGCACTTTGCTAGAGGCGCAAAAGCTGTTGTTCTCCCTTCACACATTTAAAAGAAAAAAAACAAACATGTTTTCTCTTGGAGTGTTCTATGGCAGCGGTCTGTGTACGTTTTATGATGGACACCCCTGCAGAGCACCTGACTTTTGCTGAGGAAGTGTGCCATTCTACACAAACAAACAGCCCTACAAAAGCAGAGCCCTTCAAAATGAGCCTCAGGAGACGCATACACATCCACTTGTACATTCCTTCACCGGTGGATTTGTGTTTGCTGGTGTTTGTAAGGGCAGATGGTTATTGTTAAGGAGAAAAAAAAAACATTTCAGCTGTACCGCTGTTTGTTTCATCACTAACTATCCACCTTATTCCTCACCGCAAAAGTAAGCGTATAGGCGAGACCTCCGGTTCATTAGCTGCTATAAGAAAATGACGAGAAGAATAACAATGTGCAGTAAATGGTAAAACGGTTTGCACTACAAACCAGTGTGTTCATAATTAAGATAATACATTAAAGTAAGGTGACAAGACACTTCAGCAAAACTAGCTGTTTTGTACAGCTAAAAATAGCTGGACGCGGATGAGATCAGAAGCCAAACCCATAAAATTTACAAAAGGCCACACCCATTCTTACATGGATAGGGCTCAACTTTAAAGACGTTTTCAGTGGACTTCTCACTTCTCCAAAAGAATACAGTGGTATGGTATTTAAATCTCCTAATATAATAAATATTTTATTCATCCTTTATTTAGCCAGAAGAACCCCATTGAGACTTCAGTCTTTTCAGGGAGACCTTGTCAAGACTGCAGCACATAGTTGCACACAAAACCAGCTACAAAACAAAATACTCATACAAAACAATTGATAAAAGTAAGATCAAGCGAAACACATCCAAGACTCCTTTAAAACAGTTTGCAAAACACATTTAAATGTACCCAGGGATGGATTATTACAGTTTGCAAGTTATAAAAGTGACAATTCAAAGATAAGTAGTCAGTAATAAAATAAGAACAAATAATAAGCAAAAACACAAAGAAATACAATATAACAAATAGGGCTATAAAACTGATTAATCACATTTAATCGCTTCCAATAAGAAAAAAAAAAGAAGTTTGTTTGCATAAAGTGTATGCGTGTATATTTATATGTATATATTTAATAAATATATGTAATATGTAGTTATATTTACAGTTGAAGTCGAAAGTTTACAAACACCTTGCAGAATCTGCTAAATGTTTTGTATTTTACCAAAATAAGAGGGATCATACAAAATGCGGTTATTTTTAATTTAGTACTGACCTGAATAACATATTTCACATAAAATATGTTTACATATGTAGTTCACAAGAGAAAATAATAGTTGGAATTGAAAAAAAAAATGCTGAAAAACCAAAGAATCTGTGGGACCTGAAGGACTTTTTTGAAGAACAGTGGGCAGTTTACCTGTTCAGGACAACCAAGGGACTCATGAACAACTATCACAAAAAAAAAACAACAAAAAAAAAAACAGCTGTGGATCATTCAGGCAACAACGCAGTATTAAGAATCAAGTGTATGTAAACTTTGGAACAGGGTCATTTTTATAAATTCAGCTAATATTATTTTCTCTTGCAAACTATATGTAAATGTCTTTTATGTGAGAAATCTTATTCAGGTCAGGGCTAAATAAAAATGAACATGCATTTTGTATGATCCCTCTTATTTTGGTAAAATAATGAACATTTTTCAGATTCTGCAAGGTGTATGTAAACTTTTGACTTTAACTGTATGTATAATATGAACTATAAAAAATACTTATATATGATATTTATGCATATGTATTTGCTTTCACTAGTTTACGTTCACTTGAAAATAGTTGTGCTGTCTAATATTTTTGTGAAAACTGTAATACAACCATGTTTTTTTTAGTGAATGAAAGAGCAGTATTGTTTTTTTAAATCATAGCTTTACTATCACTTTTCAATGTTATTAATTCTTGCTGCATATAAGTATTAGAAAAAGTCCACAGTCATTGGAATGGATGTTGTGTGTGGATGTCAGATTGCATGTACACTTATACATTTTTTTTGTGTGTGTTTTTGGGATGTTTTTATTCCTTTGCATTGCTGTCTGTTGTTAAAAGAGTGTAGTGTAACTGCTGCTTCACAGGGAGGGTGGGGTATGTTGGGAAACAAGATCCATTGCTATGTGTTGGCGAACGTCTGCACTGTCTGGTTTTTATTTGCTGCATTGTCTGTGCATAAGTCTGACATAACCAGAGAGGGTTTATCACAAAAAAAAAAAAGAAAGAGAAAGAAAGAAAGTAAAAAAGGGAGATTATGCTTTTGTGTTGGAAATAGAGAGCAGTATGTCATGCCATCTTCTTTCTGTTTACCTTCTGCTCTCTCACATCTCTTCTTCTTTCTATGTCTTCTGGGCATCTGTGAGACATCCCTCTGATCTGGCCTTGTGTTTTATCTGAGGAATGCTCTGTCAGGTATCACCACGCTGCTGATATCAGGACAGGGATTACGCTGGCTCCTGCAAAGGATGAGCTTAAAGCTCCCAGCAGTCACTGCAACTCTCTTCTGCCGCCACCACTAAGAAATAAAGACATTTTTAGAGATGACTTAGTTCTCTGTCAGGTCTTCAGTCAAACCAAGCTTCTCTTGCGACCTGTTCACAACAACACAAATGTTTGGCACAAACATTTGGTCAATTTGTCTGTTCAGACTAGAGGCCTTCTTGGGTCCTAAAATTTGTACCCAAGCTAAATCATTTCTTACCCGAAGCTGACGTGCATAAATACATTTTTTAAAAGAAAAATCTAATAAACCTAGACCCAAATCCAACCCAGCCCGGCAACATTTTTTTTAGAAACCGACTGGACCCAAAGTAAACGGCATTGATGTGTGCACAGCCTCTAGCCCTGCAGTCAGAATGGAATAATTTGGTTTTTCTGACTGATTTGGCTGATTTGGATTTAATAAAAATGAAATCAATAGCCTAATAAATCATGGATTTGCTACTGTTGTCTGATGCGTCTCATACCTGTAGGATGGATTTCTGTGTGCGAGGTTACAAACAGGAAAAGCAAAAGGAACAATTATATAATTTCCCCAGCCTTTGTTTTATTATTCATAAAAGTAATGAAAATTATGTTTGAACTGATAGTGGTTGTGCTAATATCTCAGTTACTACTGGGTATCCGGGATAGTTTAAAAGAATTCTGATCTTGCCGGGTCCATTTGGAAAAGCACATTTATTTTAAATTACTCGAGAACTAAGGCCATAAATACCAAACCAAAGTTTTTGTCGTTTTGGACTTGAACCTGCTTGGGTTTTCGGATGTAAATTGACCTGTGAAGACATTTACGAATCAGACCAAGGTGTACAAAAAAAAAAGGGGCAGACAGGCTGAATGAAAATTAAAATTCACATAGACAAGCAGAAATGCTTATAAAAATATTAATCAAGTAGTATTTTCAAACAGCAGTTGTTATTATTAATTTTTAATTTGCTGTGATGGTTATGGTTTGTGGTGTGCAGGTTAAAATTCTCTTCAGCTGTTCATTGTCCCCAGCAATGGCTCTGGGAAAAATGTGAATCAAATTAAATTGTTGATTCAAATTAAACTGTTTTCGCATCAACTTTGATGCTAAAATCACAAGCCTTAAAGCAGGATTTTTTTTAAATAGTTTGTTCAGTCATTAATTTCAGTCATTAATGATTGTCTGATTTTTGTAGCATTTGAAGTTTATATTGATCTGTTTTACGTGCTGTAACTTTCTGTTCCCCAATTTTAATCGACTTCAGAATTTGCCTCTAAATTCTCAAATTTACTTCTCAAAATTCTCAAAAGTATTTATTTTTTATTATTTAGTTTTGACTTTATTTATTTATTTTTCAAGAATTTGTAAAATATGGATGCAGTCTTCTACACAATATTAAAGTTGTGCCTAAAAGAATAATCAAAATGCTGCTTAAATGAGAAGTTCACTTCCAGAACAAAAATTAACAGATAATTTGCTCAACCACTTGTCATCCAAGATGTTCCTGTCTTTCTTTCTTAAGGAAAACATTTCAGGAATGTTCTTCATATAGTGGACTTCTATGGTGCCTGCTAGTTTGAACTTCCAAAATGCAGTTTAAATGCAGCTTCAAAGATGTCTAAATGTTCCCAGCTGAGGAAGAAAGGTCTTGTCTAGTGAAACGTTCAGTTATTTTCTAGAAAAAAATTACAGTTTATATACTTTTTAACCTCAAATGCTCATCTCGTCTAGCTCTGTGATGTACATGCGTACTCTTATGTGCTCTGGTTCAATGCGGTTAGGGTAGGTCGAAAAACTCCTATCTCATTTTCTCCTCCAACTTCAAAATCGTCCTACATCGCTGTTTTTTTACCTTTTTTTACAAAGGGTGTTTGACCTTCTTTGTATGTTCACTTTTAAAACACTGAGTCGATACTTCTGCAGCAATGTAGAACGATTGTTTTTTTAGAAAATCACAGATCGTTTTGCTAGATGAGACCTTCTTCCTCGGCTGGGATCATTTAGAGCCATTTGAAGCTGCATATAAACTGCATTTTGGAAGTTCAAACTCGGACACCATAGAAGTCCATTATTTGGAAAACATTGCTGAAATGTTTTCTTCGAGACATAATTTCTTTACAACTGAAGTAAGAAAGACATGAGCATCTTGGAACGCAAGAGGGTGAGTAAATTACCTGTATATTTTGGTTTTTGAAGTAAACTTCTCCTTTAAAGTAGTTTTAAATTAGGTATAATGTCACCTAGGACCAACTTCCTGAGAGTATTTAATGTAACTACCTACCAATTTCCCAGAGTGTGAAGGAAAGTCTTATCTTCTCTCAGGATCCCCCGGCGGAGAGGTGCCGAGTTATCTGGATGACTCCAGCTCTGAGTCTGGTGTTCTCCAAGTCCACTTACACACTCTCCCTCTTCAACACACACTCACTTGTCCTGTCCTCCAAACATTCTCTCTCACTATCATTCTGTCTCCTGTTTTTTTTTTTTTTTTTTGTCTCATTTTGATTTGACTATTGTAAGTTGTTTTCCAAAGTGCTCTACCACTGCACAATGAATGAATTACCAACTGAAATACCAACCAAATATTTCAAACCCAGAGTGCTGAATACTCCCACTGTTCCCTCTTGCTGAAGTCTGATCAGTGTTGCAGCATCTTACTCCATTTATACTGTACACAGAGCTTCCCTGGAGTTCTTTTCTGTGCCAGTATGCATGCATGCATGCTTGCTTAACAGAGTATACGTTGGAACACCCAGGGTGGTATGATTGAATCCCAGAGGATTTACGAGTGTTATATATGGAAAAAAAAACAGGGTCTCCCAGATAAAACAGGCCTGGGGTCAAGGGTAAAACAGACATTAAACTTATTTACTATCAACAACACCCTGATTTCACCATACGTCTTTCTTACCACACTCTTGTTTTGACATGAAGTCTGCAAATATTTGCTGATAGGATCCAGAGACCAGTGAATAGTGACATGATGACTTGTTGAACAAAATTTGACGTACACAATGACCAAACCAATGATAAAGGGTTAAGATTTCACAGAGATTATACGATTACTGATATTCTTTACAACAGGTATGAAAATGAGATGGAAAAAGATACATCATCAGAATGGTTTTAATTAAAACTTACTCTTGGAAAAAAAAAATCACCACATCTGACATTATCAACACCATTTTTATTTATTCATTTATTTATGATGCCAAGGAGTACAAAAAAATAATTAAAACAGAAAAAAAGAAAACAGCACAGTATAAAACTAATTTAAAACAGCATTTCTATGTGAGGAAGCTGATTGTTAAGTCTTTGTTAAACATCAGTTGAAAATGTCGATCCGTGTCCAGTAAGATCAGTTTCTCCCACACATTTCCTCGCACCCGATCTCACATTTGTGCAGATTACGGGAAACATGCTGTTTACATGTCGTCTCCGGGAGTGTTGGTTAAAACTGCTAAATAATTCAGCGTCTGGAATCCAAACTCCATGGACGCTGGTCAGCACTGGCCTCTCGTCTGGTGGTATACACCTGGCAGCTCTGATTAATTGACAGCGGTAGTGAGTTGGGGCTAAGTGTGGCTAATGGTGTGCTGAATAATTTAAAACCTGCGCCTTTGAGCAGATGGATGCTGCAGCCGTTCACCCCCCCTCTGTCAGCAGCCGTCCACCCCCACCATCCCACCACCGGTCAGCGCTAAACACGCACTTGAGAGAGAACAGAAATGCGCTCTAATAGAGTTTTTGGAACGGCAGACTGTTGAACAGCAAATGCTGATGTCATTAGCGTGATACCGTGAGCTTTTCAGTTTATAAATTCCTTTAGTTTTCTTGGACTGGATATTTTCAAGTTAAGGAGACATTAGATGTTTAGAAATGGTGTGAGAACACTCTCGTTCTCGTGCCTTAGCTCCTAGGCAACTTCCAGCGGGACGTTTGAAGCGGTCTGTCCTAGACGGCTCTTATCTGACGCTGGCGTGCCTCCTCAGTCTGTAGCGTCTCTGTAGAAGTGTTCTGGAGAGGAGCTGGTGACTGCGTAGCATTACCCCCTCTGTCAGCACTGATAAACTCAACACTAGCCACTGTGAAAGGCCAGAGCTCTGTCATGGCTTTCAACTGATATGAACCATTTCCATTTTTACCTCTAGACAATGTACAATGCAGCTGAGAGAAGTGACAGCATTATGAAAGCTTTTAAATACTGATGTGTTCTTTAACTTGTAAACAATTTTACCATTTGTGATTTTACAAGGATTACCATGGTTACTTACTTTGTGTTTAACATGTTTTCTGTCTGGTTTACTTCAACATTAATCACTTTTTTCTGAAATTAATTGTGATTAATTGCAATTAATCACAAAAGTTAAAGTTTTTACATATACTTTTATATTGCAATAATTTTGAATTCATTCTTCAAATCAATGTAGAAACAACATAAAGACAGTATATTTTAATCTTTTTTATAACTGAAGGCCTTTCCTGTGCCAAGTAAGAAATTTACAGAATTTGAAGAAAATTGAGTAAAATCGAACACTGAATTCTAAATTAAAAATAGATGAGTCCGTAAAGCCACAAAAGTTATTGATTTCCTCTTTTTGTCTTTGTTCTTTGATTAGGAGACATCACAGCAGCTGGGTTATTAAGTTATTTGGCTGCTATTACTTTAAGAGCTGCCGCTGCTGAAAGTGATGTGGATCTGACACGCATGGTCGTAGTTTAATTCACGCTTTAATATGAAATGATACAGGCTACAGTGTGCGCTGCCGTTTTTGTGTGTGCAGTTGAGGAGCATGAGCTACGAGCACAGTATAATGGCTGACAAGACAGGAAAATTTGTTTTTACTGACATATGGCTTGACAACATCTCACCTGACCGCAGATCACTGATGTTCTACTGAAGCTGCCACGTCACCTGTACATGTCCGTGTTTGTTTAACTGGCGTTTGTCGCTGAGGTGAGGTGGAGTGTGCATCTAAAAAACTTTTAAAATATGGTCATAAAGACGTTTTGCATCTAAATAAATGCAATTATTAGAGTGAAGGGGTTGAAAATACAGTTTGTACAGTATAAAAACCGCTACACTTATGGTGAGTCCACAAACCACATAAATGACTTTCTTCTTTCAGACGAATGCAATCAGAGTTATATTAGAAATTGTTCTGGCTCCTTCAAGCTTTATAATGCAATGGGTGGGTGTTTCACTTCATCAGTCCAAAACAATCCATGGTGCATCCATCCTTAATAAAAAATGCTTCTCATGGCTTCATTTAGCGAATTGATGCATTTTTGTAGAAAAAAAATCCATATTTAAACCGTAATAATCACTTTAATCTAGCTTGTGCTAACAGTTGTACACAGAAGCAGCTCTGGTTGATGATGATGTGGGATGTCGGCGTTGCACATGCACATGTGAGTCTCATGAAAACCAACATTTGTTTACAGAAGCAAAGGAAGCAAAGGGGAAAACCAGTCACCTCTTGGCTTTTATCGAAATCCTCCAACCTTTTTCTTTACAAATCCTCATTATGTACTTCTAATTCGTGACCTTTGTTTTGTTTTGATCTCTCCACTGCATGTCAATGTTCGTCACGGCTGAGCTGTTTGAGGCACTTTTTATTATGGGTGGATGCACTTTATTGGACTTGTTTTAGACTGGTGAAGAGAAACGCCTGCCCGTTGCATTATAAAGCTTGAAGGTGGCTGAACAATTTTTAATATAACTCCAGTTGCATTTGTCTGAAAGAAGGAAGTCCTATACACCTAGGATGTCTTGAGGGTGAGTTATTAATGGGCTAATTTTCATTTTTGGGTAAACTAACCCTTAAGCAAACAACTTTTTTTTTTTTTTCTTTCCCCAAAATACTAGCAGTCTATTTGGCAAATGGCAGGATGTGGAGCATGATGTAGTTCCTGAGTTACCTGCAAAAGGAGTAGCAATTCAGACATGAATGGAAATCGAATATGCATGGCAAGGACTGATCAGTGTCTTGATCACACTAATCCAAGAACTAATTCCATTACTTGCAACTATAAAAAAATAATAATAACTTTAAACTTCTGTTTGACTTGATTTGTTTCTGTTATTATTATTTTCCAGATTTCATTTTCCAGATTTTTCCCCCAGTTTGTCCTGAAAACAACAAAATCATTCCGAGCACCAAATTATCTTATTGGAAACTCTGGTCCAGTCTATTTTAGCATTCTAATGCCAGACCAACAATAGGAACAAACCAAAGTTTTAGGTCATTATTCACTGAAAATCTTCCCCTCTATCGCAACTCTCTAATACTGTTCATTACATTTATTTGCAACTCAAGCAAGAGCCAATGACTAATTAAGTGGTGTCAATGTGATTTCAAAGGTGTCAATGGCGTCTGACCTTGTATGAAGAACCATCAAAATATTCGTAATTTTAATGTACATTGAAGTGCTTTGAAACACACAGCGTTATTCTATGTGTTGGCATAATTTCAACTGAAACAGAAAGAGAGAGCAGGACATATCAAGCAGGCCCAGCCCCCCTTTTTAAATAGCCAGTAGCGTTTCGTTTATATCACAACTTGGGCCAAAGTTATTGAGCTCAGTAAGGCTGCATTTGACAGCATATGCCAGCCACAATCTTATCCATATTGCTGTAAAATGTAGCATTCTGTGTAGAATTCAAATGGGTCAGATACGTTTTGTGGGGTGTGCCGATTGATTCATACGCTCCCTACCCCCTATATACTGCACTATGTCCCGTTCACTGTACAGAAAATACTAATTCTGTGAACAACTGACCAGTTTCAGCCACAGCTTCAGCATCTATTTATAGTGTAGGGGCCGGGACAGATTCTATAGAGCATTTAATTAGACATAAAGTTTGATGAGAAGCTGAAGTGCAGGGTGATGTCATCAAAATTGCTGATCCATATTGGTGGAAGTTAGAGATTGTACGTTTTGAATGCTTATATCTTGATGCTGCACATTTTGTCATTGTTTTGGAGCATCTACTAGCTTGTAGATAACCTCAAGGCTAACATTTTTTTTATAATAAAAACCAACATACCGAAATGAATGAATGTGACTTAATATTTATATTTGTTTATGTAACTAATTTCAAACAGTCAAACAATAAATCACAAGATTGTACAGTTTTTTAGACCACGAGAAACATACATTCAGTCAAGTGTGTCTGTATGTTTGCCTAAAACTGTAAACAAAGCATAACCCTCAGAAAGAACTAAAATTTTCATTCCCGTAATCTTTACATAACCACAAAACAGCTTGTTTATCAGATTACACAAGACATGACACTGTACAGCGATGCACAGTAGATTCTAGACCATAACACACTGCCAGCTTTAATCAATCACAAAGTTTAGAGCTCTGAGTGACAGGAGCTGGGAGGCCATTGATTGGGCGGAAGATAGATGCTGCCATTATGGAATATTCTGTGTCAGGGAAACAGGGCTCTAATTACACTAACACGGTAAATGGGCTTCTTGTGGTGTGTGAGCTGGGCGGCTTTTTATGCTAAATCACATTATGTGCAGCATATTTAGCCAGCATCATCAGTCTGATCGTTACAGGGCCGACGATGGAACAAGAGCTAATGGTTTTTTGACGGAGTACTTGATTCTCTAGCTCTGTGTATTTATCAGAGCATCAGAGTCTGCTTTCCATTGCTATTTGTGAGAGGAAATAAAGAAGACATTAGAAAGGCTCAGAGGAACAGCTCAAAATCTAATGCAATCATACAATTTTTTTTAGAAGTATACCATTGTACAACCCTCAAAAATTGAAAAAGTGGAATAATATTTTCTAATAATGATTATAACATACAACAACACTTTCAATTCTGATCATCCCCCAACCCCCCCGTTACATTGTTTTAACTATTGTCTCGTTAATTTTTTCTTTTACAGGAGTGTTGTTGTGGCGCCCAAGAAAATGGGTGGGGCTCCCTCACCAGGAATGAGTACAATCTCCGCAGCTGCATCCGTCCCATCAGCCACTGCTGCATCCTCAGGTGGAACTCCAGTCAGCAGTGTGTCAGTGGTGTCTGCAGGAGAAACTGATCAGAGCACAGAGTCTGCCCCAGGTGAGTGTCTTCATGAAAGAGCATGTCAATAACTGCACCATACCAAACTTTAGAGCCTTACTTTCATCCTGTTCCTTTACAAATGCTGTTATTACGCATAATCAGAACTGAGATATCCCAACTACTAATTTTAGTAGCTTTAATTATTTAGATTTAGATTATTTATGACAAGTGTTTTTTTTTTTTTTTTTCTCTTTTTCTAGATGGTTTCTAAATATCTGGAAATTGTCTAGAGAAACACAAATGCTCTATAAATAATATCAGGGATCCCACGGGTCATATTCCATTTCTGGAATATCATTGAATTTTTAAAGGTCTATTCCAGACATTGAAAGTCAGGGAATTTTATATTTATTTTGTCAAAGTCATGGAAAATCAAGGGTTTTTTGTTTGTTGCTTTAAATTTTTTGTTTCCATTTATCAAAATGCACCGCATTTAGTTGTATCGCGTTGTTTCACGCGTTTTGCCTATTGTTATGGTTAGGTTATGGTTATGAAAGCATAAAAACCATACATTCATTTCTGTAGAAAAAGTGCATTTAACGGGTAAAAGCATATAGCTTGCAAATAGATGGATCCGTTCATTATAGCTCATGGAAATTCAGCTTTTTAGTCACTGAAAGTCAGGAAAAAATCTGGGAATTTGACATTTAGCTTAGAGTGGGAACCCTGTAAAATGTATTCTGACTTTTTTCTTAGAATTGTGAGATATAAAGTCAGAATTGTGTGACAAACTCACAACTGCAAGAAATAAAATCACAGTTGGGGGATAAAAACTTACAATTACATTTTTTTCTCAGAATTGCATTAGATAAACTCACAATTGCAAGAAATAAAGTCAGTATTGTGAGATAAAAACTCACAATTCTGACTTTTTTTCTCGCATTTACGAGTTTGTATCACAATTCTGACTTTCTTTCTTGCAATTCTGACTTTGTTTTCTCAGAATTGAGATATAAACTCATGAGTTATAAAGTTAGAATTACATGATATAAACCTAGAAAAACTCACAATTTAGACTTTTTTTTTCTCAGAATTGTATGATATAAACAATTGCGAGAAATAAAGCCAGAATTACTTTTTTCTCGCAAATGCGCGTTTGTATCTTGCAATTCTGATTTTTTTTTTCCAGAATTGTGAGATATAAATATGCAATTGCGAGTAATAAAGGCCAATTTTGAGGGGCAACAAAAGTACTAATATGTTCTCCAAATTGCTAGTTTATATCTCACAATTCTGACTTAGTAACTCGCAATTGCCTGTTAAGTCAGAATACTGAGATATAAACTCTGCATTCTGAGAAAAAAAGTAAGAATTGTTAGTTTATATCTCAGAATTGCGAGTTTATGTCTCACATTTCTGACTTTAGAACTCGCATGAGTTTATATCTTTGAAAAAAAGTCAGAATTGTGAGATAAAACATCACAATTACTGTTTTTTTTTTTAAAATGGTTTATTCAGTGGCGGAAATGGACATCCATAAAATATAAATATGCACTACTGTTTAAAAGCATTTATTTGATCAAAAATACAGTAAAAACAGTCATATTGTGAAATATTACAACTAAAATATCTGTTATATAAAAAATATATATTATAAAATATATTTATGATTTATGATTTAAAAAGCTGAATTTTTCTTCACAATTTAAAATCAGACAAATTATGTTTTTCAGTAGATCTAATCATATCAACAAGTTTGTGTGATGATTAGGGGTTGCCTTTGAATTGTAGCCATCATTATCATCTAAGTCTAAAAAACATTACATCTATTCGATCTTCTTTTATTTTGAAACCAACATGTGCGTGCACACACGATCCTTTGTGCGTGAAGGGATTGTTTTTAGTTCCCTTTAGCTTTTCTTGTCTTTGAAGTAGTGTACTCATGGGTCTATATCTCATGCTTGTAGTTTTAAGGTTGTCTGTATTTTTATGGTTCTCTTGTGTGTGCGTGCACAAGGAAAGGGGCAGGTCCCAGCTGAATAGAGATAAGCTAATTTTCTCCGAGCTGTTTGAAGTGGCTACTTCATCTGCGAGCGGGAGTCTCTCCACAGACGCACATGTTGGTGCTTAAAGAGCCGCTGTCCCCACAGCCAGGAACATTCCACACTGCTGCAAGAGTTATACCTGCCCTGAGACCCTGTGTGTGTGTGTGTGTAAAGATATTAGTGTATGCAGATTTATTGTGGTGTGATATCCTGTGAGAGAGAGCTTGATTGTGCCAAGACCTTCACTAGCCCAAAATGTGACACCTACAGGGGTAGGATGAAATTTATTGGCATATAATTATTTGTACACTAATCACAGCCACACACAGGACTAATGAATTTATGGGCTGTTTTATCAGGGGGAGTGTAAGAGCTGCTCTAATGCTTATTTTAGATGAATGTTAACGAGAGCAGAGCTATCATTCAGCTAAAGCTCCTTTCACATGGTGTCAAGGATTCAACATAGATCTTTACTCTTCTCACACTAGGAAAGGGTTGTTTTGCATTACCCAGTGCGACCGATTCAGGCGCATTTGCGACTGAAAACTACTACGTGCGACTATGAAAAAATATTTAGGAGCACCAGTGCAACCCGATCAGCATATTTGTATTTGCACTGAGGGAAGCTCCACATGTTTCTAAGTTTTTTTGCAAAGTTAAGTGATGTATCACAGACATATTTTGCATAGTATAATTAATATATTCATTGTGCAGTGTAGAGAGCTTTGTTTATTACAATGTGTAAAAATATAACTTTATGAGATTGCGATGAACTAATATGAGTAATAGCATTTAATGATTTTTAAGAGAGTTTGTAAATGAGAAAATATTGTATTCACATGTATTACATGTGTATTACACATTTTTCTTAAATATATCTTATATATATATAGCATGTGTGTGTATTTTTATATATATATATATATATATATATATATATATATATATATATATATATACATATACATATATATGATATATATATATATATACATATATATATATAATAAATATACACAGCACACACACATACATTGTGTAAACAACAACTTTTATTTTGGATGCGATTAATCGTGATTAGCCTTTTGTCTGGCATTAATTATAATATTTTTCGTATTATCAGTGTTAAATATAATTGTGCTGCTTAATATTTTTGTGGAAACCTTGTTTTTTTTGAAAGTTCAAAAGAACAGCATTCAGTTGAAATAGAAATCTTTCATAGTGTTATAAATGTTACTTTTGATCATTTTAAATACATTTAAAAAAAAACAGTAACACTTTAAAGTAAGGTTCATTAGTTCACTGCTTTAGTTAACATGAACTAAAAATGAACAAGACATTTACAGCATTTATTAATCTTGATGTTAATTTCAACATTTGCTAATGTCTTATTAAACGCACAAGTTGTGTTTGAACTAACAATGAATGAGTGTATTTTCTTTAGCTAACATTAACAAAGATTAAAAACTACTGTAATAAATCTGTTGTTCATTGTTTGTTTATGTTAGTTAATACACTTACTAACATTAACTAACTGAACCTTATTGTAAAGTTTTACCTAAAAAACTTTTAAACAGCAATGAATATAGATTATTGTTAAATGTATTGTTAAATGGTGATTATAAATGAACAAATTACAATGATTAAATATAATTCTGTGCATTTAAGAAAACAGCGATTTTAACTAGTTTTGTGTTTTGTTTCCTTGCATTAAATATTGTAAATCTGCTGTAGTAGATAGGAAAACATTTACTCTCAGATTAATATTTTTTAACAATATCAATACAGATTTTTGTTTCCAAAAAATGTCCCAAAAACCTATATAATGCAATACAGATATTTACAGATTTTTTTTATTTTTATTGACATAATTTGTTTGTTTCTGCCTTTAGACAAGATCATAGTAATCATGTCAAAATGATTGTCTGTCTCTAGTATATCACTAGTATAAACATTATAGTAACATTATTTACAGTCGTACCACCCAGCTCTAATCTCTAGACTTAGTGAAGGTTCATTCAAGAAACATGTGCGTGTTTTAGCTTAATGCATCCTTGTTTTGTTTGGCGTGTGTGTATTCGGGTAATGAGTTGTTTACTGGTTGTATTCTCTCCAGGAGGAACCTCCACCAGCTCCAACCTGCCATCTGTCCCTGTTTTATCCCCAGTGACCCAGAGCTCCGCCCCCAACATGAGGTCTCCGCTTTAAACTGAAATCTTATGCCGTATTTTAAACAATTTATAGATTTAGATTTGTATTTCTTTGAAATGCATGATTTAATTTAATTTAATGATCTGTTATTTCATATTCATATTTATGTTTCATAGTCACAGTTTGTTAAACATTTAAAAGTGTGTTTGTGTGTGTTTTCAGTATTTCAGAGAGGTTGGAACATGCTCTAGAGAAGGCTGCTCCTTTACTCCGAGAGATTTTTGTGGATTTCGCACCGTTCCTGTCTCGCACATTACTGGGCAGTCATGGGCAGGAGCTGCTCATCGAGGGCACCAGTGAGCTACTCTTCTACTTTTATTACTGACATTTCTGGAATATTTCACACAAATGCATTGTATTAATAGTTGCAGTTACACAAAAGGCCTGCACTTAAAGGATTAGTTCACTTTCAGAACAAAAATGTACAGATAATTTACTCACCCCATTGTCACCCAAGATGTTCATGTCTTTCTTCAGTCATAAAGAAATTATGTTTTTTGAGGAAAACATTTCAGGATTTCTCTCCATATAATGGACTTCTATGGTGCCCCCGAGTTTCAGTTTTAATGCAGCTTCAAAGTGCTCTAAACGATCCCAGCCAATGAAGAAGGGTCTTATCTACCAAAACGATTGGTTATTTTCAAAACAAATTGACAATTTATATACTTTTTAACCTCAAATGCTGGTCTTGTCTCGTCCCTGCGATGCACATGTGTAGTCTTTGTGATCCACGTCAATACAGTTAGGGTATGTTTTTTATTTTTTATTTATTTATTTATTTTTTATTATCGAGCAGAATGAGACACATAAATTAACAACAGTTAGGGTATGTTGAAAAACGTCCATCTCGTTTTCTTCTTCAACTTCAAAATTGTCCTACAACGCTGTTTTACCTTTATTTGAAGTTAAAAAGTATATAAATTGTCAATTTGTTTTGAAAATAACCTATAGTTTCGCTAGATAAGACCCTTCTTCATTGGCTGGGATCATTTAGAGCCCTTTGAAGCTGTAGTTAACCCTCTGGGGTCTGAGGTGATTTTGGGGCCCTTGAGGTGTGCTGACATGCCCTGACATTTGTGCTTATTTCAGCTACTTATAACATACTATTTGCCCATATGTATTTTTCTTGTATTCAGCACACACTGTGCTACAATAATATGTGAGAAAGATAGATGTACATGTTTGCATTTTGTAGAAAAAAAATATTATGCGTGGTTAGCACATTTTAGGAAAAAACATTCATCTAAAAGATGGCCTAAAAAAACCTACTGAATAGTTCTGACGAAATCATTTGAGTAATCAGTCTTGTAAGCTAGAATATTTACTTCACAATGATGTGAGAATCATTCCAACCACTTCATCACAAACAAAGATATAATAATTTGAATTTTGAAAGTAAGTTTTTTGGCCAGCATTGCCATATTCATGGGAGTGTTAATAGCTCTGAATATTCATGTAATTCACACAAGGAGAGACAAAAGACACTCCCACAATGGCTAATGTTCCCCCATCAAAGGTAATGTTCGCCCATCAAGTTGGAGCACTGTGAAGAAAGAATGTGAGAATGCTCAAAGATTTTCATCTATTTTATTGTAATTCCTCTATGTGGAAAAGTGTTGTGCCTTGCTTGCTGTGCTAAAAATGTGAAGATATATTAACACTTTTCACTAGCAAATCTGTTAAAAAAAAAAGTGTGCGCTGCAAAAAAACTGCTTTTCTAGCTTAGATTTTTTTGTCTTGTTTCCAGCCAGAATATCTAAAAATTCTTAAATCAAGAAGGATTTTCTAGACAAGTAAAAATTATTGTCTTGTTTTCAGAAAAAATAAGTCAAAATTAAGTGAGGTTTGGCTTAAACCAAGCAAAATAACCTGCCAATAGGGTAAGCAAAATAATCTTATTTCAAACAGAAGGCTAGATTATTTTGCTTACCCCATTGGCAGATTATTTTGCTTGTTTCAAGCAAAAACTCACTTAATTTTCTAGTGTCTGAAAACAAGACATTGTTTACTTGTCTAGAAAATCCTTATTGATTTAAGAATTTTTAAATATTTTGAATGGAAACAAGACAAAAATCTAAGAGAGATTTTTTTGCAGTGTGAGCAGCACTCAGATAACAATTAGAGAATCTATATTATTATTTAGTAACGTCAAACAAGTACATATACTTCAATATTATGGCGATGCACATATAATTACATCAGTGAATTATTATATCTGTGCATTTACTCGACCGCAAAAACTGAACTACCCCTGGTATTCCGTACAAATAATGTTAATACAACTACCACAGATTCAAGTGAAGAGTCATATGTGATGCAGGTATGCGATCACTAAAAACAGTACAGTCCTATTACTTATATATTTTGTTTTATATTATAGCCTATAGAGCATGAAACTTAGATACAATGAATTGTGTAGTAGCCTATTATATGAATTGTACCTATCCTTTTCACTCGATTTCAAACCTTTTAGCCAGGAGTTATAGTTTTAGAAAAACACAGCTATGTGTTCAAGTATATGTAAGAATAGCACGTTAACTAATGCAAATAAGACACATTACTTGCTCATCAGAACGATCGCGTCACGTGGATCAGCCGCGCGTCGCATTCTGTTCTTCATCTGGTGAATTCAGTGTGTATTCCTCTCAGTGTGTCTTCTTCCATAAGCGAACAGTAGCTGATATGAACGCGATGAATTCTCAAAGTTAGTTTGCGGTGATGTGGGCGTTAACATTCCTGCGCGGCGCACATGGCTAATTATCATATCAAAAGCGGAGGCGTCAACTTCATTATCGCTAATGAACACTGAGTGCAAAACTCAACATGTTGTTGGTTTCATACGGATTACTTTATAACAGAACATTTGTTTTCGACAAGACTTGTTTTATTTAAAAGTAGAGATATTAAGCTTTCTATCCATGTATATTAACTGTCTGTGTGCTGAGCCTCCACCGAGTTAAAGATACATTTACTGAGGCGTTTCTAATCGCAGTGCACGGAGACGCTGAAGACAGAAAAAACACCCCGTCTTTTTTCTTTATTTTAAAAAAGAACAAAGTTCAGTTGTTATTCTGAGTGTACACAAAAAAAAGTATACACTTAACAATTTTGAATGATGTATAACTCGTATTTGTGTGACTAATATCGACAGAGCAATTTTAGTATCTTTCGCACTGATCTTAAAAAAAGTGAGCTGGTCGCGCCGGCGCGACCGTCGACCCCAGAGGGTTAAACTGCATTTTGGAAGTTCAAACTCGGGGGCTCTATATGTTTATAATGTTTTTTATAATGTTTTCCTCAAAAAAAACTCATTTCTTTATGACTGAAGAAAGAAAGACATGAACATCTTGGATGTCAAGGGGGTGAGTACACTATCTGTACATTTTTGTTCTGAAAATGAACTAATCCTTTAATTACACATCATTACATACAAACACAAAGACATCTCATCACTCCCAGCATTTGATAAAAGCACCTACACCCCCTCTCTCACCTCTAACCAAATTTAAGCAGTAAATGTGGTTGGAAGTGTCTTTTAACTCAATGATTATAATAGCAGTGTTTTTTTATAGAGCAGAAGGTCAGAGGTCAGCGCTGTCGTACGAGTGTTTGACCTGTCCACTGCCACCCAAAGAAATGAAACGCTGATTGATAGCTGCAGGGCGACTTTAGAGAGCCACTTAAAACAAAAATGCTTCCTTCCTTCCTTATCCTCCAGCTTCCTGCTTTTTCTCACCTTTAGATTCATGCTAAATCTCTTAAGCACATTCTGCATATGTAGTTCCCTAGCAACTTCTTTAAAGCTGTATTTCAGATCAATAGAACATATGCTCACCATATTTAGTCTCATGTAATACAAGGTTCAAACATGTATTAGTTTACAGTAGCATCATGTAGGTTCATTAAGGTCATCAATACTCTTTGACCCCTCAAGATGGTGCAGAATTAGAGCACTCACAAATGTGTGTCAGCAAAACAGACACTGAAGAATGAAATGTTTTAAATGCAGATGCATTTATTTCCCTCAGTAATACTTAATCTGACTTTAGAAATTGGTAGAAAAAAGATTTGATTCAATAAAGATTTCAGCACTAAGACACAACAGTCCATCGAATGATATATTTATAAATTGCCAATATATGAAACTGACATGGTTTACAAAAGTAATCCATAAAACCTGTTGCTTATTTATATGGAAGCCTGTTTCTGACACTCAATAAAATAAAATTTTATCTCACAATTCTGATTTTTTTTTCCCCGAAATTGGTGATACAAATTCACAACATAAACTCGTAATTGCAAGTCAGAATTGCGAAAAACACGAAATTGTGATTTTATAAACTTGATGTCAGTTAAGTAAATTCTGACTTTTTTCTCACAAATGCAAGTTATATCTCGCAAATCTATCTTTTTTTCTCGCAGTTGCGAGTTTATATCTTGCAATTTTGACTTTTTTTCAATTTTTTTAATTTTAAGATATAAACTCAGAATTGCAAGTTATAAAGTCCAATTTTGTTCTCAGAACTGCGTCTCACAGTTCATATAATTCATATAGTCATATATAAATTAAATTAAAAAGTCTTATTGTTAGTTTATGTGTCGCAGTTCTGACTGTATTTCTTGAAATTGCCAGTTTATATCTCACAATTCTGTTTTTATAATTTGCAATTGTGAGTTTATATCTCACAATTTTTAAAAAAAAAAAAAATTTTGAGTTTGTGTCATGCAGTTCTAAGAAAAAACGCCTGAATTGTGAGATGTGAACTAGCAATTGCAAGAAAAAAAGTCATTTATAAGATACTGTACATCACAATATTGTTTTTTTTTTTTTGTTTTTTTTTTTACATTTTTTAATCTGTGGCGGAAATGGACTTCAATATATTTATGATTATTTTGTCTGCTAATTATTTAACTACAAATTTCAACAAAACAAAATGTAAGGGTAGTTTTGTTACAGTCAAACCAACATTTATTCAGACACTTTCAACATTTCTCACTTTATCACAGTTTATTTGCTATAGTTTAACTGTGTCAGAACAAATTCATCTTGATAAGCACAATTGAATTACATTCAATCAACATTTATTCAGACACCTTCAAAATTTCTCACATTATCACAGTTTATTCGCTATAGTTTAGAAAATGGTAGTAAAATATGACAAGAACTCAACAGTTAAACTGTGTCAGAACAAATTCATCTTGATAATGTCAGATAACAAATCATGTATCAGGTATGTAACAAATCATGGTCAGATCAAAGTGTGAAATCCAAATATAGGTCCCAAATTTTTTGTCAGTTTTACTGGTAGTCCACTGTATGAATATTTTTTGGGTATAATAAGTCACAGTTTTCTTTATTTTGCTATCCTCACTTACATAAATGAACTATAGTGTCCTGTACCCACTACTAAAAAAATATCAAACATGACATCTGGTGTCTGAATAATTTTACATTCAATAAAGTACATTCAAAGTCGTAATCATCAGTAATGGTTTTCTCGCAAATTAAACCATCTTTTTCTCTGTAGGTCTTGTGTGCATGAAGTCCAGCAGTTCTGTGGTTGAACTGGTCATGCTACTGTGTTCTCAGGTATGTCATTCGTCCATCTCTCCTTAAGTTACCCCCCCCCCTCTTCTTTACTGTTAATAAATCCATTGTTGCAGGTGTTATCTTCATACTTCCAGCCTGATTTCTGTCTTACTAAGCTAGGAGTATAGACAGAAGTCCAGAAAAATAGCCAGGGAGCCCTTCTTAATGCTGTTGATATGAGTTCAAAGGTCAGGGGTCTTGACCCAGTGTAACAGCCTTAGTCATATAGCCAGTCACAGAGGATAATGCAACATTGATAGCGTTTCGTGATCGATCAGCCTCCCCATCAGGTTTTGCAGAGAGTATTTAAGGCATGTAGGAGAAAGGATTGATAGCAGAGCTCTGTGTGCGTGTGTCCTTTGCTATAGTTTGGGAAAGAAATTGCCCCCAGAAGTGATCTAAATCTGACCAGTCCTTCCCTTAGAGACATTTGAAGATGTTGTTTGGAAAATTGATTATAAATAATGTCAATGCTATTTTTAGTTATTTTTTTTGTATTTTTTTTTTTTTTTTGGAAAAAAAAAAAATGTTTTAACTAGTTAATATCTATCTATCTATCTATCTATACTGCTATTCAAAATTCAAAAGTTTGGGATCAGTAAGATTTGTAATCTTTTTTTTTACGGTTTCTTATGCTCATGATCCTTCAGAAATCATTCCAATCATGCTGATTTATTTTCAGTTTTGAAAACAGTTGGTTGGGCTGCATAATTTTTTGTTGGAACCTGTAATACTTTTTCAGGATTCTTTAATAAATTACCAAAATACCATTGGAAAGTTTGTGGTCAGTAAATTTTTATTCTTCCATTTTTTAATTCTTTTATTTACCAAGGATGTGTTAAATTGATAAACTTGATAGCAAAGACTTATATTGTTAAAAAAGATTTCTATTTTGAATAAATGCTGTTCTTTTTAACTTTTTTATCCATCAAAGAATTCTGAAAACAGAATCACAGGTTAAAAAAATATCAAGCAGCACAACTGTTTCCAATATTGATAATTAAAAATAATAAATCTGCATATTAGAATGATTTCTGAAGGATTATGTGTCACTGGAGACTGGAGTAATGTCTGGTGAAAATTCACAGGAATAAATAATATTTTTAAAAATATTAAACTAGAAAACCATTATTTTAAACTGTAATAATATTTCATAATATTATGTTTTTATTAAGTAAATGCAGCCTTGATGAGCATAAGATAATTCTTAAAAAAAAAAACATTACAAATCTTACTGATCCCAAACTTTTGAGTGGCAGTTTTTATATATAGATGGATAGATTTTAAACAATTTTTTAAAAATAATAAATTAATTAAACACCATGAAAACAGGACTGTCTAAAATGGGTATAATAGAGAAAATGGAGATATATGAAATCATGTTTAATTCAGTTACTGGGATTATAATATTAAGCTTTAAAACTGGTTAATATTTAGAATCAAGGGATTTAGGAAGAGGGTTTTAAATGAGTTAGGATGATTATATAGGCTTAGCCTGAAGTCATTATAATAAACTTTCTATAAAAGCATATATAGAGGTTTATGGTATTTCCCCATTTACATTTGAAAATGTAAGTTTGAGTTATGAGTGCATAGGTCAGTGTTTATTAAGAGGAAACCAGTGGTGAAACGGTGATCATGTGTGCTTTTTGACTCTTTTGAGTGTGTGTGACGGGGGCTAATGGATGTAGCCATAGATTGGCCTTAGAGGAGGAGAGTCAATGAAGTGTGTGATATTGTGTCACTTCACACAATCACATTAAGTCGGGGCTACTACAGTTTTGCAGTGATAATCATTTTGCTTGAGCAATGTTTATTTAATTATTCAGTATTAGCAATCCATGAACAAAGGTGAGAATGAATCATGGTTTAAATACAAATGAGTAATAACACATAAACAAGCACTCTTCTATTTCTTTAGTCCTTATGTTCAGAAATAAAGGTCTCTCGTCCTGCTATAACCCTCTCTGAAGGTAATCCAGAGAGATCAGGCATCAGACGGGGCGTCAGGGGCCGCATATATTTGCAGAAGTGAGGCGTGAGGTGGGGGTCCCTCTGTGAACCCAAGCATCTAGAAAAGAGGGAATAAATGACACGCTCTAATGCACCTATTTGTCATATCTGTCACGCTGTTGTGTAATGCTAATCTAATCAAAAGGGAGAATTTGGGTTCTGCCTGCCTCCACTGAAAAAAAAAAAGCCTCCGGCCCAAACCCCGTTCCAGTGGCGACACATTGCAGGCCCTGCGCTGCAGCGAAAAGGCTGCGTTGCTGCTGATTACTTCAATAAATCATCCCGACTAAATTCTCTCATACTGATGCAAATGTAGTTTTATTGTGGGGGGAGAAACGGTGAAAAGGCAGGAAAGCTCAAATGAGGTCTTGAGCCCTGTTTACCCCCAGTTAAATTACGCAGTCTGTTGTGGGGGGATAATTTTGTTTTATGAATGTGGAAGAATTTTTTTTTCTTTCTTTTATTTGGAAAGTCTGGAAGAAGTTTAGGGTCTCCCATTGGTCCTGTGGTTAATCAGGACATCCCTGCACAGGAAGTGCTGTTGTCGTAGATGGGAAATGAAGCAGTGTATTTGCTGACAGAATAGGCGATGAGAAAGGGAGGATGTTGATGGATTCGGTTTCTTTTGCTTACATTTCCTTCTCATCCCAAAATAGAATCCAGGCGGATGCGGTACCGTCTGCACAAATTTTCTAATTAATATCTATGGTACAAGATGGAGTAGGTTTGGGGCTAGAGGTCAAAGGTTAGGGTCACAGACTAGTTTTTAATCACTCAGGATCAGGAGGGTTGCTCTGCTGTTAGACAGCGATTCTTAACTGCAATTTTATTGCATTTCTCTGAAACGAATCCCTTTATTCTCAACACAGGATCAATTTTCATCATCTTCTATAAGCCTATTGTGGTTTATTGCTTTTCACTTATATGTTTTATTGATAGTTCTATAGAGCTATGTTAGACATATACAACTGTTAATTATTATTTGTATTTTTTTTGTACATACAAAATCTGTATTCTATCTTTTTTGTATTCTATTTTCTACCTTTGTTCTTTTTTATAAATACACATGGATGTGAAAGTATGTAATACTGCAACAATACCATATACACTACCAGTCAAAAGTTTTTGAACAGTAAGATTTTTAATGTTTTTTAAAGAATTGCTTATCAAACCTGCACTTATCTGATCCAAAATACAGCAAAAGCAGTAATATTGTGAAATCTTTTTTTACTATTTAAAATAGCTGCTTTCTGTTTGAATATATTTTTTAAAATGTCATTTATTCCTGTGATCAAAGCTACATTTTCAACATAATTACTTGGAAATCATTCTAATATGCTGAACTGCTGAATAAAAGCTTTTGTAACATTGTACACTATACCTTTCAAAAGACAGTATCATTTTTTATTTAATTATTGTTATTATTATTTTTTTTTTTTGAATTAATACTTTTATGTAGCAAGGATGCTTTAAATCAAACTTGATGATAAAGACATTTATAAAAAAAATTATATTTCTGATAAATGGTGTTCTTTTGAACTTTCTATTCATCAGAGAAACCTGAAAAAATTCTACTCTGCTGTTTTCAACATAATAATAAAAATAATCATTGATTTTAGAGCAGCAAATCAGAATATTAGAATGATTTCTGAAGGATCATGTGACAAGTAATGATGCTAAAAAAATCAGCTTTGAAATGACAGGAATAAATTACATTTTAAAATAGAAAACAGCTATATTGCAGTTTTTGCTGTACTTTAGATCAAATAGATGCAGGCTTGGTGAGTAGAATTTTTTTGCTTGTTTGTTTTTTAAACATTAAAAATCTTAATGCTCAAAAACGTTTGACTGATAGTGTATATATCGGTAGTTTCACAACAGAAATGATGATATTGGCAACTTTGCAGCTTAAATAATACAATTTTTTTATGATAGAATTAAAGTGTGAAGAATTATGGCCTTTACATATCAGTCTTTAAACCCTCTTTAAAGAAGTTGGCAATGTTTGTCATATAAATACACATGGATGTGAAAGTATGCAATACTGCAACAATACCATATACACTACCAGTCAAAAGTTTTTGAACAGTAAGATTTTTAATGTCTTTTGAAGAATTGCTTATGATTTTTTTTTTTTTACTATTTAAAATAACTGCTTTCTGTTTGAATATATTTTTTAAAATGTCATTTTATTCCTGTGATCAAAGCTACATTTTCAACATAATTACTTAGAAATCATTCTAATATGCAGAATTTCTCAATAAAAGCTTTTGTAACATTATACACTACACCTTTC
Source organism: Cirrhinus molitorella (assembly GCA_033026305.1). Classification (NCBI taxonomy): domain Eukaryota; kingdom Metazoa; phylum Chordata; class Actinopteri; order Cypriniformes; family Cyprinidae; genus Cirrhinus; species Cirrhinus molitorella. The sequence continues at coordinate 18,001,453 of CM065120.1, read as the reverse complement.
AAAAGCTTGGAGACAGTATCATTTTTTATTTAATTATTATTATTATTATTATTATTTTTTTATTTGAATTAATACTTTTATTATTTATTATTTTACTTTTAAGAATTATGGCCTTCACATATCAGTCTTAAAACCCTCTTTAAAGAAATTGGCAATGTTTGTCATGTATAATTTATTATTTATAAAAAATAGTATTTTTTGTGGTAAAATTATGCCACTAATAATGGCGATTAGCATTGAACTACCATTGACCCAGACCTTTCCTTCAATACTTTCAAGCAGAAGGCGAAAGAATAATGAATGTGGGTGAGAGGAGAGAGAAAGGATACGCGTAAAACAACAGCTATCAAAGCATCCACTCCACCGTTCAGGAAATTGCCAGTGATAGGCCTTCAGATTAGGCCCTGCATATTACATGAAGATCATCTTTGAGTGTCCTCATCTTGCCATTCAAGGCATCCGTGTAAGAGCCTTGTGTTTCACCCAACCTAATTCTCTTTGACAACCAACACACACACTGCTTCACTAAAGAAGATATACCACCTGCTGTTGTGCTGGAGAATATCACTTAAAAAGGTTTCAGCTTTTTAATAAATAATGCCGCCCGCGTTTAGACACGAGGAATGGAAGCTACTGCTCGGTTCATATAGTTGCTGTGGATTTGATTGCAGATAAGCATGGAAACATTTGCAAATATAGTCTTTTCTTAAATTATACTTTATATAAGCATCATAAAAGCAATTGCAGCATCTGAGTTGGTTCGGAAATCATCTCATTCGTCTGCTTGACAGTGGCCTCCTGATAGCTGCGTGTCTGTCAGATATATATGGGAGTCGGGCAGCCGTGTTTCCCTATATCACCCATTACCGCTCAGACCTTGTGTCAGGTCATCTATTCTTTAAGACATTTATCTTCTGAATGCCTCACACGATGGAAAGGCTGAGGCACAAGAGCAAGAAACAGTATCTTCAGGCTCGTTCGCGAACGGCCTGCTTTGGTTTTCTCTGTTGTACTAATTTTAACATCATGATCCCCCCCCATGTATTTCATAAGCGGCCTATTTGTTTCTCACCTTACTTTGATCACCATCGTTTCACATCTGCTGTCCTGATATTGTTGATGATCCTTACCAGGGAGTCTTTAATGTAGAGTTAACTTGTTAAACAGATGGGCACCTTCCTCAGTCAATACGTACTGGAGACACTGACTTCCCCCTGAGCACTTGGCATTTCTTAACCTCTGACCTTTAGGAAGAGGATAGAGAGTGGCCAGTGGCTCAAGAGTTTAACCCCCTGGAGTCACAGTGACTTTGGGATCAATACTCGCAGGGAGAGCAAAAGAAAGAGAAATCGATCGGTTGACTGTCCAGTGAAAACCGGTGGCTGTTCACACGATCTCTTCATCATTTCTCAACTGCGAACTCTGTGTCAAAAAAGAAACTGGTTCACGAGGCCTCGTTCATGAAACGCGTTCACTTTTCTGTGTAAATAATTCTTAAAATATAGTAGTTCCTATATATGTTGCATTGATTTTGTGTTCCTCTGGCTTTACGAGTGTCATTAAACAGATATGCTGCTTAATCCTCTGAAGGCCGAGGTTTAACTAAGGGTGAATTATTGGCAACTGTAAGGATTGTTTACTTTACAGATCTGATTATCTGTTTTTAAAAAATATTTTAAATGTGATTGAATTGTAAGATTCATTTTCAAGAGACTTAGAGATGGAGAAAACAAACATACTTTAAACGGATGTAAAAACTGACTAAAGCAACAAATAAAAATGGGAATAATTAAATCAGGCAATTCATGACAGGCAAAATTTTCTTTATGTGCACTCTTAAAAACACGCTATTGTCATGATCACTATCGACTGATCTTACTGACCGCTAGGGCTAAGTCTACTTTAATCTGGATACATTTGAAAACAGTGTTTTTATTTTTAAAAAGCTCAGTGAGATGATAAAGATGGAACAGGCATACGTTTTCATGCAATTCATCTGGCAGGATCATTTTATTCATGAAAATATCTTACCATTCACTGACATGTCCAGGTTGCACTCACTCACCATTATATATTTGATGTAAAATGCAATTTCTCATATTTTTTTTTGTTATCCTTGCAGGACTACTAAGTAACATATCTTCAGCAGCAGTGTGAAAGCACATAATGGGCACAAAACCTGTATAAACATAGATATCTATTGGTACAATATGCGTCACATGACTAAACATGTTTTCAAAAGCCTCCATTTTCACACCAAACATGGGTTTTCAAATGTATCCACTTTGGAGAGTGTTTTTTAAAATGTGCAGTTTTCCTTGACAAAAAGTCCATCTTAGTGTGGATGGAAGGCCAAAATAAAAAGTGTTTTTTCAAACAAAAATGTATTAGTGTGGTAAAGGCCTAGGAAAAATTTGATTAAAGGAAAAAATGCCCAGTAATCAGGATTACCATTTTTTTTTTTTTAGGGAAGATATGAGAGAAAAACGTAATATGTGAATGTAATTTATCTAATTTGCCAGACTGTTGTAAAAATATACACTGTTAAAAAAAACAACAACAACAACAACAACAACAACAAAAAACCTGTGATATTTATGGTAAAATGTCGGCAGCTGTGGTTTAAAAATTTAAAACATTTAAAAATGTATAGACTTAACTTAAATTCTAAATAAATGTTAAATATTAAAAATATATCAAATGTAACCATGTTGAAGGGCAATATTTAAAAAATATATATTTGTATACAAATAATCCAAAATATTACAATTATTAAAAAATAACTAACTTGAAGTGCATTGCTGAAATAATTAAAAGTAAATACACACTACCAGTCAAAATTTTTGAACAGTACAATTTTTTTTAAGTCATGCTTATCAAGCCGCATTTATTTGATCCAAAGTACAGCAGAAGCAGTAAAATTTGAGATATTTTTACTTTTCAATTTAACACCATTAGATGTAAGATAAAACCCTAATTTGCCCAACTGATAGATAAAAATGAAACAAAGAAACTTTTCAATTTTCGTTTTTTCACCATAAATCATACAATGTCTTTTTTCACTTTGAAAAATGTTAACAGTAATTTACTGTAAAATTGCATTACATGTAATTACAGTTATTCAGCTTATATAGTACATCAACTTTAACCAATTAACCGTTTAACCATTAACTGTTTAGATGTAAATGAAAGCAGTTTGGTTTGCTTTTGAACTATAACACTCAGGCCCTTTCTTAAAACTAAAGTAACACAATTAACATTCCATGAATAACAATATCATTGGTTAGTATTATCTTACTTAACTAAGAGTAGTTTGACCTACTGCACCTGAAAATAAATGCAATGCAAAACTCAAAATTAAGAGCTATTCAGGGACATCACCAGTATGCACTTAAAGTGCAGTGCAGACCGTTTTGCCTCATGTAGTCCTCCCATTTTTAACTTTGTAAGTTCCATAAACGTCGCAGAAGTGAAGAGGAATGTGGTTGAACCTGAGGTTGAATCTTTCTCCCTCCCCATCTCACAGTCGGACCTAGACCCCGCTGAGAGGCATAACACATACGCAAGGTTCAAGCGCAGGCCCAGGCCACGTGTTGTCTTTCCCCCTCTCCATCTTTTTTTTTCCTCCTCCACCCCAGACAACGACCCACGAGGGTCTCCGTGCCGGTGGATAACATTGCTCTCAGCATTCTTTGAACGCAGGGCTCCGCGGAGGCCCAGAGAAAACACACTAACACCAACTGGCACTTAATTCTGCCGGCGCCCTGCCGATGCGAGCTATGCGTCCGGAGAGGGGGCTCTTCCTGACAGGAAGTGAGAGGGAACGGCATGGGGAAAGCTTACGACTTGAGTGACTTTTAATTCACTCTCTGACTGCAATATCGTTGGCTGGGAAAGAGACGTTATTGAGGCAAATAGTTTTTTCTTTAAAAGGTGCCAATGGATTAACGGACCAACTGCCTAACTGTTGAAGACCCTGATAGTCAGTTGATGGAAGTCTGATATGCCACATTCAGAATTCAAACATGCTCTTTTTTTTGTCATTGTTTAAATATGTAGATATGTGTATTTACAAATCAAATTCGTATTATCACTGTGTGCATTCTCACCATGTTTCGAAGATATAATAATCATTGTTTCTTTAGCCCAGAAAGGAAAACAACAAGATTTATGTATGCTATTATCATTCCTGTCAAGTTAGATTATTTCAGTCATCACCCACCTCCTAAACCTTCAACAGAGAGAAAACACACACACACACACACACACACACACACACACACACACAGAGTTTTCTTTTTTTTTTTTTTTTTTAATAAATGAGCAGTTTTTGGAAATCTTTTGACACCTCTAAGCCCAACTCATCGTAAGGAAGCTTCTAATCACATCAGTGTATTTAACCGCAATCCTCTATGGTCGTTAAATGTAGTCAGAGTAAATATTTGCTCCCCTTGTAAAGTCCGCTTGTGTGGAGTGTCCTCGCAGAAACACAGGCCACTGGCCGTATGGGATTGTATGTTTGCTTTAGAAGAGATAACATCTGAGAACACGCACAGGACTTGTAGAGCGTTCAGCTTGTCACATCAGTAAATTAAGATGTCTGGACCTGCTGTCAGATGTCATTTTGATATTACGATGAGCTGATTGAAATAGACCTGAAGTTTTAGCACCTCAACATTAAACCACCTTGAAAGGAACATTAAAATATATAAAAAAAAATAAATAAATGTTAAATATTAAAAATATATCAAATGTAACCATGTTGAACGGAAATATAAATAATATATATATATAATCATACTTGAACAGTATGATTTGTAATGTTTTTTTTAAGTCTCTTCTGCTCATCAAGCCTGCATTTATTTGATCCAAAGTACAGCAAAAGTACAATTTTGAAATATTTTTACTTTTCAATTTTAATATATTTTCGGCTTTTCAAAGCTACATTTTTAGCATCATTGTTCCAGTCACATGATCCTTCAGAAATCATTCTAATATTCTGATTTGCTGCTCAAAAAACATTTATTGTTATTATTATGTTGAAAACTGAGTATAAGGTTTCAGGTTTCTTTGATGAATAGAAAGTTCAGAAGAACAGCATTTATCTAAAATAGAACTCTTTTGTTAAATAAATGGCTTCATTATCATTTATAAAATCAATTTTGATCAATTTAAAGCACCCTTGCTAAATAAAAGTATTAATTTATATCATTTCTTTACCAAAAAAAAAAAAAAAAAAATGATAATAATAAAAATAATAATAATAATACTGACTTCAGGCTTTTCAATGTTATAGTGTATAATGTGTGTAATGTTTTATAATGCTTTTTATTTCAGATAATTGATGATCTTTGCATCTTTTTATTCATCAAAGAATGCTAAAAAAATGTACTCTGTTGTTTTAAATATTGATAATACTAATACAAAATCAGCATATTAGAATGATTTCTGAAAGAGCATGTGACAATGAAGACTAGAGTAATGATGCTGAAATTTTAGCTTTAATCACAGTAATAAATTACAATTCAAATAGGAAGCAGTTATTTTAAATAGTAAAAATATTTCACAATATTACTGTTTTTGCTGTATTTTGGATCAAATAAATGCAGGCTTGGTGAGCAGAAGAAATGTCTTTTAAAATCATTAAAATCATACTGGTAGTGTAATTTAAAAAAACAATAATTAGGAATATTAATATTAATTACACAGTTTTCTAGGATAAAGACAAAGAATTTCGCAGCTCTTTAAATTTTAAAACAAGTTGGCTGTCAGATCATCTAACAACGTTGTGATAATGTAAGATAGTGTACGGTGTAGCAAAGTGGATACAATTTGGAGCATAACAAGAAAATATCCTGTATACAAGTCCAGCAGACTGATAGCAAACCACAAGGTTACATGATAGAGAATAAGAAATTAAAAGCTTATATACTATACAAAGCCTGACTAGTACATATAAAAAACCTAAAATACACACAATACCCTAGTCAGGATCCTGGCTGCATAAATGTTGTTGTTTTTTTTACACCACAGCTAGCAGAGCATTGCAATAATAGATACTTCATGGAAACAACATTTTATAGGTTTTTTTTGTTTGCAATGTTAAGTATTTTTTATGTGGAAATACTTTGCTGAAGGTTTTTCCTGTAAGTAATACTACACTGACACTAAATCTAGAATCTCTTTCCGTCGATCAAAGCCCTACAGTAGCCACTTTTCCACCATAAATCGCCTTGTGCTCTGCGGACAAGCCGTAACGTAAACTTCTCCTGCTCGTTATGATCTGAAACAGCGCTCTTCCATGTGACGGATAATTTTTTTGTTTCATCTGAGCTTCAATCCCCCTGCCTGCAGAAAACAAACAAATACTTGTGATTATAACTGATGGGTTGGAAACTAGAGAGCGACTTGTTTATTTTCAATGAACGAAGCCAAACGCTGTGCACGTTTCCTTGTCTTGCCATTGTGGATGGAGCAAAACGTTGCATTGTAGGTCTGCGTTGTTTCAGTTGTGTTTTAGTTTGAGGGTAATTGCGTTCTCTTAATCAGCAGTGATTAGGAATGCAGTGCCACAGTCATTATCATAGCAAAACTAAACAAAAGAATGGCTCATTGGATCACTTCTTTGAGGAATGTAAAACATGATGTTTGTGTGTCTCAGAAGAAAAGTATTTTTGTTTTTTATTTAGTAAATCAAAGCATTCATTAAAGCATGATTCTTTTTAATCACATTCCATCATAGTTTACGCTCAAAGGAAAGCATGCGGATGTGTTATTTTAGTTTTTTTGGACAACTAAAAGTATTATCATAGCTTCATAAAATTACGGTTGAACCACTGATGTCACATGGACTATTTTGTCAATGTTCTTGGTACCTTTCTGAACTTTGAACGTGGTAGGACACTTGCTGTCTATGGAGGGTCGGAGAACTCTTGGATATAATCAAGAATCTTAATTAAAAATCTTAATTTGTGTTCTGGAGACGAACTAAGGTCTTACGGGTTTGGAACGACATGAGGGTGAGTAATTAACAACAGAATATTCATTTTTGGATGAACTATTCCTTTAAGAGCATCATCGGGTCTTTCTTCCCCCACTTTTGCATTTCCTTGGCCCTGTGTTACAAGCTTCTGCTTCCATCACATAAACTCACATAGAGCATAGAGCTTTTCATCTCTTAGAAACTATTACAGTATTACATAACATAAGCTCATATTGCAGCTGTGTTTTTTTTTTTGTATTTTGTGGCTGATTTACCTGCAGTTGTTTGGTGAAAAAGATGCAGGTAAATGTAACTATTAAAGAGATAGTTCACCCAAAAATGAAACTTACCCCATGATTTACTTACCCTCAGTGTATATGACTTTCTTACTTCAGGCAAATGCAATCAGAGTTATATTACAAAAATGCTTCTTTCAAGCTTTATAATGGCAGTCAATGGCTGTTAAGATTTTGAAGTCCAATAAAATGTATCCATCCATCATAAAAAGTACTCCATATGGCTCTGGGGGTTAATAAAAGGCTTCTGAAGCAAAGGGATGCTTTTGTGTGTATAAAAACGTTATAAACCACAATCTATAGCTTCCGCTAACTGTTGTACACATGGACTTGAGAGAGTGGCATTCCAGCAGATGATGTAGAATGTAGGCGTAGCGTAAGCTCCGGTGAGAATATGCTAGACTTGTGAGAACCAAGGTTTGTTTTCAGCAAAGGTAAACCGGTCTCCTCTTGGCTCATATCGAAAGTACTTCTGATTTGTGATTGGTGTGTTGTTTTGCTCTTTCCACTGCGCTTCCACATTCATCACCGCGTTCGCCTACATTCTAAGTCATCCGCCGGAGTGCCACTCTCTCGTTAGTGAATGGTTTATGGTTTATAAAGTTCTAAATCTGGATATTTTTCTTTCACAAATGCATCGATTCACTTCAGAAGGCATTTATTAACACTCTAAAGCCGTGTGGAGTACTTTTTATGATAGATGGATGCACTTGGACTTCAAAATCTCAACAGCCATTCACTGCCACTATAAAACTTGGAAGAGCCAGGACATTTTTTAACTATAACTCTCATTGTATTCATCTAAAAGAAGAAAGTCATATATAGAGCTCAAAGGTGAGTAAATCATGGGGTCATTTTAGTTTTTGGGTGAATTATCCATTTAACATTAAAATATGTTGGGGTTTCTTTGTATTGAGTAAGACTTTTATGTCCAGGGTTTGCCAGAATTGACTGTTCATGTTTTGATGTATTCATAATTTCATAATTTATCTTCTTAATATTTTTTTAAGAACCAAGTGAGAATCTACAATAAATGAATCAATGAGTATAAATAGGGCACCACTATTATTTTGATTACGTAGAATGGTTGCACCTGGTGAGCTACTGGTGCTACCTATTACTATTTTTACCACAACACAACTTGGAATATACAACTTGAAAAATAAAATACAGATATGATGCCACATTGTGCAGCTTTTGTAATTTTCAGTCAAAGGGCAACAAGAGAAGCAGTGTAAGTCTTTAATGCTTTCCTAGCAATAAGAAGAGGAGAAAAGAATAGGAAAATGCCTGTGGACGAATAAAACTTCCTAAAGACCCATGCCTGTGTTCTCTCCACTTTAGCCCTGATGCCTTTGAGGCTTTTACTAGACCACTGCTACTGAAAGAGCTTACAAACAATGTAAACATGCCAACGCTTGTCATGATGCCGCAGCCATTAAAGGAGTTTGTCAGCGTGCTTTTCATTCAATATCTGGGTGTGTTTAGACTCTTTGTGGGGAAGTTGATGGTATAGCATTTGGTTTAAGCCTATGTTTATATCCATCACCACCTAGTAGATGTGGTCATCGTATCAGTATTTTATTTTCCAAGCTGTGTTGTGGTAGAAATAGTGTAGCTCAGTGCCAGTAGCTCACAGTGTGCAACCATTCTACATAATCAAAGTAATGGCACCCCATAACCCAAGATATGTCTAAAACATTAATCTATCATTGGTTTTCTACTACATATTTCAGTAAGAGACATCATTTACGTTATATTAAGCTATACAAGTCAAATACAAAAACAGGATAGACATTTCGGGATTTTGAGTTGCATGTCCAGAATCAGTGTATGAGAGATAGAGCCCTCAACCTTCTATACACCTGAGCTTCAATAAAAGTGAAACCAACAGATATGACCTTGAGGAGTTGTTTCTTATATGCTGGTCTTTGTTGTTTTATTGAGACTTGAAGGAAACGGCTCAATTACAAATGGCCTTGATGAAGAGTATAAGACAGTGGTTATCACTGCGAGTTTATCTTTACGATACAAACTTTCCCAGGTGCTTTTTGTGTGGCTGATAAAAGTCACATCCTATCTTAGGAAACAATCCCCGGTCTTGATGACATGAATGGATCAGCGTGAGTGGTTGCTGTAACGACAGGACCGGGGCAGAGGTGGCTGGGTTGTAGAAGCACCTCTCTTAGGTCAGGGTCAGAGTTGAAAGGTCACAAATGGCTGCCTGTATCCTCTCATCAGGTCAGAATGGAAACAGCATTGGATACCATAAAACCGTATCAGGGTCCTATCAGAATGACTGGTTGAAATCCAATAACCGTCAGCCTTGTCCCCAACACATAGCACTGATCGTTAAGGCTTTTTGATTGGGGTCATTGCTTCCTTTAATTAAAGAATAATGCCTTTCCCTCACCCATCGAACATTCATTTATCTTTGTAGCCAAAATGTATTTGTGTGTTTGGTTGATGACAGCTCCTGATGTGTTTACTCCTAACAAAGAATCCTAGTATATAGCTGAGGTCAAAAGTTTACATCGCCCTTTTAGAATCTGCAAAATGTTAATTATTTTACCAAAATAAGAGGGATCAAACAAAATACATGTTATTGTTTATTTAGTACTGACCTGAGTAAGATATTTCACGTAAAAGATGTTTACATATAGTCCACAAGAGAAATTTATAGTATATTTATAAAAATTATCCGTTCAAAAGTTTACATCCCCATGATTCTTAATACTATGTTCTTACCTGAATAATCCACAGTTGATGTTTTTTTTTGTGACAGTTGTTCATGAGTTCCTTGTTTGTTCTGAACATTTAAACAGCACGCAAATTATTTGGTTTTCCAGCATTTTTATGTATTTTAACCCTTTCCAACAATGACGGCATGATTTTGAGATCCATCTTTTCACACTGAGAACAACTGAGGGATGCCTATGCAACTATTACAGAAGGTGCAAACGCTCACTGATGCTCCAGAGGGAAAAACAATGCATTAAGAGTCGGGGGGTGAAAACTTTTGAACAGAATGGAGATGTTTACATTTTTTCATATGTTTTCATTTAGTACAGCCCTTCAGAGGCTACAGAAGATAGTTACATGTTTCCCAGAAGAAAAATGTTACATTTACTCTAATCTTCAAATTCAAAAAGTTTTCACCCCCGACTCTTAATGCATGTTTTTTTATTTATCAGTTAATAAGTAAATAAGACCTATGTTCATCGATTAAGATATTTTTGATGAAATCTGAGAGCTTTATGACCCTGCATAGACAGCAACGCAACTGACATGTTCAAGGCCCAGAAAGGTAGTAAGGATATCATTAAAATAGTCCCTGTGACATCAGTAGTTCAACCTTAATTTTATGAAGCAACTAAGGTACTTTTTGTGCACAAAGAAAACAAAAATAACACATTTATTCAACAATTTCTTCTTCTATGTCAGTCTTTGATGGGTATTCACAAAAGTACTGCATGCATCTTTTCTGTCTGAAAACTGATTTAAGATTTACTTGAATATGGTTACTCAATTAAATTCTGGTGATAACAAAGTAATGTAAAGCTGTAATAATGAACAAGGCCTGTGGAATAGATAAACACGTACAGTTATTGCCATTTTAAATTCTTGTTTATTTTGGTTTCAGCCTCACTTTTCTTCATCTCCCATAGGATGGAGAAATATTATAAGCATGTACATTTGCTCTGTTTCATTTTCATTTTATGACCCTAGGAATGGGCAGGGGATTAAAATAAATCATCATCATTATGAAACTATTGCTTGTGTAGCATCTCAACCTAGAAGCACTCTCTGTTGGCCGAAACAAATGAGACATTAGGGTCGGACCGTTACGCTCCTGTCTCCGTGATACGGTCTCCCTTTGAAAAGAGCCCTTGAGAATACACGAGCGACTATGTACATACTCATGACCTGGTTGTTATTATTATTCTTGAGACGATCACAGGGAAGTGTTGAAAGGTTGGCGCAGCTGTGAAAAACGTCAATGATTCGGTCCTACTCCTAGGCTATTAAACATCACTGAAAGCTGTGGTTTCAGGAGTTGTTTAGACTAACACCTTTTACAACAACCGGGTGAGACCTGTTAAAGTTTGTGAGCGGTGTGCTTATTTAAATGCAATCTTGGACATTGTGGATACGATATAAACATGTTAGATGACCGTTTTGATTTCTTCCTTCCTCCCCACAGTGTTCTCTACCTCTGAACAGAGTTTGATGATGATAGAAACCGCTTCTGTTTCACCTCTAGCATCTGTACTCGTACAATTTTTTCAGTAACATTTTACAATAAGGTAAATGCTGTAAAAGTATTGTTTATTATTAGTTCATGAACTAATAAACCAGGTTTATTAGTTAACTACTTTAGTTAACATGAACTAATAAACAATACTTTTACAGCATTTATTAATCTTAGTTAATGCTAATTTTAACATTTACTAATGCATTATTAAAATAAAAAATTGTGCTTGTTAATATTAGTTAATACACTGTGAGCTAACAACAACTAGCAATGAATGACTGATGATTTTCATTAACTAACATTAATAATAAAGATGAATAAATATTGTAATGTATTGTTCTTTGTTTGTAATACATTAACATTAAAGGAACACACTGCTTTTTTTGAAAATAGGATCATTTTCCAACTCCCCTAGAGTTAAACAGATGAGTTTTACTGTTTATGAATCCATTCAGCTGATCTTTGAGTCTGCCAGTAGCACTTTTAGCAAAGCTTAGCATAAATCATTGAATCCGATTAGACCATTAGCATCTCGTTCAAAAATGACCAAAGATTTTTGATATTTTTCCTATTTAAAACTTGAATCTTCTGTAGTTACATCGTGTACAAAGACTGACAGAAAATGAAAAGTTGTGATTTTCCAAGCTGATATGGATAGGAACTATACTCTCATTCCGGCGTAATAATCAAGGAACTGGGAATATTTTCAGGCGCTGACTAATATCATGCCGCTTACTGTTAGTGCCTATAGTTCCTATCCATATCAGCCTGGAAAATCTCAACTTTTCATTTTCTGTCAGCCTTAGTACACAATGTAACTACAGAAGAGTATTAAATAGGAAAACTTTTGAAAATATTTGGTCATTTTTGAACGAGATGCTAATGGTCTAATCGGATTCAATGATTTATGCTAAGCTATGCTAAAAGTGCTACCGGCAGACCCGGAGATCGGCTGAATGGATTTAATGGTTTAACTCTAGGGGAGTTGGAAAATGAGCCTATTTTCAAAAAAAGTGGAGTGTTCCTTTAAAGCACTGGTTTAACATGAACTAACAATGAACGTCTATATTTGTATTAACTAACATTAACAAAACTTAATAAATTATAGTGTTACTAATGTATTGTTTGTTCATTCGTGTTAGTACATTAAATAATGTTAACAAATGGCACCTTATTGTTAAATGTTACACACTGCATTACGTAACATTAACTAACAATGACCAATACATTTGATACAGTATTTATATTAATGTTAATAAATAAAAATACAACTGTTCATTGTTAGTTCATATTAGCGCATGACCATTAATTAATATTAACAGATATAACTTTGGATTTTAATAATGCATGAGTAAATGTTGAAATGAATATTACTGATATTAATAAATGCTTTAAGTATTTCCTGTAATGTAGTTAACTAATGTTAACTAATGGAACCTTATTCTAAAGTGTTACCGAAAAATTATATAAAACATAAGCATAAAACAACAACAAAAAATAAAGTCAATAAAAACATGTCAAGTAGTACATCTAAAAGATATTGTGGCTCTCTGGAATGCATGATTTTGATTGGTCAGTCATGTCAATCCGCTGTTAAATATTTTTACTAAACTGTATATTCGAATTTTTCCCCTGACACCACAATGTCTCTTTTATGACAACGCACTTTCTTTTCAAATAATTGAATCTGTATTTCATGTTTATTTATTTATTTGGTAATCAGTGGGATAATAAAGTAAACAGTAATTCATGTATTATTACAAAATGAACCCAGACAGAAAACTGAAACCTGAATGATATTAAAACATTTCTTTTAACGCTTGCATATTTCTCTCCACAGGAGTGGCAGAATTCCATCCAGAAGAACGCAGGCTTGGCCTTCATCGAGCTTGTGAATGAGGGCAGGTAATTATCTAATCCTGTCCTCTGACCCTTTGTTAGCAGCCTCCTCATTATCTCCCAGCCTACAACGCTATGTCGCGTGTGAACAATCAGATTCTATTTGGGAGGAAATCAATGTAATGTGGAAAGGGGATCAACAGGGTGACCTGGAGTTCAAGGCGTCTGTCAATAACTTGGCTTGTTCCCGTGGGTTCCCATGTGTTTCAGAGAGGCTTTCTGAGAGGGCAGCAGCGCCTTAGTTTCTCACCCACCTCTTGGGAAATCTTTCTCGTATCTTGCTGTTTTCAGACGGGTTTATGTCTCATCTGTTGGACTCTTTTACTCAGACTCCCTTTGGGATGGAAGGATCTGTCTTCAATTTCAAGCCCTTAGATCTTTCAGATGGCTCTCATTTCTGTGTTAGCAATGGAAATTCATGTTAATGAATGCTGCCGTGCTGATGAGCGCTCCAGAAATGCTAATGAATGCAGTGATGCACCGAGGCTTCACCACCTTTACTGCTGGCCATCTTTACAGCTCTTTTTATAAACGTACGCTTTTCTTTTGGAAAGCAGCATCAGGGTTTAGACAACATCTGGCACACCAGCACCTGTCATAGAGATATCAATATAATAGCTGTAAAAGTACACACCAAATATGTCATTATAATACCTACTGCATAAAAATTAGAGGATCAGTGCTGAATTAGTTACACTGCTTTCAAAGTCAAGTTGATTTTCAATTTTGGAATTTCTAATATGGTTTGAATTCTTACTGTCAGAAGAAAAAAAAAATTAAAGCAATAACTATGGCAGTGATTAAATTAGATGTAATACTATTATACTTTGATGGATCAGTGATTTGATTCCCATGTTTTTTACAGATTCATGCTTCATACATGCAATGACCTACAACACCTCTTTTAATTTTATAATATAATTGTATAATTTTTTATTATAATTAAAATTATTTCAGTGCATAAAGTCAAAAATGTTCTAATATAATGATTAGAAACTTTTTAAATTATGACTTTTTTTTTAAAAGAAACGTAAAAGTAAAAAGTAATTTTTTAATTGCGTTGCAGAGATCCTCATGTCTATTTTTGCACAAACTTTGACAAATTTGTTAAGTTTTTTTTAAAAATAGTTTGGTATATCAAAAAGCTTTTGACAACTTTTTGCGAAAGGCTCTAAAGATGATCTGAACCAATTTTGGAAAATTGGGCAAACCATGTAGAACAAATTCAAAAAAGAAGATTTTTCTGAAAATTCAAAATTGTGAAAAATCTTGACTGTAGAAACATTATATTTTTGTTAAGCATTTAAATCAGAGGAAAAATAATTTTGCTTTTAGACATTATGGATCAAAGCAGAAACATGAGTGCAAATTTGGTCTGTTGGTGGCACTATAGAGTTTGGGTTAGAGACTCCAAATTTGCTGTGGTTAATAATGAGACTGTTCTCTATCCGTGTGCCAAATTTCATAACTTTCCTGCAAACGATTCTATAAGAGTTAAAAGATTCAAAACGAGACGTTTGAAAAATACAGCATTTTTACTACAAAATTTGAAATGGTCCCTGCTCAAAATGGCTCGCATAGGAAAATTTGGTATAATTTGATTTGGTATACCACTCAGAATTTAACAAGACCACATTTTTGGTCAAACAGGTCTGAAATTATGAATGATAACTATTTTGACCAGTAGATGGTGCTGTACCAAAAACTACTTGTGTGCCCTCAGGTCATGCTTGGTATAACACGTACAGTTTGGTCTGAATCTGCTAAAGTGTTGCAAAGATATAGCCTCCATTTTTGCGATGAATTTCATCAAATTCGTTAACATGCTTTACGAAAATGGCTACAAGCACTAAAACCTATTTATATATATATAATAATAATGTAATAAAAAAATATTTTGCTTTTAGACCTTATGGTTCAAAAGTTATTAGCAGAAATGTGAGTGCAAATTTGGAGTATTGGTGGCCCTAGAGAGTTTGAGTTAGAGACTCTAAATTTGCCTTGTTTAGTAATGAGACTGTCCAAATCAGAAATTCTAAACAATAATGTCAATTTTTTTCTTTTTATCAGTATGTGGCACTGTGCCAAAACTACTCATGTGCCCTCAGGTCATGTTTAGTATAACATGTACTAAAGCCCTATTCGCACGGGATTAATATTACCTGGTGACCTCTAGTCATTTGTAATAGTTGCGGAGTTTGTCTGTGATCTTAATCCTGTGTGAATCGGCCATGTCTGTAATTTGTAAAGTAAAAATTCTTCCGCAAATGTCCTACCATATTTCGCAGAACACAGAGGTCCTGTGATAATATTAGTCCCGTGTGAATCGGCATCTCTGTGATTTGGCCAGCATTTGGTGGGATCGTATATAATTTCTTTGAGGCTTTTTTTCCCTGTGCGCCTTTTTATCCATCTTTCGTGAAGAATGGAGGCTGCAAAGTGTTTTGAAAGTTTTTTGGGTGCGGGGTCATAATGCTATACACCATATATACAGTTGATACTTTTGCATAAAGAGAAAGCTGAAAACCATCAGAAGAGCGAAAACAAATTATTAGCTGGAGATATGGAGATGGTATAGCAGCATGCGATCTTTTGTTTATGTTATATAATGTTAGTTAAAGCCTTGACATCAAATCCGGGAGAGAGGTCTGTTAATTCAAGTAAAATCACAGACTTTGTTTATCCCGTTCAAATGCGTCACACGAAATTCAGATGTTGGGGGGGGGGTAATTTCTAAATCACACGAGGTCCCCGGATAATACTAATCCCATGCAAATAGAACATAATTTAGTCTGAATCTGCTAGAGCGTTTTGAAAATCGTCAAATTCGCTAACACGCTTTAAAATGGCTACGCTTACAATGTTATTTATAAATTATGTAATGTAATAATATACTATAGCTATAGAATATAACAAAGCACAAACATGATATTACCATGGTATAATCTATCATGCATGCATTTGGATACTTTTTTCTTTTGTTTGTGTCTATAGACTGTCATATCATAAAGTAAGTAAAAACAGATAAAGAAAGACAGGAAAGCAAAAGGGTGATAGAGAGAAGGGCAGTCACAGAGAGCGGGCTGTTATTGATGGCAGTTGGGGTGAGAGGGGTGGGAGAGGGTCACTGCAGAGTCCCTGGCACGTCCGCTCCCCCGCTGCCCGCCGCTGAAACACCAGGCTCGAGTTTCAGCCCTCCACCCTCCGCCTGTTATTCTTCCACTTTGCAGAGGCCTGAGCCTCCTGACCTGCTGAGAGACTCGTCTCTGTCCCGAGGGGCAATGTTTTATTAGGCCATGGCTTGTGTTGTTCACAAATCTGCCCGGGGTGTAAATGTGCTGTTTCAAGATCAGGTTCCTCCCCGTCTGTGCTAACCCAAGGCACCATGAACAGAAAAAAAAAAAACAATGCTGATTTACAAACAAGACTCTGAGATGGACAGAACAGCTTCAGGTTTTGATGAGGGCTGACAAAACAGTAGCAGTAAAAGCAGGATTCAGCTGATCTCACATTAGCCCCTGTAATCATCAGATGCCCTGTGATAAGAAACAGTGTGTTTGTGTGTGTGTGTGTGTGTGTTTATCCAAGGAGGGCTGTTCTTACATATGTAGAAACATGAGCCGGGGTGAGATGTGCCCCTTTCTCCACACCCCCTGCATCCGTATCTTGTTAGATGCGTATCGTTTACAAATCAATCGCTGGTTGTTTTTAGTGGGGGTGGTTTTAGCTGCCGTGCTAAATATGATTTTCTGCTTGTTTTACGTGGTGTAGTTGAGTTGGTTTGGAACACTATTGACACTTTGATGGCCTAACAAGTGTGTTATTAAATAAGTAAAATTGATTCCACAGATTAACAGCTGGGAGATGTCGAAGGTCCTCATTTTTGCTGTTTTTTAGGCTGTTTTGGGAACATTGTGCTGATCTTCTTTTTGTGAACATCTGCTGATATTGGTTGTTTATTAGCTTATAGCATATCTACAGTGCTGTACAAGTCTTGATGGTTTACCATTTAAGAATGAAGATGTAGAAATAGAGATGTAAATATTAGGACAGGTTTATTACTCTTTTATTTTATTTTATACTGTTATTTGAATATATTTCTTATTTTGTTTAATATTTTTATTTCATAAAAATGATAACATAAAATAAAAAATGTCATTGTCATATTAAATTGGTTGAATTGGAAAACTCAAGTGAAATCAGATTTCTAAAATGGTTAATGAAAGTAGTTTGAGTTGGTTCTTGTAAAAAGTATGAACACCCAAATTTTCTCCAAAAAGTAAAATACAGTAAAAAAAAAAAAACATTTTTTTCCACCAATTACTTTCTATACAGATGCACTCACAAACAGAATCACCCCACTAAAGGTCATTTCACACTGAGTCTGCAATTTTCGTATAATTTTTAAATGTTTTTTTTTCGTATTTGTCATCTTTTCCGTCTTTATCAGAATGCTTGCTACAGATGCAAAAACGCAGAAAATCGAACCTGATCTGAACTTTTTATGATGGATGAAAGTTTCGGAGGCAATTTGCAAATGTGATTGACACAACGTGAGGTCATATTTATTTTTAAGCATGCAAAAATTTCGGACTCGGTGTGCAATGGCCTTAAATCTAGAATTATGAATTATTTCCAAATAGGTTCCTGTATTGGCCTGTATCAGACTATGGATGAAACCTGAAATGATTACTCTGCTTTTAAAGCGTACATTTGATTTTAACAATAGGTCTACATATTATTCACATTTGCAGTTCATTGGGGATTTTTTGTGTTAGCCCTACAGTTACAACATGAACTACTATTTAAACCTATGACATTTTACATAACATACCTATTTTATTTCACAGTGCTGACTTCGTTTCTTGCAAATGCAAGGTTAGATCTGCTAGTTTGGACTTTATAACTCAATTTAACTCAACAATAGTGAGTTTATAAATTGTGAGGGGAAAAAAGCCAGAAGTGTGGGTTATAAACTTGTGATTTTGAGCTAAGGAGAACAGAGAGAAGAGTTGATAATCTCAAAATTGTGAGAATAAAGTAAATAAATAAACTCTCATTTACATTTTTTATTCTTTTATTCAATGGCTTCCTTAGACTGCTACTTGAAAACTGTTGTTTTTCTGCAACCAGATAGGCCCCACCCGCAAAAACATCATCACTGTTTGCAAACACTAAAATTGGTCTGTATATCATAGGAAAACTAAATATGACTTCTATTTTTATTTTTATTTTTATAGTATTGTGCAGCCCTATTGGTTAATAATATCAACCATGATATGAAAATAGTTACTGGGCTTATCTGTATATGTTTCAAGTTCTTGAAAAGTTGTTTCTGTGAATGTGTATTTCATCTCTTATGATCAATACATTTCTTAATAAATGCATAATATGTGTGATTTAGTTTAATCTGATCTGTATAAAATCCAGTATTTGAATTCAATTATGTTACCAACATAAACTGCTTTATTGTAGAAAAGGATTCAGACAGTATCATGTGATGTCAGGTATGAACTCTCAATGTTCAATGTGATTTTGATGTACAGGCTGCTGAGCCACACCATGAAGGACCATCTGGTGCGTGTAGCTAATGAGGCCGAGTTCATTCTGAGCCGCCAGAGAGCAGAGGATATCCACAAACACGCAGAGTTTGAGGTGAGCGTACTCACACAAGCACACACACACAGAATCAGCATCAAAAAAGTCCTAAAAGTTATCAGTAGTTGAAGACCACATTATATGCCGCATTAATCTGTCTGTGTTTCCTGTACTACAAAATGGGCCACAAATATTGATAGCTCATGTTGCATTTCACAGGCTTTTGTCCTATTGAACGATGTCTAAAATAAGTATACACTCTAAAATGACAGTACCATCTAATACCACTTGCGGCTGTGAACTTATTGGTCATTTATTGGCCATTAAAATAACTGTTCAAATGTCTGGGTTGGTAAGATTTGTAAACGTTTTTCATTAGAAGTCTCTTATGCTCACCAAGCTGCAATTATGTGATCAAAAATTGTTTAAAATGTCTTTTTAATCCAAAATCTATATTTATTTTAATATATTTTAAAGTGTAATTTATTCCTGTGATGGCAAAGCTGAATTTTCAGCAGCCATTACTCCAGTCTTCAGTGTTGCGTGGTCCTTCAGAAATAAAAATGTAAAAAAAAATGGAATGTAGTGGATGAAAAAGACCTCCCCTATAATATGTCTTACTCCATCTTAAGAGGAAAAAAAATGTCCAAGTCACGTCATTTCATGAGAACTTGAAGACTTGCAGCTGAGTGAAGCAATATCTAAATTTTCTTGACATATTGTACAAACAAGCCACTTTCACTTTATGCAGATATATTCTGTTTCAGAGTTGATTTACAATTTTAAAAAACTGTTGTAAGATTTAATGAAATTGTTAAGCCCCAGTGAGGATATTAAAAAAAGAAAATTTTGTCTGTCGGAACTCAGAGGCTGCCAATGTGAAGGAGAACAAATGTTTTCTTTTCAAACACAACTTATATGGAAGAAGGTTTCAAGCTTTGGCTACAAAGATTGCGTTTGGCATGTATCTTACCAAAACATAGCAGCACAGTTGATTTATTCCTTATAGCACAGCCATGGGGCATTCCTCCACCGCTGCCCCGCCAAACACGCACACACATCACCTCTTTTATCACTGCAGTCTCGCTTTCTCATTCCTTCCATCATTCTCCATTTCTGTCTACCTGCTACTTTTTTTTCCCTCACGATTCCCTTCGGACTTATGTTCTGCCTGTTGTGCTCCCTTTGTGGGAGAATTTCAGCAGTGACAGGAATACAGCACCTTCATTTCTCTCTTCCTTTCGTTTCCCATCCCTCCCTCTGGTTCTGTCTGGCACTAGGGCAGGATGTGACAGTGTAAAGGGGGAGTGGGCTCTGCTCTGTTCAACATCTCCCACCCTCCAGTTGTAAAATGTTATGCTTTCAGAAAGGTTCAAGGCAGGGTCTCTGAACTGAGACTAGGAGAGGAAAACATTTGATGGACAGTATTAAAAGTAAACATGTAAAATCTGAGAAAGTGATCATGTATCATATCTGTGAAAGGTTCTGCAGTAGTCTGCTTAGTTAGGGTCATGTTTTGTATGGGATTCAGCCTGTACGCTTGTTTTGGCAGCTTTCCTCAAACGCTTCAGCCGATGTCTCACTGTTTTCTGAAAACAAAGGAGTTCTGACTCATTCACTTGATCGTCTAGTTGTCATTATCAGCTCAAAGAAGCAGAAGCAGAATTGGATATTTATTTTAAGCAACAGATAACACAAGTTAGTGTTTCTTGTTCCTTAATTCAAGAGGTGGTATTGTCCCACTGCTGAATCTGCAGAATACAACTTTCTACGATCCTTACTGAATATGTAAAAACAATTATAAATTTGGAAACAAGCTGCTTAATTTGATAGATTCTTTCAAACTAATCAATTGAACCCATGAGTAAATCACTCTTAATCAGACTAAATTAGACATAGGAGTCATAATTCTGAATCTTGGACTGAATCTGTCCGACTTCCTCAGTCAGTTTTTAAATGACTTATTCAGTAAAACGCATGTTGTGTATGATGCATAATTGAGTTATACAGTATATGCTACCATTAAAACCACTGGGATTGATATGATTGCTAAGATTTTTAGGGGTTCAAGCGCATAACGCTTAAACCATTGTAACTGATCAGCAATTTTCATGTAAAACTGATTGGAAAGACCAAACTGTAAGTCATAGAGACTTGAAACTTGGAGGGATGGTAGTACTTGCACCGTCTACAACATCACCAAGGCTCACCTCTTTCAGCCTGACGGGGGCGCTACAGCAGTCAAAAGTACGAAATCGCTCAAAACGCCAAACCTGTTCATTGCAGGCTCAAGTTTCTTATGATTTTGGAATCCTTGGCTTACGCTGGACAAAACGTGCATCATATTTATCTGTCATTCTGGCAAAATGTTCTGATATTTTGCATTATTTCAGAATCAGAACCAAACCAAAGATTCTCAAGAATATCAATTATTATCAAAAAAAGTTGAACTTTTGACTCTCCGTCGCAAAGGGATGCCAAAACGTTCAAAAGGGGTAGGGCTGCCTTTACTGAAATGCCTATAACTTTTTAATGGAATGACATATCTTTGCCAATTTCACAATGCATATGTAAGAGCTAAATCTGAGGTCATATGAAAAAGTTGTGGAGCTTGGCCACTTGGTGGCGCTATACCAGGGGGGAAAAAACATAAAAATGACCTTAACTACGAAACCATTTGTCCTATTGACATGAAAATTGGTACGCACGATCTTGGTCCAAAGTGCCACAAGTGTCTTTAAGGACATTTGCGTATCTCAAAAAACATGAACTTTGAGCATGTATTAGTCAAAGTTAATGGAGGCTGATCGGAATGAAACTCGGTGGGCCTGTTTGCTATAAAGGTCTGTGAGAAATTTGAAAGAAATCAGCCAATGGGGGTAGCGATATTGCATTTTCCAAGGGCGTAAATGGTTGTATATTGCATGTTTTTTTTTTTTTTTTTTTACACACATAAGCACAATATTTGTATCAAATGATAGACCTCCTCATTCCAAACTACTTTGCCTCTATAACCACTGCTGTCAGGCAAACCGTTTTTTAAATGATTGAGAAGATGTAAAAAAAAAAAAAAAAAAAATTACTTTTGCAAACTAGTCCTAGGTTTTTTGCTCAATCTGGAAAAAAAAAAACAAAAACTGCAGTGCAATTCTCTAGACTCTCTAGGTCAATAATTAACAAAAAATGTTGAAAATTACCCTTTGGGAAGCTATATTGGGGTAGTTTAGAAAAGGTGCCTGTCCAAATACACCTATTAGCCTATACAGCCTAAACGAAAACTTAAAACTTCACGAAACCTGGTGAGCACAGAAACTGAAACAGTCATAAACATTAAAAAACATATTATTTCTATGGCAAATTAGCTGTATTTGCCAAAAATGTTTTGAGTCATTGATTTAGGTGGTTACAGGCTTAGTAAATAATGTGTAATGTCTTTTTTTCTTATGTCCTTAAATGTCTTAATGCGCTTAAACCTCCGGTAATTGTTTTTTTTTCGTCTCTTATGTTCCCCTATGCAAACAGTGTGAAATACTATCACAATTGCATTCTTTTTCTGTTTTAATATATTGTACATTTAAATTTTTTCCTGTAATGGCAAAGCAGAATTTTTAGCAGCCATTACTCCAGTGTCACATGATCCTTCAGAATTCATTCTAATATGCTGATTTGAAGCTCAAAATCATTTGTATTATCAATACAAGTGTTAGCAGATAACATATACTGCTGGTAACCATGTGTTCACTTTACAAATTACAGCAGATTTAATGACGCAGCCATTTAAATAGTAACACTCAACACTATAGAGTGCCTACAGGCAGGTACCCTGTAAAACAGATGAGAGCTGGCAGTATTGGTTGAATATACCTTGCTTAAACAAGCTTCCTTACCTCACGGTGACATTTAGCGGGAACCTCGGAACACCCTTCCTCATCATTCCCACTGCCCCAAATTCCCTGGATTGGCCAAATTCTCCCAGACGCTCAGTTGAAGACGGCCGCACTCTGGGGACGTGCTTAGCTTTCCTTTTTCACTCTAATTGGCCCCTCTGGTCCGATTCTTTCTGCTTTTCCAGCCTTACTCACAGCACGGTGGAGAATGTATTATTCTCACAAATACTGTACTGCTGGATATTCTGCCAAATGCAGAAAAAATCACAGATTATCAATGTCAGGCACATTATAAATATATTTATTTTAAAAATGAGGTGAAAATATGCCTTCAACATTACATGAATAAAAGACCGCTATATTATTAAATCCTCTACTTGAAATCTCCCATAATGCTGTTCTCTGTGGAGCCGGGTTATTCACATGACTTAGGCCAACACTATCGGGTGCAATTATGCCATTTTTTGTCACTCAGAGTTTAAAGTCTGAAGTGCTCCATGATGAAACCCATATGCTGTGATGCTTCATTGACCCAAACTCTACTTTAATAAGAGAAGCTGATGTTGGACAGACAGATGGTTGAAAATCTTTTGGTTGGTTTCATGTACAGTAATTTGTAGAGGGAAATAGGGCATGGATAGCTGGGTCACAGTTATTTGTAATGGTTATGGATCCCACTTTGTGATAAGGGTCTTGGTTTTTCAAAAAGATGTCAGCGTTTAAAAGGACAGTTCACCCAAAAATGAAAATTGTCTCTTTAATTACTTATCCTCATGTCGTTTCAAACCCTTTATCATCTTCGGGAACGCAAAAGCAACTACCATGTTTAAGGCCGAGAAATGTAGTAAGGATATTGTTAAAATAGTCCAAGTGGCATCAGTAGTTCAACCTTAATTTTATGAAGCTACAAGAGCAATTTTTGTGCACAAAGAAAACAAAAATTATTTTATTCAAGAATTTCTTCTTCTTTCATGCATGCAGTGCTTCTGACGGATGCACATGCATGCGTTGGTATTACTCTCTTAAACGCACATCGAAGACTGACACAGAAGACAAGAAATTGTTAAATAAATTTGTTTTGTTTGTTTTCTTTGCGCACAAAAAGTATTCTCAGAAGTTTCACTGAAAAACCAAACTGGATACATCTGGAGACATTGTTGTCTAAGTTGTATTATTTATACATTTCTAAGTTTGTAAGTGTATTTTATTTCTTACAATATGGCTTCTCATTCACAGCACAGATTTCGTAAGAATCCATCTCTGTATTGAATCCCTCACTTAGATATAGTTGCTCCTCTGTGACCCCTGAAAAGCAGTGAGCCTCCGATAAGTGCAGCACTGATATTGCCGTATTGATTTTCCTCCATTCCGGCTCTTGCCATCTTCTCTGAGCCACCGGTTTCATTTTGCACGGCCACAATAAAAATAACAGGCCAGTGAAAGATGCCCCCGTGGGGATCACACTGCCTTTCCAACCTGAAGAGCAGTTTACACAGGATTTGGATGTTTAAGGGAACAACATGAAATATGAGACATATGAGAACCAGAATGGATGGATAAGTTTGCTTTTTGTTTCTTAACACTGTTTCATTCATGAATTGCTGCGTCTAATGCAGTAGCCTTGACTACATTCAGAATGAAGATAATTTACCTGTTAGCTGTCCGTGATTAACAGTCATATCTCTTTACCAGAGAGTTTTTGTTGAGGAGGTTAGGTAAATTTGTGTTCCACATCTGTGTTTTTCTCATACAACCTACGTAAAAATGATGGAGAAAATTACCTACTTTTTTTTGGCAAACTCAGGAGTCCTCAGAGAAATCTAATCCTGCACGGGTAGAAATTTCTGTAATTATGGTACATTATTTTTTCCACATCGCTTCTCATTTTATTTCTTTTGTTAAATACTGCAACTTAAAGCTTTATTTTTTGCCGATTTCTTTGCTGTTTCACTGCCTGATGACTAAAAATTGACATACTGATAGCACCCCATCCATTAAAAAAAAATACAAATAAAATAAATAAATAATAATAATAATATACAGTCAAACCAAAATACTTTACAAAATACTACAAAAACTATCAATACTTTGTTGACCAATTGCCAAGCAGTGCTTAATTTTATTTAGTCTGTGGTGTAAAAAGTTCACATTAGCAATTAAAGAAAAACACTTTTAAGTCATGAAAGAAAAACATGTTCAGGTCAATGTGTCTGAATAATTTTTGTTCCCACATTTTTATCAATTTTACTGGTAGTCCACTATATGAAGAATTATTTTGGGTATAATATGTCACAGTTTACTTTACTTTGCTATTCCTTACTTACATAAATAAACTATAGTGTCCTGCCCCCACTAGTAAAAGATATTGAAAATCTGGTGTCTGAATAATTTTTGGTTTGACTGTAAATCATAATTAAAAGGTGAATAAAACAAATAAACAAACGAATGAATAAATGAACAAAAATATAAGGGTACTATCACAGACTGTTATAATATTGACTGATTTGTTTTCTAAATTCCTAATCCCTTTTATAGCTAATATATGTACACTGCCCTCCAAAAGTTCGGAAACGCCCTAGAAAAGTGGGGTTTTGGACAATATTGGTTTAAATCTATTTTAATTTGTGATAATTTTACACTGATAAGGGACAACACAAACTACGAAAACATATTTTATTACAAAAACAGTTTATACATAGAAAAAATTTTCGATTCATCAAAATATCTGCCATTAGCAGCTGTTACAGCTCTGCATAATCTGAGCATCCAAGCTGTCAGTTTATTCAAACATTGACTTGATATATTACTCCAAGACTCCTGAAGGATTGCCCAAAGATGATTCACACTGGTTGGACAATTCTTACGGACACCACGGTCTAGTTCCTACCATAGTAGCTCAATTGGGTTGAGGTCGGGTGATCGGGGAGGCCATTCCATGACAGACATGATGGTCTTCAACTATAATGGCAAGTTACTTTAATGTATTTGCACCAAAAAATGATAAGGATTTAATCTGATATCATCCAAAACCATACTTTGCCTGTCTTTTTTCACAGGGGTATTTCCAAACCTTTGGAGGGCAGTGTAATTATATTATATATGCCTGTTATATGCCTAATGTTATAATGTAATAATGAATATGTCCTGTTTATTTCAATGGTTGTCAATCCCAATGACATGCTGATCTCAATCTTGTCTGAATCAGTACTTGATATCACAGTTCCTCTGAAAATAATTGTATCTCAAACATTTAGAAAATGAATCCCATATAGATAATGCAGTTTTACACTGTTTCAATCTTAGTTTATATGGACAATTTATTTCAGATGTGTTTTCTCCCTTAGTAGGCATATAGTCAAACCAAAATTTATTTAGACACCTTCAACATCTCTCCCATTATCAGTTTATTTGCTGTAGTTTAGAAAATGGTCATAAAATATGATAAGAGTTAAACAGTGTCAGAACAAATTCATCTTGATAATGTCAGTGATAGTAAGGTATATAACAAAACAGGGTCAGGTCAAAATTTGGTTTTTGGTTCCAAATTTTTATCAATTTTACTGGTAGTCAATTGAATGAAGAAAGAAGTTTACTTTATTTTGCTATCCTCCTGACATAAATTAACTATAGTGTCCTGCACCGACGAGTAAATAAAAAATATCAAACATATTAAAAATTATATCCGGTGTTGTAAACCAAAATAATTTTTGGTTTGACTGTATAAATCATACTGAAATTTGGTTTTATTTTGTGCAAACTCTGGAACTTCTGGCTTTGGTGAGGATGCAGTCCTATCCAGAAACCGAAACCCTGCTAATATCCATATGATAACCATGACAAATACCTGATAGATCACTGGAGAAGGAATCTGTGAGGTATTGTAAATTGAACTAAGGTGAAAATGCAACATTGTAACAGTTTAATGTCTGTTTCAGAACAAATCAAACTGCAGAGCTGAAAACACTACATTTTATTGAACATTATTCAACAACGGGGCACTTGTATATGAAGCACAGACTGCTATAGTATATTGTTCATTTGAGGAATGGGTCTTAAGAGAAAGGTGGCAGCACTGAAGGCGGCCTTTGTTCTAGTGCATTCTCTAGTTGGTGAATTATTTAGGAAATAAAAATAAATTTATGTTTGTTCCCTGTCAGGGTTCAAATCCACCAGAAGAGATGATGGTGGATACCAGTGATTTAGACACATTTTTATTACGTAGATGGATAACATATGCCTTTATACACTCCCCCACTCCCCTCCTTTCTCTCTGTCTCTCTCTCTCTCTCTCTCTCTCTCTCTCTCTCTCACACACACACACACACACACACACACACACTCATCCATCCACTCTGGGATTGAGTTATCTTTACCCCTTGAGAGTGAGATTACAGGGACAGCAGGGTCCTGACGGACACAGAGATAACCGCTGGAAATCCAATTATCTTTTAGTGTTCTCTTTCTAATAGGATCCCTAATACAGAAAAGATTTTTCCGGTAACAACTGTACGATGGCGGCCGATACCTGTGAGGGAGAAAAGAAAGGACAGATTTAGAGAGAGAGTGACTTCCTTCTTTAATGAGAGTCTTTCTTTATTAGAAATGAAATGTGGAAGAGACTGGGCCACAAGGCCAGATCTTTCGGATGTGATAGAACGAGGTCATTGTTCTCTCTTTCTCTCTATCTTGCTTTTTTTTGTTAGCTTTTACTTGATCTTGAAGTGATTGAGTGTAATTGAGTTGACTCCCGACTGAAGTGTGTGAAGAGAGGTGATGGGCCACTTCATTAGTGTTTAGCGTCTGTGTTTCTGTAAGAAGAGACTAGGAGTTAATGACATCAACTGCGAAATGAGACTCGTGACCTCGTATTATTCCAGCGTACGCATGTTCACTAATCCTCCAGCTTCTGACAGTTATCTGTACTAGCCAAACAAAAGCAAATCTAAATGATGTGTACTTAGGGATTCAGTAAGGTTACACTTGTGCCCTTTGATAAGTCAGCAGCTATCCTTTAGCTTCACCGTAAATGCTATCTTTACTGCAAATAATGGCTTTGAGGAATACACACGTACATGCTGTTTGGTTCTCACCCTTGTTCTGTCTTTTCTTCTTCTTGCTTTAATTAATTCCCCAGGTGATGGCGGTGCAGCAGGTCATTATACTGTATCTTGTCCCTAAATAAAGCCCTTCTGCTTTCTGTAGTTCTCACTACACTCACATTTAGAAGACTGAAGGGTTAGTCACACACATTTTAGTTTTTCTTTTATTAGTAGAATTTGTAATCAAATAAGTTTGATTAATAGAATAATCAGTATTTGCTGAGAATATTCTTAGAAATTAAGTCTTAAGTAGCATGGGTATATTTGTTGCAATAGCCAATTACATTGTATGGGTCAAAATAATGCATTTTCTTTTATGCCCAAGCTCATTAGGATATTAAGTAAAGATCATGTTCCATGAATATATTTAGTAAATTTCCTACCATAAATATATCAAAACTGAATTTTTGATCAGTAATATGCATTGCTAAGAACTTAATTTGCAGAACTTTTTATTTATTTCGAAATACTGTCCTATCCTAACAAACCATACATCAATGAAAAGTGTATTTATGTATTTTGTGGTCCAGGGTCACATACAGATAACTCTGACATTGCATTATTGTGAATAGACATTTTGGTCTTTGGTAACTTAAATAGGCTATAATTATCATTTTAAGTGGTCCTAAAATTGGAGAATGAAAAACAAGAATTGCAATATAGCCTAATGTGATTATTAAATCTCAAAAGGCTATGATTTAATTAAATAAATGTGAGCGTTGCACATTTAATCTCAAATCGCTGTGCTCTTGTGCAGTTTCAGAGCAGTTTGCACTCAATTAATACTGTCGATTTGGTGTAGATGGTTGTAAGGGTGCATATTTAATCTTTTAAATGAACAAATGAAAATAGTACAGCATATAGACATTTCAAAAGAAGAGTGATTGCTTGTATGTAATTAAAATTCCTGCATTATGCATTCAAACTTTGTATTGGTTTTGCTGGTATTTAGCATTTAATGGTGCCAAAAATACATTGTATGGGCCAAAATAGTTGTATCTCGGCCAAATATTGTTCTATTTCCTATCCTGTCTCTTATCTCGCTTGCTGATGCAGTGTGTCTGGTCCCATGAGCATGCAAAAAGAAAAGAAAAAAAAGTGTCTGAAGTCAACCGCTGTTTAATTCAGTTGTGCACCATTTAGCTATTTTTGAATGCTCTGTCATTTGTGTTCTGCCTGCTCAGCTGGGATACGAGGAAGTAGTTTAGCTTCGGAAAAAATACACTCTTCAGCTTTAAATATACACAGAAATCACAAATAATAAGATTATAATATAAATGTTTTTTCTGCTTGTGAAGATATCCTTTCAGACTGTTTATTTGACCTGTGTTATCACCCTCCCAACAGTGGCGCTCCGCTTGTAGTTTTTTGTTCATTGGGCGTAGGACCATATGCGTTTCCTTTATTTACCAGAAGTAAAAACATTATCCCGCATTCACATTCATCCACACCTGCTCCTCCTCGCCCGCCAGCAGACGTGTTCATTTTTCACTCGCCGCACATCTCCTTCATTTGACTATTTTTCACCTCAAAAGGACAGTTAATTCCTACAATTTCTCACACGGCGTGACCTTGAAGTTGCTGGAGTCAGCTGCCCGTGTAGAGTAATGGAACCAAAGAAATGCCTTTTTTTGGAGAGGGGGTGGGAGGAAAGATGAAGAATCTGCCATCTACGCATTGTGACTAGTCCATTAAAAGCACAAAATGAAGGAGGGAGAAAAGGGGAAGAGAGAAGCCAGAGATACTTTGATAAGTTGTTGCACCTGTGTTAACCTTGATGGTCACCCTGACTCTGGGAAGGGGGCGGCAACGTTTTCACTCTCTCTTTAGTTGCTTTACACTAGATTCCTGCTCCATCTATCGCCGAGGGAACAAGGGATGGAGGGAAATCAATACAGAGAGGCGTTGGCTGACAGCAGTATCGCTCCAGAATTGAAGTGCCTGTCAGCCTTTGTCATTCTGTGACTTTTGTTCGCTATTGTACTTTTAAGCCGTCATTTTTCTTGGTTGTCACTTTTCCCTTTCCCGGCTTGCTTTTGTCTGAATTCCCCTGGCTACAGTTTTTACTCGGTGACTTTAAATTTGGAAAGAATGTGGGTCGAAAGATCAAGTGCAATGAAAATCTCTTGAATTTGATTGGCCGAACGGCATGGCATGTGCTCGTTTTTCATTTTGTTTCTCTTGTTTCTGCATGCATATCCTCCGCACTGTATTTGCATTCCCTCAGATGCTGCAAGGACAGAGGCATCAGTAGGACAGTTTCCTGGTGTAAATGAAACCCTGAGGGACGGACTGGCGAGGAGAGAAAGATGATAGTCACGGTGCTGTGTACTTCACTGTCAACAGAGTGCAAATCAAGCAGTTTAACAAGATCCCTACTGTTTTCACAGCTTAGACGTGCTCTCGGAGAAACACTGCGAACCTTTCACTGTGTATGTAATGTGTAGACTTACATGCACGCCTGGCCGTGTCGTGTCACACTAACTAACTCACATACATGGGGGCTGATGGAACATAATGAGTTCTGGCCCATGGCAGATGATGATTATTTTGTTTAACCTTGCTGCTCTGTTTAGGGAGGAGAGGGTAAAACTGCCGCCCATGATTGTTCGTATCTTGTTACAGAGAAACATTGGATCTGCTAACGTTGGTAAATAGTAGCCATCGGTATGTTATTGTTATTGCTTAGCTATAAATTCTTAATTTGCAAAACATATTTATAATTTATTTTTTGTTCCACTGACCTATAGAACAGTAGGCCTGCATTTTAAACCGACAGCTATTGCCGTGGGTGCAGCATCACACACATTTAGGAAATTTAGGAAACTAATGCAGTTTGTTGAATTACCCTTTTCTAGAAACACAAAAAACATAGTACCTTACTTGTAAAAAGTGTTGTTCATTTATTTACATATGCAGGTGGAAATGTGTAGCAAGTATTTCTATGAAACAAAATAATACTAGGGATGCCACAATTCTCAGTATAATATCGAAATGGTTTAATACACACTTGTGAATTGCAGTTTTCCTGTTTTCCGGTTTTGCATTTAAATAATTTCCTTGTTTTATTTATCTGGGAAAATGCTGTGTGTGTGCCCATGATTTCACGTGCTGAGATGAGGAAACGCTTCCCTGCTTATATTTAAAAAAGTTATAAAACAAAAGTTATAAAAAACATTGTTTTTAATTCACAACATCAGTCAAGTGTTTGAAATAATTGCTAAATTAATTTTTATTTATAAATGAATTACCCATGAAGAGAGTCTCTCTCAATAATTCACTTGTAAATGGATGCTACTGAATAATAAATAAAAAAGGTAACTGTGACAATTTGTCTCGCAATTCTCACAACTGTGAGATACCAATTCGCAATTGCGTTATAAAGTAAAAATTCCAAGAAACAAATAGATATAAAATATAATATGGAATAGATATAAGAAAATAATATATGATATAAGAAAAGATATAAACTCACAGATCTGACCTTTTTTTCCTCAGAATTCCATGATATAAACTCGCAAAGTCAGAATTGTGAGACATAAACTGGCAATTCTGGGAAACAATGTAAATTCTGATAAATAAAGTCAGAATTGTGAGATATAAACTGGCAATTCTAAGAAATGAAGTAAATTCTGAGAAATACAGTTTAGATATTGTGAGATATAAACTGGCAATTCTGAGGAATAAAGCTGCAATTCTGAGAAAGTCAGAAGTGTGAGATATGAACTCACAATTCTGAGATGATCAGGATAGCTTGATATATACTTGCAGTTTCGAGTTATACAGTCTACAGTTATACAGTATTTTTTTTCTCACAAAGTCAGAATTGTGAGATATGAAGTTGCAATTCAGAAACGTTGCATGCAATGTATCAGTCTTTTGTCCCCCTCAGAATTGGACTTAACTCGCGATTGCGAGTTTATCTCACGGTTTCATGGTGTCTCACAGAGAAAAAAGTCAGAATTGTGAGAAAAAGCATCAGAGTTGCAAGATGTAAACTTGCATTTGTGAACCAAAGACAGAATTGCAAGATACAGACTCACATTTGTGGGAAAAAAGTCCAAATGGAGAGAAAAAAAACTTAGTTACCTTTTTTGAAATGCTGTATAAATAGCTTTAGACTACTGTAGACGATACAGAATTTTTTTTTTTTTTTTTTTTGCAATAACATGGCTCTAACCGTTTGTCATGGGTGTAGTCCATTTTGAGCAAAATGAGTGCTGACCCTGTCTGATTCAGTTCCCCAGAACACAGAACATTTGGAGATGTGGATGATTACTCTGTCTGAAGTCATAAACGCATTGCTTTCATGGTTTTGTTTCTGCCTCCATGGCTTCAACTTTAGCAGCACTGTGACTGGAGATTGTGGCTCCCCCTTCAGCGGACTGCCAAACATGTGCGAGACCCTTCGAATTAAGTTCACCTTGTTGGTTTTCCAAAAGTTTTATGACGTCACTTTAGAATTACAGCCCCAAACGTGATGATAATGTCACTGCTATGTATTTCACCTGAATGTTTCCTATAATTCAGCGTGTATGTTCAGCTGCAAGGAAGCCATTTGTCAGGAAGTTCATGAAAATTACAAAGCCCATTATGGAGCTCAGGGATTTGGTGCCGTTGACACTAGTTGATAAAGTGCCTGTTTATGCCAAAGTGTTTGAACTCATGACAGCTAATTAATAATGTGTTAATCAGTCGTTGAAGGGAACAATGAAAAATATGGGTGATTGCCTTTTTTTGATATTCTGATTCAGAAAGTACCTTTAGAACAAACTTCAAAACAGTTTCAATTATTATTACAAATTCTGCATTTCATGTGCTTCATAGATTGAATTTAAAAGTTTTTTTTAAATATTCAATTTCACAAGCACCAGTTATTGTTTTACCTTGTTTTTCCCTTCATTCTTTCATCAAAACGGATGCTACCCATCTCAAATTTTCCATTTCTTACCCAGACGTGACCTTCCGCGCTGAACAGAGACAAATCGCTGCCTTTCTTTCCATTCCTTTCTTCCCGCTCTTTTGTTACGCCAGACATCCAAATAGGTTCACATTTAAACATTCACCCTTTACCTTTTATCTCTCTTTTATTCCGCCATCCTCTTCTCATGGCTTTAAGGTCACTGCAGAGTTAAGAACAGCGAAATGAGACACAGATTGATAATTAGGAGAGGGAAGCCCCCCTAATGTGATTTATCTCTATGGATTTTCTGTCATACATGAAGAGTCGATCCTCAAATTGGAGAGGAGGGCCCATTAGAAGGCACTTTGGAGCGTTTACTGCTAACTTTGCCGAGGCAGGCTTCAGCGTCTGCCGCCGTTGCCGCACCAGACCGCTGCCTTTACTGTATTTGTTGTCTGAGGCGGGTGCTGTCCAAGGCTAATTTAATTTAGGGCCATAACACGCAATGGATGAAGCAGAGGGAATTACATTAAAACAAGCTCTAGTGGTTGCTGTAACCTTTCCACTTGATTGCTGTTTGCTAGACGTTGCATCAGAATCAGATAAGAGGCACGGGGGGAAAAATGAAGCTGTGTTGTTTTGTGCTTGGTGGGCTGTTTTTGCTTATTCCGGGATGAATTCGTACCAGCTTCTCACCAGCTTTGTTACTCTTCTCTTGATTTATTGATTCTGATTGGGACGTTGGTTTTCACAAAGGGCGGATTATTCATTTGCTCTTCTACTTTGAACAGATAAAACAGAATTTAAGTTTTATCAAAGGGACATTTGCAGTGTGAGGTGCTTTGTTAAAAGATCGCATTGGAGTTCAAAGGCTTTTCTGATAACAAATTCTGACAAAGAAAAATGTCTCCTTGTGCATTATGGGTAGTTTCTACATTTTTTAGCGTAGCCCAAAGGCATTAGCAAATACATGTCCAGTGTTATTAATCACTGTGACAACAGGCTGGAAATGACCCAGAGTTCCATTTGTTTCCTGTGTGTATGGAGTTACCACGCACGCACACACACACACACACACACACACACACAGACGCGCTCAGGCGTCAACATACTCTAATGATGCAGTGTGCTTTGTTTTCTACATCCAGTCTGATGGACAGCATTCTCCTCAGGTAAAGGTAGCACAGGAACACACTTGTGTTTTCAAGTAACTTGTTTGTATGTGACAGGTATCATACTGTGCATGTTTTGTATTGTAGCAATATGTTAATTGATAATATGAATGAATTCATATAAAAGCATAATTACTGACAAAAGCTGTTTTTTTCTGTGTGCAGTCTCAATGTGCTCAGTATGCCGCTGAGAAGCGCGATGAGGAGAAGATGTGCGATCACCTGATCAGGGCCGCCAAGTACCGGGATCATGTCACGTCCACCCAACTCATCCAGAAGATTGTAAACATCCTCACTGATAAGCACGGTGCTTGGGGCTGCGCTGCTTTCAGGTACAACCTTTCTTGTATAGTTGATGGATCAAATGTTTATCTATCACACCATATTATAATACAGTTAAGGTCAAAAGTTTACATACACCTTGCAGAATCTGCAAAATCTTACAAAATGCATGCTATATTTTATTTAGTACTGACCTGAATAAGATATTTCACATAAAAGATGATAACATATGGTCCACAAGAGAAAATAATAGTTGAATTTATAAAACTGACCCTGTTTAAAAGTTTACGCACACTTGATTCTTAATGCTGTGTTGTTACAGGAATAATCCACAGTTGTTTTTTTTAGTGATAGTTGTTCATGAGTCCCTTGTTTGTCCTGAACAGTTAAACTGCCTGCTGTTTTTCAGAAAAATTGTTCAGGTCCCAAAATCTTTGTTTTTCCAGCATTTTTGTTTATTTGAACCCTTTCCAACAATGACTGCATGATTTTGAGATTCATATTTTCACACTGGGGACAACTGAGGGATATGCAACTATTACAGAAGGTTCAAACACTCATTGATGCGCCAGAAGGAAAATCATGCATTAAGAGCCAGGGTGTGAAAACTTTTGAAATGTTTCTTATTTTGCCTAAATATCATATATATATTTTTTCATTTAGCACTAACCTTCAGAGGTTACATGTTTCCCAGAAGACAAAATAAGTTAAATTTACCCTGAGGTTCACTTTTTGTCAAACAGTGCGCATAATCAAGCGTTACAGAGTGCTGTATCCCTTACTGCTTTAACATTAAGAATTTAGGGCGAAATGTGTTGATCAGTTGGCAGATCAAGCTATCATTTTATTTGGTAGATATATCTGTGCAACTTAGTTATTAGAAACTGCAAATGAGAAATCAATTTGGTGTATGTGGTACGATAGAAGGTGGCTGTATGATTTCTGAGTGAGTATGTGTCATATTCTGGCCATGGCTGAGTGCTCAAATGAACGCAAGGGATTCAAATATAAGTACATTTATTCTAAGCAAGTGCAAGTAGCTATTGAAAATATTAATGCAAATGCTGCCATTTTTTCCTCTAGTGATTTGTATTGCCATTGTACACTATTAGCGTGTCCCAAAATTGAAGGCACCAGCATATATAAACACCATATCGGATTAGATAATGTCTCATGTAAACAGTCCACCGTCTTTACCAGTCTTTCAATCGGAATGATTTTAATCGGAATGACAAAAAAGTGTACATGTAAATGTGGCTAGTTAGCGTTTGAACCTTCTGTAATAGTTGCATATGAGTCGCTGAAAAGATGGATCTCAAAACCATACAGTCATTGTTGGAAAGAGTTCAAATACACAAAAATTCTGGAAAACCAAAGAATTTGTGGGACCTGAACAATTTTTTGGAAAGAACAGCAGGCAGTTTAACTGTTCAGGACAAACAAGAGACTCGTGAACAACTATATGATCCCTCTTACTTTGGTAAAATAATTAACATTTTGCAGATTCTGAAAGGGGGATGACCTCAACTATATATTTACAAACATAATTTTTGTTATCTCAAAAATGAATTGAACGCTTGTAATGTGACAGAAGTATATAAAACCTGACTTATCCAGCCTGGTGTTTGGTTTGCCGCAAATGTTTGGCCTTTATTACAGCTTATTCTGGCCAAGCATGCTGTTCACAGTCTGATGTAAAGTGACCAACACAGTTTTTATCTGCTCTTTTGGGACAAGATTATCTCAAATTGATTATACCACTAATGACCCAGTGGTTAGTTTTTTGTTAAAAGCATTATTGCATCACAGTGGTTAAAAAGAAAATTGTGTCATGATCAACTATACTATTAACATGACTTTGTTTACAGTCAGAATTACTTTCTTACTGGAACTTAGCCAAAAAATGCCAAAAAATGAGATTGGAACTGGTGATTTACGATTAATGCTAGAGCTGTCACAATATCAGATTTTCACTACACAATTATTGTAAAATAATTGACAATAACAAAGTTATGATGATACCTATGATAAAATAATGCTATTAGTCAAATTCAGATTTATTCTAGTTTATTTTGTTGTGTTTTCTCTTTTGGCCAAAGAATCAAGCTCAAAATATATTGGTGTTGCCTGTTATCTCCTCTGACATGATTGTGTGTGGCAGTGGTAGCCACACACTTCGTTGTCGCCTTCTTCTTTTGGAGGTGGAGTATCAACCAGATACCCTTAAAAAACTTTACACTATATATATATAATTTTTTTTTTTTTTTTTTTAATGTATATATTATTTACTGAAAATGACAAAGTATTTTCCACTTCCGCTTCACCGCATATAGTATTGATCAGTATTTGATTTTTTAAATATGACTTGTTATTGTCAATACCATTTCTTTTGGTCATGCAGTGCACCAGTTGGTCTATAGTGATAATTGTGTCATCTTTTCCAAGAACAGTTCTACTCAGCTCTGTTTTATAGTACACCTGCATCCTACTGTATCGAATCATCCGTAATCATTAGACCTCATATTATTTACCTCTCTCATAATAAGCTAAACCTACGTTTCCGCCCATTATGGGCTCTAATGGAGTCTTACAGTCATGCTTCTGAGCCTGGGTTATGTCTTATTGCTTTAGTTTCTCTGTGTGATGCATTGCTGTTGGAATGGGATGAAAGCCAGTAAATGCTACCTGGCCATTACTGAAGGAAACATAAGGAGTTGTATTTATTTCTGTAAACACAGAGAAATATCCCTTAATGATGCAGACATGCACTGGTTTTCTCGAATCTAGTTTTCTGCCAAAGACACTTTTTGACTCTGTAGTTCATTTTTTTTCATCCTTTGTCCTAACAAAATGTGTTCTCTAGAGATTTGGAGACCTGTCTGCAGTTTGTTGTATCAAGATTTCATACTCTCTCTCTCTCTCTGTTCTTTCCTCTCAGTATTCTGCAGTCATATAATGGCAGAGCGCTCTGTTCTCTTTCTTGGCTCTCTCCCCATTACTGGCCTTTATGTAGCAGAGCTATTGATGACTTTTGTAATAGCATGCGATGGGCGCGTGGTGACGCTGGCACAGTCTCAGAGTGTGTTTAATAAATCACAATCAGACCCTGCTGTTACATCAATACTTCTGCTCAATTACCCAGAAGGTCATGGGCAAAAATGCTGGAGAGCTGGGGATCGGTAACTACAGAAGAGAGAACAACATCTGGAAGTAAAAGAAGGGAAACACACTAACACACACACACGCAGTGCAACATGCAACTTGCAGCTGCTTGTGTACACAGGGTTATTTTCACATCTTGTTTTTTTAAGGTGGAAGGGAGTGATTCAATTAAAACTTACCATATGATTGAAATGGTTAAAAATATAACCGTTATATATAGTATATATCATTTCAGCCGCCGAAAATTATCGGCCAAACATGGCATTTTTGGGTTTTGGCCGAAAAGAGAAAAACTTGTTCAGTGCACAGGTTTCACTCTCCCTCTAGCTGTCGTTACTGTGCAGTGTGACGCTCTGCTCATTATTCCACTCTAGTACACATACAGTTGTACTAGCCGTACGCTGGTAAAATGAGCTACCCTTTTATGATGCTATGTTCTACTCATAAGCTATATAAATAAAGGTAAAAGGTAGGGTAGGGAGAAATACAGTATCTCACAGAAGTGAGTACACCCCTTACATTTTGGTAAATATTTTATTATATCTTTTCAACACAAAAGAAATTTCACTTTGCTACATTGTAAAGTGAGTGTACGGCTTGTATAACAGTGTAAATTTGCTGTCCCCTCAAAATAACTGAACACACAGCCATTAATGTCTAAACCGCCGGCCACAAAAGTGAGTACACCCCTAAGTGAAAATGTCCAAATTGGGCCCAAAGTGTTAATATTTTGTGTGGCCACCATTATTTTCCAGCACTGCCTTAACCCTCTTGGGCATGGAGTTCACCAGAGCTTCACAGGTTGCCAGTGGAGTCCTCTTCCATTCCTCCATGACAACATCACAGAGCTGGTGGATTGAGGATGCCCCAGAGATGCTCAATAGGGTTTAGGTCTGGAGACATGCTTGGCCAGTCCATCAGTTTTACCCTCAGGTTCTTTAGCAAGGCAGTGGTCATCTTGGAGTTGTGTTTGACCTAGTCTCCGAAGGCTTTACTATGTCACAGTACATGTTGGCATTCGTGGTTCCCTCAATTAACTGTAGCTCCTCAGTGCCAGCAGCACTCATGCAGCCCCAGACCATGACACTCCCACCACCATGCTTGACTGTAGGCAAGACACACTCTTTGTACTCCTCACCTGGATGCCGCCACACATGCTTGACACCGTCTGAACCAAATGAGTTTATCTTGGTCTCATCAGACCATAGGACATAGTTCCAGTAATCCATGTCCTTAGTCTGCTTGTCTTCAGCAAACTGTTTGTGGGCTTTCTTGTGCATCATCTTTAGAAGAGGTTTACTTCTGGGACAACAGCCATGCAGACCAATTTGATGCAGTGTGTGGCATATGGTCTGAGCACTGACAGGCTGACTCCCCACCCCTTCAACCTCTGCAGCAATGCTGGCAGCACTCATACATCTATTTCCCAAACACAACCTCTGGATATGACGCTGAGCAAGTGCACTTCACTTCTTTGGTCGACCATGGTGAGGCCTGTTTTAAGTGGAACCTGTCCTGTTAAACCGCTGCATGGTCTTGGCTCAGTTTTAGGGTTTTGGCAATCTTTTTATAGCCTACGCCGTCTTTAGGTAGGGCAACAATTCTTTTTTTTAAATTTGGACATTTTTACTTAGGTGTGTACTCACTTTTGTGGCCAGCGGTTTAGACATTAATGGCTGTGTGTTCAGTTATTTTGAGGGGACAGCAAATTTACACTGTTATACAAGCTGTACACTCACTACTTTACATTGTAGCAAAGTGTCATTTCTTCAGTGTTGTCACAAGAAAAGATATAATAAAATATTTACAAAAATGTGAGGGGTGTACTCACTTCTGTGAGATACTGTATATATACAGTAGTCAGCATTTGAAGAGGATCAAAAAAGTTTATCAAAGTTGGTTTTAGGACAACTTTGATGAAAAAGTTTGATCCACTTCAAATGTTGACTGCTGTGTGTGTGTGTGTGTGTGTGTATATATATAAACAATTTTGGCCATTTTTATCTAAATACCGAGCTGACAGGTTGTTAACATAACTGATGATGATATTCACAGAATATACAACTTGGCACAAGCTGATTGGTTCATGTTGCGTACACAGCCAAGCCAATGAGCTTGTGGCTTCACATTTATATGGTAGTATTTACTTGGGCATTTGGCAGTGCACTTTCAGAGTTCCTCTGAAACCCTCCACCTTCCCCAGCTCCACCTGTATAGATCTGCTACAGGTTATTTTATATGCTATTTGTGCAGCAGCAGCAGCATGTCTTAAATACTCACAGCACCGTATCGACATATACTTTGGCAGTAGCAAGTTCCTGTACTTGCTTGCAGCATCAGCAATAATCTACAACTACAGCAGTAACCAACAGCAGCAGCAATTCAGCAGCAGTGTAGCAGATCTCTTCCACCAATACCAAATACATTAACATTGTCATATCCATCCATTACCATGCTAAACCTTTCAGAGAGTTGTCATGACAGAAATACAGTTTAGAACTGTAATAATGTTGTTTCTTGAAATAAAAATCAAAAAATCATACCTACTTACATGCTTACAAAATGTAAAATACTAAAAAAAATATTTGCAGTGGGTAAAAGGTTTATAAATGTAGCTTAAAATAAACTATTATGTGGTACAAAATAGCATTTGGGAGAAAATAAATTAATATAAATACATATAATATGAATATAATATAAGAAAAGATGGAACTCTCACACTAGTAAAAAAAACTGTATTTACAAGTAATGTTTCAGTCATTGTCAAGGCCTTCATTAGACATTTTTTAGAATTATTTGTCCAAATATATTTACAACAATGAATTGAATATCAATTCCACAGATTGTGTCAACATGATGTTGTATGGTATTATGTTGAATAAAAATTTCCTGAAAATGTACTTACTCCCATGTCATCCAAGATGTTAATGTCTTTCTTTCATTCCTTTTCGACTGAAGAAAGAAAGACTTGTATATCTTGTATGAAGATGAAGACTACACTGGAAGAAGATCAAGTTCAGGCCAAATTCGGCTGACACTTTATTAGACAATAGTTATCAATTAGCTCCCACAATAAATGTGCATATATAATGCTTTGTTTAAAAAGTCATCTTATTAATTGAGATTGCCACTTGTTCAGATTGGTTTTGCAGTAAAACCATTAGAACAGACACACTTCCACCATTTTTAGATTACAAAAGAAAACAACAGCATTGAAGCGTTGAGAGACAACACAGACACACACGCACACACACACACAGCGAAATCTTGTTTTTCACCTTCATGGAAATGAAATCAGATCCCTCAAAGGGCATTCAGCTGCCATGATTACACCCTTTTGTTGGGAGTGTTAAATTTGCAAGCCCGCTAGCTCCCCCCTATAAAGACGTATTCCCCAAAGTTTCCATTCAATAAAAGGCTGAAAATGAAAATATTATTTTCCTCCCTGGCTGATGGTAGTTGTTGTTTCCTCATGGCAGGCATCTAATATCATCTGACACCTACTGACCCGCCTGAATGCAATTTGTGTCTTAATATCCAGCTTACAGCAGCCCCGTCCTCAGGAGAGTTGAGGTGTTAGGTGATTTTCTCTCTCTCCTGCTTTCATTCCTCACGTGCTCCCTC
The DNA here is from genome assembly GCA_033026305.1 of Cirrhinus molitorella. Taxonomy (NCBI): domain Eukaryota; kingdom Metazoa; phylum Chordata; class Actinopteri; order Cypriniformes; family Cyprinidae; genus Cirrhinus; species Cirrhinus molitorella. Next base: position 17,960,294 of record CM065120.1, on the reverse strand, counting down.
CCTCTCTCGCTCGCGGATGCATTGTCAGAGAGGTCCGTGGGGCTTTGCACTCCGGCAAACAAAGAAAAAGACACACACATACTAACACACACACGTTCCACTTGCTGATTCGGGACTGTCCCGTTCTGCACTGCCCGTGGCCCTTCTTTTTTGATTGGATCTCAGATTGACAGACAGCTGCATCCACCTGTCCATCTATTACCACCCTTCCGTCTAGTGACGCAGGTGAACATGTGGCGGTAGCGTCTGCCAAAACCAGACAAAATGAACACAGTGCCCACAAATGAGGCTGCTGACAGCATTCATTTTTTTTCTTTCTTTTTGCTGCTTGCCGTTCCTCTCTCTCCCTCTTTTTTTCAGTTTTGTCGGTGTGGTCATGTTTATTTGGGTCAAAAGACAGATGATCTCTCATGTAGATGACACGCCAGTAAAGTGGCTGGCCGAAAGAGAGATGATAGAGAGGAGGAAGAGGAGGAGGAGTGGGAGTGGGAGTCTCGCAGGACAGATGAGTCTTCCTCTCATATTCTCCTTCATTGCATTCTGATGGTGGGACTAATGTAGCATGGAAATTCACTCTGCTACTGCGCTCAGAGCAGTTCCACGCCCTCAAACACTGTCAGGGAGAAGATGAGGAAGATAGAGGCAAATGAAATAAAGAATAGACAGTGTGAAGGAAGGGAATATGTTTGCAGATATAAAGTGCAAACTATGGTTTAAGAGTTGACAATTTCTGCAAATGAGGTAAACTTTGGTGTCTCATTTTGTTTGAAACGTTAGAGAATGCATGCTGTTTAGCTGTGTACAAGCATTAATTTTTTTTTGTGATTTTATTTTATATATTTTTTTATTAAACTTAGTACATAGCACTGGGTTTCGATTCTGATTCACAAGCTTGCGTTTCGATTCGATTCAGTATTGATTATTTTGTGTGTGTGTATATATATATATATATATATATATATATATATATATGTATATATCAGGTACAGTACATGCCAAATTTTCTCAAGGAAAAAAATAAGCTAATGCTGTAAAATATACACGAGTCAATTGGTACAGCATTATAATACTAAGGTTAAAATGAACTGATTTCTATACAAGCGCTTAAATTACACTCAATTAAGTTTTTAATAACAATAAAGTTACAATAACATAATTAGATTTCTACTCCAACTCTTTTTTTTTTTTTTACATATAAACATGGTTTAATGGTGGCTGTTATAAAAACTTGACGTTTTATTCAAATAAAATATTGGAGAACAGTAAAAAATAATAATGAATATGTTATATGGTGCATATATTTTGCAAAATGTTCCTCTCTAGAGTAAATTTTTTTTAGCTGATTAACGAGTTTATGCTGTCTTATTAACGCATTTGCTCGGTTGAAACACTAGTTGAGCAAATACATGAGACAGAATACAGATTTCGGTGAGTTGTTCTCTTTTTAACATACCTTTGGATGTTCATTCATGTTTATTTTGTGCTGTAACTGGTATTAATGCTAAGGAAATGGTCAGTTCATATGCACTTCATGCTGCTGAATGTCTTTTGAACTGAGGTGCTACAGCGATCTGTCACTCCACATTAAACAGTGCCAAAATGGCATTTATAGTTTGAATATTGTAATAAAATGGACAGAATTTCAAATCTAAGACTTTGTTTCATATCAAAAGTAACAAAGCACAAAACTTAATTTGATTTATTGTATGGGAAGTGTGTTATAATGTTCCGTTCATTAACTGAAAACAGGCTAGGCTAGACCGATTCTTGGGATTTAAGAATCAATATTGTTTCATAAAACATATATGAACATGTTCAATATTGAAGCCCTAGTACACCCCAAAAAAATTTTTTTTTTTCATATTTTTATTTGTTTTACATTTTCTTTGAGAAATTTGTATTCTCAGCTTTTACACAAATTGTAGCATTGTGTGCCCTCATCAAGCAAAATTTTTACACACACTGTAACATTGTTTGCCTTCATCAAACTCAATCTTTCTGACCCTGTTACCAAAGTTACTGTAGGAAATGTATCTTTACTTTATAGTAAATATAAGCGCATCAGTAAACCAGCATTTGCTCTAACGTTTGCATTTAAAAATGACCATTTTTAGCCTGTTTAGCATTTTCTTTGTGAAAAGTGGCAGTTATTGAAGAAATACCAGGTTTTATTACGAACGGGCCTGTTGTTCTTAAGATTTTAGCTTATTCTTATTCTCTTTTTGCGCTCTTTTTTTTTTTTTTTTTTTTTAAATCTGTTTTCTCACTTTCCTTTCTCATCTTTTCCCACCATCACACCCCATCTCTCGCTCTCATTCTTTCTCTCTCCTCCTCTAATGCGAGTCATTTCCAGCAGCAGCTCCAGTGATCTCTAATGGAGCTCCTCGGGGCTGGAGGCACCCCTGCCTGGGGACATCCATCTTTTCTGTGTCAGGAGCCCACGCCGGCAGAAACCTTTGTGATGTGCACTCCAATTTTTCTTCAGTAAATCAAATCTTCCCTTCTTTCAGAGAGATGAATGCGGCAGGGTTGTGGTGTTATAGAGAAAATCAATGCAGGCAAAATTGAAACAGTATGCCCACGTATTGATCGGCCTTGTGAAATCGAAACTAACAGCTTTGTAACTGTTCCGGAGGACAGTTAGCTGACCTGTAATGGACAAACTATCAATATTAGCATTACTATTTTATCCTGTGCTTTGTCATTTCATGCCCAGCCCATCAGGAGCGGAGGAATTCTGGGCACTGTAACATGCTCAGCGAGGCTTGTTTTCTTAGCAGATTCTCTGGGCAAACAGTATATGGCTGTTTGTTTTTAATAAACCAATTTTAGCTGCAATATTTCAACACATTTTTTAGCATCGTAACACAAAAGACATTTTTTTTGTTTGTTTTATGTTTCATTTGTCACGTTTTTTGTGACGTCTGTTTTTGTATTCAGCCTTTTTCATGGTAATGATTTGGTACGTTGATGAGCCTATGCAGTTCATTAATATGTCTGATTTCAAGAATATTTTTGTTTGCTGTTTGTATGATAAAAATGTGGTGCTGTGTTGGTCACTTGATGTCCATATTCAGGTTCTGAAATGAATAGATATGTACTTTAATATAATGCAAGGAAAATGATCTAATAAGATTTCTACCTATCTTCGTTATTCTTTCTGTTCCATGAACACACAAACAATCCTGTTCTCATGGGAGTGCTGAATTCTATCACACATAACAATAGCTGGACAAAGGTTCTGCCCCCTCAGTCATATACAAATGCTTCTCTCTCTCTCTCTCTCTCTCACACACACACACACACACACACGCACCTTAGGTTCTCATTTGATGCTTTTTGAGATGCTTCATTAATGTCGTCACATTTGGTGTAGGTAATGCAAGTCATACATCATCCCTACTGGTTAATGATGCTCAGGCTGTTATGAGAGCACCCTGCTGTCCTGCTTGCCAAAACTACACAAGCACTCCGTCACCTCTCTCCCACCACACACCATCACGCGTGTAGCCCCGCCGCTCTCTGGCTTTTATCCACGAATCTCATTTTACAGAAGATACAGAATATAACAGAGGAGAATTAAGGCAGTTTACTGAACATTGGGTAAATTCATTCAACCTCACATTTGAAACAGTATTATTTCTAAATACTAATGTAACACAGTGGAGACTTGATGGTTTAACTTAGAGGGATAGTTCACTGAAAAATGAAAATTCTATCATTTATTACTCACTGTCATGCCGTTCTAAACCTGTAAGACCTTTGTTCATTTTCGGAACACAAATTAAGATAATTTTGATGAAATCCAAGAGCTTTCTGACCCTGCATAGACGGCAACACAACTGAAAATGTTTTTTGGCCAGAAAGGTCATTGTTAAAATAGTCCATGTGACATCAGTGGTTCAACATAAATTTTATGAAGCCATGAGAATATTTTTGTAGAGTATTTTTTAGCCAATATTAATATACACTACCATTAAAAACTTTTGGGTAAGTAAGATTTTTTTTTTTCCTGTTAAAGCGCGGATTTAGATTTAAGTTTCAGGTCAATGCTGTTCTTTTAATCTTTCTATTCATTAAAGAATCTTGAAAAATTTCTATTTTGAGCATCAAATCAGCATATTATAATTATTTCTGAAGGCTCATGTGACACTGAAGACTAAATTAATGGCTGCTGACAATTCAGCTTTAATTTAGGAATGAATCAAAACAGAAAACAGTATTCTTTTTTTTTTTTTTCAAAAGCAAAATAATTTCACCGACTCAACCTTTGTACAGTAGTGAATGTAAATTGTCATGATTAATTCAAATGAATAATTGACAGATTGTGCAATTAGTTTGATTGTATTTAATTGACAGCCTTGATATGTGTGTTCTTTTTAAGAAGTTTCTTATGCTCATCAAAGTTCCATTTATTTAATCCAAAATACAGAAAAAAGTAATATGAAATATTATTGCAACTAAATAACAGTTTTTAAATATAATTTATTTCTGTGATGCAAAGCTGATTTTTCATCAGCCATTACTCCAGTCTTCAGTATCATACAATCATTCAGAAATCATTTTAATATGCTGATTTATTATCAGTGTTGGAAAATTTGCTGCTTAATGTTTTTTTTTGTTTTTTTTTGTAGGATTCTTTGATAAATAAAAAGTTAAAAAGAACAGCATTTATTCAAAATAGAAATCTTTTCTAACAATATAAGTCTTTACTATCACTTTTTAGCAATTTAACACATCCTTGCTGAAGTATTCATTTTTTACAAAGAAAGAAATAAAAAAATGACTAAAGTAGCACAAATGTTTCCAACATTAATAACAAATCAGCATATTAGAATGATTTCTGAAGGATCATGACACAAGAATAAATTCTATTTTAAGGTATATTCAAGAAGATTACCACTATTTTAAACTGCAGTAATATTTCAGAACATTACTGTTTTTTATGTATTTTTAGTTAATAAACACAAGCCTTGATAAGCAGAAAAGACTTCTTTAAAAAACATTAAAAGTCTTACTGATCCCAAACTTTTGAACAGCAGTGCATAAATATATTTTTTATCCATCTAAAATTTTTGATCCTCATCATTAAAGTGCTTTTTGTTAACATTTAATATGAAATTCTATAAACTGCATGTATTATAATTATGGAATGATCAGACAGTTGTTTAAAGTTGCTTTTGTTGAAATACAGAATGTCACGCTGCAGGACACTGCTGTCAAATGGTTTCATCCTATATAATATATCTTCTATAATATCTTATAGATCCCAATACATGACAGACTGTTTGTTCCCACACACTGAGAGTACAAACATCGTACACCTGCATTTATGCTAGTTTATTAGGACCTCAAGAAGTTCAGTTCCTTTACCAGTGTATGCTTAATGCAGCTGTAGTAGAGTACCAGTGCTGCCCAGTCTACTTTATTATGATTATCCCCTCATCCTGTCTCCCGAAGAGTGGATCAGGACACTCAGTAAAGGCTTATTAATTCCTCTGTTTACTCCTTAATGTTACCAGAGCTATACAAAGAAGGAAATGGATGCTAAATACTCTAGTTCTTTGTAGAATGAAACTGTGTTTGTACATCAGAATAGAGTGATCTCGAGTACCCTGTTAGATTCATTTTTAGGCTGCAAGGGCTTTAGTTTTATCTTAGTTTTAGTTTTATCTTACACTTTCTCATTAGCTGCTTTCACATTCAAGAGTAAGAAGAGAACCAGTCTCTTAAAGAGCTTCAGATGATGATGCTGACTATGTACAGTTGAAGTCAAAAGTTTACATACACCTTGCAGAATCTGCAAAATGTTAATTATTTTACCAAAATAAGAGGGATCATACAAAATGCTTATTTTTTTTTAGTACTGACCTGAATAAGATATTTCACAGAAAAAATGCTTACAGAAGAAAAAATATATATTTTTTTAATTTTTATTTTTAAAAAAATGACTCTGTTCAAAAGTTTACATACTCTTGATTCTTAATACTGTGTTGTTTTGTGAATGATCAACAGCTGTTTTTTTTTTTGTTTTAGTGATAGTTGTTCATTAGTCCCTTGTTTATCCTGAACAGTTAAAGGTTTAACAGTTAAACGCTCACTGATGCTTCAGACAGAAACACAATGCATTAAGATCCGGGGGGTGAAAACTTTGAATTTGAAGATCAGGTCAATTTTACTTATTATCTTTTAACTAAGTATCTTCTGAAGGGCAGTTTTAAATATTGGGTAAAATAAAATTCTGCTCAAAAGTTTACAGCTGCATTTTGTATGATCCCTCTCATAATTGAACCAGTTATGAACCATATGATTTTAAGGTTATCTATCGGCATTGTTTATTTCTTTATTTTATAATTAAAGTTTGAAAAAGCAAAACTCTTCTGAAGCCATGTGATGGCTTTCTATGAGAAACAGACTAAAATGTAAGCTATTTACTAATAGTCTTGGAATCCAACCTGACTTTCTTGGACGCACTCATGAGTGAAGTTAAAATGTCCAGTTTGTAAAGAAACCATCCTTCTGGGTAAAGAGCTTCTGGAAAATGCAGCCCTGAATAATTGTTCATAACTCACTGACTTGCTGAGTCACATGGGTTAAGAAGATATTATGGTATATACTACGTTTTATAGATAACCTTTATGGTGCTTTTTCGTCCTTTTTGAAGCTGTAAAGCTTCAGTCCCAATCCATTGTCACTGCAATGAGAAGATTTTCCGGTGCATCGTTTTTGGGTAAATTAATCCTTGAATGCAGAAAATGAGCAAGTTATACAAGCAGAATGCAGAGTACCACGAGAAAAGGTGACAATGACAATCTTCTTTACATTAAATCATGAGTTCCTCAACTATAAATGATTTTATCAACTTGGCCTGCATGGTCCTGGCAAAGATAAGGCAAAATACTTAACAGATTACAGTATGTCATAACATATACATGTCCTGCTTTTATTTACATTTCTTCATAAGCTGTTTAACAAGTACCATTAATGGCTCGGTTTGGCTATAAACACTTGAGAAACCATGTACAAACATCCCACAGGACTGTGGGCCAGATAGAGAGAGAGCAGCTGTTCCACTCTCCTTTCTCCCTTCTTATCCTCCCTTCTTCATCTATGATGAAAACAAATGAGATTTTCTACCAAAACCTTTTAAACAAACCAGTACGATTCACCTAGACGTACAACCTCTTACTTGAGACGTTAGCTGTAAACATGGATTAGCTATGTAGAATATCTATCATCTGCGGGCGACTCGCCACACATGCATGTTTTTCACATGCAGAGCTTTTCTACGCCGACGTATCGGCCCTATTTCCGTGCCTTAAGCTTGACAGCTTGCGATGTCTTCCCAGTCTATCTGTAAATCTCCAGAGAGCATGTAAAGGTTTGACAGCTGCAGATTCCTTGGGATATATCACATAAATGATGCGAAAATGGCTTCTCGCTGCTCTCCTCTTTTGCGTTATGGAAATGGATTAAAATATGTCCTAATGAAAACATTTAGCTCTGACTGTATATACACAACAGTGGCCCAGACTGTAAGAAATAGTAACAAAGTGTCAAAGAAGGACATATTAACAGCTCCCGTAGCGCTGATGTTGTCCATATGTTAGCATGACAGACTCCACATACTCCAGAACTTCCAGAGTTCAGCAGTCACATCAAGTGTTCCACTGAAAATGCAGAAGTAGTGCTGAAAAGACATTTTACCGCTAATGATTTTGATTCAAAGACCAGCTTAGACCACTAATTTCCTTGTTTGTCTAGGCTATTTTACACTGCTGGTTGGTGCTAGTCATTACCGTTCACCAGTGAATCATAGCTGATGACATTGGTTAACCGGTATGATTTTTAAAATTAAAATGCTGTCATTAATTACTCACCCTCATGTCACTCCAAACCCGAAAGACCTTCATTCATCTTTGGAGGACAAATTAAGATATTTTTGATGAAATCCGAGAACTTTTTTGACCCTGCATAGACAGCAACACAGCAACGCAGTTCAAGGCCCAGAAAGGTAGTAAGGGCGTTGTTAAAATACGCTATTCAACAATTTCTGCTCTTCCGTGTTAATCTTCAACGCAAGTTCACAACCCATGCAAATTTTATCGTTTTTACCAATGCCCTTACTACCTTTCTGGGCCTTGAATGTAGTTCAGCTGCTGTCTATGGAAGTTCAGAAAGCTCTCAGATTTCATCAAAAATATCTTAATTTGTTGTCAAAAGATGAACAAAGGTCTTATGAGTTTGGAACGTCATGAGGGTGAGTAATTAATGACAACATTTTCATTATTGGTTGCACTAACCCTTTAAATGGGGAAAATCTGTGGTAATGCGCTCTTTTAATTGCATGTTCTCTCATTAATATATGTATTAGTTAGGGCTGGGCGATATGGCATAAAATCCAAATCTCATTTTTTAGGTTTGTGAACTAGTCAACTTGAAAATGTAACTACAACATGATTCAAGGAATTTTTTCTTTATTAATCCTCTAGTTAAAGAAAATTCAATGAAGTTGTCAACATGATGTAAATGTTAAACAAGTCACTTGTTAAATATCTTTGCAGAAAAGATGCATGAACCACAACTCCATCTTGTACAAACTTGTCTTCTACAAATTATATATTGAGAAATAATAAAAAGTAGATGCTTTAAAAAAAATCTCAAAATTCAGAATGATGGAATGGATAACACAGCAGACTATTATTAACCATAAATGTTCTGTGAAAACAATGAACAGCAGCTTTCAGCCTGTTATCATGATGAAAAATATCAGACATACAGTAGTAGTTCTTTACAAGGTTTTTTATTTGGTTGCACTGCTTTTTGATTGTTTTTCTATGTAAACATAGGCGTGCTTGACTGTTGCACTCTCGTCTCTTGCTTAAAATGGCAATATGTGTTCAAGTAAAAAGAAGTTCACTCCTATCGTTGTGCATGTTTTTCCTCTTCCACTGCCTGTTTCGCATCTTCGTCAACACAAAAGCACATTCTGTGTGAGTGGCATCTAGCGCATATGAGCGCGTCACGTGAACAGTTAATCACATGCGCCGACATGCGGTTGGGTCGTTCTTTTTTCTTTAGTGTTATCATTGGCATATTGTCAAAGTGTCTAATTCTAATAAAATGAAATCAGAAAAATCGGCTAGCTCTGTTTTGATGACATCCAAGAGCTTTCTGACCCTGCATAGACAGCAATGGAACTACCACATTTAAAAAGTCCAGAAAGGTAGTAAGGATATTGTAATAGTAGTCCATGTGACATCAGTGGTTTAATAATTGTTATAAAGCTACAAGAATACTTTTTGTACCCAAACAAAACAGAAATTACTATTAGTGCTGTCAAACGATTAATCGCGATTAATCGCATCCAAAATAAGAGTTTATGTTTACATACTATATATTTGTGTACTGTGTATATTTATTATGTATATATAAATACACACACATGCATGTATATATTAAGGAAAAATATTTTAGATTTATATCATAAATATTTATATTTATTTATAATCTAAATTGTATACAGGTATAAATATATATATATATATATATACATATAAATATTTTGTTTTAATATATACATGTATGTGTGTGTATTTCTATGTACATAATAAATATACAAAGTAAACACACATATAGTATGTAAACATAAACTTTTATTATGGATGCGATTAATCGCGATTAATCGTTTGACAGCCCTAATTACTATATAACTAGGCCTTGAATGTGGTAGTTCAATTGTTGTCTATGCAGGGTCTATGCAGAAAGCCCTCAGATTTCATCAAAAATATCTTAATTTGTGTTTTGAAGCTGAACGAAGGTCTTATAGGTTTGGAACTACATGTGAGTGAGTAATTTTTAGGTGGACTATCCTTTTAAATTGGGAAAAAACAAAATCTATGGTAATTTGCTTCTTTAATTGCACGTTCTCTTCATATATGTACATTTTTTCATCCATATATATATAAAAAAGTGGGCCGCCTCTGCCTTATTCAGTTCTAATCACTAAGTGCAAGCAGAAAGGACTAGGAATGATGGCTACAGAAAGCACTTGCTTTAATGATCTGTTGTTTAAAAAGCTGTGCTACTAAGTATCTAGTGTACAAATATTGGGATTTTAGTATTACTGTGTGTAATAGTTTAACATTCAGTTATTTCTTATGTCCTTGCAAACCAAATAAATACATATCTAAAACATTTTTTTTTGAATGTTAAGCAAAATATTGAGGAAAATGTGCCACTATTAGAGAGACAGCATGCTTTTGTGTATTCCCTGTTTTTTTGGCTGTTGAGACAGAGAGATGCTCATCTGTCCCTTAGCCTTTCCCATCATCCTCGTCTCGAAGGAGGCCTTATAATGGAATGTCCCTACATAAAGTGCCATACGGGCCTCTGCTGCAGCAAGAGTCATTACACACAACACCACGCACACTTTTCCTCTGTAGCAACTCAGATTTATGAGTTTCATATGCCCTTAAGAAAGTATACTGCCGTGACAGAGCAAGGTCACGATAGGAGGCCCTGATCAATATTTGAATGAAAAGCCATTTGGGAAGTTTTTAAGGCCTATTCTCCCCCCTCTCTTTCTTTCTGTCTCGCTCTCTCCCAGGGAACAACATCAAGAAAGTATCGATTGCTGAGGTCCAGTAGTTAGTCAGAGGCTATCTCCTTTGACTAACCCCTTAGCACTCTGTCACCCCCTCACTACTGTGATAGATTGTTACTCTCTGGGCCACAGTAATTACACGCAGCTCCGGTCGGGTCATTTATTTCAACACTTTCACCATTTACCAAAAAATCTCCTTTATCTTTGTGACCCAGCAGTTTGCTTTTGCAGCGAAAGCAGAAAGAGGGGCACATAAAATTCTCACTCCCGCCCTGGAGCACGATGAGGCATCCGTTAACCATCTAATCCATATTTCTCTCTCACTTCTTTCTTTCTTTTTCTTCCACAGCTTTCATCCTTAGGTCTCCTCTTTTTTCCTCTGTCCATTCTCTCTCACACTTTGTCTCATGCTTATTGCTGTGTGATGGGGATATGGGGCGAGTGAGAGTGTTAGTCTATTTTTGACTAAATACACAGGAGGTGAAGGTTGTGGAGGTATCTGGAATGGTGCTTAAAGGATTAGTTCACTTTCAGAACAAAAATGTACAGATAACGTACTCACCCCCTTGTCATCCAAGATGTTCATGTCTTTCTTTCTTTATATAATATATCTGGGTGCGTATTACAGAGAGAGAGAGAGAGAGACAAACCCTGTAACGTTCAAACAACATACAGGGCAAACCGAAATGTTCTGAAGTGTGGTTACATTTCCATAGGACCATATTGGTTTCTGCAAAAATGTGGATGCATTCAGTTTATAAAAATGGAATAGCACGGAATGACACAGAATTCTTACATTTTTGGATGAATATTTCAAATATAAGATATGCACTAGTGTCTGTAAATACTAAAATGCAAAAGATAGGATAGGTTTAAATATCTATCCTGCATGTTCCGCTTGCCTCTGCATGTATAAATGGTAGTTTTGTTTACTAACGTAGCACGTGTGACGCTCGCTGTGATTTTCGGCCTCTGTCCCTCACTATATGACGACATGAACACATGAACTTAATCTCCAGAGCTGCTTTGAGGGTCACTTCATGAGAATTTTAATGGAATATTCACTCAATTTTTTTCTATGTATTCATTTTAACAGTAAACCTCTTTCTTTGCCAGAAAAATAAAAGGGTTTAATTTTCATTTGATTAAAAAAAAATAAATGCCTTCATGTGTTTATCAGAAAAATTAAAACACACATACCATAACGAATTTCTGGAAAGAAAAGAAAAGAAAAGAAAAAGAAAAACACTGTAGGACCCTATGGTTCAAAATGTTGAAATTGAGAGTTTTGGACTTATTTTTTCACTGAAATAAATGTTTTAGTTACTAAAATACCGGAAAAAGGTACCATTGGGTACCGGCATCGAATTTCAGGTACCGTCATACTGCTCAGAAAATCAAAACGGATTGATAATTGAGACTGTTTAGGTTTTTTGAGGGATTAAAAAAATGAGTGAATGGATTTAAATCATTATCATGAATTTTGCATCTGATCACCTTAACCACTTACTTTTTATTCGGAGTAATACAGATCAAAAGGGCATTGTAGCCAAGGTTTGTTTATTTAATTATTTATTTAGTGACCTTCATACATTTTTTAATTATTCTTTTTTTTTTTTTTGTTAGCCACTACAATTGTACACTGTAAAATACAAAAAACACAATTTGTTGAGTCAACTTTAAAAAATGTGTTTCCCTGCTGCCTTAAAATTTTAAGTTCAGTCAACTCAAATAAGTTTATTCAAGTTGAAATGTTAAGTTGTACTAAGTGACAACTTAGATCTCCGAGTTGACTAAACAAAAAACTTGTTTGTTAAACTAAACAGCTGTGTTTGTTACTCGGCTGCCTTAAAATTGTAAGTTGAATCAACTCAAATATCTAAGTTGTCACTTAGTAAAACGTAACATTTCAAGTTAAATAAATTTTTTTCAAGTTGCCTGACTTTAAAATTTTAAGGCAGCCAGGTAACAAATTACTTTTAATTTGACTCAACAAATTGTTTTTTACAGTGTAGAATGAACCATAAGTATTACAGAATTTGTAATAGATGTTCCCCATTATAGTTTAGCCCAGTGAATGGATTAAAATTTGATAAATGGTTCATTATCATTTCTATTTTAATCTGGAAAAAGTACTGTAGAAAAAACCTTGGGCCATGATGAATGTAAGAAATGCGAATTAAAAGATCAGATAGTAAGCAATACATGAATAAATAAACCCAGTAAAATGTGGAGAAAAGCCATTTGTTCTCCTTTAACATGTAGCACAGATGCTCTGTCACTGATGTCATTATCATGTGCTGCTCTTGACCTTATGTCTACCTTTAGAAGAGACATTAGCATACACTGCACAGAGTCAACATCACTGCCACCGAGTACCACAAATGATTTCCCCTGCTCTGCATAGACATTGCCAGCTTAATCAGACAGTCCCTCTGATTTCCTCTCGCTCAGTTTAATTTGAGACTCCAGACAGCCAGGCATCTCACAACTGCCAGTAGTTTGACAGAGAGAGACCCGGGCTTGCCCTTCTTCTGCATGACAAATATTCAATTCATCCATTCAGTTTCCATAAACACATGGCTTATGCAAATCGTATGAAATAATCTCAGCGATACAGAGCAATTTGAGCAGTGGCAATCGCAGGCATTAATGAAAAAGGCACAAAGAGAGATGTGTTCACACTGACTGTAACTGCATTAATCCACAGGAAAAGGTTATAAATGACTGCGAGTTGTCTCTAAAATGCCCTGTGTAGGAGTGATGTATGAAACTTGGGCCCGTTTGTTATGCTAAAGGTCACATTATTGTCATTTACATAATCTCCATGCCAGAAATGAACTCCATGTAATTTCAGCCCAGAATAAACACGCCTGAACATACGTATGGCTTTTGAACGGATAGCCGGTTAAGAAACCATCATCACTCTTGCAGGATCGTTTTGCCCTTTTTGTAAATGATGTTGCATCCTGCGGCAGCTTTCAATATTTTTTAATGGGTTTAAACTCATAAACAGGCCACACAGGTACCAATAGGCACTAGGGTTTGATGTGTTTTCTACATCCTGATAGATGGCAATCATTTGTCATTGTCAAAAAAAAAAAGAACAATATGAAATCATCATAGCAGTGCAGTCAAACTTTCAGACACACTGACAAAATCAGCATTTTGAAATGGAGCGTCTGAATGCTTTGTTTATTTTCCTCTGTTTCTGTTCTTTTTTCCCTCTGTTACATTCAAGAAGCTTGTAAATCATATATAAAATATATATGTAAAATATATTTATTTTAGTTGAATTTATAAAAATGACCTGTTCAATACAGTTGGTTCTTAATACTGTGGTGTTGGTGTTGGTGTTGTTGTTCATGAGTCCCTTGTTTGTCTACTTAAACAGTTAAACTACCTGCTGTTCTTCAGAAAAGTCTTTCAGGTCCCACAGATTTTTGGGTTTTTCAGCATTTTTGTGTATTTGAACCAACAATGAACCTTTCCAACAATGACTGTGTGATTTTGAGATCCATCTTTTCACACTGAGGACAACAGAGGGACTCATATGCAACTATTACAGAATGCTCACTGATGCTTTAGAAGAAAAAAAACAATGTATCAGGAGCTAGGGGTGTAAACTTTTGAACAAAATGAGGATGCATATAATTTTCTTATTTTGCTTTTTTTTTTTTTTTTAATTCATTTAGTACTGCCCTTTAGAAGCTACATAAGATATTCACATGTTCCCCAGAGACAAAATAAGTAAAATTTACCCTGATCTTCAAATCAAAAAGTTTTCACCCCCTTTTGAAATAGTTGCATATGTTCCCTCAGTTGTCCTCAGTGTGAAAAGATGGATCTCAAAATCCTTTCCATTGCTGGAAAGGGTTCAAATACACAAAAATGCTAAAAAGCCAAAGAATTTGTGGGGCCTGAAATATTTTTCTGTGGGCAGTTTAACTGTTCAGGACAAACAAGGAACTCATGAACAAATATCACTAAACAAAAAAAACACAGCTGTGGATCATTCAGGTAACAGTATTAAGAATCAAGTGTATGTAAACTTTTGAACACAGTCATTTTTATAAATTCAACTATAATTTTCTCTTGTGGACTAAATGTCTTTTATGTGAAATATCATATTCAGGTCAGTACTAAATAAAACTTAACATGCATTTTGTATGATCCCTCTTATTTGATAAAATAATTAACATTTTGCAGATTCTGCAAGGTGTATGTAAACTTTTGACTTCAACTGTATATGCAATGTACATATAAAAATACAGTAATAAATACAACAAATATTATTGGAGTGTGTTTTACAAGAAAAAAGTCTTTTTTTTTATTTACTGTGTTTCTTGTCATTTCTTTGTAATATTTGTTAAATTTACTAGTAAATCCTACACAAAATTTTTTGAAAGACCTGATAATGTTGTGTGTTCTCAACCATGAGTTGAAAAAAGTATTCTCAAGCCTCCAGGCCTGTTGTTCTTGAGTGGGCATATGTGGGTATACTTGTTCCTGTGTGTAATTTAGAGCCTGTGTTTGCAGCAAAACGCTTGCAGGCTTTTGTAACGCTGCTAGAGTGTGAGACTGATGCCTTTCTGAAGTGTGGCGGCACAAGCCAGCCTCTCCGTTTCAGCAACTCCCAAAAAACACCTCATTAATCCCACACGCACACATACACACGCTGAAATTCTCAACACATGGCCCAATTAAATGCTTTGTTTATTATGACACCTCCCTCGAGTCAAGTAGACTTGAAGTGTGGCTTGTTTTATGCAAACCTACAATTTAGGAGCGCAATTGAAGCTTTAAAGAGGAGATTATAAAACATGACCCTCTTCTCTGTTGATTCTCTCTGTCCTACTGTTTACTGCTCGCTCTCCGATCTATTTCCCTTATTCATTAACTCAGTGGGTCGCCATCTGTATTAAACTGCATTACGATTAGCCCCCCGTTCATCATCTCTGTTGGTAAACCGGTTCAGATTTACAGCCAGCGACCCAGCGCTTACACTGGTACTGGCTGAGAAGAAAGACTTCAATTACACCTAACAAGCGCTTATAAAAGTCCCTGCTCGTGTTAAATTCTCACCAAATGTGGTTTACATTAAGCACGTTTGGAGGAGGGTCTTGAGCGTTGCTTTGGGCATATGCAATAAGACAATTTCACCTCCCCACTGCCATTTATGGGTCTGTTTCCGTCATGGCTGCTTTACGAGCGTGCTAATTACTAATTGCGCCCAGATACGTGCCCGGTCCTAGAGGCCTATTGTGTTTTGTAATTGTCGTTGTCTTGAGAAGGCGCTGGCGTAATTCCTGTTAGAAACCCCCTTTGGAAGGAGGGATGGATGGATGGATGGGGAAGGTGGATGAATAATTCATTAATGCTGTGAAAACACTTGCTGCGTGGAATGTGCAGCTGATTCTGCTGCTGGGATTGATGGCGGTTGGATTACACACACGCACACACTTCCTTTGCCTTCATTAGGGCTCTATTGTCACAGTGTCTGGGCGGCGATGGAGGCTGTGAACGCGTTTCCAGCTGCTCGACTAATTGCAGTGGCCGGCGTGGTGTTGTATTGCAGACAGATTGATCCTCTCTGTATCTCTGCTCTCTCAGAGACTGACAGGAGAGGAGCTCCTTGGATCTGCTCTGTGCCTTCGGTGATCATTTTAATTAATGAACGCTGGAAGCCAGAATGATGGAGTGGCTATTTACGTGGAGGAAACTATCACATGCAAACACCTCGTTGCTGCTTAGATAGAGGGAAATCTGTTCACAGACAGACGGGACGATATGGAATGGACCCAACTCTCTGTCTCTCTCCTACCACTGTTTAACGGATATGTGTCTGCTGAGGCTTGAATTTTGTTATGGGATTGTGAATATTGTGTGTATTTTTAAGAATTCCTGAATACAGTTATTTGCTATAATGTAGAAGATTTTTTTTTAAGCAATTAAATATAGACAAAAAGAGCCAGTTTCGACATTTGACTTTTGATTCAGGAGGGCAAGAAAAAAAATGGGGAGGAGCAAAAGAAAAATCTTTTTTGAATATAAACATAAAAAAATAAACAGTCAGTTGTGGGACTATTCGGTGATAAATCGCATACCATTAATTCCTGAACTTTCTACCATTCGTTACTGGAAATGAAATTAGGCTACTGGTGATCTCAAGTTTACACACGCTTTTGGTCCATGCACTATACCATGCACTATAAAAAAGATGGGCAACGCGTCTCCCCTTTATTCAACTATGGAAAAAATAAGGCAACACATCTCAGTATGGCCGCTGCCATCTTGGTGGAAATTACGTCATTTGGAGCCAGAGTCAGTGCAGTAGAGTTTCGTTTGGAGCCAGAGTATGCGCAGTAGTGTCGTGAGGTGCCCTGCAGACCCAACTGCAAGATCACAATCATGACACCACACCCCATTTTTATAGCATCAAATAACTACCTAAAAGCAAACTTATTAAAAAAACGAACACTTGAACATAAATCAGCATGAAAAGAACTAACTCAAATGATCGAAACCATATTTGGAAAAAAAATATTCGAAGTGTCATTTGATTATTTAGTTTTGCTCACCTCCCATTAGTTTACATGGAGAGGGCGGGGTTTATTACCTGTACTGGAGCCGGCCACCTGGGGGTGATCAAAATGCTTTGGCTTCACTTTTCAGCACTTGCTCAGGACGCATGCTGTCTGTGGAAGTTTGCCCAGGATTGGTTTTAGAATTAAATCACTGAGGCTGTTCTCACATATATTTTTTGTCCCGTCCTTTGCTTTGTCACTGTTTCAGTTACTGCTATTTTGAGAATGAATCCAGCATATGAGGATGTCACTCCCGAAACATTGCAACGTGTATGTGTCCGAAAAACGAGTTTCATACAAAATTCTGAATTAATTATAATCTAGAAATAATCTAGAAATTATCACTGCAAAGTGTCACTCATCTTAGTTCATCGCAATCTCACAAAGTTCCTTTATAATCAATGAAGCTCTCTAAACTACACAATGAATATCTTACTTACACTGTGTCTGCACTTAGTAATGAGATGATTCACTAAAGTGGTTTTCAGCAGTGAGTGAATTCTGACAAAAACGTTTCTGATTGGCCATTGTGTCCAAGAAAACAACAGATACGCATGTGATTGGCTACATTGCTTAGCTTGTACTTTATTTTCAGTAATCCTGGTATGATTTGCTGTCCTATCATTCTTGGTGTTCCATTGGTGTTTTACCGTTTTTCTTTTTATAGTTACAGTCAAAATTATTGCACTTCCCTGGATGATTATTCACCCATCAGCCAGCATAATTTCAGTTGTATTTCTTTATTAAATTGCATTAATTATTAAATCTGGAGCCTTAGTTTTTTTTTTTTTTTTTTCTTTTTAAATAGTTTGATACTGTACCACCATTTTTATTTGACAATGTAATTTGTAATGCTTCTTGGGATTGTAGTTCATTCATTCATATATATATATATTTTATATATACTTTTGTGCTTCAGTTATTTTTATTTTTTTTTTCAAGTTTGTGGTGATGTGATTCATCCTAGATTGAAGATTTTACTTTTTAAAGCTGCAGTCCGTAACTTTTTTTTTTTTTTTGGTTAAAAATGTTGAGCAAGTACATAACTACACAGTATTACACAGTGTAACTATCTGCTTGCCTTAGCCCGATTCTTAACGGTAAGGTTATAATAATGTTTTCTAATTTGAGCGGTACTGGTAGGACGTCATGGGAAATTCGAACATGCTGCAGTGTCATTACGTCATGTCTGTAAACATTAAGAAGGCATCTTGGCTAGTAAGCTATATTGCTATATCGCATGTAAGGATCCTGCAGGTGGTGGATCGTTTATAACCTTTTCTCACAGCAGCTGGAATAATTAAATGTATCATTTTGATACAGATTGTAATCCAGAAAGGAAACTGAAATTAGATTATATTCCAGTCTTAAATGTGCATTTGATTATAGATAGTCTACGCTGGGTTACACAAGATTTGTATTTGAAAGAGAATCAGTTCTAAGGAACATGAATTTGCTTTTTGGGTTGAAAGAATTTCTTTATATGAAATTCGAATGGTATGACAATTAGAGATTAGACTGTATAGAAATTGAAATCTACATGCTACACACTACATACACGTAATCAGGTAATGCTGATGTTGGTATCATTAACAATTTAAGAACAAAGTTTAACAATAATAATAATAATTTCCATAAGTTGCATATTAATAAATGTGATATGAGCTAATTGATCGTTAGATTTACTCGTCATTGGTAGCACAATTTATTGTAATGCTTTTTTTCTCAGCTGGTCAGAACAAAAGTGACAGACTTATTACTTGTTTAGATGACAATATCTGGAGAAAATTCTTATTTGGGTCATATGTTCCAAGACATAGGCTAGTATCTGTGATTCCGAAGTACAGTATCCCCACCGGTGAATAAGATTAAGTGGGTGGTCAAGGTTGCACTCCATTGGACCTCTGATACTACTATCCATATGCATCCCTACTGATTAAATATTCATATGCATATTTACACTTATGCATATTATGCATGTTCTCATCAGCTCATAAGGAGAAAGATCCATGAACTGAACTAACAAGCTGATGATCTCAATCAGGTGTGTTAAATAAGGGAGACATGCTAAATGTGCAGAGCAGGGGTCCCTGAGGACCAGGATTGAGAACCACTGCCTTAAAGTGATAGTTCACCCACAAAATTAAAATTCTGTCATTTAACTATTTACCCTCATGTTGTTCCAAACCTTTAAGACCTTTGTACATCTTCGGAACACAAATGAAGATATTTTTGATTAAATCCAAGAGCTTTCTGACCCTGCATAGACAGTAATGGTACTACCATGTTCAAGGCCCGGAAAGGTAGTAAAGACACTGATAAAATTGGAACAACATGAGTAATTAAAATCAGAATTTTCATTTTTGGATAAACTATCCCTTTAATTATATGCCTTATTCAGACTGATTTATAAGCAAGTTAAAACTTGCAAAGAGCAATAATAGAAATATAGGCAAGCACATGATTGCATTACACTTGTACACAAGTGACTGCAAATTAGGAACCCAGTATACATACTTGAGTTCCATCTGAATGCAATTAGAGGTAAGAATTGAGAAAAGCAACTTTGTGGGATGCACTTTTTTAGGGTCTGGTTATTGTATTGTTGTGTTTATACACTCTCATTCATTAGTGATGAGGTGGACCCAAGAGACTAGAGTCATGTACTATTTTTACTGCATGTGTTTTATGCCTTTACATGCTTGGTTTCCGTTGAGCACCAAGATATCAGTTGTACCTCTAAGGGCTTTTCCTTCTTTTTTGGTTTGACTCACGTCTGTGTGTAAACATTTCCTTTGAAACATTTAACAGAAAGGCATTGCTGTCTGCCTGAGCCGTAAATGGTCTCCAAGGAGCTGTGCTTCTCCAGGAAAACTCACATCTCCCTTTAAATTACATCTCCTTTTCCTGTCTTAAATAAATCAGTTATTAATGTCTCTTATTAGTCGAGCCGCTGAGCTTTTCAAGCGAAGAGCAGAATTGTTTTTATTTTCGTGTTCTAAGCGCTCTCTTTAGTTTTACGAGATAGGATTTGTTTTGAGCCGTTTGCAGTAGAGCGAATCGATCACACTTCTAAGGAAAAAAACCTGAAGCGCTCAGATAGCCCCAAACCCTCTTGGCCCCATACGCCTGAGAAGCTATTTTAAGTGGCATTTTAAAATGTGTATTTTGCATGCCATAACTATTTCCAGAAGTATCCCTGTCTGTTTTTATTTCTCCTAGAATCATTAATTCTGAGAAGACTTGCAGTACCACTCTTTGATTTATCTATTTTCTCAACTCCTTCTCTCAATACTTTCCTTCTCTTTCCCCCACCTATGGTATTTTAGGTCATAATAGCGTGTTTGCTGGCGATTGTTAAAGTATGCGGGCGTAAAAAAGAAGGTGAGCACTAGGGAGGGCTCTTAAGTGGCCGTTATCCTGATTTATTTGGCCTGGGTGTGGAGGCCCTGTTGCACGATAAAACTTCTTCTCACTTCCACAGAACAGAATGGACTTAGAGAGTTATATTTCACAGCGCCTACAGTAAATCAGCTGGAAGACGGCTACAGAGCCACTGCTAAAGCCATTCGCTGTCGCCCCCCACCACAAGCCCCTTTCGCTCGCCGGATCACAGAGGATCCGCCAGCCCGCTCTGGCATCTCTCCTTCTGGATGGCATATGATCACTAATCTTCATTTTTAAGATTCACAAAACCGTTATTTTATCCGGAATCCAGTTTTTCTTTTGTGTTCGTGTGTGTAATTAATTGCTCCTGCCATTGCGCATTACAGCAGAAAAATTAGTTTAATTTGATTCAACAAATTACACCCTTTCGCTCCCCTCGGCCTGAAATTAGTTCATTCTATTTCAAATTAAGCAAGCTTTTGAAGATTACACTCATTTATGGTGCAGGAAATGTATTTCCCTTGTACCTCAGGGGGCTAAACATAATGAATATTTGAAGAGATTATTTTAATTAAACTCCTTTGAATCTAAATGAGGTAATATCTTATAACTGTTCGCCTGACTGTACCTTCATTAAAAGTGAACATTGTCAGATACGCACACAGAGAGAAAACACAACCACACAAGATGGAAAGAAAGAGAGAGATGAAGAGTGGGGAACTTAGTTTTCTTTACAGTAGTAAGAGGTGCAAATTGGAGGGAAAAATGTCTGAAGGCGAAGGACATTGAATCAAATGTGTTCCCTCTCTTCGGCAGACCTGCTGTAAGGTGTCCTGCTGGGCTCAGAAATGAGCCTGGAACCACAGCACTGGCTCATTGTGTGTGTGTGTGTGTGTGTGTGTGTGTGCTGGATTGCTGTGTCAGCAGGCTGATTCTCAATGTGATGTATTTAGCTCTCATCTCACCTTCTTGAGGTGCTGCAAAAATCTGGGCCTCCTTTTCAGTGTTACTCCCAAGGACAAACATTTCTGGAGTTGTGTGCAAATGTGACTTCTAAAATTAGACACACATGTATCATTTTAACAGATTTATTCCACTGCTATAGGCTAGGAAGATAAATTGATGATTATTTATTTCATTTCATATACGTGCATATGTAGTCTTTTCTGCTAACCAAGCCTGCATTTATTTGATCCAAAGTACAGCAAAAATGGTAGAAATATTTTTACTATTTAAAATATTTTCTATTTGAATATATTTTATACATGTAATTTATTCCTGTGATCAAAGCTACATTTTCAGAATCATTCCTCCAGTCTTCAGTGTCACATGATTCTTTAGAAATCATTTGCTGTATTTTCTTTTTCAGAATTCTTTGAATTAAAAAAAAAATATCCACAGATCAGCATTTATCTGAAATGAAACGCTTTTGTAACATTATACGTTATACCTTTCAAAAGCTTGGAGTCAGAATTTTATAGGAATCAATACTTTTATTTAGCAAGGATGCTTTAAAATGATGATAAAAGACATCTATAATGTTACAAAAGATTTATATTTTAGATAAAAGCTGTTCTTCTGAACTTTCTGTTCATTAAAGAAACCTGAAAACCTACTCAGCTGTTTTCAACAGTTTTTTGAGCAGCAAATTAGAAAATTAGAATAATGTGACTGGAGTAATGATGCTAAAAATTCAGCTTTGAAACCACAAGAATAAATTAGATTTTAAAATATATTCAAATAAAAAATAATTGTTAATTTTTTTGCTGTACTCTGGATCAAATAAATGAAGGCTTCGTTGAGCAGAAGAGACTACTTTAAACAACATTAAAAACCTTACTGTTTAAAAACTTTTGACTGGTAGTGTATATATTTTTGTCATAATTGTAAATGATATTGTTTAATATAGAACATTTTTTTGTGAAACGTTTAGCTTTTTTTTTTTTTTACTCTTGCTTTTATGTGGTTGTTATTATTATTATTATTATTTTCAATTTATGTATCAGTCTGATTACATAATGTTAAACTGTACATGTTTTTACAGAATTTATCTGCTGCAAAAAATATGTGTTTGCATTCCAGCCTTTATTATATTGTGCAGTATTACATAGTGTTCACACACAATAAAGGGAAATAATTGTTGATTTAATATTTAAATATGTAGATATTTAACAAAATGCTGTTTTTTTTATTATGATTCCTAGCCTTTTAAATAAATCAGAAAAAACAACTAAATGAACATTTTCGATATTTGCCAACAAATTTGAAATCCCAGGTATATTTTATTAACCATAATTACCATAATTATCATAACAATCTGATGTTAGCCATTCTTTAGTTAGTGCACTTTGCACTGAAGAAGGTTGCAGCAAAACAAGGCCTGTATTATGCAGCTCTGCCTGTGCCACTTTTCACTGCATTGGCTAATTGCTAACATATGTGCCTCTCTCTCTCTCTTTCTCTTTCTCTTTCTTTCTCTTTGCCTCTCTCTCTTCCTCTCGGCAGCAGACCGCGGGAGTTCTGGCGCCTGGACTACTGGGAGGATGACCTGAGGAGACGTCGGCGCTTCATCAGGAACCCGTTTGGGTCCACACACTCTGAGGCCACGCTCAAGGCTGCAGCAGAGCATGGTGGGTAATACATAGTCACATAATACCATGCGCTTACACTCGCAGACAGCCCAGTCTGTAGAGCTGTAACACTTTAGCCAGTGATAACAGGTACATGGCTATAAAAATTAAAAGTCACCGTAAAACCTTTTATAATGCAACAATACTCGGACATGACATTACATTTTCTCACTGTCCTGAGGCCTTTGTCTCTCTGATAATATTATGACAGTAATTTGCCGCTAATTTGTTTATTTGCTACACGCGGTTCTTCTCATTAGCTCGGATATTTAAGTACGGCTAATTGTTCTTAAATTGTCACTATGTGTTCCTTCCTTCCCATGCATGTCAGCACCTGGTATTAAAGGTGAGTAAAATTGTGAAGTTAGTGGGAGAGCTACAGTAGTAGCGAAGGTCTTTGTGTTTGTATTAGATGTGTGTGCATCAGTGTTTGGGATGCTAGTTTAAAACGGTATCTCGTCAAGTTACTCATGATTTAAAGAAATTACTTTTTAGCTACTTTTCCAAACAAGTGTTGTTGTAGTTTATCTACACTACATGCTACAACAAAAAAAAACTATTTTGAAGCTACCAGGTAAGTATCAGGTATATACATTTTTATTTGTTCAGAATAGTATTTCTCTGTGTGACAAACAAGAAGCATTTTTTTAATGAATAAAGTTAAATTTGGGTGACAGCGTTAAACATATGTGACCCTGGACCACAAAACTAGTCATAAGGTTCAATTTTTGAAAAAATTGAGATTTATACAATGAACAAGATGATAAAAAAGCTTTGAATTGATGTATGGTTTGTTAAGATATTTGGCCAAGATACAACTGTTTGAAAATGTGGAATCTGAGGGTGCAAAAAAATCTAAATACTAAGAAAACCACCGTTAAAGTTGTCAAAATGAAGTGCTTATCAATGCATATTAATAATCAAAAATTAAGTTTTGATATATTCATGGTAGGAAATTTACAAATCATCTTCATGGAACATGATCATTACTTAATATCCTAATGATTTTTGGCATACAAAAAAATCTTTAATTTTGACCCATACAATGTATTTTTGGCTATTGCTACAAATATACCCATGCTACTTAATACTGGTTTTGTAGTCCTGGGTCACATATAACACATTAAACGCATGTGTATTCACACTGTATTCGTAACTAAAACACAGCAATAAGCAGCCATTTTTAGGTAAATATTTTTAGTACTTTTGTGTAGAGATTTTAATCAGTAAATCATTCTACTTTATAGAAATTGTAGGTGCTTTCAATATAAACTATATGACAAAATGGTAACGCTTTAGAATAAGGTTTTATTAGTTTGTTACTTAACATGAATAAACAATGAACAATCATTTTATACAGTATTTGTTCATCTTTGTTAGTTAATGAAAATACAGTCGCTCATTGTTAGTTCATGATAGTTCACAGTCCATTAACTAATGTAAACAAACACAACGTTTGATTTACAAATGTTGAAATGAACATTAATATTAATAAATGCTATAGAATTATTGTTGATTCTTAGTTCATGTTAACTAAAGTACCTAACTAATGTTAACTAATGAACCTTGTTTGTAAAGTGTTACCAGCAAAATACATGTGTGCGGGATCTAGAAAATTATAAATGTCTAAATAAAATAACTTAATTCGGTTCAGTATAAAATAGAAATGAAAGCTATGTAGTGTTTTGTCACGCTACATTGCTAATGTATAAATTATAGCTTGTTTCTGGAAAGCTATACTGTTTAAAAACAGCTGAGTAAATGAAAAATCTAGTTAAGTTAGTAGCGTCACTAGTTATAGTTGGTGACTTCTCAGTACTGTGTTCTTCTCAATTGTATTTTAGACAGTATCTACTAGTAAAACTCTATATATAACTTAAGACACATTCATAAGGAAATAAGGAAAAAACTTTTTGTGATTTATCATGCAATGTTAAAAAACACTTATTGAATACGTTTCTAAATTACTGTAGAATATAACAGGGAGTCTCATCATAAAAAGACTTAAGCTGTAAGATTTCACATGCATATGTAGGCGTAATATTGTTGCAAATGTCGTTTTTTTTAGCAATAAATGAATGCATTTTAATTATTCACTTGTATAAGAAGATAAATTAAAAACCAAGCAGTTGTTTTCCACCCAATGACTTTGATTTATATAAAATCTGCATAATTTATTACATAGTATTTTTTTTCTCATTACGTTGTCTTCATTAATAAGTCATCACATTTGAAAAATGCATCATGTAATCCATTGCTAACAGTATAATGAGTTATCCATTCTATGTTGGTTTTTATCAAGTAAACTTGAGGTTATTAACTCAAGCTTGTGTTCCCTCTTTTAATGACTTAGCGATTACTTCTGTGTTCAACACATTCTCTTTACATTTAGATGTACCTCGAGTTAATTTGAACCTGTTTCTCCTTTTCTTTTTGATTTGTTATGTTTGAATTGATCTCTGCTTTATCACTTCATGCAGTGCAGCAATGGATACAACATGTGAGAGTTAAAATGTTTTGCAGACTCCTGCCTAATCTTTTCTTTCTGACGAGTTTTTAGCCACACTGAGAGATAGCAGGCCTTACAATCAGTGCCATTCAGCACTTGGACTTGAGCAGCTTAACCTATTGCACCCCTCGGAAACATGGCCATTTCTAAGAAAAAATGCCTTCAATATGTCACTGCTTAGTCCCACTCAGAATGACACAGGTCCTCAAGACAAACGACCAATGTGACAGAAGTCAATAAGAATGTGATCTAAAAGCAATAAGTGTTCCGAATCCCAGCATCCTCAGAGACCGATGTGCCGCCCTAATGGTCATAATATGCAGCTGAATTGAAGGCCCTGAGGGGAACCAGTGATTTCTCTCTTTTTGCT
Organism: Cirrhinus molitorella; assembly: GCA_033026305.1. Classification (NCBI taxonomy): domain Eukaryota; kingdom Metazoa; phylum Chordata; class Actinopteri; order Cypriniformes; family Cyprinidae; genus Cirrhinus; species Cirrhinus molitorella. Next base: position 17,934,205 of record CM065120.1, on the reverse strand, counting down.
CCGTCCTTTTTCTTCTCAGTATTCTTCTTTTGCTAACTTCGGACTTGGTTAAGTTCAAGTCCTTAAGGAACACTTTGGACCTTAAACTTTTCAGGCCTTAAAACCCTTCATTATACTCATACGCTTCCCCAGTGACCATCCAGCACAGGAAATAATCAATCCATCCATCAAGTATTTATGTGCATATATTAATTGTCTTCAACTTTACCTAAGAACCTATACAGGATAAACACACACACACACACACACAGAGACACACACACAAACTATTATGACTCAAGTGCATGTTTAATCAATAATTTAGTAATTTAATGAAGTATACGATTCTTAACTCACAGTAAAATGTGATTATGGAAAGTAAACGAACAACAGAAAGCAACTAATTGATGCTCAAAACATTGATGTTTGTCTGCCCCCTCCTCCATAGAAAGCTTGTGTCTTTTCTGCTGACCCTAAATTTGTTGCGGAAGTGGAATGAAAGTCTTGGCCAAGATCTCAAGTTTTTAAACAGAGCGCAAGGGTCATATCTGGCTGTGATTATTCTCATGACATGTGGAAGAGAAAGTCATGATTTTTTTTTCTTCCATTTTCAGCAATGCATAAAGTATTAATGCATTTCTCTTTTGCTCACCAAGCCTGTATTTATTTGATTCAAAGTACAGCAAAAACAGTCCAATTTTTAAAATATGCTTACTATTTAAAATAACTGTTTTTTTTATTTGATTATATTTTAAAATGTAATTTATTCCTGTCAAAGCTAAATTTTCAGCATCATTACTCCAGTCTTCAGTGAAGAAATTATAGAAATTTGATTTAGCAAGGATGCTCATATTGATCAAAATTGATGATTTATAATGTTACAAAAGAATTCTATTTCAGATAATTGCTGTTCTTCTGAACTTCCTGTTCATCAAAGAAACCTGAAAAAATTAGACTGCTGTTTTCAACGTAATAATATTAATTAATGTTTTTAGAGCAGCAAATCAGATTATTGGAATGATTTCTGAAGGATCGTGTAACGATTCTAAAAAATCAGCTTTGAAGTCACAGGAATAAATAATATTTTAAAATATATTCAAATAGAAAACAGTTATTCTAAATAGTAAAAATACTTCAGTTTTTGCTGCACTTTGGATCGAACAAATGCAGGTCTGGTGGGCCAAAGAGACGTCTTTAAAAAAAAAAAATTAAATCTTACTGTTCAAAAACTTTGACTGGTGATTTATAAGGCATATCAGCATTTTTTGTTAGCTTCAAATAACAGCTATATCCCAGCATTTAAAGGTAACAGCATTTCTTTTTGATGAATATAGTAAGGCTTGCCTGCAAATTATTTTTGTTTTCATCACTCAAAATATATCACCATATCAAAACTTCCCTTTTTGGCATGCACAATTGCGATCATTCATCGCCAGCCAGGAAACAGTGGTCCGATTTACACCCCTAAGGCGGATGGCTGGTAGTTTGGTGGGATATGTATTTATGGCTGGAAAGCGCCATCTTTTCTGGGGATTGATTTGGCTAGGTGTGGGCTACGGGTGTTGGGCAACTCATAGGAGTGTAAATACCTGAAGACTAATGTCTCTGTTCCTGTGATCAATAAGCACCTCCTGACTTCACTCCTGGCTGCACTTGCGTTAAAAACAAATTTGTTAATTCTGACAATTTAATTGCCTCGCCTCCGTAGTCGCATATAAATGAGCATTTGAACCTCCACGGAAAAGGGAAACAGAGCTTAGAAGTGTAACGCAACTGCATGTATTTACATTAGCATTTGCTGAATGAAGGGAATGAATGAGCTATTTAAGTAAAGCTGATGTATGAACGTAATCTTACAACATGGGTTTTTGACTTGTCTAGGTCACTGGTACAGTTGTTCTTCACTACAGTTTTTATTAACACTTTATTTTTCTATAACACTTTTTTTTTGTCTGCTAGGTGTCCGATGTTTGATTGAATAGCATTAATTAAGTGGATTTGCAGAATATGTTTAAAAGCCAAAAGTAAACTTGGTATTATATTTTCATGGGTTTTTTTTTATTTTCTTATGCTGTCTGACATATTCATGCTAATATTTGTTCTTCATTTTCTCTAAATTTTCCTGTATATGATTCTCATCTTGAGTGTTCACACTCAACCAGCTGTTTTCTTGCAATTTAAGTTTTTGAAATAATTTACAAAACAATTTTATTTTATTATTTTATTTTAAATTTAAAATAATATAAACTACCAGTCAAAAGTTTATGAACGGTAGGATTTAAATGTTTTTTAAAGAAGTCTCTTCTGCTCACCAAGCCTGCATTTATTTGATCCAAAGTATAGCAAAGTCAAATTTTGAAATATTTTTACTATTTAAAATAACTGTTTTCTATTTGAATATATTTTAAAATGTAATTTATTCCTTTGATTTCAAAGCTGAATTTTTAACATCACTACTTCATTCACATTCTAATATTCTTTATATAGAATTTTTCAGCATTTATCTGAAATAGAAATCTTTTTTGTCTTTATCATCACTTTTGATCAATTTAAAAGCATCCTTATTAAATTAAAGTATTTATATAGTGTATTGTATCAAAACATTAGGAAGAAGTGACTCCATCTCAGCTAGCTTCAGACATAATAGTAAATAAATAGGAATAAATATTATCATGGTTGACTCCACAGAAGTAACACCATATTTCTGTCACATCCTTGTGTCCAGTCTGTCTGGCATGAGCGCACAGGCATGTGGTATGTATTAGGAAGCTGGTAGTAATTTCACTGCTGCTAACTACAAATTCTCTGGGGAGAGTTAATTACAGGAAGACCGTTCTAAATATCAGTGCACCAGCATACTTTCCATGACAAGAGATTTCTTTGCTCTGCTTTTCTAATGGTTTAGGCCTCTATTTATAAAGAGTTGTCTCAGGGTTTTGCTTCAAGTGCAAATTCAAACCCCCTCAGGTGATGTATCTGGAGAGAGAGAGGGCAGAGGTCACATGGCTCTGCGTCCACACCATTCTGGACTCTGTGTAGCTCCTCTATAGGCCGAAGCAGTCTGATGAGAGACTGCCCCATCACCTCTCTCTATTTACATAGATGAAGGATTGCCTTTGTTTCTACTGTAGACCCGTTTTTGCCCCTCACCACTTGGGAATGCAGTGCTCTGTAAATGTTTACAGATTACCATTTTTCTTAAATAATCTATGCGGAACCTCAAGTCATGTACAGTTGAAATCAGACAGGGCCACTCCTGATTTTTTTCAGGGGTAAGCTTGGCATATGGAGCTGAATATGTTTAATAGCAATTCAAAAAGTTGTAATGTTAACAAGTAGTTCTGTTATTAGTTATTAGAATAAATATTAGTTTTTAGACTGTAAATCTATAAAGGAAAATTCCATAAGCACGTCCTTGGATTTACTAAATGAATTAAAAAGTCTGTTATGGACACACACTTTGGTCAGCTGAATGTGTGTTTTATTGTTTCTGATTATCAAGGAAACATGTCAAATTACATTTTTGAAACAAAAATAAATCGACTTTTTAAAATACGCATTAATTTCTCCACAACAATTTTATTTGCCGTCTTTATGTAAATGAGCTGTTTAAATATTCAAACTATTAAAATAATTCAAGTGAATGTTATAGATCGGATCCACAAATAATAAACAAATACATAAAGTATCGGCTTGTATGGTTTTGACGTGTTGTTTTCATGTCAACTCATTGACATTTAAGACAAAATTTATATTACGCTAGCTTAAGACGTGTTTATTCACTTTCAATTTTTTATTTTTAAAATAGCCTATCCATTAATCACATGCCGCTATAATGTAATGCCAACCAGCGCATTCATGTATTTTTTTAATTTTGTTTTATTTTATTATTTTTTTTTTATTATTTTAGCCAACTTACCCGAGTAAGCAGTACACTGACAGTCGTTTAAAGTTTTTGCGCGGTTATGCTTGGCTTGAAGGAATGTGATGTGTTTTGTTTTGTGCAGCTCCAGAGGAGGACGTGCTGAAAGGCAAACAGTCTATTAGGAGTTCAGTGCTGGGGAATCAGAACTCAGAGAGTGAGCTGCTCTTGGAGGACGATGACACTCTCTCATCCTTGGAGGAGAAAGATTTGGAGAACCTCACAGGTAAAGAACAGCAGCCTAGCGACGCACCGCGACAAACTAGAACGCTCTCATCATCAACGAAATACGCTGCGCTTGTTATACAACGCTCCGGTTATAATGAACGACGCTCAATACACTGGACGCGCGTACTGGCAGCTTCGGTGATTATGGCAGCGTTCTAGTTTGTTGCGTCGCGCTCCGGGAGTTTAGACGGCGTGTCACCCCCCTTCTTCTCGGACGTTAATGAGGGGATCACACCATTATCTGAAGCAGTCCTCTCTCATTAGCGGCCTGTGATCGGGTTAGGCTTGAGTGAGGGCTGAACAGCGCTCGAAGGCCCACAGTCATGACAGGAGTCTGCACTGAGCTAGTCCCTGTATTTTCGCTTTGCATAAACAGTTTATATAAATAAAGATGGGGTAAAATATTTAAAACCCAGTTCTTAAATTTGTTCCTTTCATTTCATTAGCTCAACAACACACTTGCATTCGAATCTGCTCACTGGCGGCCAAAATCAGAAAATTGTTAATGTTGTTAGAAATTCTGAGTTTCTTCCGAAACCACGTTCATATTTTTCAGTTATGAAGTAAAAGAATATAAATGTCTAAAACGGAACTGTTTTAACCTTTTAACAGTGTATATTTTAAAGCAACACTATAAATGCTTGAGGAGGATAATTAATTAAACCCAATTATACTTATATTTATTAATATTTTTCCTTAAAAGTCTACAAGTTAATCTGTTCTACCGAACATAAATCGGATTTTATTTTATTCTTTTTAATTAATGCGTTTATAAATTCTTGATCTCATTTAGGCAAGCATTCTGTTCTACAATAAAAGACAATGGCTCTCAAATAAAGTGCGAATTATCGTGAAGATTCGCGTCGTTTCAGACCATCCACTGCAAGCTGTTTGATTCAAGTGTAATCTAAACGTGTTCCGGTTTAGCAAAAAAAAAAAAAAAAAAAAAACACGTTTTTTCTCAGTCGTATTACATGCTGATGAACTTATCTGATCATGCCATGCGTTTGTGAATTGAAGGGTGCTTGGGGAAATCAAACATGGGCTTGTGCTAGTTCTGACTGCAACGGCAGTTTGCAGGCGCATATCCGATGCTTTGCGCATGTAGAGAGGCAGAAATTCCCCTGAGCGAGCCTTCAACATTGTCATGCTGGCATAAATTAAGATTGATGACAGATTAAACCCAAAGCCCGCAATCAATGCGCGCTGATTGACAGCGGATTTCAGCGCTTTTTGACATCGCGACTATACCGTTCCTATGACAGATGAAGCGCTTAAATATGTCATTGTGCAGGGGATAATCCTATTTATGGGTTATTTTAATGCATTTGCTTTTTTTTAAATGCGATATAATTTAATTAAATACTTAATACTTAATTCTTAGTATATGTGATGCTTTATATGTGTACATTCAACAAATCTAAATAGTTTCTTTGTGGTATAATTCCTAAACAGCAGTAATAAGAAAGCTGTAATATTATGATTGAGCATTACTCAGTTTGCACTTGCACCATATTTTATTTTTAATATAATTCAATTTAAATAAATTGCATGCAATAAAATATAGATTAAACCTAAATCAATATATTAATAGTGTTTTTATTATTGAGTGATTATTTGACTTCATCCTTAGCGTCTTCAGCTTTCTTTTACTTAGAGGCTTTTCCCCCAAAGCTTATTAAAACGAAAGATGTTCTATCAGGAAGTCAATGCGTGCCCTTGTTGAGTTTATGTGTTTGAGTAAACACTCCGTATTCCTTTGAAATGGTTTCTATGCCAAGGGCAGTAGAGGGTGGGGGAGGCGCACGCACACACACACACACACACGCACTCACACGCACACTAACCGCTGTGCTCTTCTGTGATCCGTAGGGCCTGTTAACCTGAGCACCAGCGCACAGCTGGTTGCGCCCGCTGTAGTGGTAAAAGGCACACTGTCCATCACGGCCCTGGAGTTATACTTTGAGGTGGATGAAGAAGACCCGAGTTTTAAGAACGTTGATCCCAAGGTAAGAGGGTTTTGCATCCAAAATGACTCCATGCTGTGCACACTAAATATGGAGTGCCTAGCCGTTGTATAACCAACGTCCTTTAATGTGCATTCACAATACAATTTTTTTTATTTTTAATTTTTGTATACAATAACTACCGTTCCACACAGGTTTTGAGTACTGGCTTTTTGTGGTCATCTTATCTTATATCATAACACAAAGACAGCACAGGCTTTGCTGATACAAAAGGTTGCTGTCTTTTCTCATAGCATGTTGCATGTTACAACTGTTCATAACATATGTGGGTCAAGGCTGTTAAAGTCTAACTTGCCATCACCATTAGTGTTTAGCTGAGGTCTGCCACCGAAAAATCCTGACTATTAATGCAAATGCTTGAAGAGGATGACTTAATTTATTGCATTTGTTTGAATGATTGATTCATTAGAAGTTTTGTTTTGCCTTTGGAAGAACAAAGTATCAGCTTTCAATATTTCATTAACTATGAAATTCTTTTTCTGTTTAAATATCTTGCTTTCAATAAAAATGTTTTCCTAAAAGCTAGTTAATAATATTTTGCTGTTACTATAGTAATAGAATTGTGAATTAAAAGTGTAACTTTTGACAGAATAAAATGGCTATATTAGTATTAGTAGATTATAGTATATATTTATTTGTTTGTTGCAAAATAGAGTCTAAGTGTTCCTGTCAGTAGAGTTTTTAATTCTAATAAACTGCTTTACATTTTTGCAGTTAATAATACAATTAACTTTTTCTTTTTTAAAACGGGGATTTCCAGAGTAAATTACCTGAATTCTTTCTCCAAAGCATCAAAAAAGTTAAAATGCAAAAAAAGTTAAACTTTTACGTTGTGCTGAATTGGTTTTACTCTGTTTGGAAAAAAGTACTTTTGGTTTATGTGAAAGATCGTCTGTTTACGTTTTATTTTTACATTTTATTTAGAAGTGTAATGGTTGTTTCGCTGAAGTGCGATCCATTATTGTTATTATTTTTAAAATACGATAATCTTCATTTTGTTGCAAGTGACTATTTAAAAAGATATTTTCTATATTTTACAGCAACAGGCCACGCGTATTTTCTGCGTTTCGTTTTGTAAGTTAAACTGAATGAGCAGTCCACAAATACACACGCCGTCTTAATATTAGTTTTAGCTATGCTTTTGTTAAAATAGCGAAAACAAATCCCAAAACTATATGCTTAATTATTTATGCATCTAGCTTATGTATTTCAGTCCCATTAATGCCAGGAGTTTTGAATTGAGTAATGACAAATGCCAAGTTTAAATTTCATCGTGTCATGGTTTTATTACACGTTTCAATTTTTGATCACATCATGAAAAAAATTGAACTTGGCACGCTACATTTTGTAATTCGCAATTAAAGATCTTGTGCATATATTTAAATAAAATTTTCACTTTGTGAAAACAGTTCAAACAAACAACAAAATCATTACACTTAGTTTAAAATGTACCTTCAATGTCCCGTTTGAGCCTTGGCAAAAGCAAATGCTTCGGGGTCTTTTTTCTTTTAAAGTTTTATTTGAATCTTTTATATTCTTGGTTTCACTACTTGGAGAGCACCATGATCACATTCTCTCCACTTTCAGTGTTGTGATCTCAATCGTCCGTTAATATTCACCGACATAAAATGTCCTCCTTTTGCATCTTACAGTTTATCCAAACTTTTAGCGTTGGTTAGGATTTCTCTAGCCAGTCTCCAGGTCTGTTTGGCCGCTGTCTCCAGGGCTGAGTGTGGTTTACCCTGAAACAGGTCTAGATTGGGTAAGAAGTAATGCGGGCACCGGCGGCACTGCAGACAGGAGATGAGCTGCAGCAGAATACCGTTCAGACGGTCGCCGAGGCACGACTCGTCCCAGTCAGTCTCCCGCGGGTGTTTCTCGCACTCGTACAGCAGCAGGGTCTTCATGTGGTAGTTATTGAGCGGCTGTCCCGGCAGCTCGAGGTGACGGTCGCGGAGAGTCTTTAGAATAGAGAGGCATTTCTTCCTACAGCCCGACATCAGAAGCCTGTTCTCGGCCTCGGCGAACTGCAAGACCCAGGCGTCGCTTTCCGCCGAGCTCTGTTTTCCCGTTAACGAGTAGCACTCTTTGGAAAGGAGGTTAAAACCCTCCGCCTTCACCTCTGCCACCCGGTTCGGCCCGGGCCACGGGATGTGAGGCATGGGCCACTGAGCAGCACTTCTAGGCCAGATGCCCGTGCACTTGAAGGCCGGGGTGATCTGCACCACGTATCTCTCCCGAATGCGCAGTTTCACTTCGCTCGTGTCCGCCACCATCTTAACCACGTCCCGGTAGCTGCATTTATCCACGGCCTGGGCCACCAGCGTCTGGAAGCGGGAGCGGATCTTTCGCGCCGACAGATAACCGGAGGCGGTGATGAACTCCACCCACAGGGACATGCTCCTCTTTCGGCCGTCGCTGAGTTTGAGCACCGCGCAGCCCGGCAGAGAGCCGTCATCCACGAAGTTGAAGACTCCCATCTGGTTCAGGTAAAGCACGACCTCGAACTCGTTGGGTGCGATGACCTCCATGCCCTCATAGCGCGCGTCTATCTCGCTCAGCGAGCTGATGAAACGGGGCTCCTGGACCTCCACCTCCTTCAGCACGTCCGACACCACCTTACACACCTCTCGTATGGTCTTGGCAATGGCCGCTTTGCGCGCCTGGCATCTTTCGTTATAATATTTATTAAGCTGGTAAACCAGCTTTGCTTGCGTTGCAATCATGTTGGGGCACAGATCCGGACTGTAGACCGGAGTTTCGCAGTACGCCGATGGATCCAATGCTTACCGGTGAAGCCAGAGGCACAACTCCCAGCAAAGAGAAAAAAAAGTGATGAAGTTTGCGCCCACAGCGGATAGACGTCAAGTTTGGACCAGGAAACGGATGGATGCAACGCAGTGCGACTTTCCCAACTCGGCTTGAAAAGGTTGCAAGCGTGTAAGTTGTTCTCCGAGCCAGTATCAGCTGCAGGATAAATCTCCGCGCGTCATGTCATCGTCTCTTTCACTTGTGTTTGCGCATGAAAACTGTGCGCCAGTGTGCAGTTGTCCAGACTCAGCCGTGAGTGTTGGAATTGTTTAGTTTATGAATGGTCCTCTAGCTGGAGTGAAAAGGGGACGGACGTCTGTTTTCAGCCTATCAGCGGGCTAGCTGTCAGTGCAGTTGGCCAATCACAGCTTCGGTGCGCTGGAGAGACGCTCTCCTCCTGAACATCCAGCGCTTCTGCCGCGGCGACTTCAGGTTAGGCTATACAGACGGCATTAAGAGCACACATTTCAGCTATAAGCCTTTACTTTCTTTTACCTATATTACAACGATTTGACCTTTTGAGAGCTTGTTATTTCGCTGTATGTGCATTTGGTAAATAAGTAGGATACGGTGAAAATATAAAATTTGAAATGCTTATTTGTTTATTTGTGCGTATATTTATATTTGTTTACATAAAATTCAGCTTTAGTTTTTAAGGACTGGATGCTAATTGATTTGTGTTAAACACGATAGAGTTTTTGCCGCTGTAAGGTTATTGACCGCGCACTGCTGGTGTTGCATTTGTCCACCGCGATTGCATCCCATGCTCAAATAGCTGGATACTGCTTCAGATGGATCAAATAAGCGTGTGTGTGTATGCCCATGGGCTCATGGTAGTGGAGTTGCAGCTTTTGTAATATTGTGACAATGCCGAAAACATACTGATCCAGATTGGTTGAGCTATTTTCTAATTTTTCAGGAAAAAATGCGGGCTTAGCCTATAATTGAATCACAGTCAACGGTCTTACAGATGACAATGTTTACAACTATATAGAGTTTTATTTTTAAATTCTCGTATCGTCTGTGGTCAGTAAAATCAAGACGGTAATGAAACGTTTTAGGGACTGATATGTCATTCAGTATTATTGTAATTAGATGACCGTGAGCTGTAATGAATTGGTGTTTAGAAACGCTCCAGTGCGGATGTATGAGCAACCTGCACATGTGTTTTTTTACAGAATATATTCAGGATTTAACTTCTGCATGTACTTAATATAAAAAAAATAAAAGAACGTTTTCAGAACAGAAAGGAAAGATAATAATAATAAAAAGCGGGTAAAAAATAAAGTTGGATTGACATTTTTTGTTTTCTTGTAGTTAAAGCTTAATTCGTACCTACATTTTCTTTAATATTTCTCGAAGAAACAAATGTATTTTTTTACTTCGTTCATTTTTGTCTGTAATTTTAATTAAGTACTAGGTACCTTTCATTTGTGTGTGTATGTGTGCGTAGTATTTCGCCATTCTTATTTACTTACCTTTATAGCTAACGTTTTTACTTTCCGTTCGCTCTCTGCATTCATTTCTTTCATTACAATAACTTCTTTTAAAATGTTAAAATTTTGTTTCAATTTTTTCTCATAGTTGCTTGTTCTCACAGGAGTTATGTGAATCTGTGCAGCATTTCATCGGCAGCGTAGCGTGTTAAGATGAATAATTTAATAAGGAGGAGAGAATGTTTGGTGTGGTAATTGAAGTCTCTTATCAAGCCAGACTTCATGTTGTATGAGTTGAGCTCTCATCACAGTTGTCTTAACGACAGGCTTACGAGAAAGTCTGCAGATATGGCGCTGCGTGGTGTAGGATACGTTGCTCTAAATGAGGCCATTCAGAGTATCGATCCGTCGCGAGTGAGTGTGTTTTTACAGTGAGAAAAACGAATGTCAAGAGTTTGTGTTGTTAAGCCCATCTGAGAGCCCGCGGGGTGTTTTATTTTTCGCTTGGGTAAAAAAAAACACTGTTTGTTAGAGGCACGCTGAGCAAATGCTCTTTCGTTAAAGAAACTTCACGGTGGTTTATTTAATTACACAAACATTGTCTTTGCTCCTAAACAGTGAAACAACATCACGAAATCAAACACCCGGAGACTATGATTAATATTGCTACAGATATGTGATTGGAATGCATTTAAATTTTAAGGTAATGTCTAAAATATAGACGTTTATATTTTAATAAAAGAACGTTCAACAGGTATTTGCTATTGGAATCTTCAGCCATCTTTTGGTTCCGTCTTTTTATATACGAATTTGTTCTGTAGCGCTAAATAAATGACGAAAGCTGTAGAATGTAACGATAAATTAATAATGTTTTGGTCTAATATTGTTCAAGAAAATGTTTATAATCAATTCTACAATTCAGCACTGAATATTTATGTAGTAAAATATTTTATCTAAGTTAAATTAAGGTTAACACACTTTTACCTTGACTTTTTATTCTTGATTAGTATTTGGCAGGTCACAGTGCTAACTGGACTGAATGACACTCCTGAACTGCTTAAAGCAGTAAAACACATTGCTGCTCCCTTAGATGCATTTTTTTAGAATAATAAAAAATGTTTCTTATTAAAAGTAAAAAAAAATGTTTTGCAATAACCCTGTTTAAGATCCTTTAGTTACAAGTTGTTACAAACCTAATTAATTAGCAAGATTACAAGAATTAAGCAAATTAATAATTTAATCCTTTAATTACTGTAATTATTGAATTTTTTTGAGCAAGGTTTTTAACTTGTCTTTTAATCCAGTGTTTAGGCAAGTTATAAGTAGTTCATCTCAAGGTGATCTTTAGATTTACAATTTGCTGTCTGGAGGAAAGAGGCAGTTGCTATTTAAAAATGTCATTAATTTGTGTTTGGCATTTGGAAGCCTTGAATTTATTTCCTTAATTTGCACAATTAAAAGTGTTAGGAGTGTTATGATTTATTTGCAAATATGCAAAACCAAGAATTATTTGTGTAAGTGTAAAACGCCCAAATACGTAGTATGCAGTTTGAGACATTAAAAAATCACAAGGATTAGTGACTACAAAGAGCAATTTCAGATTTTAGAGCAACGGACATTCTCCTGCCTTGAAATGAATGCAAATGCCTAATATTTTGAAAATGTCATCTTATTTCACTTTTCTGTTTTCATTTTACAAGCATTTATAGCATCTTCAACGTGACTTATTTGACCCTGGACCACAAAACCAGTCAGAAGTAGCACAGGTATATTTGTAGCAATAGCCAAAAACACATTGTACAAACAATCATTAGTATATTAAGTAAAGATCATTTTGTAAATTCCTTACCATAAATATATCAAAACTTTTTTTAATTTTTGGACAATTTAATTTAAAGGAAGAGCTTAATTTGGACAACTTTAAAGGCAATTTTCTTAATATTTAGATTTTTTTTTCCACCCTCAGATATCAGATTGTCAAATAGTTGTATCTCAGCCAAATATTATTCTGTCCTAACAAACCATACACCAAAAATGACCCTTATGACTTGTTTTGTTGTCCATGGTCACATATTTGGTGACAATTAGCTGATATTACATCCATTCACAAATTGAAATGTTGAATAACCCTTATCATTTTTCCTTAATATTTAATTATTAGTCTTAATTCTTAATTCCTAAGCAAATTAATATTTATTAAAGAGCTAACCAAATCTTAACATAAGTATCGTTAAATGCTTCCAGAGTTATCATTTTTATGAGTATTTTTTAAAAATGTCATTTCCTTCCTTTGAATTGTTTTAATATAAAGGTGAAAGGCAGGCTTTGAATCGCTGACATCTCAGCAAGTGGTGGAATTTCTTTGATTCTTCTAACATTAATGTGCCAAAGAGTGTTCTTGAACCTAATGATACACTTAGCAGAACTGAATAGAACCGTTTAAATAAGCTCCAACAAATGCTTTTGGACTCTTTTCCTCCCCCTTTATCTCTTTTTCTGAAAACATTCCGTATTATCTTGAGACCAAAAGAGCTTTCGTCTTAGCGAGCAGACTGAGCGAGAAGATGAGAGAGGCACGGTAGTGCGGAGCCACTCCTCTTTGATCTGATGACTCCACTCTGATCCTCTCTACAACACTGGACAGTGTCTGATAAGACTCTCTCTCCTTTCTCATTCCTTGTGTCTTGAAGAGTCTAACGTGATTTCCAGGTCATCTGACCTAGTTTTTTTTTTTTTTTTTTTTTTTTTTTTAAAAGAGAGTCAGATAGTGTTGGCTGATCAAAGAAAAAAGAAAAACAGTGATCCGGGTAACTTCAGGGGCACCTTTAAAACTAAGACAAGCTATTATGGGTTTCCTACAAAGCACATATTCCAGGCATATTTAAACAGGAAAAAATATGAAAAACGTTGAGGTGGCAGATACCATCCACATTTCCATCATGCTTTGTCAGCTTTGTGTGCATGGTTTTGTACCCAGTTGTATTTTACCTGTCTAGTATATCCCAAAATGTGTAATACCCTTGTTTCGTAAAGCACAAAGACATCCTTGGTGAATAAAAACACGTCTATAGTGTCCTCCAGGCTCGTTTAGGAATAGAAAAAAGAAAAAAAAAAGTGCAGCAGTTTTTCTTCCGTCTCAGCTGAAGTTAGCATGTTTTGCTCTTTCATGTCAATGATAAGAGGGGGAGAATGTCAGTTACAGATGCTTTCAGCCTGTAGTCTTTTTCTGCCCCACAATGGAAACGTGAGAGGCGGCAAGCAAAAAAAGGCACACCGTCTTACCCACGTTTCACACACACACAGACGGCCCCAGCTGCGTTTGCCCCTAGGAGACGGCCCCAAACAAGTCAACCAGTGGTACTAATTGCTTGGCAGGCCTTTCCGCATCTGCCAGGGAGATCTGGTGAGGTCATGGAGCAGATGGGTGTCTCTCTGTGTCCCTCATATTCATCGTCTGCATTTGATCTGTTTTAGGATTTTCCTGATCAGACACTTTATTATGTTGTGCTCATGATTCGCCGTTGCACTTGGTTTTATATATTGTTGCGCTGCTCTAAAACGTTTTGATGTTTAGACACCGTCTAGGCTGAATTTCCATTTATTTATTTTTTCTAAACTAAATTTATTTGGAAAAAGAGTGTATCAGGCAAGCTCTTAAGTAAAACAGTATACTTATATACTGTACAGTATAGGCATATTCAATGATAAATGTCTCCCAAATAGTACTGCACTACTTTGTTGTCACATGACCTTATGATGTCTTTTAGGTGCATCTTGGAAATAGCAGTTATTTTGCGTTTGCATTTTATAATTATAACTCAGCTTTGTGTAAAAAAAAATGTCTTCATTGTAGAGATTAGGGCTCTAATTATATCTGGGCCATTAATCAAGCTAAAAACAGGACGCCAAATGTAGTGTATGGCACTACATTTACATAAGTTCTGTTATATTAGATATATATTTTTATTGATACAGTTGAGGTCAAAAATTTACATACACATTGCAAAATTTGCAAAATATTAATTATTTTTTTAGCAAAATGAGGGGGATCATTAAAAAATGGATGTTATTTTTTTATTTAGCACTGACCTGATTAAGATATTTCACTTAAAATACATTTACATATGAAGAGTTCAGATGCAAAAGCCTCTAAATCCAATTCTTTAAAAAATGCATTTTTATCAGGCCAATGTATAGGTTTCTATGTAAGTACTGCTACTTCTGATTGGGCTGAGGGTGGGATTTTCGAGTTTGAAGTAAAAGTATTTGATGGATGTATACTATGTGTTGAGAGCATTCACTCAGTATCATTATCTCATTTTTGACCGAGATGGCTTTTAGCTGGTTTTGCATCTGAACTCTTCATATAGTCCACAATAGAAAATATTAGCTGAATTCATAAAAATGACCTCATTCAAAAGTTTACATACACTTGATTCTTAATGCTGTGTTGTTAACTGAATGATCCACAGCTGTGTTGTTTATGCTTAATGATTGTTCATGAGTCCCTTGTTTGTCCTGAACAGTTAAACTGCCCACTGTTCTTCAGAAAAGTACTTCAGGTCCCACAGATTCTTTGTTTTTTCAGCATTTTTGTGTGTTTGAACCCTTTCCAACAATGACTGTATGATTTTGAGATCCATCTTTTCACACCGAGGACAACTGAGGGACTCATATGCAGCTATTTCAGAAGGTTCAAATGCTCACTGATGCTTCAGAATAAAACATTAAGAGCCAGGGGGTGAAAACTTTTTGAATTTGAAGATCAGGGTAAATGTAACTTATTTTGTCTTCTGGGGAACATGTTATTATATTCTGTAGCATCTGAAGGGCAGTACTAAATGAAAAAATGTATGATATTTAGGCAAAATAAGAAAAATGTTTCATTCTGTTCAAAAGTTTACACCCTTGGATCTTAGTGTATTGTTTTTCCTTCTGGAGCATCAGTGAGCACCTTCTCTAATAGTTGCACTGGAGTCCCTCAGTTGTCCTCTGTGTGAAAAGATGGATCTCAATATCATACTGTCATTGTTGGAAAGGGTTCAAACACACAAAAATGCTAAAACACCAAAGAATCTGTGGTACCTGAATAATTTTTCTGAAGAATAGCTTAACTGTTCAGGAACAAACAAGGGACTCATGAGCAACTATCACTAAAAAAAACAGTATTAAGAATCAAGTGTATGTAAACTTTTGAATGGGGACATTTTTATAAATTCAACTTTTTTTTTTCTTGTGGACTATATGTAAACATCTTTTATGTGAAATATCCTATCCAGGTCAGTACTAAATAAAAAAACATCATGCATTTTGTATGATCCTCTAATTTTGGTAAAATAATTAACATTTTGCAGATTATGCAAGGTGTATGTAAACTTCTGACCTCAGCTAGATATTCCCAGAATAAATTGGGATACCTGTGTGATGTAGAGCAGTTCATATGCACTAAAATCACCTTGACACCAGTTGGTTTGATATTTCATTTTATATTGCAGTGCTGTGTGGAATGCTCGCAAATTGTATCGTTTACACTTTGGCTTCACACATTTATAAACGTCTTCCCAGTTTCGTCCTCTGCCTTTCCATTCAGGCAGTGCTTTCTGAAGGACAAGCTCCGTTCACACCTAATTGGGTAGGAGGAGAGGAGAAAAGGTGGGAGGGATGTTACGCAGGGAAAGTATTGTTACGCTTGTCCTACAAACATCCTGGAGTGCTCGACACACACACTCACACAGGGTCTAACACCCTCTTCATTCGGTTGCTACAGACGACCTTCAACTGCTGCTGATCAGTGTCAGGTTGTCTGAAGATTTTATTGATTTTTCAGTTAGGCGTAAGTAGTTTGTGCAGAGGCAAATGGCCAACTACAGCAGCTCTGTCACTATCAATGAGCTGGAGGAGAGCAGCCGTGACTGTTGCTCATATCAGCATTTACACACTGTGCCCTGCATGAGTCGATAAATTGATGAGTCGTACAGTGAGTTGAATGATGAGGGGATCTCTCTCTCTCTCTAGCCTTCTACACACTGGAGACCAAAAGTCTGAGACCATTTAAAAAATCTGGGATTTACTATCCAATTTAAACCTGGAGATAAAAATGGATAAACTGAAAGCAAAGCTGTTGTGACATTAAAGAAATATTTGGTATCGCAAACTTACGGAGATAATGTTAGCTTGATAAAACAAAACTTTCTGAAACTCATGTCAATCAGTATATTCAGCTAATATAATTTGCAACAGGGATTTTTTTATTTTTATTTGGAAAAATGAAGGTTTACGTACAGTCTCTGGAAAACAATAAAGATTCTGCATTACTTGATATTAAATCATTATAAATATAATCTACTGGGTTTATTCTTTTCTCTGTCACTTATTATTTACTTATGTATTTTTCCACAGTTTTCAAAAGATGGAAATCATATTTCAATGTTTTTTTGTTTTGTTTTTTTTTTACTTCGTGAACACATAAGTGAAGAACATAAGTATACTGTAAAGAACTGGATGTAGAGAAAAGACTAAATATATACTTTATAAATATTATAGTCCTTATAAATAGTAGTTCCCAGAAGACATAATGACTTAAAAAATGACAGGTATAAAATATAAAATTGTGCAAAAAGAAAGTACCTTAGTGGAAAAATTGCTAAAAAATAATGAGTAAATAAAAAAAGTCAGAAAAGTTAGGTAAACAATTAGAGAGATAAGTCAGATTATTTCTCAGATCTCTTTAAGTTTTTGAAATGTTTAAGTGTATTGATTATAGGCTTGTTAAAAGAATAAACTTTTCCTGGTAATTCACTAAACCCTTTGTCATCCAAGATGTTCATGTCATAAAATAAATATTTTTGTCCATGTAGTAGACGTTAATGGTGGCCAACAGGTCCAAATTGCAGTTTTAATGCAACTTCAAAGGGCTTTACACGATCCCAGCTGAGGAATAAGGGTCTTACTATACATGACGAGCATTTGTGATTAAAAGGTCTATAAATTTGAATGTTTTTTGCTTGACAAAACGATCTGTTATTCCTTGGCTGGGTTCAGGTAGAGCACTTTGAAGCTGCATTGAAACTGCAATTTGGACCTTCAACCTATTGCCTACCATTGAAGTTCATTATATAGAGAAAAATCCTGGATTGTCAAACCTTTTTTTTGGACTGAAGAAAGAAAGACATGAGCATCTTGGATGACATAGGGGTGAGTAGATAATCAGTAATAAAAGACCAAGAATACAATTGTACAAAACGAAAAACAAAGTTTTGAATCACAACACACTAAATGCCTAAAGAATTGCAGTATTATTGTATCATGACCCAGATATTGCTAAGTCCCCTAGTAGTGAGCTAAACGGACACTACTGTTTCCTGTCCCACTCTGTTGCACTGATACCTTCCAGCTTCACTGAGGTTACTCCTGAGATGAAGTCATCCGGTATGAAGCAGGTCACTGATCCTGTCTACTGATACAGCAATGATAATTGAATGCTGAGAGCAGGGAAGAAACAGATTTGTTACAGAAGCGCCTCAAAGTCAAGGAGAGCTGCCCTCGTGCTTCCAACTTGCATCCTTCATTGAATTTATTGTCTGTTTCTATTGTGGCCTTCTTTTCCCAGTGGCGTTTTTATGATCTGGGACGGACATCATTCTAAAGAGATGTTTCAGAGAGATGTATTGTGCTACTCTAGAGCTACTGGTGAAGGTCAGGATCAGTTGTACATTGATGTAACGACTGTGTCCTGCAGATGACGCTTTGGTCTGTGATTGGGGTTTGACTGTTTTAGTTGAAGGGTTCTTGAGTTGTGATGTATTAATAGCATCTGTGGCATGTTGTCAATTATCACAGAAAACTATTTTAATATTAATTCCTCAGTTTGAATATAAAAAAATGTGGGAAGACATTATACAGCTGCTGCTTTGTACGTATTTTAAAGACTGTGCTTTTAAAACAGATATACTGTAGACTGAGAACTAACTGACCATCATAGAACCTCTGATGTAGTGGAAAAAACTTACTGGTCTTGGTCTCAGGCAATTGACAAAAGATTTATTTAAAGATTGTTTTTCTTTTGTAACTTTATAAATGTCTTGCTTCTTTACTTTAAATTTACAGTAATGACATTTAGAAAGTTACAAAAGTTTTCAAACAAATGCTGTTCTTTTGAACTTTCTATTAATCAGAGGATCCTGAAATGTACAATGGTTTGCACAAAAATCATAAAGATTTTTTAACATAGCACCAAATCGCATATTCTGAGGGACCATGTGAAGCAGAAGTTACACACATACACATATATATATATATATATACTACGTATACTATACAATATATATCTAGAAATATATGCAATGTATATTTAAATGTATGTATAATAGTTCAGATACAAAAACTACGTGCCTTCTGAAATTTTCTTCTAAATTTAGCATTTTTCTCAGGCTCCTGTTTAAGTTCAGTTATTTCACTTTGATGGCAATGACAAAAACCTATTCATTGCCATTATAGTGAAATTAGTAAATGCTCATTTTAGAATAATATGTGTCCATTCACTCAGTATCATTATGTAATTTTTTTTTGACCGAGATGGCTTTTGGCTGGTTTTGCATCTGAACTCTTCATATATATATATATATATATATATATACACACACACACACGCACACACATGTAAATATTTGTTTGTTAATGTACATGTTTTGTATATAAAACAGGCATATACATTTCTAACATAGAAAACAGTTATTTCATTAACTGTAATAATCTTTTACAATCCTACTGTTTTGAAATCAAAGAAATGTGGCCTTGGTCAGAGTCAAGGTCCTTGCAAACTGAGTCCGAAATTTTTGCATGCGTTTTTTCATATTTGTCACAAATTTGTCACGCACAGTGTCAATTTGTCACAGTGGCTCAGCATTGACGAAAATTTCGGAGGCGATATGTAAACGTGATTGAAACAACGTGAGAACATATTTATTTTTTAATGTGCAAAAATGTATTCTGACAATAATTCTGGACTTTGTTTGCAAAGAACCCTTGAGAAAACGAGTTTACCACATAAACTCCAGCATAACAAAATAGATTGGAAAACTTGTTACCAAAGACTTCACTTAGATCTGGCCTTGAAAGTCTTTAGACTTGACTTGGCATTTGACCAGAGACTTGAGACTTGATATTGATACTTTGGATACTTTGAGTATGGGTACTTTGTCAGAGACTAGGACTACAGTCAGACTGCCTTAGAGTACCAGCAGATTAACTGAGCACAAGTACCAGCAGATTTGGTATATTATACAATAGGATCCTATTATCAATATCCCCTTTTCGCCAGACAGAAGGTTTCCTGCACCTGAGTCTAGCTGCTCCATCTTCCTCTGCCGACAGGGTGAAGGTTTGGGGCCTCCCAGTCCCCTGATTGATCTGCTCTCCATCATTTACTCAGCAGAGCAGTCACTGACACACGTCACGGCATATGCTGCTAGCCAGATGGATGAGACTCTTTATGGATGCCAGAGTGAGCGTGTTTGTCTGAGATTAGACGCACACCTTAGTCCTCTCTTAGTGCTGAATTTTATTAATATTATGATTCAATTGTTTATTCATTTTTGTTTGTTTGTTACTCTCCCTAACTGTGGTTTACCTGTTACCTGTTTACAATTGAGCAGGTTAGTTCTTATTTTGAAGATCCAGAACTCTTGAATTCCACTCTTGCCGCCTCCTCAGTCTTGGTTAATGACGCATTCAGTCTGGTTGAAATGGCGTCTCCATGGGGACCCAATAAGGCCAGTCGTCCATGACAGATTCTTTTAGGTGACAGTTCGATCAAGCATCATCTCACCCACTTTACCAGCAGTGTAAATGAGTCTGAATTACTGTGCTCTACACCATTAAGATGCCACTTTAAAGATAAAGACAAAGGTCAAATAATCTAGTTGTAGACCTCTTGGCTTGGCCTTTACAGATCCGTTTTTTTTTTTGAGTAATAAGGAAATTCTCTGCAAGTTCTCTGCAAGAATGGATTGACATGGAACAGCCAAGTTGACGCCAAAATGGTGCTGGTGCTTCGTTTCCCCATTAAGTGACAATGTTAAATGCCAACGTTGTAGTTCATTGCATGTCATATTGTTTGTGTTTCATGTCCACAAGTTTTATTCGATTTCTTGTCCTATTTCCTCATAGACAATATTTTTTTTCTTGTACCTCATTGAATGCTTTTGTTATTAGACATTTGTATGTTTTTTTTAGTGCTATCAATCAGGAAAAATATTTAATTAATCACTTATTTTAAAGGTGCTGATATTTGACTCTAGAAACTCAATTTTACTGTCAAGATGCATTTAGATCTTTGCTGAGTACATGAAAAAAAGTGTAACAATGTTTTAGTAATATTTTCCAAACAAAGCCACAGCATGAAGATAAAACAGTATAAATGTTTAGAACTCACATGGAGCTGAATGAAATGTCAGAATTTAATGTCAACACTGACAAATGTGTTAACTTTCTGTTAAACAAAATGTGATGTAATCAGCCCAGAACTGTTTAAAGTTGTCCAGCAACCCAGAATCAGAACCAAAATCATTTTGCTGATGTGTAGCCTCCTTGTTTAGGTACAGTTAAAGTCAAAAGTTTACATACAACTTGCAGAATCTGCAAAATGTTAATTATTTTACCAAAATGAGAAGGATCCTACAAAATGCATGTTATGTTTATTTAATACTGACCTAACATAAAAGACATTTACATATAGTCCACAAAAGAAAATAATAGTTGAGTCTATAAAAATGACTCTGTTCAAAAGTTTACATTCACTTGATTCTTAATACTGTGTTGTTACCTATATGATCCACAGCTGTTTGATAGTTTGCCTGCTGTTCTTCAGAAAAGTCCTTCAGTCCCACAGATTCTTTGGTTTTTCAACAGTTTTGTGTATTTGAACCCTTTCCAACAATGTCTGTATGATTTTGAGGACAACTGAGGGACTCATGCAACTATTCCAGAAGGTTCAAATGCTCATTGATACTTCAGAAGGACAGTGCATTAAGAGCTGTAAACTTTATGAATTAGAAGATCAGGGTAAATTTAACTTATTTTGTCTTCTGGGAAACATGTAAATATCTTGTGTGGCTTCTGGAGGGCAGTACTAAATTAAAAAAATATATATTTAGGCAAATTAAGAAAAATCTTCATTCGCATTTTCATGCAGTTCAAAAGTTTACACCCCTGGCTCTTAATGCATTGTTTTTCCTTTTGGAAGTGAATGAAATTTCAGCAAGTGTTTTTTCAGAAGCATCAGGAGTCTGTTCTAGAGAGAGGTCTCACAGCAACAAATCACACCCACAGAAATGAGCAACTTATTTACAGATACTTAGGAATCATCTATCCCAACATTAACCTCTGCCTGCACTTTTCCCCTGTAATGGGCTTCCCTGTTTACCTGCTTAAAGACACAGTCATAAAAAACATAATCCAGCTTCTGTCACCTTTCAATCCCTTAAATCCCCAGAGGATCCCTCCTTTTCAGGCCATGAAAAAACTAAAGTCCCCCCTTTAGGCACCCTAAAAGGGGGTTCACATATTTTACCCTCTACCCCACCTTCCTCCTCCAAATCCAATTAGGCCCAGGACAATAGAAGGATTAGGGGGACTTCACTTCTCTGCCATCCTGCCTTAGACACAGTGAGGAACGGCGTGACAACGGACTGGAGTGAAAGTGGTGGGCGATGCGACGGGATCTAAACCTGGCCTGGCTGTTTCTCCTCCGTATGAATGCTTTGGAGTTTGGAGAAGGACTGAACCACAGGGAAGGCTGTCGACATGATTTTCTCCATGCTTCTCAGAGGTGTTCAGGATGTTAGTTCACAACACCATCCAACTTAATGTTCACAAACACTTTTGCAGCAGCCCCTCAGCATATGGATTCTCACTAATATTCTCAATATGTTCCTTAACATGACTTTAAAACGAATTGGAGTGCCCATCATCAATGGCTCTTCGACATTGTCGTCCTTTCTCACTTGTTGCTTCGGTCTTCAGTACCAGATAGGTGCTTGGAGCAAAACAGTCGATTTGTGAATGTCTGCCAAATTTCACGCTCCTCTTCTTCTCACTTATGTCACCTTTATCCTGTCTTTCTTCCGTCCAGCTCCTCAGTGAGCCAGGCTGCCCTTCTTTGCCCTGGGGTTAAAGCGCTTTAAATCTCTTAGGATGGAGAGAGTCTTTGAATTGATGTCAATCAGAGAAGGAGGAGGGATTCAGTCCTTCTCCCCTTGTTCATATTACTCTTTTATTTCCTCAAAAGATTCCAGATCTTATAGCATATCTATTTTACAGATCCCTTCGTTTTTTGTTATGCAATTGTTTTGTTTTAAATCAGCAAAATCCTAATATGAAATTGACACGTTGGCCTAATTAAAGTTATGCACGTGAACCTAATACACCCCTTTTGCTATTTGAAGCGATTCAGTATTTCAAGCA
The DNA here is from genome assembly GCA_033026305.1 of Cirrhinus molitorella. Classification (NCBI taxonomy): domain Eukaryota; kingdom Metazoa; phylum Chordata; class Actinopteri; order Cypriniformes; family Cyprinidae; genus Cirrhinus; species Cirrhinus molitorella. The sequence goes on along the minus strand of CM065120.1, from coordinate 17,911,340 downwards.
TTAAGACTCTGAAACAGCCATACTGTATTTTTATGAGCTGAAAACCCCCTCATTTGTCCATTTAAACCATTAAATAGGTGTTAACTTTCACCTTACTGGAGTCCCTACAGTGCGTTTTGTGTGTCCCTCCCATCACCCCCCACAAGCCTCAACATAAAGGCCAAATGTTTAATGAGTAAGTGCACTAAAGGATTCACTTCTCCTCCAATTAACCCCATAGCTCTTGACATTTTTCTAAATCCACACAAGATTTCCTCTCTCTCTCACTCTCTCTTTCTTTCTCTCTCTTAGCAAGTTAAAAGGCTAACCTGTTGGCAAACAGATTGGTGGGGAACAAAGCAAGTTCTAATCCCCATTGGACTACGTTCAGCCTGAATGCTGAAAGAACTGAACACTTCAGCTATCATGCATATAAATATGCATATATTTGCTAAAATGCTCTGCGCTTTTCCTCTCAGTCTTTAGCGGCTGACTGCTAATGTTTGTTTTACTGGTTTATAGTTTGTTTTTCTTATCCTTTGAGCTGATTTACTGTTGTTACATGTCAAGGACATTTTAATCGCTTGATAAAATAATTACTTGACTTGGGGATTTGTGTAAAAGGATAACAATGAATTTATACTCTCTCTGTGGAATATTTTGATGTTACACTCTGATTTTACAATGCTTTGAGGATGACAACAGAAGCTGATCTTCTGATATATTAGTATTGTTTGTGGGAAAACTTGTGAGCAGCTTCATTTGTTTTGTGCTTTTCATGGGAGGTCATGTGCTTGTACAGTCCCATGATTCTCAGCACTCATCATAGGGGCACATTCCTGTAGTCTTTAATGAGATGGATCTAACCTCTATATGCCTTGACTTTTTTAAACGGTATTATAGTAGGTCTGCCCAGTAATTTTGTCTTCAAGTACAAGCCTGAAAACAAGACTGAATTCATTTGTTTGCTTTTTGATGCTCCAGTTTAATTGTAGAGTAGTGGTGGAGGCTAATATGTGACCTTGGACCACAAAAAAGTCATAAGGGTTTTATAAGAGATGTATACATAATCTGACATCTGAATAAATAAGCTTTCCATTGAAGTATGGTTTGTTAGCATATGACAATATTTGACCAAGATACAACTGTTTGAAATCTGGAATCTGGGGGTGCAAAAAATTAAAATACTGAGAAAATCACCTTTAAAGTTGTCCAAATGAATTTCTGTGCAATGCATATTACTTTGCAGTAGGACACTGACAAAATATCTTCATGAAACATGATCTTTACTTGATATCCTAATGATTTTTGGCAAAAATCAATAATTTTGACCCATACAATGTATTTTTGGCTATTGCTACAAATAAACCCCAGCGACTTATGACTGGTTTTGTGGTCCAGGGTCCAGGTCCTGTAAGTTCCTTAAAGGGATAGTTCACCCAAAAATAAAAATTCTGTCATTAATTAATTACTTTCATGTAGTTCCAAACACGTAAGACCTTCGTTCATCAAATTAAGATATTTTTGACGAAATCTGTAAAGCTCTCTACCCTCCGCAGACAGCAAGGGTACTACCACAGTCAAGGCACTGAAACGTAGTCAGGATATTGTTAAAATAGTCCATGTGACATTAGTGGTTCCCCCGCAGGCTGATGCGTCCTTAACGCAAACTGTTTTTGATTGGTTCATGTTAAATATTCAGCTAATGAGCTTGCTGCTTTACATTTAAATGGCTGCTTAGCATTTACTAGTGCTGTTCGCACAACACTTTCATAGTTCCTCTGAAACCCTCCACCTCCTCAACTCCACCTGTATAGATCTGCTATGGATATTATATATGCTGTTTGGACAGCAGCAAGCAGTATGTTCTAAATACTTACAGCAAAGTATCGGCTTTGTATTGGCAGTTACAAGTTCCTATACTTACATTGCAGCAGCAATAACTAACAGCAGCAGCAATTCTGCAGCGTAGCAGATCTATTCCGCCAAGACCAAATGCATTAATTTGTCATAAATTGTCATATCCACTACCATGCTAAAATTTTCTGAGAGTTCTGTGGAGCTGAATTTTTACAGACACACAATTGAATGATTAATATCAAAAAGTTTGTGATCAATAAGATTACTGCTTGTTGCTGTTGTTAAAATAAATAAATAAATAAATTATATATATATATATATATATATATATATATATATAGATATATATGTGTATATGTATATATGTGTGTGTATATATATATATATATATATATGTATATGTATATGTATGTATATTTATTTATTTATTTTATTTTTAAATCAAGGATGCATCACATTTATCAAAAGTAACAGTAAAGACATTGTTAATATTACAGATGATTTTTATTTCAAATAAATGTTCTTCTCTGGTCATCTGTTCGTCAAAAAAAAGTGTCACGGCCTCTGAAAAACATTAAGCAGAACTGTTTTCACACTAATTTTAATAAATGCACCAAATCAGAATATTAGAGTGATTTCTGAAGGACTGTGTGACACTAAGTTGTGCACTGCTGAAAAATCTGCTTTGCCATCATGAGCAAATATAACTTTAAATACATTATAATAGTTTTTTCAGTGCTAAAAATATCTTAGATTATTACTGTTTTACTGTATTTTGGATCAAAGAAATACAGCCTTGGTAATTATAAGAGACTTCTTTCAAAAGCAAAAAAAACAAACAAACAAACAAAAAAACGGTAGGGTAATTCTAGAGCAATGAATCAGTAAATAAATCAAGAACAGTCTTCAACTAAATGTATTGATAAAATAATCTTCAGAATATATTTAAAAGATTGAAATCTGTTGCATAGTCTATGGTCAAAATTGCCCACAACCTTAAAACCACGAAAAATCTTGTGTCAGATTCAGCATCTGTTATTCATGTTTTAATGTTAATATTTATGTTTTAACAACTAACAACCTAGAGATTAGGTTATATTAGCTTATATTGAAAGACATTGAAATGTTAGAGAGCAGAATAAAATACTGGGAATCCCGAAAAGTACTTTGCCACATCGGGATATATTTTTTGGGCTAAAATTTCTCACAAAGTAGAACAAAACAAAATAATATGTTCTTCTAACATAGAGCAAAGTTATACAGTATGTGCTGAATAAGTGAATAAGCTTATCTGTGACAGAAGAAATTGCCTTCAGTCTGCAATTTTCTATTTCTCTCATAATATAATTGTTTTTTATGACTAATGTAAGCTTGATGCTGTATGTCTACGTGTGCGCGCACACGCTAGCTTGTTATTTACATGGCCAGATGCGTTGGTAACAGCAGTCCCTCTCTAATATCTCCTCCCTTTTATTCCCATGAATTCTATCAAGTTTTCCAATATTGCATCTCGAGTGCGCTTGGCTCTGAATGTTGATGTTGATGGATCACCCACTTCCTCCTCCTCATTAATTTCATCACCTTATCGCCCAGGCCACTTCATTTGACCAAAAGGTAATAATAAATGTCCCATCCACAATCTTTAACACACTCAGCCAGGCGGAAACACTTAATAACAGCATACAAATTGAACTTCAATCACCTCATTTTGCTCCGCAGATGCATAGGCACATTAAAAACCAGCATTTGAGAGTACGAGTACACTCTCTCTCGCTCACATGCTCTCTCTCTCACACACACCATGTCGTTTTATGCCATCGGTTGCCAAGCTTCAAATTGAGCGTTATAATACTCATTTATTACACATTTTATAAGCGAGGATGGGGATTCTATCAGCGGCAGGAGAGCCGTTTCCTTTTCCTGGCTGCGAACGCTCTTATCACCGCTCAAACACAAGTGCACACTTTGCCCAACAGAGACTGCTATTCAGAGACTCATTTATCTTTCTGAGAGAGCGCTGGATAGTTCACTCGCTCTCTGTCTCACACTTGCTATCTCTTGCTTTTTTTTCTCTCCTGCAAACCCCCCTTTCCCTTCTTTTTTGGCTTGGGGTGGGGGGGTATTTTCAATTAGATTTCATTCAATTCTGTCAGAGACGGAGCACATGCTCTCGAGCGGTGGTCCCTGGTGTGTGTGTCGCTCGGAGGATGTCGTTTGCGCACACAGGGTCCTTTGGCAGAGGACAGAGTGTGTGTTTGAGAGATGTGTCCCTCTTCATCTCAGACTCGTTTCGCCGGCTGACAGAGACAAATGACAGCACTCAGAAATGACTTGCTGCCTCTCGATCCTAACAGGTTGAGTGCTTTGAAATGACACACACATACGTACACATTCCCATTTCAGCTTCAACCTTTTGTTGTCAGCTTGGCGTCAGCATCGTGGCCTTGAAATGAAGCTTCTTTTTGTTTGTTTTTAGGTGTTTTGGCATGAATCAAAGAACATTTCATTTAGAACGAGAATTGACCAAATGGAGTTAACATTGTTTATTTCTGTAAAAAAAAAGTCTTTAAAAACACCTTTACATGTTTTTTTTTTTTGTTTTGTTTATTTATTCATCATAGACAAAGTGCTCTGTGATTTCCACGATGTGGAAAACGCGGACAGAATCGCAGACTCGGTCATAAAAATTGCTGTATAACATAGAATGACAAGGAATTTGCAAAATTTGCTAAACTACAGAAAAAACTTGTGGAAGCTGCTAAATCATATAGAGACGGACTTAGTAAGGAGAAAAGGGAAAAATATTTTGACAAACTAAAGTTAATAGGTGATAAAGATACGTACAAGCAGTATTAATTAAGATATTAGCCTAATATTTTACCTACCTTACCAGAAATTATAAGAACAAACACAAATGTTGTTTTTCCTGCTTTGACTGATTAGTACAGCCCCAAACATGACAATAATTTGGGATGAATAAATCAAAAGTAGGTCAGTACACTTAAATCAAAATGTTTTGACAGTACTACTACTACAAAAAAATAAAATTTAATTAAAACATAATTTTTACCAGAAAAAAAAATATATTTACCAGAATTTATTTACCAGAAAAATGTAATTTTTCAAATCTTTGTAAAATCTATAAATTAGACATGCTTTTGATTATTAAAATTTAATGAAACTATTAAAATGGAATCTAAATTAATGGAAAACACAGAATTTGGTAAAATACAACTGAATTTGGGGTGGGATGTATTTCATAGGGCCTTAAAAATTTAATTTTTGTCAAACCTTTAATAAATTGCTGTTAAATTGTGTATGTTTCATAGTTTCAATTAGTTAGACATGTTTTTTTAATTCATATTTTTTAATGTAACCATTAAAACAGAGTCTAGAAAAAAAAAAAAAAAACGCTTAATGAAATAAGCTTTCATTTATTCACATTCTGTAATAAACAACCAGAACTAAACAAAAGTTTCTTCTTTTCCATTTACATTACTTGATCATAAAGTTGCTGTTTGAATTTAAATGAGCAAATACTTAAGAGTCTAGGATTGGATCATTATTGCAATGATTGATGTTTCTGGCATGTTATATGTTTGGCAACAAATATTTTAACCCTTAACCGGTGCAGTATGTCTGACTGAAGATGAAGATGTAACCTATCCATATTCCAGGATGACAGTGCCAATATTCACTGTTCTCAAATGATAAGGGAGCAATCATTTTTACACATAGTCCTCCTTAACCCCAATTAAAAGTCTTTATGATGTACTGGAGTAGACTTTACAGAGTGCTTTTGGGCCAGTAAAACTCTTGATGGAATTAAATGTTGTGATGGACATTAATCAAAATTTTTGAAACATCCACTACACACACAATAAATAGGTTCTTAAGCAGTTCTTTGGGGCGGTTAAAGGTGGACTGCTGCTATACAAACAAAACAAAACAAAACAACAACAAAAAAACATTAAGCCCATGCCTAGTTCTTTAAAGGTTCTCTAACTCTCTCTTAGTCTTTTAGTTTAGGGAAAGGTAAAAAAATGACATTAAAATACAGTGTATTTCCTGAAGATAACTTGGTTATCAACATTTTTGACCCCAAGGCCCCCCATAAGGAAATATTCCAAGGCCCCCACACAAGACTTTATGATCACAGAAAAGCATAAAAGTGATACAAAAGAGCTTTTGCCATTGTAGTAAATTCCCATTCATAGCAAAAATATGAGTGGAGTAACATATCTAAAATGTAAAGAGGAGAATGGGGTTTCTCTTATAGTTCTACCATTTGACAAAGGTGATGTATGGTGCCTTTAAAGATAGTTGCTATATAGCACTTGATGTGGTTTCCCTATGATTACGAGCCAGTGAACCATTTTTGTTGTAGGTTTGGACAGCAGTCAAGAGAACCCATACAGTTAATACAAGGCTAGTAATATGTGAGTTATACAAAAATAAGATATAAACACACTGCAGACTGTCATATCCATCTACAGCATGTCAAGCCAGGACACTGCATCATTCCATTATTCCTTAGGGTTTGAGTAGACAGGAGCCAGATAAAGTGTGAACAACTGAAGTAGTTCTGCTGTAGAGATGGAATGAACCACGGGTTAAAGGTCGTTGATTTAGTCAGCAAGATTTTGCGGTGAGAATTTTATCTTCGGATGCCCCTTTCAGATGACTGTCATCCTAAAGGAGTGACCAATGACCTTTTTTGTTTGAACATTCTGATAGTGGTGCACAAATGTTGGATATTTAATTGTTACACTGATTTTGCCTATTTTCACATATTGATTATTATTGCCATTATCTAGCACTTACTTTAGTAGTGAAAGATTATGGTAACTTTTAAGATCACTATTTGCTGTCCATCTTATTCTTCAATGTGGAAGTAAGCCTATTGGCGAAACTTCCGTTTTATCAGGTGCCATAGGGCCGATCCAAATATAATTTACCGTATTGACCTAAATATATGCCAAGCCTGGTTATAAGACGATTCCCCTTTTTCAAGGTGTACCTTTTGGAAAAATGCTTTTCTTGTGTTTTTTTTTTACGAAAAAAAAATGTCTTATTCCATTCTTTACCTTTTTTAGTTTTTGTTTTGAAAGTATGCTAAATACTGGTAACATGCACCACCAATCACATTAAAAATATACACTTTTTGATATACCATAAAAATAACAGGTAACCCATTTAAATAACTAGGCTATCTATCTCATAGCTTACCAACATTTCATTAACAGTAAAAGTGAAATCATATTGTAGTCTTCAAATCTGGGTACTGTCTTACGTTTTAAAATCACTTACATAGGAAGCTTGCTTTCATCAGGCTAACATGACAGTCAAGACTCATGCTGCTGTAAGCTTTTCTTTTTCTTTTGTTTTCAGTCGCGTTGTTCTAACATTACGGCAAACATTACATTACATATTTCTTGGCACAATCGTTTTACGTAGAGATGCACCGATTGACCGGCTAGTGATCGGAATCGTCTGATTTTTCACATGATCGGCGCGGATCGGTGACCAGCCGATTCCGAGCCGATACATTTATTGCCAGCGGCGCAGGCAATTACATCACAGCCACGCGCACACTCACAGTCTGGTGTAAACATGCCGTTGGAAGTTTTTTCTGTGAGTGAAGATGACACAAAAATCGCAGTTTGTAACATTTGTAAGGCTAAAATACAACATGGGGGAACTACCACAAAACGTTCGGAACGGCCTGGAGAAATGAGCGCATCGCACTTCGTGTCACGACCGCCTTGCTTGTATTATGAGCGCGCATAAAGCTCGGCTACATTTGAAATAACGAACTTGAGCGCGCAAAAGACGCGACACGTGAACTGAACGGCTCCAAAAAAGGCAGTGCGTTTTCAGACATAAAAAGCACGTTCGGTGTGATCCGGGCCTAATAAGACACTTAAAACACTATCACTCAGCTGAATATGCCCAGTTTGAAAAGGGGAAAGAGGCTAAAGCTAGCACGTCGTGTCCAAGCTAAATCTTGTCAGCCACAAGTCAGCAGCCTCTGCTATCTTTTATTGGGATGTTCAAGTAATAGCACTTAGTACTAGCATTGTTATTTCTACCTGTTTTAAGACAGTGCACTTTTTGTTATTAAACTTATTGTCGTGACTACTTTGTTAGTTATATATTATTTCTAATTTTTTCGAGGCACAGAGCACTTTATTTTGATGTTATTTTGAAGTTATTTTGTAGTGAGAAGATCCTGTAATGTTTATTAATTTATTTTATTTTTAAAAAAATTCATTGAGGAAAAGAACATTTTTGTTAGTATAACTCTACTATGTTAGTTATATACAGGAACTATATCTTTTTCAAGGCACAATACACTTATTAAAGTTATTTTGTAGTGTTTCCTGTAATGTTTAATAATTTATTTTATTCTAAAATAAAAAAAAAAGAAGAAATATATGTTTTCTGTATATGCTTTCATTACAGTTCTTTTAAAAAAATCGGAATCGGCAGGTCACACTTACTGAAAAATCGGAAATCGGAATCGGCCAAGAAATTTGCAATCGGTGCATCTCTAGTTTTACGCAGATTTGGTGCCACCTACAGTGGGTGTATTATTGCCATATCAAAATCTAGACCCTGAGTATAAAACTAACATGTTTTTTTCAGATGTATTTCCAAGAAAAAAAAAAACTCTTATATTTGGGTAATACAGTAATTTAAACAATTTTATTGATTTTTTAATTGGTCATACACTACTGTTAAAATTTCTGGGCTTGGTGCTGATACGGTGCTCAAGATTTCTTATTATTATCAATGTTGAAAACAGTTGTTCTACTTAATATTTTTGTGGAATTTTTTTTTTTTTTTTTTTTTTTTTGATAAATAGAAAGTTCAAAGGAACAGCATTAGAAATTTGAAATAGAAATCTTTTGGACCATTATAAATGTCTTTACAGTCACTTTGAATTCCTTGCTGAAAAAATGTGTTAGTTTATTTCAAATGTATGAATTAAATAATTACTTTAAAAAAAAAAACACACACACACACACACACACACACACACAATTAACCTAAAATCTTTTGAACAGGAGTGTATTATCAACATTATCATGGCAGAATTTTAGTACTGCCGCATCCCTACATAAGGGTCGGCTTATTTGACTTGGGCCTCTAAACAACCACTTAGCAACCACCCATAAAACCTATGCTTATCAGTTTATATTTACACTGACTTTCTTACTCCTTTCATTCAGAATGGCAGGTAATGATCTGAAAGTGAAGTGTTCGCTATATTGTCGTGCCGTGTTGAGTGGTGTGTGGGTGGGTGGGAGGATGGGGCACTCTCTCAGCATTAACACTGCTTACATGAGGTTAATTTTATTACCAGTCAATGGCAGCTGCTAATACGCAATGCAAACAGACAGATCCTTCAGCTGAAGTTCCTCGATTACACTTTGATAAGAAGGGGATTTCATCTTTATGACCCTATCCGTAATCTCTCAGCTGTAATAAACTCCTCCATGCTCAAACTTCTCCATGATACCTTGGTTAGGTAGCGCATCGGATATCACATTAATGCTTCGGTTTCCATACCAACAGCCTGACAGAGGGGAGATGAGGAAGATAAATAGGAGAGCAGGGCCGTCTCACATGCCGCTTGTCAGGGAGTTTGCGGTGGCGAACGGCAGCGTTACCGGGGCTGTGGAACAGCCTTAATCCACATTTAATTGAACTCTGGAGACTTTGAAGTGAGTCTGCAGAGCAGACAGGAGCAGTGACATTGCTCTGAGCACACAGCACAGCTGCTGCCCTCTCGTTCTCTCTTCTTCTGTCCTCTTCTCTTTCTCTGTCTCTTATTAATGAGTGTGTATCAGCGGTAGCCTTGGTACTAGAAGATCTGAATGTCTGATTAACTCAGCTGTTTATCCACCCTAATCAGAGCCGCTCAGATCAGGTGTGGTGGTCTCTTTTTCCTCTTCTGTCCTAACAACCGAACTGTAATTAAGCTAAATTAGAAATGTAAGAAAACAGTGAGCATATGGAGGACAAACCTTAAAGGAATAGTTCACCCAAAAATAAAAATTACACCATGATTTACTCACCCTCAAGCCGTCCTAGGTGTATATGACTTTCTTCTTTCAGATGAATACAATTGGAGATATATTAAAAAATGTCCAGGCTCCTCCAAGCTTTGTAATGGCTGTGAATGAGTGTTGAGATTTTGGAACAGCAACAGCACATGATGAAACCACGTTTCGCTCACACCAACTTGAAGGGCAAATATTGATAGATTTCCAGTTCTCTTGGTACTGATTACCTTTTAGTGAACTGTGGCCTTCTGTCTGAATGGTGCTCATTTTAGCGCTTAAAGCATCTCTTTTTCATGAGGACTGATCAATAATACACATTAATCCTGCTCTGCGACCCTGGGCATGAGCTATGGGTGATGAATGAACTGAAACCTTCCCTCTGCCCTGCTGCTTTCTCACTCATATCCCTTTAATTTTTACATTTCTCTTTGATCAATGTTTTTTCTTTGTCTCCCCATTACAGATTTTGGCCTACACAGAGGGTCTGCATGGGAAATGGCAGTTCACAGAGATCAGAGCAGTTTTCTCTCGCCGCTATCTGCTACAGAATACAGCACTGGAGGTCTTCATGGCAAACAGAAGTAAGCGCTGATCCATTGCTGTTTTGTAATATCTTAAAGCATGAGGCATCAAAATGCATTTTTTGAGGATATCATTATACAATAGAAAACAGACAGGGAACCATTTATTGATCTTTTGGGGAACAAAAGAAAAAAAACTTTACTAACATTGAGGGATTAAGGGATAGTTTACCCAGAACTGAAAATTTGGTCATTAATTACTGACCCTCGTGGCAGTCCTAACTCGTTCATCTTCGGAACAGAAACTAAGATATTTTTGATGAAATCTGAGAGCTTTGAGTTCACAAGAGTATCACAAACAAAGCTCTCGGATTCATCAAAAATAAATGTATCAAATTCAAATTCATCTTAATTTGGATTCCGAAGATTAACAAAGGTCTTAACGACATGAGGGTGAGTAATTAATGATAGAAGTTTATTTTTGAGTGAACCAAGCCTTTAAGTCAACCTTAGAGGGAAAAATAAATGAAAAAGAATATATAATAAAAAAAGTTATAATTTTGATGTGGAACTTTTACTTGTTTTATTCACACAGTTAATGAAGTGTGTTATATTTTCTTTTCTCCTTACAGCGGCAGTCATGTTCAACTTCCCAGATGCGGCCACAGTAAAAAAGGTGGTGCACTGTCTCCCCAGAGTTGGAGTCGGCACGAATTTCGGCCTTCCTCCGACCAGGCATGTTCTCTGTTACATTTATAGTAGTAAACACTCTTTTTCTCTCCTATTTGAAATACCCACAGAAAGCTATTCATTAGCATTCCCTTTCATCTCAGCGAGACTTGCACGACTTGTACAGTACCCCCGGAAGCATGTGACTTTATTACATCTATTATCATGGTCCCTCAGTTCTAAACTTGCAATCTGTTGCCTAGGCATTCACTTTTACATTTGCGTACTTCCGTGAAACATGTTTCTGGCCTAACAATGCGTGTTTGTGTGTGTTAATGTGTGTATGGTGTCAGGGGTGTCTGTAACACTGGCTAATTACCTTCACACAAACACAATTCACATCATTTATTTATCTCCCCAACTGAGAAATAAATACAAGGGTGAGAGCAGAGCCTGCAGGGCAGACTGGAAACACAGGAAACTCTGCCGCTCTTGTAATCCAGCCAAAGAAAAGATGATTTAGACAAGTGAAATTCCATCACAATATTCTTCAAAATCAGTGTTCTTATTAAAAGTAAACATTCATTTAAGTAACTAAAATAGCAATTTAGGTAACAGAATATAGTGAATACTCTTCCTGGTCAGAGAGGTTTGTGTGTGGCAATGAAAGAATGTCATACTGACCATAACAGACAACCCTCTCCTGCCATGAATTCACATATGCCCTTCTGTTCACATTCGTGTGGCATTTTCCTAGCACTGTTACTGCGTTGCCTCTGTGTTAGGAGGGGCAAAGGGCATTGGAAACTTCAGAGAGGCCTAATGACTGTAATCACGCTGGGTGACAGTGATGAATTCTCTAATTTCGCTTTGTTTTAATTGGATGGAGAGTCATTTGTTTTAGTGTCCACATATTTGCTTGCACTGTGCATGTTCATTTAACAGGTTCCCACATTACCCATGAGGCCATTGTGTGCCTGTGTTCACGTCTGGATTTGGATGTAGGTTATATTCTGAATTATAGAATAGTTCCTGTCTTTGAATCTAACTGGCCGAGTGGTATTTGTCTGCAAGCCATGCTGGTTTTGTCTGGCCTCTCCAACTGAGCCTGGTTTCTCCCAAGGTTTTTTTTCTCCATTTTTGTCACCGATAGACTTTTAGTTCCTTGCCACTGTCGCCTTTGGTGTTTACTATTGTCCTTTTGCATTATCAACACACCATTTTCCTGTTTTGACACAATCTTTATTGTATAAAGCGCTATATAAATAAAGGTGACTTGACTATTTTGTTTAACAGCACTAGAATGTTTCTGCTTAATAGGGATGTAACAGTATTTTATAATTATCGTGGTATTGTGACAGCAAAGCTGTCTCATCGTGGTCACACAACGGTATGAAACGATAGGTTTTCTGGACAAAAAGTGTAGAAACTTCTTATTCTAACATGAAAGGCCCATTATGCCATTATGTTTTGGCACAGTGTCTGTCAAACAAACTAAAACTGAAAGCACAAATATGGCTTAATCCCTTTATTAAGTCTGTTTTCGCTGTGCATTTCAAAGCGAAGCTTGTGATCCAGTCTTTTCTCTGCCTTAAAACGTCTCAGTTCACATCGAATTCAGTGAACTTTTATTGCTGTGCGTTTAGCACGTGTTTGGGAATGCAACGACCAACATTTTAATGTGCAGATAATTACAGCATTCCACTAGATTTTTAGTGAGACGTTTTTGTAAGCCTGTTTTCACTGAAGCTGAGTTTTTCATCAAAATAAAAGCTGAAACTGTTGTTTCCGTCAAAATAAAAGCTTAACAGTGCAATATGAATTGATGACAGCTAGCAGTTTAAATGGGTAATGTTACTGCAGTCCAAATTCAAAATGTCTCTTTCAGGTGTAGAAATTAGGAGAGAAGTCTTGTAATTCGCTGTAGTGTAAAGCAAAAATAATATACCTATGAAATATTAATTTTCATTTATTTTACAGGGCAATTGTTTTACAATATATGGCTATTACTGTCATGAGAATCACAATAATATAAAGCTGTTGTACTAATATTATATTTTAATTTGTTTGGCTTCCTAAAACACCAGTGTATATGTAATTTAGATTGAGACAGTATATCACAAATAAAAAGAGGGTTGAGTCCCCTTTAAAGGACTTAAGTTTTCTTAGTTAAGGACATGGATTGAAGTTCTTAATTTTGAGCTTTCAAAGTACATTAGATAGAAGAATTTAACATTCAAATGTACAAAATGCATGAAGTCGGCAAAATTCCATAAGATTTGAGCTTTTTTCATAAAGTTTGAGAACAAACAATGTTGCTGTGCTCTGAAAAGACCTTGAGCAATCATAGGATTCTTAGGAAACGGACACAAATACTCTGCACCATTTCGTTTTTGTACGAGAATATTGAAGCTGCAGGATTCAAAAATTGTGAAATTTGTCAAGTTGGACATTTGCTGAAACCAAAGGTTTTTCTCTGTCCAAGTGATAAAGAAATTAGGTAACGTATTTCTAGAACAATTAGAGATTCTCTTGCTATTTCACTGTATTTTCATGAAATTTAGCCATAATCTGTCCCTCATACTTTTCCAAAAATACATATTTTTTAATTAACAAAATATGCTGAAAACAAAAAGTGCTTTTATTTGAAATTGCACATTAAGTAAGGTATTGTGAACCAACTGAACAGAAAAGACATACACTGAACCGCAAAGACAAGCAATTTCTGATTGTGGATTGTGTTTTTCTAACAGGCGGATTTCTCTGGCCAGTCCGAAACAGCTTTACAAGGCCTCCAACATGACCCAGCGCTGGCAAAGACGCGAGATCTCCAACTTTGAGTACCTCATGTTCCTCAACACCATCTCTGGTAAAAACCAAAGATACCTCAACTCCTTGAATTTACAGATAAATCTGTTTTTACTAATGAATGAAAACCTCTTAGCCCTAACACCTCTGAGCAACACAACAAGTGTGAAATTTATCCCGTCCATGCCCGAGTTTCTGTCCTATCCAGCTCTGACTAGCTTTGTACTTACCTTTTATTTTTTGCTATGTTGGGCCATGTAGCTTTGCCCACATTGAAACCTCACTGAACCAAAATACTGTGACTAGAATCTTGTCACATTTGGTTAGAACATAGTGTTAGACAACTAAACAACATTTGAAAACTAAAAAAAAACATCTTTAAAACTCCCTGTAGTCACTGTTTCTTCACTAACTGTAGTTTCTGTGTTTTCTTTGTTGATGATGATGATGTACAATCATGATAATGGGTAATACGACTTGAGAAAATGTGTGAGGAGTCTCGACCCTCCTTGTGTTTCAGGCCGTACATTTAACGATCTGAACCAGTATCCTGTGTTCCCCTGGGTAATCACCAACTACGACAGCGAAGAGCTCGACCTCACTCTGCCCAGCAACTACAGAGATCTGTCCAAGGTAAACACATGACCACATACACACGCAAAACCAACAGCCGGAACCTCAAAGAACTCCTGCAGTTTTAGAGACTGAAGGACATGTCTAAAGAGAAGTTTTGAAAACACAAATACGTGGGAGAATGTGTGTGAAAACCCTGTCCGGTAGCTTTAATGATGAGGCTGAGTCTGATAGACAGATGTAGCCATCTAGCAAGGGAGGGAATGACTGCTGCTCTAGACCCATCTCTGTGAGTCTGACCGTATGTGTAGTACAGGGCTTGCGGCCGCATCCACGTCACCTCATGCCAGGCACCCTCAACCGCAGACAAGTCAGATAATGGGCCCGTGTCTCTCCTCCTCCCCTCTCCCCCTCAATCAACCCCTCAGAAGCCCCCTACATCCCGCTTTCACCTCCTCCCCCATTCCCGTTAGCCAGCCAGCCTCCCTAAGGAGCTAATTAATGAGCGTAGTAGTACTTGAGCTAACCACACAGACAGACTGACACAGCTCGCTGCTGGGAACACCAGACCTGCCTTTGTCTCTCTCTCAGCCTCTCGCTCAATACATAGGTATCTTAAATTGTATCACACCATTTGAAGGCAGTTCAGCAGGTTTGTTTCTTATCTCTTTTATTTTAAAAACAATGCTTTAGGCGGCATCAAATCATATTAATGGCCCATCCAGTGAGTGTGTATACTGATAAGCAGTGTGGCCAGAGGTTGATATAAAGCTGTAAATACACTTTATTTCAATGGTAGCAAATAAAATGTACACTAGTCCAAAAGTTCGGGATCGGTAAGAGAAATCTTTTACGTTCACCAAGGTAGCACTTATTTGATCAAAATTACAATAAAACAGTTAATATTGTGACATATTATTATAATATTTTTTTCGATTTTATGTTATATTAATATATAATTTATTCCTGTAATGGCAAAGTTGAATTTTTAGAAATCATTCTAATATGCTAATTTGGTGCTTATGTTGAAATTATGTTGAAAACAGTTTCTAAAAACCGTGATTCATTTTTTCATTGAGTCTTTAATGAAGAGGATGTGCAAAGGAACTGGATTTATTTGAAATAATAAACAAAAAATGTATGTTTTTTATATAATTTATTCTTCATTTACTGCCTGTTGACAAAAAATGGCTAATTGCAATAATCTCAAAATGGCCAGATATCGGTCAATATATTTTTCTTTTATTACACAGACATACATATACAGTATGTCATACATTTATTACACACATACAGTACTAGTTTGATTACTATTATACATTTCACCCAGTGTTTTGTTTTGTTGCTAGTAAACCGCTTATAATTCTATATTAAACGTGTATATTAAACATGTAAAATACATATACAGTTGAAGTCAAAAGTTTGCATACACCTTGCAGAATCTGCAGAATGTTAAGGGATCATACAAAATGCATGTTACTGACCTAAATGAGATATTTCACATAGAAGATATTTACATATAGTCTCACAAGATAATTTACATTTTTTTGAATTTATAAAAATGACCCTGTTCAAAAGCACATGCACTTGATTCATAATAATGTGTTGTTACCTGAATGATCCACAGCTGTTTTTTTTTTTTTTTTTTTGCTCAGTGATAGTTTTTCATTATTTCCTTGTTTATCCAGAACAGTTAATTGCCTGGTGTTCTTCCGAAAAGTCCTTCATGTCTGATAATTTTTTTTTCAGCATTTTTATGTATATAAACCCTTTCAAACAATGACTGTATGGTTTTAAGATTCATCTTTTAACACTGAGGACAACTGAGGGACTCATATGCAACTATTACAGAAGGTTCAAACACTCACTGATGCGTCGGAAGGAAACACAATGCATTAAGAGGGGTTGAAACACTTTCTGGATTTGAAGATCAGGGTAAATTTAACTTACTTTGTCTTCTGGGGAACATGTAAGTATCTTGTGTAGCAGTACTAAATGAAAAAAAAACAGGATATTTAGGCAAAATAAGAAACATTTTGTTTACACCCCTAACTCTTAATGCATGATTTTTCCTTCTGAAGTATCAGTGAGGATTTGAACCTGCAGTAATAGTTGCATATGTTGTCATTTTTATACATTCAATTATTATTTTCTATTGTGGATATTTGATGTTTTAAACATCTTTTATGTGAAATATCTTATTCAGGTCAGTACTAAATAAAAATAATATGCATTTCATTGCAATATGCTCTTATTTTGGTAAAATAATTAACATTTTCTGCAACTTTTGACCTTTTTGACCTTTTGACTGTAATGATGAGATATTCTGTGTTGTACATTATAGTATAGCATATTTCAACACTGCAAATTTATAGCTGATTTTTCCCATAATCCATATTAGAGCTGTGCAAACAAGGCTTGTGTTCTTTTAAATCAGGACTGTGACTCTAACACTTGAGGCCAGTGGATTGAGTTTGATACCATGGTCTTTAATTGCAATTGATTGTTGTGTAGCAAGTTGAACTACTAATAGCTGTTTCGCTGAAGTGACAGTGATTAACCAGGAAGGAAGATCATGCAACTTGAGATATTCAATCCAGTCCATCTTGCCCTGACAATGATCGTTATTTTCTTTTTATTTAAATGCGGCTCACTTATGTTTGTAGCTCAAAACTAGTGTCTTGAAGAGCTTCTTTCTCAGTCTAGATCTGATCAATATTTTATGTCAGGGAGCTGGGGGGCACTCCTCCAAAAGAATGCTTTTTACTCACATTGCACCATTTAGGTAATTGAGTTTCAGGACAAAAGTTGTGTTTTAAAACGCCTCCACCCTTAAACTCCACTTTAAAAGTGCTTGTGAAAGCTTGCCAGTCACTGCCTCAAAAATCACCATCAATTTCATGTAATGGTGGCCAATGGAGGGAGGACAGAGGATTACTTTTAGAGCCCAGATGATCGAACGAGTGTCCACTCTGACCCAAAATGGCAGAATAAATCAGTTCTAAGAGGCAGGAAAACAAAGGACTAAGAGATAATGGAAGATGAATTCCTGTGCAAAAAGAATCATGAGGTTTCAGAAGTCACCCTCACTGTCTACAGACTGAGATCATCGCTCACAGATTGCTCTACACTGCAGATTTATATACATGATGCTTCTTTATCTACTAGATCTTTATCTACTGCATTGCCTTAGCAAACAAATGTCTCTGTGTTTTACCAATTCAGATTTGACAAGCACATGTTTTTTTCAGATTCAGATACAGATTTTTATTTTATACAATATAAAATGAACCGTTTTAATGTACTTTTTGTTTGACGATTAACTTCATGATGTTCATGTCTTTCTTTCTTCAGTCAAAAATAAATGAAGGTTTTTGAGGAAAACATTCCAGGGTTTTTCTCCATATAGTGGACTTCAATGGGAGCCAACGGGTTGAAGGTCCAAATTGCAGTTTCAAGGCAGCGCCAGAGGGCTCTACACGACCCCGGCTGCGGAATAAGGGTCTTATCTAGCGAAATCATCAGTCTTTTTCTAAAAAAAAATTAAATGTATATACTTTTTAACCACAAATGCTCATCTTGCACTAGCTTTACATATTACATAGTAAAGCTGAAAAGGTATGTAGGCGTAAACACCTACCCAGTGTTTAAAAAGTGGACGCGCAAAGAAAGTCAAACGGCAGATGATTTTGAAGTTGGAGGAGAAATTAGGAGAATTTTTTTTTTTTCTTATTCCTCAGCTGGGATTTGATAGAGGCCTTTGAAGCTGCATTGAAACTGCAGTTTGGACCTTCAACCCATTGGCTCCCAATTAAGTCCTATATGGAGAAAAATCCTGCAGCATTTTCCTCAAAAACCTTAATTTCTTTTCGACTGAAGGAAGAAAGACATGAACATTTTGAATAACAATTATCAGGAAATTTTAATTCTGTAAGTGAACTAGTCCTTTAAAGTTCCTAATGATCATCTAAAGGTTTTTTGTTTAATTATTTGCAAGTATGAGAGCAATAAGAGAAATATACCATAGATGGCACTCAATTAAAGAAAAAAAATGGATTGATCTATCTATGTATAAGCAATGCAGTGTATATAGTATCTATTTTTTTTTTTAGCTGTTAGTGGCAGACAGTTGTCTTTTCAGCAGTGCATGCTTGAACAAATAAATACACACAGAGACACATGCTGCTGTAGCCAACACACAGCTTGCAGCATATCTCTTTATTTATTTATAATTTGTTCAGCCCTGTTCTGTTTCTTTGCAATGGCTTCCGCCCACTAGGTTAAAAGACAACAGTCTTATACAGCATCCTACATCACCCTCGTCTTTGTTTCTCTCTCTTTCCATCCCTCCCTCCCTCAAACTCTCTCTTGAGTTTTGACAGCCTTGCCTTTATGTTCAGTCAAGCTTTCAAGCCTTAGGGAGAAACGGAGGCCGAGCGAGAGCAGCCACCCCTCCCTCTGCAGCGAACAACAGCAAATCTCAACAATCTTTATTACAACTGCTTTATTCATGCTGTTGACACAGGCAATATCAGTGTATGACCAGCGGACCATGACAACACCGTCTCGCCTGTGAAGGCCATCTGAACCTTGTATAAGCTGTGTGTCTTTCCTCTTTTTGTCCTTAACCCCTCCCGCTCTCTCTTGACGTCTGAGTATGCCACATCCCAGCGCTGCTTTGATAGAAGCAGGTCATGTGGGACCTTTTACACAGTGAGGTGAAATTGCCATAGACGCCGTGTCACATGCACTGTCTTCCCTGCGGGCAGAGGAATGTGCTTCATGAATTTATGTTCCTTTTGTCTCATCGTTATGACCCCGCTGGCTTTCTTATCATAAACTCTAACCTCTTCGTGACATCTGGTGCAGCCAGAGTTATCACTGCAGCCAGAAAGAACAAAACTGTCACATCTGAGTGAGACACATTTCTAATAGATTTTCATTTATGTCTTAGTGGACACATGCATACTGATCAGTTTCTTTTCATTCTTTTGTATCTTTTAAACTGCTTCACAATAATGTACACACTGCAATACATATCACAATCCAGCAAAACCGTATTAGTATGATAACTGAAATTGTTTCAAACGTGTGACAGAGACTCTCACGCATGTCAGGTTGAGAGGGTGAGTCTCATTTTCAATTAAAGATTAGTTCTTTAGTTCAAGAAATTAAGGTTTCTAAGGAAAAACCTTCCCGGATTTTTCTTCGTATAGTGGACTTCAAATTGCAAATTCAATGCAGGTTTAAAGGGTTTTTTAAAACAGTAAAAATGGTATACTTTTTAACAATAAATGCTAGTTTTGCACTAGCTCTGCGTCCACACATTACGTAGTCACAAAGGCGGGACATAGGTGGACATAGGCAGAAATACAAACCCAATGTTTACAAAGTGAACGTGCAAAAAAACGCCCTTTACCAAAAAAAAAAAAAGGTAAAACAACGATGTTGGGGGCGATTTTGAAGTTGGAGAAGAGAAGTCATTTTTTATTTTTTTTTTGCCCTAGCCTACATTTTTTGAACTGTAGTACACAGACGAATAGCTAACTGTGCATGACTTTTCCAACATGATTACGTCATGCATTAAGTCACGGATCGCAGAGCTAGTGCAAGATGAAAGTTTGTGGTTAAAAGTATAGAGATGTGTTTTCTTTTTAGCAGTTGAAGATCGTTTCACTAGGTAAGCCCCTTATTCCTTGGCTGGGATCATGTGGAGCCCTTTGAAGCAGTGTTAATTTCGTTGACGAATAATTTTCGTCATTAACTTTGTCAACAACATTTTTTTCACAGACGAAAACGAAACGATAACGAACTAAAATTCTTCTTGAATGACAAAAACTATGACAAAAATCTGCTGAAATTTTCGTCAATGAATAAAAACGAGACAAAAAAGGGAGGGACGATTTGGAAAGAGATTCATTCTGAAAAATCTGTTGCGTAGTAGGAGGTTAGATGCGTGCAAACCGGCGGGACACAAGCTAAAATACACTTGCTGCCCGTCTTATAAAACATTCAGAAATGTCAATATGTGGGAGAAGTGCAGACATATGGATAAATTTGATGCCGCAAGAGAGAACTCAAGCGCAGACACCGAAGCAAACACACAGAAAGCAGACTCACACTCTTTTGCGTTGCATGAGCTGAGAAATACACACAAAATGGTCTCGAATTGTCCGTTTTGACGAGTATTCACATAAACACAGCTGATTACGTCTTAAATGAACGTAAACAGTAGAGAAAAATTGTATCAGTACATTGCATCCATTTACATTTGTACATTAATTTTTAAAGGGATAGTAGCCACATTTAGTTGCTATTGTCCGAGTCACATATAGATGTTAACTAAGCAACAAAAGAAAGACCACACATTGTTAATAAATGGGGGGGGGTGCCATTATTTGGATAATAATGGCACTGTTATGATGTCACATTGTGCTTTTGGTTGTAATTTTCAGTTGAAGGGCAACTAGACAAGCGATGGAAGTCTTCACTGCTTTTCCTAGTGGGAAGATGCCTGTGGACTAAACTTTGTTTTATCCACTTCAACTCTAATGCTTTTGAGTAGACCACAGCTACTGAAAGAGCTTACAAACAGCAGAAGAGAAATACTAGATGCCATTCTGGCAGGATGTAAACATGGATGGTAAAGTATGGATTTTACTCTGTATCCGGGGCGTTTAGGCTCCTTTTGAGGTAAATCGATAGTACGGCATTTGGTTTAAGCTAACGCTTATTCATCGCCACCTCTTTCAGTAGCTGTGGTCATCGTAACAGTATTTTATTTTTCGAGTTGCGATAAAAATAGCAACAGGTAGCACCAATAGCTCACAGAGTGCAGCCATTTTACATAATCAAAATAATGTCGCCCCCCTATAGTCCAAAATGAATGCATGGATGAATCGTTCACAATAAGATCAATAAAATGCATTTAGAAATTAGGGTGAATTTCCATTTCATGCTGACTTTAATTGCAATATTGTGAAAAAGAATACTAAATACTATGATTTCCATCCTATACTAGTGTGACAGATAAAAGACGTCCTGCTAAGGCATGATATTATATTTGTACATTAACAAAGATAACACCAAATGTATTGACCTGTTTCTCCACCTTCACTGTGATGGCATAAGTTAGTGGCATAGTTAATGGCATATTGATTCGCCCTGCATCACATCATTTACACCCTTTCAACTGAGCAATAGATACACATTTACACCTTCTATAATGAATCCTTCAGTCTTGCCTCATATACAAATATTAAAACTTCCTAATTCTGATGCCAGAGCTTCATTCATTTATTCACTCAAAGATTTATTTTTTTGAGAAAGGAAATTTAAAACAGTTCCTTAGTATTTTTCAAATATTACATTGAATCCCTATTGGCTTGCTGTAAAGTAATTTAGGTCTAATTCAGAACCTAAATGAAGTCACTGTCTAGTCAAGCACACTTTCTGCATTTAAAGAGGTGCCTAGATCACAGTGTTGAATGCAAATTGCACCCAGCAGAGAATTTTTGGGCTTGTTTGTGATTTGTATAATTCCTTTCTTAAATCGTGTGCAAATAAACAAAGCTATCAGATGCAATTCATGAATTCCCCCCTCAGAAACCCTGAGTTTTGAGCAGCAGGGTGAAGTGCTTATACTGATAGCTACTGGCAGTCTGTTCAGATTTGCAGTCTAATTAAAAACATTGGGGCAGCTCATTTATTTGAGCCGTCACTAGAGAAATATTCAGCAGTGCTGCCAGAGCGTATTAGGGTCGGTGGTGTGCGTTCACTCCATCACACTGCGCTGTGGTACGGGGATAACCCTGATGAACGACACTGTCACGAGACCCTATTGTACTGGAGCGCCTCCGACCGTAATTTACTGCCGTAAACAACACGAGGGGCTCGCACGAACACACACACTCATATACATGCACACAAATTTACACATTCACATAGAAACACACTCACACACACATGAGCTATGACAGAGATGTTTTTTATCCTGCTCTCCCTTTTCTTTCTTTAATGAGGGTCCTGTTATTACCGCAATCAATCAGTTAAATCGCACAATGTTTAATTCAGTGTGTGTTCTCACCGTAGTTGCCACAAGAGAGAAGACCGTGTGTCATTGTCAGCCCAGGGCTGCATTCCAGTTTACACACACACACACACACACATGCAGAATGCATTCAGCATAAACCTAATACATTTCAGTGACAATTATACAAGCTTTAGTGATTTACAATCAAATGTTGATTAAACAGTGCTCCTTTTTAAATCCCAATTAAATCCAAGATGTAGGTTTAATCACGATTATATTAGAATTAGTGGAATATAATTAACCCCTATTTTTAAATGAGCCCCACAGCCCTTTGCCTTCTTGCACAGTGTTAAATCTCACATTATTGCAGGCACACATAGACACATAAGCACAGTGGGGCATTAAAAGATACAATCACTGGTTTCACCCAAAGATTGTCCGAGCACCATTGTAATCAATAGAAAAGCAGCTGAGGACCCTCATTACACAGCTATGATATGAGAGGGAGATGGAGATGGTCGATCTGTCCTGCCCACTCTCATTTCAAGGAACTCCATCATTCCATTACTATTGATCATAATAAGATGCGAGAGACAGAGAGAGAGAAAGAGAGCTGCAGCTGAAGAGTAATAAAGACTCAGTAGGGTAATAACAATACATATAAATGAGTTTTTAAATAATGACCTGCTTCTATACACTGGGTTTCTTCAGATCAATGAAGAATTAAAACAGCAAATCAATGCTTTTGATAAAACCCAATGCAGGGCAAATAGGTATTAGATATATATGTACTCTCATACAAACTCCCCTGCCTTAAAGCGATAGTTCAACCAAAAATGAAAATTCTGTTATGAATTAGTTCTTGCTACCTTTTTGGGCTCTGAACGTTTTCAGCTATATTGCTGTCAATGAAAGGTCAGAAAGCTCTCGGATTTCATATTTTTTTTTTTTAATTTGTATTCTGAAGATGGATGAAGGTCTTAAGGGTTTGGAACAACAAGAGAATGAGTAATTAATGACCGGATTTTCATCTTTGGGTGAACTATTCCATTAAATTCAGTATACCCTTTGCTATAAATGTTGAACAGCATTATGAATGTACAAACACACATAACCATTCAAAAGTAGTGGACAGTAAATTTATTTTATATGATTTCTTTTTTTTTATTTCATTTGATAAAATATGAGAGTAAAGACATGCATAATGCTATAAGATTTATATATCAAGTAAATGAAATCAAATAAATTAATATTGACATTATTGAAAATAATAATGTTTCTTTAGCACTAAATCAGCATATTAGAATGATTTCTGGATGATAATGTGATACTGAAAATTTAAGTAATTAAATTTAGGTTTGCTATCACAGGCACAAGTTACACTTTAAAGGAGAACTATACTCTTATTCTGGCGTAATAATCAGGGGACTTTGTTGCCGTACCATGGGTGCAGCAGGCGCAATGATATTACACAGCGCCTGAAAATAGTCCCCAGCTAGGTCACTTCCAATGTGACTAGCACTAAGCCACTAAGGTAATAGTAAAATAGCTGGGGACTATATTCAGGCACTGCGGCACCCAAGTTCATTGATTATTGCGCTGGATTGAGAGTATAGTTCCTATCCATATCAGCTTGGAAAATTGCAACTTTTCATTTTCTGTTGGTCTTTGTACACAATGTAACTACAGAAGAGTCCAGTTTTAACTAGGAAAAATATTGAAAATCTTTGGTCATTTTTGAACGAGATGCTAATGGTCTAATCTGATTTAGTGATTTATACTAAGATATGCTAAAAGTGCTAACGACAGACCCGGAGATCGGCTGAATGGATTTAAAAACGGTATAACTCATCTGTTTAACTCTAGGGGAGTTGGAAAATGATCCTATATTCAAAAAGACATTATTTTAAATTGTAATAATATTTCACAATATTAAATTTTAAACAATTAAAAATCAAAAACATCTTACAGACCTCAAGCATATGAACAGTTAAGCGAAGGAACATAATTATATATGCAGTATATGTTTCATTTTATTTTTATTTACAGGTACAGAAACTAAATATACGAACTAAATATAACAGTCTATTATTGATGAAACTGAATAGTCGCACTACATTTTTATTTAAATAAGTGATTATCATTAATAAATAAATACTTTTCCCAGATTTAACACCTGTGGTCCTTATTCTGAAATCTGACTTAATAATTTATTACTTTGGTTCTTAAACAATTTATGCTTTATTAATGCAGTTTTATGCTTATTCCAATAATGTTTGTCTTTCTCATTACAGCCTATAGGTGCACTCAACCCAAAGAGGGCTGCATTTTTCTCTGAACGTTTTGAATCGTGGGAGGATGAGCAGGTGCCCAAATTCCACTACGGCACACACTATTCCACCTCCAGCTTTACTCAGATGTGGCTACTCAGGATTGTAAGTTCCACATCAACACACAAGTGTCACACTGTAACTCTAAACTGCACAATCAGTCGCATAGAAGAGAAAAGCATGTCAGTGTGCCATTTGCCAGTGCATTAATTCACTTCCTTTAACATTTGTTTTTTCATAGTCTGTTTATGTAGGACAAATAAACGGGATCGTAATTGTCCAAATGATTTGCCACTTTTAAAGGGTTTTAAAACACAGCAGCTCTGTGCTCTTCATGCTGTGGTAAAATGCTACACATTCATCATGTGATCTGTTGTGAAACACATTGCAACTAATTGTTGTTTATAATTGGGCATGTGTGCGTGCTCAGTCAGGTTGATTTATTGTTATATTGAAATGTAGGCCTTATCTGCATACTAACAAACACACAACACATCGCTCATCTTCCCCTCATCCTTTGTGTTCTAATATCTGCAGAGAACAAAGACATGACACTCTGGAGGAAAAATACTTTTTATATGCTTCATAACAGCATTTTGATGAAGCATAGTTTTGTTCAGGATAAGCAGTTCTGTATTAGTTTTACAGCGATAAATTCCCATGTTTCTTTCAGTGTGAGTTGCTTTACATTCAAATTAGGTCTGTGTTTTGTTTAGTTTTAATGTTTAGAGTATTCAAATATTCAATATAAAACTCACAAAGAGAGAGATAAAGAGAGCTAGAGGTCACTAACCCATTCCTGGCCATCACTGTAATTGTTACAGTTTTTCACTTTCATTGCCATTCCCTGTTGGCCCATTGTATTGATCCCATCCCATTATTATCAGGCTTATCCCAAATCCACTTCACCAAACACCCTAATTCATGTACCATAGCACAAATCAGCAACCTCGTGATATTGAGGCTCTTGACAGAGAAAAGGAGGGTGGTAAATTCAGTCAAGCACCCAAAAGCCTCTGCGTAATTAGGGTATTTTTCTTTCATGGTGTAGCTTACCGGGGTGCTATTCACTCTAATTGCGTCCTTCTCATCGGGGAGGTATTGTTTCAAAAGAACCACCTATTGATTCTGCACAAACAAGATTAAGCATGATTAGAAAAGAACAAATAATGCACTTGTAAAGGCTTTACTGTCTGACCGGGGTTAATAACAGGTTTCTTTAGCATTCAAGTCCCTCTTTTGGGGAAGAGGATGTCATTTAGTGCACACAAATTAGGATCATATTGTATAAGGCTTTGTTATGAACAGCAGGCATCGATGCTAAATAAGAGACACCGGCCGGGTTGCACGTATTGAAAAATGTTCAAATTGCAGGCTAAAGACTGATCAAAGTAGACTCGTAGTTATTAAATGCATGATCTATGCTCAATGGAATTTGCTCTGTAGTTGTTTTAGGTCCTAACATGACTTTTTATTATAATTTTAGCATGAATGTCGGTGGAAAGTCCATTTTTTCTTTCTCTTTTATTCTCAGGAGCCTTTCACAACATTCTTCCTGAATTTCCAAGGTGGGAAATTTGACCATGCGGATCGTACTTTCTCCTCAGTGTCCAGAGCTTGGAGAAACTGCCAGAGGGACACGTCTGATGTGAAGGTACGTCAACATGTGTGATTTGTGTGTGTGTGTGTATTATATTTATTCACATGCACAAAGCTGTACATACAGCTGCAATCAAAATTATTCAACCCCCCAGAGACTGCAGTAATTTACAAATACAAG
The DNA here is from genome assembly GCA_033026305.1 of Cirrhinus molitorella. Lineage (NCBI taxonomy): Eukaryota > Metazoa > Chordata > Actinopteri > Cypriniformes > Cyprinidae > Cirrhinus > Cirrhinus molitorella. The sequence goes on along the minus strand of CM065120.1, from coordinate 17,884,716 downwards.
CTTTTCTGAAGATCCAGGCCTTAATAAAAGAAACTGCATCTGTAACAGTTTACTGGCACATTCAAAGTTATAATGTCAGTATAATGTAATGTTTTTGAATTGTAGAATTTTTTTTATAACGCCGCTATGTCATAATTATTCAACCCCTATTCAACATTGCTGTTTTAAGTCGCTTATTTTTATCGTAGGGAACAAAGTGGTCTTAAAACACAATTAAGCTTTTATTAACTTTATAAAAAAAAAACAGAATTAGCTTGCATACATACATAGATTTAGCCCATGCATGTGCTGAAGTTGAGTAGAAAGTTTAAGTTTCTTAAGTTTATTCCTTAGTTTAAAGTGTGTTGTACGAGAAAACCTTTGAGGATGTTAAACAAAAAAAATATCACAATAGCACAATATCACAAAATGTTTGGTCAGAGCAACAGAGAAAAACCTGCAATGTACAGCCATAGACTTGCAAGATGACCTGATGAAAGGAGGAAAAACATTTAAAAGCAGTGTATAATAAGAACACTAGATAATTATGGACTTTGTGTTGAGGCGTCTTGCAGATTCTTTGCAGACTCTTGACCAAGAAGGACAAAAAGGCCGATTTGAACATGTTAAAATTAATTTGGATAGACCTGTGGAGTTCTGGAAGAATGTGTTATGGAGTTATGTGACCGAACTGGAACTTTTTGGACCTATGGATCAGCAGTATGTTGCCTTTTTTTGTTGCAAAAAAAAAGGCAAAGCTGTCGGCGCCGATAGCCTTGTGGGCAGCGTGCCAACATACAGCACTGTTGCGCTGCGGGCGTCCCGAGTTCGAATCCCGGCTCGAGGACCTTTCCCGACCCTACCCCCTTCTCTCTCTCCCACTTCACTTCCTGTCAGCAATGATCTGTCCTATCGTAATAAAGCCAAAAAGGCCAAAAATAAATCTTTAAAAAAAAAAAAAGCACACCTTCTCCATTGTCAAATATGGAGGTGGGCCAGGTCTGTTATGTTGTTGTTTTACTGCAGCAGGAAGTGGAAAATATGACCGTATGAAGGACATCATGGATTCTTTGAAGTATCAGGCCATTTTGGCAAAAATTGTGAAGCTTTTGGTGCAATGACTGCAGCTAATGATCAATGGACTGTCCTGTAGGGACAATCATCCTAAAATATACATCCAAATCTACTTCTGCTTGGTTCAGTCATAGAATGTACTTGAGTGGCCTATTAAGTCGCCAATAGTGTACTGATGCCTTTGTTGAATTGTTTTCACAAAATTTAGTTCTCTGCAGCAAAATGTTCTGCAGGTCAAGGGGGTTGAAAATTTCGATTGCAACTGTACTTCCTTTCTTTCAGGCATCAGTCGGTCCCTTGCCTGGATTTGGTTTTCGCCTTCCACTGATATTTTGTTTTTCACAAATGTGGAGGCTATTACATGATTAGACGTTTCTCTAGTGAGTTGACTTCCTCTTGGTAACTGGAGCTTGCTGGGACTTGGTGTGAGGGCAGTCGTCATGGAGACACCGCAGCTCTCTGCCCAGCTGCCCCCATCACCTCTCCATAAAAAGTGGCCTTAGCACATGTACGGTCACAACCAATCCTTGTCATGCTACTATGAAAGCGTCAAGGGTCCTTGATCAAAGCTTTAAACTAATCTTGATTTCGAACTTTCCCCCTTTCCCCCCTTACACTCTCTCTTGCGAAACCTTTCATAACACTCTAACCCTCAGTTGAACCTTTTGTCGTTCGGCCCTCAAACCAAAGTCAGACAGCAATCCCAACTGCACACTCAAGAGGCCCTCAGAGTTGACTTTAACAAATGTCCAGACCTCTTGAAATATTCATTACAACAGACAGCCATTTTGTTAGCACGCTCGTTGCATGCTGGCGTTTTTCAGGGGCTGATTGCGCTCATTTGATAATAAGACATGTGGCTCACATTACATGGTCACACTTGATACCGAAAGCTCACTCAAAAGCCAGTTTGGTTTTTGCGTGAGCCTGTCACTGTGGATCAGCTTAACAGGATTGGCATGCATCAAAACCAAATGGAGGACTTGACTAAACCTGGAAATCACCTTCAGTATATTTGACTTTGAAGCTATGGAACATTTCAAACATGTTCCACTTTTCTAAACCTTGTAAAAAAGGTCTGATAGGTGCAAATGAGAAGCAAAGAAGTGCCTTCAAATGTAATAATGTATCAATTTGCCATGCTGTTATCCCTTTTTCTTAAAAAAACAAAAAGCACAGCAGTCCCCCCGCATTTAGAAACACCACCCCATTCTACCAAGAGGTGAAAAGCCTTTAGCAGTTTTTGTGTCCAGACTAAAGAGAGCTATAATGGCCTAAAGCCACCCTGATCCTGTCTGTCTCTAGCCAGGCAAACTCTGGCCTGACCTTTAACCCCCATCCCCTGACCCCCGTGCACTAGGCTGAAAGCAGTGCGGACACTGAAAGTTTCCCCTCAGGGGAATCAGAGCGGACCTAAGAGCAGGCCCAGGGGTACCCCTCTCTATTGACCCGCAGCAGGACAGGATTTTGGATCACAGGTTTTGCCCTATGACCAGTTCTGCTCAAGGGCCATTGCACATAATAGCTCCTCCCGAACCCCAGCCTTGGTTTCCCTACCCCCCCCACCACTGGTTAAGTGGCTCTGGGTCTTTGTGCCGCCAATGAAGACGCCAAATTTACGCCAGGCTCCGTACATGAACCTCAGGGCGCCTGGTGCCATTGTAAAATCGTGACCTTTTTGTTTTAAAGACTTCGGTTTTAAAGAGAGGACCAGAAAGAAATGAGGCAGGAGGCTAGTTTTGAACTTCCACATTTTGTTTGCTCACCTAATTGGCCACTCGCAATGCACTGAGGAACTGTGTTCTATATAAACGATAAACGTTCAGTTGAAGTCAAAAGCTTACATACACCTTGCAGAATCAAAATAAGAGGGATCATACAAAATGCATATTGTTTTTTATTTAGTACTGACCTGAATAGGATATTTCACATAAAAGAGGTTTACATATAGTTCACAAAAGAAAATAATAGTTTTTGTAATAGATTTTGTAAAAATGACCATGTTCAGAAGTTTACATACACTTGATTCTTAATACTGTGTTGTTACCTGAATGATCCATAGCTGTGTGTGTGTTTTTTTTTTTTTTTTAAGTGATAGTTGTTCATAAGTCCCTTGTTTGTCCTGAATAGTTAAACTGCCCGCTGTTCTTTAGAGAACTCCTTCTGGTCCCACAGATTTTTTGTTTTTTCAGCATTTTTGTGTATTTGAACCCTTTCCAACAATGACTGTATGATTTTAAGATCCATCTTTTCACACTGAACGTTCAGTGCTCACTGATGCTTCAAAAGTAAAACAATGCAGAGCCAGGGGTGTACACTTTTGAACGGAATGAGGATTTTTTTTCTTGTTTTGCCTAAATATCATATTTTTTCATTTAATACTGCCTACAGAAGATACATAAATGTTCCTCAGAAGACAAAATAAGTAAAATTTACCCTGATCTTCAAATTTAAAAAGTTTTCACCCCCAGCACTTAATGCATCGTTTTTCTTTCTGGAGCATCAGTGAGCGTTTCAACCTTCTGTAATAGTTGCATATGAGAAACTCAGTTGTCCTCAGTGTGAAAAGATGGATCTCAAAGTCACTGGTCATTGGTCAACAAAGTATTTATAGTTGAGTAAATATTGTCATACTAACAGTTGTCTAAATCAATTACATAAATTTCAATTACATAAAATATCTGACATTATCAAAATGAATTTGTTCTTTCATAGTTTAACTCTGAGTTCTTGTCATATTTTATTATTGTCTAAACTATAGCAAATAAACTCTGGAAATGTGAGAAAGTTGAAGGTTTGATTGTAAGAAATTCTTTTACTGTTTGCCATTTTATAGGAATACAGGTATATTCATTACAGGAATGACCCAATGAATGCAAAAAAAAAATGCTTTACCATTACTCATATTGCTCTCAGTCATCCACTTTATCCACTGATTTACAAAATCCTAAAATCGACAGGGTCAGACACTGGAATAAAGTTAAATTAAGTGTCACATTTAAGCACTTCAGCAAGATCAGCACAGATTGTTTCCTCCAAAAAATTGTGATCATGTGAAATCCTTACAATGAAATCATATGTGACCCTGGACCACAAAACCAGTCACTTAAGACTGGTTTTGTGGTCCAGGGTCACATATGAAATGTTTTAAAATGGGATGCTATTTTTCATTTTATTACTGCTGTAGCTAGTGAAAGATCATGTAAAATTATTTCTGTGTAACCTGATTATTATTCATACGATTTAACTGATTTCATGATGTCACCAAGTTTCTTCTTCCCAACTGTCTCACCACTTTTTAAAACAAAGTGATGCTTATGCATTTTAGGAAGAAAGGTTTAGTGCTATTTACCATGCTTTGACTGCAGCGTGCCTCTGCGCTATTTTAAAGTTCTTTATCAGGATGACATGCAGTCGCTCTTTCTGTGAAGACTTTAAAATTGGATATTAAACTGGAGTAGCTCCAACTGCATCTCTCAGAGTGGCAGCGCGGCACAGATTAAAGGCTAAACATTCAAAGAAAGAATAACTGATTTCTCCAGTCTTGGGTCCTATATAATGAGCTGTTATATTGTATATTTATCTAATATGTTTAGAACTATTTGAAACTGGATGCATCCGCTTTGCACAATAATCAACTTTGTTTCCTTGTTTACTTTCTAATTGCTTTTAAGAAAATGATGAAATTAAGATTAGATATTTAAATTGATTGCCAGCCCTGATCTACTTATTTCTTCAGTTAATAGTGTGAAATTTGTAGTTAAAAAGGCCTATTCTTTCTCTATCACAGGAGCTGATCCCTGAGTTCTATTACCTCCCAGAGATGTTTGTCAACTCCAATAATTACAACCTCGGAGTGATGGATGATGGGACGGTGGTGTCAGACGTAGAGCTGCCGCCCTGGGCCAAGAGTCCCGAGGAGTTCGTACGCATCAACCGACTAGTACGTTCGCTCTCTGTGTCTCCATTTCTTTTCTTTCCCCCTCTCTCTCCATCTTTCTTTATCTCCCTTATTAAATTGCTGGTAAAGTGCTGATTGCGAGATGCTCTGGCCAGCGTGTCTGGCTCTTTGTATCTATTTGTGTGTGTGTGTGTGTGTGTGTGTGTGTGTGTGTGTGTGTGTGCGCTAATGCTGTGACCTGTTTTATGCTGATAATTACAACTCTGATATCAGTCTGACTCTCCCATTAATCATCTCTTTCTGAGTCTCTCTCACACACGCACACAAACACACAACCCCCTCATCCAGTGTCACCATTCTGACATGCACACAGACGTTCACACACTTTCACTTAGTCTGTCTGTAGGGTTGCACAGACTTTAGGTGTTTGCTCACTATCAGACAAAATGCTGGTTGCTCTTTGATGCGTGTACATGCTATAGAAAAATAGTAGTTACAGTCGTACTGATTGTGCTGTTGCGAACAGCGCCGGTGCTGCTCTAATTGGTGTCAGTGCCTTATAGCCCATTAAATTGTATGTCAGAGCTTGTGTACAGTGTGTCAAGTGTTCTGACACAATCTGAACTAACTCGATGGGCAGCTTGTAGCCAGTAATAAGTGTACATTAATGTGACATGAGATCCTTTGTTGTCAGAAAAGTCAAAGCTCATATTTTTAGGATATTTTAAGCTGTTGTGCTCTACCGATATTGCCATAAAATTGTGCTGTTTTGTCATAATCAACTCAACTCAACATTTATTCATAAAGCACTTTCAAAACCATAGAAATGGACCAAAGTGCTGCACAAAAGTAATTAAAACTATAAAAAAAAACATACAACATGCAGACCAACACAGCATGACATCAGTATAAAAAATCACTCACATTAACAGACCCATTCAGACCCCAAAAGCTTCATGAAAAAAATAAGTCTTTAAGTTATTTTAAAAACTGTCCATTGTTGACGAAGCCTTTATAAACAACGGCAAGGCATTGCAAAGTTTTTGAGCTGCAGCTAAAAAAAAAAGGCATGGTCTCCGCTCCGCCGTAAAGGAGACCGTGGAACAGAAAGAAGTAAGTTCTGAGAAGAGCGAAAATGACGCTGAGATTGGTAAGGAGACATCATGTCATAATGCATACAGTGAAAAGCTTTCGGAGTTACAACTGCATTTAAATATGGGAGTGACTGTGAACACAACATACTTTTTATTTATTATTATTATTTTGGCAAAATAAATATTAAATAGCATGTTACATGAACATTTTAGTGTTTTTATGCAAAAGACCATGCCCTCTTTAGGACCACAATGTATGGGTTACCCATGGGCCACAAAGGCTGATGGGAGAGGTTGTGGTGAAGAAAACAAATGCAAATGAGTAAAGACGTGCATCTGTTTCCTCAAGTTGAGCTGTCAGTGTCCAAAAATGCATTAGCAACTTACTGTTTGGTTCTTTTGTTCTCTTCAAACCGTGATTGTGTGTATAATGAACAATATACGATTAACAATCCCACTTTATATTAAGTGGCCTTAACTACTGTGTATTTACATTTAAATTACTCATTTGTTACAATGTACTTACTGTGTGCATACCTGTTTTTACATTGGACTTATATTTTAAAAATACCTGAATGTAATTACATCTGTAATTAATTTCTGTATTTACATATGTGATTACACTGTTAACCCATGCCTAACACTTTAACCCGCCCCTAAACCTACCCATACCACCAAACCTGTTCCTAACCTTACCCATATCCCACTTCAATAGCAGCAAAAGTGTTTTGCAAAACAATTTGAACACAGTAAGTACATTGTACTTATTTTTTAAATAAGTACATAGTAGTTAAGGCCACTTAATATAAAGTGGGACCCAATTAGCTTTCTATTCATCAACAATTAAAAAAAAAATTGGGCAGCATAACTATTTTCAACATATAATACATTTTATTTGAGCACAAAATTAGCAGATTAGAATTATTTGTGAAGAAGGTGGACTGTTGAAAATTCAACTAAATAAATGTACATTTTATTATAATTTTTTTCTGTAAAATTTTACCAACCATAAACTTTTGAAGAGTAGTTCATATCTAATATACAGGTGTGCTCAAAATTTTTCATACCCTTTGTAAATATGTTCAAAGAAGGCTGTAAAAATAAATCTGCATAGCTTATCTATTTGATCTTTAAAAAAAAAGTGAGTGACCCTTAGAAATTCTTATGTGTAAAATATTTCTAAAGTATATTCTCATTCATATTTATGTTTTTAAGCATACCAGGGTGATTGGGAACATGAAATTATCCAGCCATGGCTTTCTGTTTCACAGGAATATAAATATTAGGGAACACAAAGGCTGAAATGAAAAATTTCCAGTTAACAGAAAATTTTACAAATCTGCCTGGAAGAGGATGTGTGTCTGTTTTGTCTTAAGGCAATGTGTGGAGGATGGTTTGAGTAGCCAAAGACTCTCCAAGGATCACAGATGGATAATTGCAGAAAATAGTTGAGTCTTGGGTTCAGAAAGCCTCAAAAAATGATCAAACAGCACCTGCATCACCACATGTTGTTTGGGTTTCAAGAAAAAAAATCAAGAAAAGAAAATGCTCCCATCCAAAAACAGACTCCAGCATATTAATTTGCTTGAAAATGTTGGAACTTCACACGGGATTGAGTTCTATGTTCAGATGAAACTGAAAAATGAGCTTTTTAGCAGCAAACACTCAACTCAAGATGGGTTTGGTGCACACAGTAAAAAGTACCCCATGTGTACAATTAAATACATTGCTGTGTTTTTAATGTTGTGGGCTGTTATTTTGGCAAAAGGAGGTTGCAAAAAGTATTGAATTAAAGGGAATGATTCATTGTGACCAATGTGTATTGTAGAAAAACATCTATTTCATAATGAGACTTCCACCAATTTTAAATTCGTATTCTCCAATTAAAGGTTAGATTATTCTAACATTTAAAAATAAAAGATCAATAGAATTAACAATACAGATTCATTTTCACAGCCTTCTTTGATCCTGTTTACAAACGGAATGAATAATTTTGAACACAACTGTGTATGCATAATATTTTAAGGATTCTTTCCTACCAGTAAATCTGTCATACTGATATTATATTATTCTAAATCCTCAGAACAGAAATGGCATCTGGATTATCTGCAAATAAAAATCATGGTGCATCTGTAATCAGTTTCCTTTTCCTTACCTCCCTGTAACACTGATCTCAGATCATTGCAAAACCCAATTAGTCTTAATGTGCACAACAACACACAGTGAGGCACAACATGAATCGATTGACTCCAGTGTGAAGATTCACTATTGATCTGAGCAGCAGGAAGTGAGTGAAGTAGATGGACTGTACACTGGTTGTTACAACATATTACATTATAGTAACTAAATAAAGTTCATTATTAGTGCTCCCAAATTATTTTTGGATTAACTGACTTTATAATAATAGTTAAGCCATTAAATCACTGCTGGCAATCTGATAACATTATTAAAATTATGAAAATATTATTGTTTGTGCTCATGACAATTCTGACCTAGTCATCTCTTTGTAACCTGTCTACATATGTCACGCTTGTGATACTTGTGAATTCGTTTTGATCTTTCTCTTCTGATCAGTCTCTTTTTTTTGAGTGTTTGAGTGTGTAAGGGAAGGAAGTGAGAAGGAATGATTGAACAGTGTGAGTCATGAGGTTCATTGTGCTTTGCGGTTGTGTTCAGCTGGTGTCTACTATAAACATTGTGCCGAATCTTCTCAGTAAAGCTCAGCAGACCCTCTTCTGCAGCGACAGCCACAGGTTTTATCCTCTTTTCCAGTAATTAGACTTTTCAGTTTATCCTTTCATAATCCAAAAAATGCTCTGATCTTTTAAATGTGCCCTGTCTCTGTCAGCAGTTATTTTACACTCATCCCAGAAACCCCTCATTAAGAGGAGCTCCTCTTTCTAGTGTGCATGTGTTTGTGCATGTGTGTGTGCGTGTGTGTGTAAAGTGGGCATGAGCACCACTGATGACTTATAGCTGGCATTAGGGGATGTCAGCTGTTCTACTCTGCTACAATGGGCTACATTTGTAATGAGGGCACAGACTCAGTCAGAGACAGACACATGCAGCAGTGAGCTAATGGCCTGCTACACTCTTTAGCTCATCTGTCACTAATGGCCAGAAAACAGCATGATGCACACACATGGTCATTTATGTTCTATAGATGATTAACAGCTAATTAAATAGCAATCTGCACCACTCATGCTAAATGCATGCTTGCAGAAATAACTGCACTCACCATTGGTACACAGTTTTTGTGAGCACCTGTGTATCTGTAAAAGAGGAAAATAATCTCTTCAAACATAATGCAAAATAACCTAAAAGGGTAAACATTCTGTAATTAGTTCCGAACCTGTAAGACCTTTGTTCAACTTCGGAACACAACTTAAGATATTTTTGATGAAATCTGAGAGCTTTCTGACCCTGCATAGACAGAAACGGTTCTACTACTTTCAAGGCCCAGAAAGGTAGTAAGGACATCATGAAAATAGTCCATGTGATGTTCCAAATGTGTTTTTTGTGTTCCAAAGATGAACGGGTTTGGAACGAAAAGAGGGTGAGTAATTAATATCAGAATTTTCATTTCTTTAAGACAGCTTGGACAAAGTAGTGGAATGGCAGCTTTGGGAAACCTGTTTGAAAACAAACATTATTTTTGAATTTCTGCTTGGTGCTGCAAAAATTAAACCTTGCACCTTGAAAGGTGCACTCAGTGTTTTGAGTTTGTAACGTTGGCTGTATTGACATTAAAAGTAGAAAATAGTTGTGTTATTGATGTAATTTTAGACATTAGCTATTAGCAGTCACTTGGCAGTGTCACAAAAAATACTACTATACAGCATAAAAACACGATGGCTAATTTTGTCCAATTCCAGAATGAATAAATCTTTTGAACTGGAGCTTTTTAGTGAATCAAAGGCTTACAACACAACCATTTTATGAAGCTACGCGAATATATATATATTTTTTTTTTTTTTTTTGAAAAGAAAACAATAATGTTTATTCAATATTTATTCAATGATTTCTTCTCTTCCCTGTCAGTCTTTGACATGTGTTCACAACAGTACCATCACACAATAATAACTGATCAAGTTCTTGTCTTAAAATGCTTAAAACCAAAAGATAACAATTTAACATTTGTGGGTTCAGTTTCAGCTTTCTTATTGGTTCCTTTAAAGATTCTAATGATTCTAGAAATATTTGGGAAAAGAAAGAATATTCTGTATTGCATTTACTGTCCTTAGCAGACTGTTGCCAAATATGAGAAAAGAACAGGCCAGATCTACCAATCTACAGTACCAATATAAAACAACAGAAAATAATCTACCAATAAGAGTTTTTGGTAACACTTTAGAATAGGGAACACTTATTCACTATTAACTACAACTTTTCCCTAAATAAATTCATAATTTGCTGCTTATTAATAGTTAGTAAGGTAGTTGTTAAGTTTAGGTATCGGATAGGATTAGAAATGTAGAATAAGATGATGTAAAATAAGACATTAGTATGTGCTTAATTGGTACTAATAAATGACTAGTATTCTAGTAATATGCATGCTAATAAGCAATTAAGAGAAGAGTTTGTTTGGTTTTCAGGAATGTCTTTAAGCTGTCTTAAAGGAATTGTTCACTCAAAAATGAAAATTCTGTCATTAATTACTCACCCTCTTGTCTTTCCAAAGCCATAAGACCTTTGTTATCTTCAGAACACAAAGAACACTTTCAAGACATCACGTTGCTGTCTATGCAGGATCAGAAAACTCTTGGATTCCATTAAAAATATCTTAATTTGTGTTCCGAAGATGAATGAAGGTCTTACGGGACTGGAATGACATGAGGGTGAGTAATTAATTACCTTTTTGGGTGAAGTATCCCTTTAAGTGCTACACCACTCCTCTGTCTTCTCCCAGAGTCCTGTTGTGCTAAACGGTGCTCACACAGGGCAGATTCATGAGCATTGTAAATACATACGTTTAAGGATGTGTGTTGCATTAAGTGGGTATTTTAAACAGACCCCTGCTGAAATAAAAACATTTCTGTCTCCCTCTCTCCTCATATCCTTCCCTCCCTTTCTGATGTCATGCGACACTCACATCAGCAGCGATTGTTGTTTTTACCACAGGGTCGAGGGAGAGGTTAAGCACTTGATCCCACCCGCCAGATAACAAGTCAGTTCTGGCCACTGTCATGCTAAAGAACATTCCACAATACATGACTAATCCTTCATCACATATTCACCCAGATATGACCGCAGCGATGTCAGGTGATTGTAGACTTAACTGTGCACTAACCTTAGACCAGTTTGCTCAAAAAGATCATTGTAAGGGAGATGGTTTCAGCCTAGCGGACAGCTGATGCTGCTACGTAAACATACCAGTACTTGCTTATCATGTGTTGACATTGAGGATGATGTAGCAAGAGAAAGTTAATATTTGTGGTATGTTGGATTGTGTTATGTGTTCAGTGTTGCATCAACTGATTTAGACATGGTCATTTACTGGAAAAGTACCATACTGGTCTTATTAGAGTTTAAAGTAAACTGAAGAAACTATAATACATATATTACACAGTGTAATGCTACTGTATACACCGGGCTTGATTTTGTGCATCAGTTCATAGCTTCTTATTTTACTTGTCACTGTTAATTGATTATTGTGAATATGTGCAACTAGCCTGTAATTTAACTGATAGTAATAAGTCTGTCGAGCTTAAAGTTTACATCAAAGTAATGGTTCCTGGTCAATTTTTCAGACATGACCTAAGAAATGGCTCATAAAGGGAGTCATTTGCCAGCTTAGTAACTACTTTGAATGGATCACTGTGTCAGATTCTTGCTTGTTAGTTTGAGACAGTTGCCTGAATCTTTTTGAGTGAGTCAATCAAAAGAACTGGTTCATAAGAGAGTCATGAGGCACACTGTGTTTGTTGTACAATGTAAAAGAAATGCATAATATCTTATAGGAAACTCTGTCATGTATACAGTACACTACCTGTCAGAAGTTTGGAATAATATTGTGTCAGCCACAATAGCACTATATAACTGATGGAGGTCTATGTTTTATTTTATTTATTTTTATTTAAAATATTCCCAAACTTAATATCTTGATTCTCAAATATGTGTAAGTAAATGCATTTTGCACATTTATAGTGTTAGTTGATCTATAATGGGCGAAGGGCAAGTAGTCTAATATTAGTGTAATCCATTAACTATGCATAAAACCCATCTTTTTACTTGATTTTAATTTAACGACTGGTAATGTGATGCACTGAATGATTGTATGAAATATAAAAAATACTATTTAGCCTTTTTTTGGTCTATTGGAAGCTGCACTCAAAATCCACTTGCCTCAAAAAATCAGAGGGCGCCTCTGGCCTCTGGCCATTATTCCAGTCTTCCGTCACATGATATTTCAAAAATCATTCTAATATGCTGATTTGGATCGCAAGAACCAGACTCAAGTCGTATTATACAAAAAAATACACAGACTCTAATGCAGATGACAGTTTATCATCCATGGAGCATGTGCACCCATCAGACCCATCAGATAGAAATGCCCTTATAATCTGAAAGAGAGCGGCACAGTGACAGGGGACTGTTAGAAAGAATCACAGAGCTCGTATATGCATGTAAGTGTGTGTGTGTGTGTGTGTGTGTGTGTGTGTGTGTGTGTGTATGTGTTTGCTTACACATGTCAGGGCGTATTTTCTGATTGTAGGAAACTAGTGATAAAAACGACTTTGTCATGCACCAAAACCAGGACAAGATGTGGTACAACGAGATCTGCTGCTTTTTGATACATATTAATTTGTGATCTTACTTGATATAGATCTTGTTTGATATTTGAAACTCTCATTCATCTCTATCCTACACTTCAGGTTTGTATATATGTAGACAGACAGATATGGCAACACAAAACCAATATAGCAATGAGGAGTCACTTGTCCTGTTCCAAAATTCTTTGAGCTGCCTATATATTGACATATATATGAAACAAGATAACCTAGTATTCAGCTTACCTAGAGTTAACTATTTCAAGTGAGAATAGCACTAGTGCTTTCCGAATTCATGAACTGTCATTCTATTTCAACCGCAGAGACGTCAATACACACAATTGTTCAGGTTTAAGTCCACTGAAAAAATGTCAACTTGAGCGAGTAATTTGCATTGCACATTGTTGCGCAAGCCGATCAGTGAAGAGCTTACTGACACGTCTGGTTTGATATGTCCAGTTGTATCAGAAAATGGAGGACAGCATTATTATGTTTTTATACACACAGGTGATTAGAAAAACATCCAATGAATAATCTAGAGCAGTGGTTTTCAACCTGGTGTCTGTGACGCAAAGCCAGAGGATCAGCAAAATAATTTGCTATACCATATTTTCTGGACTGCCACCCGCGTTTATTATCTTTTGAAACGTGCTATGATTTATATTCCAGCGTGACTTAATGCTTGATGTCAAATAAGCAAATCGTAAACACTTACAGCTAGCACTTAAAAATTTCTAGAAATATATATCTCATGTGTGACAAGTAGGCAGTATCACAGAGTTTTTCTTCATTTCAAGAAGAGGTTCACAGAGACCAAGACAGCAAGTGCATTTTGTTTGGTTCACAAATAAAAAATATACCGTTTTAAATAATGTCTTCTTGTTCTTATCTGATGGATATCCTGTTTTTCTGTTGAAATACAAGTGTCTGCGTTAGCGCCTACCGCACACATGCAACATATCAGTTCTAGCATTGCAAACTTGACATTGCAGCCTCTTCATAATCAAACTAAATGAGACTTTTAATTATATTTTACTGTAGTGTTAAAAAGTACACATACAATGGGGACCATTTGCACCAATAAAACAATAATATTATGTTCATTACTCCCACATTAAACTGTAGCCTTAAAGACTTATAATTATGAGGGGCTACTTGGAAAATCCTCTTCTCTGTATGGGGTCCCTGTCTCCAAAAAGTTTGAAAACCCCTGATCTAGAGCATAAGATTTTGTACTTCTCTTATGACCGAATATCTATTAACATACACAAAAAATGTTTTTTAATAAACACCACGACATTGTGATGCTTATGCTGACCGGCAAAACCTACATATTGTACAACAGACAAGTTCAGTTTACTCACCAAATAGCTTTTGTATGTTTAATGGCCTCATTTAGTTTGATGATGAAGAAGCTGCGATGGCAAGTTTACAGGAGGCGCCGGCGCGAACATTCGAAACGCTCTATATTTTCATTTGTGTACCTTCAAAATAAAAGTGAAAAGTTGTACTTTTGTAAAATAAAGAACACAAACAAAATGCACTTGCCGTCTCGGTCTCTGTGAACCTCTTCTTGAAATGAAGAAAAACTTTGACGTTAAGCGTTAAGTTGCAGTCTGGAAAATATGGTATAGCTAATTATTTTTCAGAACCCCTGGCTTTGCATCACGGACCCCAGTTTGAAAACCACCGATCTACAGCGAGTAACACAATGGCGAATATTCGGTTTTAGTGTGTACACACCTTAAGATTCATCGCAAAGACAATTATTTCAGCATTTATAAACATGTTTTATTGTAAAACAGTAGATATCCTTAGTACAGATATCTACAGTAGAAACCCAGAAATTTGTTTCAGGTGGCCGTACAGTGTGCATGAAGCTTAAAGAATTATAGACATGAAGGCTGCTACAAAAAAAAAATGATTCTGCTGTATCAAACTGCATTCATATCAGTTAGAGTCGAGTTTTCCATTTTAGTTGTGTGACATATTAATTGTATGCTGCCTATCCATCTGTTTCCTCAACGCGGAAGCCAGCCTGTAGGTGAGACTTCAGACCGGTTTATTTATATCCACTATAGGGAAAAAATGAGAAGAATAACAATATGCAGTAAAAAAAAAAACAGTGTGCTCATAATTAAGATAATACTTTAAAATAATGTATTTGGAATACCAAGGAGCAAAACAAGCTGTTTTGTACAGCAAAAAATAGCTGGATGCAGATGAGACTGGAGGCCACACCCATAAAATGTACACACTTTTACACGCCCACTTTTACAGGCAGAAAAAGGTGGAAATAGAATGACCACATCAGTCGCCTATGAGATTCCATGACAGCTAGGATGCCGTCTGTGTAGGCATTGAGGCAGCTCACTAGGTTTTGGAGCAGAGATACTGTGTCACATATTGAAGTATTTGTGTTAGCTAACTGTTTGGTAATGTGTGCAGTACTGTGTTAGGAAATTTCTGGAATGAACGATCAAGTTTTTTTTAAAGGTGTTGGACTATGTTGAAGTCTATGTTGGCTGTACAGCTGGGACCGATAACTGAATCAAGCTTACACATTGCTGAGAGACAAATGTCGTTTTAAGTTGAGTTAAAACACACTCAGGACTGACATGCACCCGTGAACGCGGTGTCCTGAAGTTTGTCAGATTTATATGATGACAGCTTTTTGCACTTACTAAAGTGTACTGGGATTCTGGGCGATTCCATTAAGTGTTGTTGCCTTGTGTGGGAACTGAAGGTCAACATCATATTCTAATGGTGAGATCACATGATGAGCTTAAGGTTTATTAGTGCCTTTGATTTTTAGTTTCATCACAAGGGCTGAACACGTGTAGTGGAAGACATTATCTAAACTGAGAGGATGAGTCTGTGTCATGTCTTATAACAAACAACGTCACAAAACTCTTGAGTTTCCCACAGCCTGTCCGCAGGCTGCGTGTCTCCATGTGAAGACCACAGACGTCTGCCATGTCAGAGGTCATCAGTGTTTGCATTCTCCTCTCATCTCCTCACGCATTCTTTTCTGTTCAGACACATCTACAGCCATGTCCTAATGCATCTCAGATCACACTGCTGCTGTCTAATGTGGCTACTGTACCTTAACTGTCAGTACTGACAGGGTGGGAAATTGACTCCACCAAATGTGGGTAATTTTGCCTACCGACTACCAACCACAATGGTGAACATCCAGTCTCGAATTGGCCTTGACATGACATTTTGCAGCAGATTTGTCAGCAAATTTTATTTTGTAAAAGTATTTTAAATAGATAAAGGCTTTCATGCATTTAAAATATTTGCGTACATTTAAATATGCTATATAAGAAATGTGTTTATTTAGGAAGTTCTATTGTGTGTTTTTCTTTAATATATTATAATTTTTCTTTATTTTTATTCTTTATTTTTAGTATTTTCCAAAATAAGTGGAATAGGAAACTTGCCACCAGAGGACAGAGACCAGGGTTATTTTTGTTGACTAAAACTAAAAATATTAAGAGAATTTGTATTAATTTAAATAAAAAGTGTGTGTATATATATATATATATATATATATATATATATATATGAAAAGTTTTAACTAAACAAAAATTTAATTTAATTTAACTGAAATAACTACAGTAAAATAAAAATAAAAATATTAGATGAAAAATTTTAACTAAACAAAGAATAATTTAATTTAACTTTCTAATTCAGAATATAAAAAATATATAATGGTATAGCAATACTAAAATACTATAATATACAAAAATATATTAAATGTATGTTCTAATTGCAGCTGCAAGCAGCAATTAAAGGGCCAAGCACAACAGAGGTAAAATTAAGACCTAAGGAGCTGTTTTCAATTACTCAGTAAAGACCAAGGTTCAGTACTGCTTCTGGAAAGCTACCTAAGTGCTTAAGCAACCCCTGTTTGACATTTGTTTATAAAGAATTTTACTACAAAACTCTTAATGGCCAAAGCCTAAAAAGTTCAACATAGAAAAATTAAGTTTTGTCCGATTCGGTATGCATTCCGAATCTAATGAGACCAATCTTATTGGACAAACTGGTCTGAATTTTTAATCAGAGGTGTAATTTTATTTTTTATTTTTTAGATATTTTGACCAGTAGGTGGTGCTGTGCCAAAACTACTCATGTGCTTTTAGGTCATGCTTGGTATGACACCAAGAAAGATTTTTTGCAAAATTCAAATGAGTGAAAAATCTTGACCTGTACAAATTTAAATTTTACATTTAACTCAGCCTGAGCCATAAGAAATCATAGGAAAAAAATAATTTTGCTTCTAGGCATTACAGTTCAAAAGTTCAAAAGCAGAAATATGAGCGCAAATTTGGCCTATTGGTGGTGCTAGAGAGTTTGAGATAGAAGCCGGGTTTCCATCCAAAGTTGCGAATTTAACTTCACAAAATTGGAATATCGCATAAAACATTTGCGAGTAAGCTCTGTTTCCATCCAACAAGTCAAAGAGAAAAAAAGGGTCACGTCCTGATGAACTGGCACTATATATCACTAATAAAGTAGGAGATGCTACTGAATATAATCATTTTTATTTGGAATAAATTACTTGCGTCCCGGAGTGAGCAGACGAAACAGTAAATACGGTTGTTGATTTTAGAGGTGAATGTCTGCTTTTTGGGAAAGCAGTCGTGTAAGACAGTTCCTGGAGGCAATTGTTTTATCCACGGGCATTTCAGTATGACCATAACAACATTTCAGATGCTGTGGAATGAGATCGGTCTGCTGGTTAGTCAGGTTTTGCCATCACATAGCACAAAGTCACATGATTGTTTTTATGCATATGGAGGAATTTATTCAGCAGATGTATTTCCATATAGCGAATTAAGAGATTTTTATTAAAAATGCGGCATTTCCATCACTCGCTTCCGATTCGATACTTCAAAATGCGCATAAAAACATGGTGATGGAAACATAGCTACGGACTCCAAATTTGCTGTGGTTAATATTGAGACCGTCCTTTGTCTGAGTGCCAAATTTCAACTTTTCTGCAAGTGGTTCTATGGGCTGCCCAGAGCAGAAGAAGAAGAAGCAGAAAAAAACAGATGCTTAGCCCCTAAATATACTCTATAGATTTTAAAAAGTACTAAAACAACACTGAGACTTTTAAAAAAAAAGGTCCACTTTCAAGGCCAAGTGCAGCTCTCTTGTCCAAGATGACTCCCCTGTTCCAAACGTAACATATCACAGACTAAATTTGGAGTTCCAATAACACTTTAATTCAAAGTGACCAACACTTTAGTCACTTTGAATTAAAGTGTTTGCAAAATGACTACTTTCTTATTAATCAGTTTCGCATAACAACATATTTTTTAATCTTCCCTCCTCTTCACACTGTTTGTGTTTGTTTCTTTTCCTATTTCAGCTTCTGATAGTGAAATAGAGTGCATGTGTCTGCACAGTATCTGCTAGTGTTGTCATGAGCTGTTTTATGATGATTCCTCCTCCTTTGTGATGTAATGTAGGGAGTAGAGCGGAGCCTGTGAAATATTGCGATCCACTGCAGCTGACGCACTTTACAGGACTCCAGAAGTTTCTCTCTTCAGCCTGTTGATGCGCATGTGTACACAATTTGTTTGTTGTGGAAGAGGAAGAAATGCTTCTTAGCCTTGAATTTCTCCTTCACAGTCATTCACTCAAGCATGGCTTGTGAATAAATGGAGAAATTAATTTTCAGCATGGGTGCAACTCATTGGCCTCTCTCTCACACATACACACACAATCACTCTCACCCCGTCTGCATTTCAAACCAACCTCGACAAGGACGACAAGTTTAGGACATCCATCATGGAAGTCACTGACCCCAGATATCAACATTCACACCAACAGCAGAGCATCTTAATTTACTGCTGCTTTGTATGACTCTGTCCTGCTAAACTTCTGGGGATTCTCAGGGTCACCTTACATGTACCCCAGCCATAATAAGCACAGAATGATATACTCATGAATGATATTGGCTTGGGCTTTTCTAGGGTTATGATGCATTATACTGGAAACAGGAAAGGTCATTACACTGTACAGCTACCTGGTGCTTTACTCTATCTTTTAATGTATATAATGTATGCTCACTGATACTGCAACAAATGATTATTTTGATAATCGATTAATCTAACGATTATTAGAACGATTAATCGACTAATCGTCGATTATTTTACTGGCTAATCAGTATACTTTGATTTTCAGTTTTTGCAATTTGTAAAAAAATATGTTATACATATTCTAACAAATTATGGTCATTTTAGCTTTAGGAAAACATGTTATGTAATTACAATTATTATACAATGAATTGGTAATACTTTACAATAAGGTTCATTACTTAACATTAGTTAATATGAACTAAGTATGAACAACTTTTGCAGCATTTAATAGTCTTAGTTAATGGTCATTTCAACATTTACTAATGCATTTATAAAAATTACAAGTAGTTTTTTAACATTTGGTAAATGCACTGCGAACTAACATGAACAAACAATGAACAGCTGCACTGTTATTAACCAACATTAAAAAAATAATAATACATTAATGTAATAAATGTATTGTTCATTCATGTTAATTTATACATTAGCTAATGTTAACAAATGATACCTTATTGTAAAGTGTTACCAAATCATTATACAAATAGATATATTTGGCACACAAAATGAGATGACAGACAGAGAAACTGACTTATACACATCATTCTGCCTAACATCTCCTTTTGTAAGTCATACGGATAAGAAACTAAATAAAGGTAAGTGATAAGAGGCTCTATTTTTTTGGATAAACTATTTTATTCAGAATATAATGTCTTAAAATACATTATAGGGTTATAATAACCAAAACAGTACTGAGCTAAATCAAGCTTTGATCTCTGTAAACTATCACTGTGATGAAATCATTTTCTCCCCACTAATAAATATATTTATTAGTGGGGAGAGAGCTGCTTTATAACAGGAAATCAAGTTGTAATTCTAACTGAAAGCGACAGATTTTTCATGTTAAATACCATAAAGCAGTTTGATTTAAGGCTATCTATTGCATATCTATCTATTGTACTATATAAATAAACATGAAGTGACCGGACATTACTGGAGTAAGTTAACGTTACTGAACTACAGAGCTCGTGCAAACATCCACATCGTTGTAATCAGATGCATTTTTAACTGCTGCTTTCACACTGTTGTCAGTTTTTGCTGTTTATTTCGTTACTGAGAGGAAAGCGTGCAATATATTTACATATTCATCCAAACGGCGCTGCATTTGCTCTGAAGCGCTGTCCTTTTCTCTTGAATCGCATTCTACAGTCATCTTGCGCTACAGCGCCACACTGGTCAAACCGCATTAATGCAGGCTCTTACTTTAAGTCATTTGAGATCAAACGACTACTCGACAACAAAAATATTTGTCGACAATTTTTTATTGTCGACGTTGTCGATAATGTCGACTAATCGTTTCAGCCCTACTCACTGATGACCGATGTGTAGTCAAAGCCAGTAGTTGAACATTTAAAGGAGACCTATTATGCCCCTTTTTTACAATATGTAATATAAGTTTCAGGTGTCCCCAGAATGTGTCTGTAAATGTTCAGCTCAAAATACCCCCACAAATAATTTATCTAATAATATCATTTTAAAAATTAGGGTTTTCTGAGCACGCACATAACTGTTACTGTTACACAGCATGTGAGTGCTAAGCTAAGCTCTCTTTCATGTCTTATTGTGTTTAAACTGTCAAATACACACAAGTTTATGTTAAAAACACAAATGAGCTACAAAAAGTCAACATTTATAAGATGTCCACATTTATATTAGTCTTGTCTCCTCTGAGGTTGGACTCTAAATCAAGTTGAAATCATGCGTTTCAAAGCCATATTAGTTTAAACTTCTAAAATAGGGCTTTCTCAGCATGCACATAACTTTTACTGTTACACAGCATGTGAGTGCTAAACTAAGCTCTCTTTCATGTCTTATTGTGCTTAAACTGTCAAATACACACAAGTTTATGTTAAAAACACAAATGAACTACAAAAAGTCAACATTTATAAGATGTCCACATTTATATTAGTCTTGTCTCCTCTGAGGTTGGACTCTAAATCAAGCTGAAATCATGCGTTTCAAAGCCGTATTAGTTTAAACTTCTAAAATAGGGTTTTCTGAGCACGGACATAACTGTTACTGTTACACAGCATGTGAGTGCTAAACTAAGCTCGCTTTCATATCTTATTGCACTTAAACTGTCAAATACACACAAGTTTATGTTAAAAACACAAATGAGCTACAAAAAGAGTCGACATTTATAAGATGTCCACATTTATATTAGTCTTGTCTCCTCTGAGGTTTGACTCTAAATCAAGTTGAAATCATGCGTTTCAAAGCCATATTAGTTTAAACTTCTAAAATAGGGTTTTCTCAGCATGCACATAACTTTTACTGTTACACAGCATGTGAGTGCTAAACTAAGCTCTCTTTCATGTCTTATTGTGCTTAAACTGTCAAATACACACAAGTTTATGTTAAAAACACAAATGAGCTACAAAAAGTCAGCATTTATAAGATGTCCACATTTATATTAGTCTTGTCTCCTCTGAGGTTTGACTCTAAATCAAGCTGAAACCATGCATTTCAAAGCCATATTATTTCAACTTCTAAAATAGGGTTTTCTGAGCACACACATAACTGTTACTGTTACACAGCATGTGAGTGCTAAACTAAGCTCTCTTTCATGTCTTATTGCACTTAAACTGTCAAATACACAAAAATTTGTTAAAAACACAAATGAGCTACAAAAAGAGTCGACATTTATAAGATGTACACATTTATATTAGTCTTGTCTCCCACATATTATTATATTTAGTATATACATGTATGTGTGTGTATTTATATGTACATAATAAATATACACAGGACACACACATATATCATGTAAACAATTAATCGCTTGACAGCCTGACAGCCCTAAATAAATATGTATTACCTTGATGAATAAATGTGGCAAACATGCTCTTCATTGTTACCATTTTTTTTTATTAATATAACATAATGCATCAACTAATGCAAATTGAACCTTAATATAATGAGTTACCATTGTTGGAATAAACAGGAGGACTTAAATATTCTCTCCCAATGTGTAATATTTACATTACCACTTACTCTCAGAATAAAAAATACATCATTACCTGATCAGTCACTCTCTATAGACTTAAAGAGCTCAGAGTACAAGTTAATCAGCACAGCCATCTATTCTAATCATTCTTTGTGTGCCATTGACATACTCATGACTGAATCAGACTGAATCACAGTCATTTGAGAGGCCCGGCCACTCTTAAACAGCTATCCAAATAATTCTCTCTTCACTGCACCTCAGCCAAAATGCACTCTGGAATGAAGGGTCTTGTTCTGCTACTTCTAATTACAGGCTCTTCTTTGGGCCTATTCAGACAGAATTAGTTTTATATAGGGAGGTGGGGTAAAGTAATAATTACCAGAGCTTATCCGTGATTTTGATCTTGAACCAGAGTGTCCGGGTCAGTAATTCTTCAGGACTGCACGTTCCATTGCTGGTAAAGATTACAGTGTCTCTTGCCTTCTGTAAAATGGCCTAAAGGAATAATCACAGGTAGTAGCAGTCCTGTGAGAATTCAGGTGCTGGTTAAAATCCTGTGAGTTGACTTATAGCAGGCCACGTCCAGCATGTACGGTAAGTGCTTCAAGAAGAGGTCAGTGAAAATATACACTTCATAGCTTATCCAGAAAGATATAGTTTATAGACTTTGCTACAACAAAGATGGGAAAAGATCTTAATAAAACAGCATATGGACAGAGCTTAAAGGCATAGTTCAACCAGAAATGAAAATTACCCCACGATTAACTCACCATCAAGCCGTCCTAGGTGTATGACTTTCATCTTTCAAAATAATACAATCAGAGTTATATAAAAAACAATGTTGTGTCCCTTCCAAGATTTATAATGGCAGTGAATGGTGCTCAAGATTTTAAAGCAAAATAAAGTTTCTAGCTTCCGGTAACTGTCGTACGTGTGTTGACGAGAGTGGCGGTCCAGTGTCCACATGTGTGATTAGTACCACCACAATCTCTCTAAATCAATACTGTACAATCTAGCTGCCAATCAAATAAACCCGTCCGCCCATGTGTTCACCACTGCACTCCTTCGGCCTTGACAGCCCTGTATTCTAATGCAAAACAGCCAGATTGATTTGTTATGTGACATTTTAACATGGCCACAGACAGGTTACCTCTAAGTCCTTAAAATGCTTTTAAAGGGCTGCTAAAGACAGGGAAATGGTCAATGAAAGTCATAAAGAGCTCAGAGAGATCCATCTCGTAAAAAGACATGTTTGAAAGTATCATTAGCGTCTTACGGGACTGTGTGTACTCTAGGTATTCTCTGTGCCTGGAAATCTGGTGATGTTAATGAAAATACGAAAAAATTGAAAAATCTTATAACAAAGTCTTCAGTGCTCTTTTATTTCTCAATAAGCTTGTTAGTTTGTGCCGTAAACTGAAATTAGAAGGCTTTGAAAATGACATTCTCATAATTTTCAGATACTCCCCCAGTTGAGCCTTGGCAGTAATTTGGTTCCTCTAGAGAGGAGTATAGATCAGACTCTCCCCATGTCACTGAACTAAATGTCTGGCAGCTATTGCTGGACGGTACCGTTAATTGTCACATTGACAGTTTTTCAGTTTTGCCAAAATGAGGTGGTATTATAAGTTACTGCTGGTTACCAGTGTCATGTTTTCATAAAATTTTGAATATTTGCCTAATTTATTTTCTATTTATTCCACAACATTTTTTTTCAAGATGCATTTTACTTTTATTCTTTGTAGCATTTATAGCATTTTCCAATTCTGCAAAAGCATAAAACTGAATACATTTTTTGATCCAGCAGCTGTGATAGAACACACCACGATCGCCAACACACACACACACACACACACACACACACACACACACACACACATTTCCATAATGCTGATGATTCCCAGTGGATTCTATGGGACATACTGCCTCTACTAATTGGCACATCAATAATGCTCTCCAGATATGAGCAATCTTTAATGAGGTGCATCTTACAGACTCCGGGGCCTCTTTTGTACATACACATGAATTTAAAGGAATAGTTCACCCAAAAAATTAAGATTTTTATTATTTGCTCACCCTTATTTGCTCATTCCAGACCTATATGCTGATGTTTTTCAGTGGAATACAAATGTAGAAATATTTTTTAAATAATCACACAACAGTAATTTATAGTGGCCATGGCTGTCAACATCCCAAATTGACCATAAAAATACAATAAAAGGCTAATATGTTACTATGTTCCCAAATCTTCAGGAGGCATAAATAAAATAGTAAAACATTGTTATCCACTGATTATCTTCATGTCCTCCAAACTATTTTTTTTATTTTTTTTTGGATAGCTTCATGATGCTGCTTGGTGTTCTTTGTCAATATATGGCAAGTTCTGAATAAAAATTCTTAAAAAAATAACAGAATGACATCAGAATGAGCAATTAATGACAGAATTTTCATTCTGTTCCTTTAAAAACCTGCAACGGCAGACAACGCCACACATTTAATAATTTTCTTTTTTCCTACTCAAGTAATCTTTTAAAAAAACTTGTTTTTGATTAGTTTTGTTTTGTAAACTGGTCAATCAAAAAAATGTTTTGTTAAGTGGTCAGTACGATTTTTTGTTTGGTTTGGTTTAATATAAAAGCAATAAGCAATATAAAACCAAACGAAAAAGCTTTGTTTTGTAAGGTGGTCAGTCCGTTTTGTTGTTGTTGTTTTTTTTGTTTGTTTGTTTTTTCAAAAAATGTTTGTGGTCAGTCAGGTTTTTGCTTTTGTTGGGTTGTATATTGTTTTGTAAACAGGTCAGTCAAAAAAAGTTTTGTTTTGTAAAGTGGTCAGTCAAGGTGTTTTGTTTTCTGGTGTTTTATAAACTGAAAAAGAAATCTTTAAAAATGTGTTTTATCTTTTTGTTTTGTTTAATTTGGTTTATTTTTATAGTGTTTTGTAAACTGGTCAATCAAAAAATGTTTGTGGTCAGTCAGGGTGTTTTATTTTGTTTTTCTGTTGTAACCTGGTCAAACACTCTCAAGAATTTTTTTTAAAAATGTGTTTTGTGTTTCTTTAAAAAAAAAAAAAAAGTATGTGGTCAGTCAGGTTTTTTGTTATGTTTTGTTTTGTAAAGAGATTAGTTAGGTTTTGTTTTCTATTGTTTTGTAAACTGGTGAATCACTGGTCAAATACAAATCTTTAAAAATGTGTTTTGTTTCTTTTTTTTTTTTTTGGTTTGGTTTGGTTTGGTTTGGTTTTTATTGCTTTGTGAACTGGTCAATCAAAAAAACATTGTGTTTTGTAAAGTGGTCAGTCAGGGGTTTTTTAGTTCTGTTTTTATAAAGTGATTAGTCAGTTTTTGTTTTGTTTACTATTTTTTTGTAAATTGGTCAATCACTCTCAGGAAATCTTTAAACGTGTTTTGTTTGTTTGCTTTTGCTTTTTTGTTTGGTTTGGTTTTCTAAACCGGTCAATCAAAAAATGTTTTGTAAAGTGGTCAGTCAGGTTTTTTGTTTAGTTTTGTTTTGTAAAGCAGGCGGTCAGTTTTTGTTTTGTTTTCTATTCTTTTATAAACTGGTCAATCACTCTCAAGAAATCTGTAAAAAAAATAGTTTTGCTTGTTGTGACTTCCTATTGTTTTGTAAACTGGTCTTTTACTGGTAAAACGTTTTGTTTTGTATATATATTTTTTAAATAGATGACACATTTATAAGAGATGGTCTTTAAAGATGTAGAGAGATGTAAATCTGTCATATCAAACATCTTAACCTGACATTTTACTGCAAAAGCACTTACATTTCTTTGTATGTATACACACATGCCCTCTGGGTTAGCGTATGTGTTGTAGTCATTTTTAAAACGGAATCTAATGTTGTAGGTACACATCTCCCCCCTCCAGTTTTGATGAAAGAGCATGGGTTCAGAGTGACACCCCTGCCTCAGGAGACCCTACCAAACGCTCTCTGCATCTCTGATGAGGTCAGGCCTCCCTGAGCAGGGTTCCCATCTCATTCCTGATTTTAGAGTTCCTTGATTAACATAAAGGCAGTCCTCTGGAGAGTTGGTGTCCAATAACATTGCCCCCCTCTTTGTTTCCCCTCACTGATTGACACAAGATGGCGGCCCACATTAAATGCCTATCAGCCTCTGCATTAGGTTTGGAAACAGACAAGTCATGGAACAACATGGGGTCAATCCATCCACATAATAAACTAAAAGACTCAGAGGAACAGGTTATTTTTAATGAAATTGCTGTGGGCAAATAGATTAAGTGGAATAAATCTGCATGTTTTAGGTAAGTGCTTGTAATAAATGCTGTGCATTGCTAATAAAACAAGGAAAAAAACAACTCTGTAATAATATGTGACCCTGGACCACAAAAGTAGCACAGGTTTATAGCAATGGCCATTTTATAATAGCCTCATTGTATGGGTCAAAATTATCGTTTTTTTTTTTTATGCCAAAAATCATTAGGATATTAAGTAAAGATCATGTAAATATATTATATAAATATATTACTTTGATTAGTAATATGCATTGCTAAGGACGTATTTAGACTTATTTATGAGTATTTAGATTTTTTTGCACCTTCCGATTTCAGACCTCTGCCAAGTATTGTCCTATAACAAACCATACATCAATGGAACGCTTATTTATTCATTATATAATATGATGATGTATACAAAAAAATTACCCTTATAACTGGTTTTGTGGTCCAGGGTCACATATCAAGTGAGCAGTAGTAAGTATCATCCTGATTATAAACAGCAACAAAAAATATTTCTAACCTTTGTGTGAATTTCCAAAGCATGCATACTTGTGTAAAACTAAAAATGTAATTTTTGATATGCAACCAACCCAAGCTATGCAACGCTTGAGTTTTATCTTTGAAATTTTGTCTAGCATCTATTACTCTTGTAATATCACTTATAAAGTTATCACTGCACAAGAACTAGTTTGCTGTCAAACCTGTTGTCATATTGCAAATGCCACGTTTCACAGCGTCTCTCATTGCCCTTCTGATTTAAAGTTCTAATTAAGAAAGCTTGGAGTGCAAATTAAGCGGAATTAGCTGTCAGCGAATTCCCATTTAAATGAGCGATGCTAAGACCCTTCCGGTAAGCATTTAAATGATATAAATTGCAGTTTAAGTGCAGGGCCTAATGTTTGTCTCGAAATTAATGTGACACAAGGCAGCAATGACAATCAAGGCTCTTCTCATACTCATTTGGGCTCGTTTAGAGGCCTTTGTGCCCACACAGCTTTGAGCAAATTAACACAATTGCTGTTTTTTATGAGCAGTCATAAACGGAGGCCCTCCTTTGGCGGCTAATGAAGAGAGAAACAGCTTGTGTTTCGATGTTATGACAGTCAAAGAACAATCATAGCTCCGAAAACAACAACACACTCAGACGCCCCGTGGCACGTAGAGATGAGACTAAACAAAGGAGCAAAGATATCTCATCCTGCTTATGTAAGATGATCTGCTTTGCTCCAGCGGTTCTGTCCTAGAAGCATATGCTTGTAATTTGTGTGTATTATGTCATTTGTGACTGTTGAAAGCACATTTTGACAGATCCCGTTACCCATGCTACTTGGTTACGTTCTCTGAGGAGCTCTTCCTGAGTTGTTGGGCATGTTGAAAAATAGAAAAAATAACAAATCTATCACAATCTGGGGTGAACTCACTTAGCAGTCATGCCACATAGTATTTTTCTCTTATTCACTAACTACCTTCAATTTAGCTTATTTGCCCACATCTTGATGTAGTGTGTTCTCTTGGTCTTGTGCCACTGAGTCTGAATGACAGTAGTTTTATCTCTTGTGTGTTTTATAGGCTCTGGAGAGTGAGTTTGTGTCCTGTCAGCTGCATCAGTGGATTGATCTGATATTCGGATACAAGCAGCAGGGACCTGAGGCCGTCAGAGCTCTCAATGTCTTCTATTACCTGACTTATGAAGGAGCAGTCAACCTCAGCTCCATATCTGACCCCATGCTTAGAGAGGTGAGTGTGTCTCTTTCTTTTACACATAAGTTACCAGTCAAGTTTAGAATAATGTTTTTAATGTTTTTGAAAGAAGTCTTTTATGCTCACCAAGGCTGCATTTATTTGTTAACATTGTTAAATTATGCTTTTTATTTTAACATATATTTTTAAATGTAGTTTATTCATATAATGGCAAAGTAAAATTTTCAGCAGCCATTACTCCAGTCTTCAGTGTGACATGATTCTTCTAAAATGCTGATTTGGTGCTCAGTTATTATTAATTATCTTTTGTGTTCAATTATCAATAATGACTCTTCTTATTAATAATATTAAAAACAGCTTTTGCTGCTTAATATTTTAATGTGGAAACTGTTATACTTTTTTCAGGATTCTTTGATGAATAGATAGTAAAAAATAATAATTTTAAGAGAATTCTTTTTTTTGGAACCTGTGATTCTTTTTTTAAGGATTCTAAAAGTTAAAAATCTTTTTTAACAAAGAATAGAAAAATTATTTTGTAAAATAAAAAGGAATAACAATTTACTGACCACAGACTTTTAAATGGTAGTTTGTATTGTTACAAACCTTTATTGTTTTGTATTGTTTATTTAATTTATATTAAATAAATGCTGTTCTTTTTAAGTTTTTTATTTATTAAAGAATCCTAAAAAGTTCCCACAAAGTATTAATCATCACAACTGTTTTCAACATTAATAATAAATCAGCATATTAGAATGATTTCTGAAAGATCAGGTGACACTGAAGACTGGAGTAATGATGCTGAAAATTCAGCTTTGAATCACAGGAATAAATTACATTGTAAAATCTATTAAGATATATTAAAACTGTTATTTTACATTAAAATAATATTTCACAATATTACTGTTTTTATTCAGATTCGCAGCCTTGATGAGCATAAGAAATGTCTTTAAACATTAAAAATCTTACTGATGCTGAACTTTTGAACGAATATTTGAAATAGAAATATTTTGTAACATTATAAATGCCTTTTATTATACATTTTAATCGATTTAATGCACACTTGAATATAACTAAATATAATACATAATACACACTAAATATAATACTAATATAAAAATATGAATGAAGTTTTAAAATTAAAAAAAAAACAGAAAACAGTTATTGTATTGTATTTTTGATCAAATAAATGCAGTAAGAGACTTGTTTCAAAAACGTAATTTTAGACTTTGGAAAAGTAGTGTATTCTTGCACAAACACGACACAAAATCCTATTCAGACGGTAATTGTTTGTTTTGTGGACATCTGTAAAAATAAATTCACATGACACAGATCTCCTACAAACCCAGGAATGCACTGCTCATGTGGCCAGTCACATGATTGTCTCCTGTAAATAAAATGTTATATGATTGGAATAATGAGGGTAAATTCATATTAAATAAAATCCTATTTATTTTTTGACTACTAAATCTCCTGTTTAAAAACTGGAAAATAGATTTGCATTTTATCTCTCAAAATGATGGATGTCATTAAAATGTGGAGAGTAGCAGAAGTAACTTGATGCAACCTATAAATATTCTTGTAAATACTTTCCAGCATTTCAGCAATAAATATGCATGCAAATTACAGCAAAGTGCAACAGTTACCGTACAGTGTTTGGCAGTGGTCAAAAAGGATTTAAAAAGTGATTTTGAATTGATTTCTTCTTGTAAACTTAGAGATATGAAACACATGACCTTGGTGTTTGAAAATAGTAGGTATTTTGGCAGGGGATTTTTACAGTGGGTGGTGTGAGAAAAACACCAACATTCTGGATTTGGACAGCAAAAAAATAACTGACTAACCCTGTAAATGTTGAAAATAGCTTACATTCCCCATGACTCTTCCAAAAAGTAGGCTTACTGGTTTTATCTCATATATAGTTTTTGGCCAAATTCTAAGACAATGTCAAATGTATCCTTTGCAGAAGAGACAATCATACAATAGAATACATTGCAATGACCTCCACCCCACACTTATGTTTCATTAAAATTGAATAAAAATCTGTATATAAGATGTTAAGATGCTGCCCATGTTGTCAGTAAGCAGAGAAGCAGCACACTAGGTTTTGGAACAGAGCTATTGTAAACAGGTTTGAGCTTCAGCAGACACTTACAAAACATTTGTTCAGCTGTTACTGTGAGCCCTGAAGACATACTACAGACTCAATAGGAATCTCTCTTTCGGCGTTTCCTTCTTTCTCTCTCTCTATCCCAAACTCATTTATTATTCATCTCTTTCTCTCTGGGAGCTGCCACACAGAAGCACAAACCAGTTGAAACAGAGCTAGCTCACTAACTGCCCCACTGACAGCTACAGATATCCTTCAAACAGGTCCAGGTACTGCCTTTCCCTAAGGAACGCCACTATCTGATCTGAGATCCAACACACAAATAGTAGGTTTGGGAAAAGAGAATAAGTTACTTTTTAAATCTACAGCACCACGGAAAAGAAATATATTATTTTTTGCTTTACTTGTGAAATTGCAGTCTGAATGAATGTGCTAAAAGAAGTTCTGTTGACACCAGCAGTGAATGTAGAGGACAGGACACATACAGTAGCATTAGTGCTGGCATAAAGAACATTTACCATTCAAGACTATCTGCTTTAGATCATCCCAGACGAGTAGGATGTTGGTGTTACCGAACCTGGCATGGTGGTCTGTAATCCATTATTTAAAGACACTGTTATTTGGTTGTTCCTTGCATTACTGTCCTGGATGGGAGCCTAACAAGACTATGAGCCAGATTGCATCAAACCCTTGATATATAGAGACTTTAGTCAGAGTAGAAGGCATAATTAATAGGACACAAATGAAAACATTGATGTAATAGACGGAAGTACAGTTTACTACTGTATGCTTTGGTGTTGATCATTCAGACATGTTTTTTTAATTGTTTTGTCAGGTAAAAGATCAACGCACAGGTTCACAACAGTAAAACATTCAATGCACTGAACTTTCATCATTCACAGACCTAATTTAATTCATCAAATTAAAGGGATAGTTTACTCAAAAAATCTAAATTCTGTCATTCATTTCTTACCCTCATGTTGTTCCAAACCTGTAAGACTTTTGTTCATCTTCTAAATTGTTTTTGACAATTTAGTACTTACCAAATAGTTTTTAATGCTAACAAAATTCTATTTTTAATTTGCTTTGTTTGTTGAGTAAATAAGTATGTACAACATTTGCAGATAAGACTGATCCTAGACTAGCAGATACAGCTTACAACTTTATCCCAGGGCAGCAATTGGAAGCTTCAGGTAGTAAATTAAACAAGCTAACTGTACCTCAGGTTCTACTGTATGCTTATATCCACACATCAAATTTACATAACCTCTGCATTTCTGTAGCATGCCTGCTTTAGAGGTCACACAGTGCCGTTCTTTTCCTCCAGTGAAGCTGTTGTGTGGCTGTGAATGTGTGCGTTGGGGCAGTCGCTGGTGTCGGAGTGGTTCTAGTCTTCCTGCCCTTCATGCTCAGTGACTGAGGCTGATTAATGGCTCGGCTCACCTTATTCCCATCTAGGTGTTCTTGCTATCCCTTTATAGCTCTTTCCTTCCTTCACTGCATGCTTCCTTTCTTTTATCTGTTCATCCTTCTCCATCTAGGCATTCCTTGAGCCATTCATACTGTCCATCGTTCTTGCCCCTTAATGTGCTATCTATTTCTTCATCCCTCTATCTGATGCAGATTCATTGCCTATCTGCTCCAGTCATCTCTCCAGTTCAGCCCATTACCCTGCACACTTCCTGTTTAATAAGAAGAGGTTAAATGGGATTCCTCACGCCTGACTGCCACTCCACCATTCACAGGCCATTAGGAGATCAATAAATTCACATGGCCGTGGCTGCAATCAAACTGTAATAAACATGCTTGAAATCTAAGGCATAAGAGAAAAAGAGAGAGAGAGAGAGAATGCACATTAGAACAGCACTGGTGAGAAACACAGGCTTTGAATGTTAAGTATGCATTATTTTTTTTTGTGCAATATTTTAGGTCTGTCACCCTTATTTTCCTTACCTCACCTCAGCTACATCCAAAACTTGCCAAGCACTAGTAAATTTATTTTTGTGAAAAAGAAATAAAATAAATCTATCGTAAATCTATAATAAATATAAATACATACATACGCAATAGAGATAATTTACCACAAAGTAAAAAAGTTATATAATAATTAAAAAAATAAATAAATAAATAAAAAAATAAAAAAAAAAATATATATATATATATATATATAATTTTCTCACCTTCATTAAGTTCCAAAGTTGTGAGACTTAATCTTTCTTAATCTTTCTTAGATGGAGCGCAAAAGGAAAAAAAAAAATGATTGGTCCTTTTTTTTCCCTTTAGATTATTACATCCTATTACAGGGTAAGAAATGACCCTTTTCTATTAAAGGAATAGTTCACCCAAAAATGTAAATTACCCCATGATTTACTCACCCTCAAGCCATTCTAGGTATGTATGACTTTCTTCTTCCAGACGAACAGTCTGAGTTGTTTTAAAATTTATCCTGGCTCTTCCAAGCTTTATATTGGTGGTTGATAGTGGCTGTTATTTTGAAGCTCCAAAAAGTGCATATATCCATCGTAAAACAAACCCATACACCATACACACGGGTGGTTAGCACATGTCAGATCCATGGGTTTTAGTAACAATAATATTTTACTTTTTAAAATTATAAACTCAAATCAGTGACTTCCGGCAACAATGGAAGCTCAGGTGATGATAAACCAATGAGGATAGAGCAATACTAAATGCTGGTAACGAAATAAAAGTCGAAAACGAAAAGTTAAAAAAATTTAAAAACACGCATACGGCCATTGCCGGAAGTTCGTGATTTGAGTTTATAATTTTAAAAATGGAAATATTTTTGTTACATAAACCCATGAATCCGCTTCGGAAGACATGTGTTAACCCCCTGGAAGCATATGGGTTAGTTTTACGATGGATATATGTGCTTTTTGGAGCTTCAAAATAACAGCCACTATCCACCACCATTATAAAGCTTGGAATAGCCAGGATAAATTTTAAAACTGTGTTCGTCTGGAAGGACTGAAAAGTAATTTACACCTAGGATGGCTTGAGGGTGAGTAAATCATGGGGAAATTTTCATTTTTGGGTGAACTATTCCTTTAAAGGGCAATATTTGCCCCCTGAAATTGATTTTCAGGGACTTTTTTTTTTTTTTTTTTTTGTGAGGGCAATTTTAATAATCACCTTATTATTCTCATAGGGCTGCAATATGACTAAATCAATATTTGTTTCATTTTGGGCATGTCACATTCTGGCTTCTGACATGTCGCTCCATGGCATTAGCCAAATCTAGCACACGTTATGCAAAAACTCCAATTATGATCACTGAAGCTACAAAATTAATATTTTAATTACATTGTATCTGCACTGTGTTGTATATGATGAGGGAATTCATCTACGGCTCCAGAGTTTTCAGCACTGATTAATCTAAGCGCCTATGATTGGTCAATTCATTCCTATATTCAACAGATACGTGTTTGATTGGTTATAAGGCTCAACGCTGCACAAAACAGCATGTAATAGCAATCTGATGCATTGTGGGTGAC
The DNA here is from genome assembly GCA_033026305.1 of Cirrhinus molitorella. Classification (NCBI taxonomy): domain Eukaryota; kingdom Metazoa; phylum Chordata; class Actinopteri; order Cypriniformes; family Cyprinidae; genus Cirrhinus; species Cirrhinus molitorella. Next base: position 17,851,224 of record CM065120.1, on the reverse strand, counting down.
TCTAAATGTAATTCTGTGAATTACTGTTGCTATGTCTCACATGCCAGCAGCAAGAAAGAAAAGTTAATTTTGGTATGAAACAAAGTCTCAGCTTTTAAATTTGGTCGTTTTGTTGCTATTTAATGTGTCATGACAGATCACTGTGGCACCTCAGTTCAAGCGACATCTTCAAGCGGTCATCTTTTCCTCTCTAATAGTTATAGCACAAAATAAACTAAAAATGAATGAACATTAGAAGGTATTAGAAGGTATCTTGTTTCAAACGTCTGAAATATGGCAATACATACCATTTTTCCACCAACATTGATCTATTCTCGTCTCTGGTTTGTTTGTCAGACAAAATATACAGAATTGGCATTATGATTGGTCAGATTGCCCGTCAGTCGAACCCCTGACAATTGGTCAGTTATGGTGAATGTTGATCTGAAGTGATGAAAAAGTCATGTATTCTATATGGCTGTTCTGACTGAGGTCACATTGAAAAAAACATTCCTGTATCGTATTTAGGTATACATATGTCAAATCCAAATGCCAAATCGGTACTGAAAAGATCAGATTACATTTGATTTTTACTGTTTGCCAATAATGAAAAAAAAAGAAAGCAAAAGAAATCAGATTTGGGCCACTTTCACATGAATTCTGAATTATTCAATGTGCTGTTTGACACTATTATGTAAGAAAAAAAACATCCTAATAATCACTTTGCCATAATGACCATATATATTTGGGGGAAGAAAAAAAAATATTTATGGCCAGTACATTTTCTCAATTCAGTCACTATTAGAAGGTGTGGCAAAAAGTCAGTTTTGCGCATCACGTCCCGGTTTGTAGAGTTAAATTAGAAAAAATAAACTAGAAGGGTGTAATTTAGCGTGGCTCTTAGAACAGCATGCATGTTTGTCTGGAAACAGCAGGTATGGCACCGACTCTGGATCATCTCACTGGGTTCTGGTTCCAGTTTTAGTTTTGCATCTTGCATATCGGGCCTGGTTTGGGCAGGACTGGGATTTGTCAATCTGAGCAGCTGAGTTTGAGAGTTTTGATGGCAAGGCGTATGTGTGTAATTCTGTGTATGTAAAATCCAGTGTGCACACGTGTGTGTGCGTGTAGAGTGTGGGGCGTGTGGAATGTCTCACGGCAGATTAGGGTCACTCAGGAGACTGGGCCATGTTTACTCAGACGATGATTACTTCCTGTCTTTGCCCTGCCACCACAAAAAAGAACATGACAGGCACAAAGGGTTCCCTTTGCACATGAAATAACCACGCACACACATACACACAGTTCTTTCCTCCAATCAAGCCCACTTTTACTCAAGTCCGATACTATCTGACCTTTAAAGGCTTACGTTTAAAGAGAACCCCTTCCCCCAAAACCTCTTCTAAGTGTTCATAGGGACCTTATTATGCAAAATAAGAAAATTTGGTCACAGCTTGTTGTACAGCTAAATTGCCTTGTCAAGGGTTAGAGTAAATCAGGTGACTCATGGAGCATGACTGTTTGTGTGTGTGTGTGTGTGTGTGTGTGTGTGTGTTTGTGTGCATACATACGGGGTATTTCCATCATTTATATGTGTAGAATGTAAAGAGACCTCATCAGATACGCACTAGTGCTCCTAAAGAGATTGGCCCCTCTAGCATGGCTAGCTCCCATATAACCTTCTCTCCTCATTGGCTGGACGCTCTGACCTGAGAACTGCCTCATTCTACTATGGTAGTAAATGTCAGGAGAAGATTTAATGAGGATGAGTCAGGTGCCTGGGCAAGACGCATCCACATATTAGCTTAAACAAACTGTCCCGATGTGACACGCTCGACCTTCATCCTGTTGGCGATGCCAACTCCTATGCCACATTGCTAAGTCACTAACTGCATACTAGACAGCATTACATGAAACAGGACGATCTGTTTGACAACTCAGTGTTTAATCCCAATGTTTGGGATTGAATGGGGTGGATAAATAACTCTTTAATATTAAGTAAAGTTGTATTTAGCTTGTAAGATGTGCATATTTAAATGGTTGTGAGAGACAGCATTTTTTGTGCTGTGTTAAGGTTTTTTGTTGTGGAAAAGTATATTGTGGGGTCCGAAAGTTTGAGACCATATGTGATATACAATGGCCTCCACTAATATTGGCACACTTGGTAAATATAAGAAAAGGTGGCTGGGAAAATACTGTAAATCTGCGTCATTTATCCTTTTAATCTTTCATCCAAAAAATGTACAAAATTCCAAAAAATCATTGAAGTAAAACAATTAAAGTGAGGAGAAACCTGCATTTATTAAATAAATATTTTTCTCCAATTTATGTAGGCCACAATTATTGGCCCCCCTAGTAAATGCAAGTAAAAATCAAAGAAAATAAATAGTATAAAAGTAAAAATCCTGATTATCTCCCACTTTCAATTTTTTACTTCAGTGAAAGTTTAGAATTTTGTGTTTTTTATTTATTTATTTATTTTTTATTGTAGATCAAAAAGATATGTAGATTTATTTTTACAGCCACTTTTGCTCATATTTACCAAGGATGCCAATATTAGTGGAGGGACACAGTATTTAAAATGTGTTTTTTTTTTTATTAAATTATATTATCAGAAAAAAACTATTTGAATAATTTGTAAATAAAAAGTTTTATCCTGAAATATTTCAGGATGTCTTATTATTTGGAACGTCCACCTTTTGCTTTTGAGCAGCACTCAAGCTCTATGAAGTCTACAATTTTGAGCAAACCTAATAATACATCCAGCACAATTTCACAACATCCCAAAAAACTTCTTGGATTCAATGTTTGTAAGTGTTTTTTTATTTTATTTTATTATTATTATTTAAAAAAAGTATTTTTCCCTGATTCCTGATTGTCTCAAGTGTTGACTTTTGGACCCCACTGTATGTTTATTGCCTGAAAATTTGACACCTTTGTACAAAACAGTATGAACAGACTGTACCTTTATCCCTCACGTACTAGGTTTTGTTTCCCAAATTAAATATGCCTACTAAATCTACTATTACCAAGGTCTTTGAAACTACTTTATTGAACTAAATGCCTTACACAAATAGTGACTTGTCTTGACAAAGACTGAAAGATCTCATACTGAATAGGTGACGCAATGTGGTTTTGCCAAACACCAAAGACTTGGTCAAGAAATGAAGAACTGATGCCACACAGAGTGTCAAATTCCATTGCTTTTGAGTAGAAATCAACCAATCATATAATTGAAACGAGGTGTCTTCCCTTGCATGGCCTCTTCTGAACCCCGCTTCTTTAGAATGGTATTTCCAGACACAGTAGTCCTGTCATCTGTGTTCCATCAATGCCTCTAATGAGATCACTAGTGGATTTACACTATATAAAGAAGAGTTTGTGTGGTGGAGGCTATTGTTACCAGCAGAGTGTGCCGAACCAGATCAAAGCAGGAAAGTGGGATGAAGAAAGAGAGATGAAGAGCAGAATAAGAGTTAGAAACAGACGGAAAGGATTGATGTAAAGAAGTGCAGTCTAAGCAGAGTGGAAAAAGAGAGAGGTGGAAGAGTGAAGAAATACAATGAGAGGGACGTGGAAAGCCTCCTGACTTCCTGATGCTTTCATGAATGCAGTTAGAGCAAAAGCAGTCAGACGAAAGCTGGGACATTTCTGGCATACCTTGCTCTCTCTCTCTCTTTAGCGTGGGATTGTGACAGTTTCTCTATTGGTTCATGAAAATCCCAACAGAGATTCCAAATGCATCGCACACATCTGAACTTGACCAAGCTGGACTGTGTGACAGAGTGATACTTGCACTGATGCAGTAGGTCCAAGTGATCAAATATATAATTAGCAATGATTTTGGTGTCAGTAGAAAATTAGGCAATTTCACAAGCATTTTTAATGCACTTTTTATTTGTTTGTTTATTTTGGCTTTATATGTGGTTTCATGAGCTTTCCTTGTGTCAGTGTACACAAACTTTTATTCTGGATTTTATACTCAATTTGACAGCACCAATAAATATGCATGTAGTAAACAGTAATGTGATATATGTATTTTTGTGTGTCTAGATAGATAGATAGATACCAAATGGTAACAAATAAATATAAGCTTATTGCACCTTTTTTATTACACAATGGGGAGAACATTTAGCTGTTCATAAGGTGAATTGCCTGGGGGGAAAATCTGTTCTTGTGCCTGGTTGTCCTGGTATTTGGGGCTCCGTAGCGGTGATTTTCTGAGCTCTTTTCCTCACTCTGAATGTATACAGTTCTTGAAGGGTGGGCAGGGGAGCACTAATAATCCTATCTACAGTCCAGACTGCAGATAGATAGATAGATAGATAGATAGATAGACAGTAATATTTTGAGAATAAAGTCGAAAATTATGAGAATAAAGTGGAAATATTACGAGAATAAAGCTGAAATTATGAGAATAATGTCAAAATGTTTACAGAATAAAGTCAAAATCTCGAGAATGAAGTAAAAGTTACAAGAATGAAATTGTAGCAATTAAAGTTTTAATATATTAAGAATATAGCCTGCGTATGCAAATGGCCCACATTGGGAGCACTGGGGGAAGTTGCCAGGCAACTGTATTTGTTAAAAATATATGTGGGATTATTAGCAGAAATCATACCATGTGTTATCATCGCAGGGACAGTATGCTTGGAAATAATATTTCACGTCTTTGATTGCATTCATTAGGCCTATTTTTGTAGTGTGTCAGCCACCCAGTAATGGCAATAAGCTTTGTGCTTTTGGTACTTTTAATATAAAACAAAGTCTCAGGTTTCAAAATCTGCCAGTTTTTTAATAAAATACAAACTATGTGACTTGCAGTAATGTTTTTCACGCTCTTTAATGTGGCGGGACAAATCACTGTATTCATGTGAATCAGTCGACTTTTCGAATACAATGAGATATTCGTTTGATTAAATTATATGATTTTCTTTGTGAAAATTAACCACCTACTTCGCAAAAACGTCTGTGGCAGCCAATCTTTCATTCCTCACATGTATTTAATTAAAAACAACAATAAAACATTCTAAAGGTTGAATCCAACTCGTTAACATAAGTTATGTCTTTTCTAAGGTATATAAGTGACTATTCACAAACTGTTTTATTCATGGTATAATACAGTAATTGCAATAATTTTGTGATTTGTTGCTTTTAATATAACACAGCTCAGATTTCAAATTCTGTCAGTTTTATCACAAAATACAAATTATAAATGTGTTTTTCTTCATAATTTCAAGTTTATAGCACAATATAAACATGTATAGTCTAATTTAATGAAACAAATGTCTCACTGTAATCGGAAAGATGACTGATTCACATACTGCCTAAACTGAGGCGAATACAACGATCTGTCATGCCACATTAAAGAGCATGAAAAACACATTATTTTAATAGACATATTGTTTGTATTTCGCTGTAAAACCGACAGATTTTGAACGCTGAGACTTTGGAATATCTCTTGGTGCTCCCAAAGGGTAGAATATACTCTTAAAATATTATAACTTTATCTCGTAATTGCTACAAATTAATTATTGTAATTTTACATTTATTCTCGAAACTCTTTGAGTTTATTCTCAAAATTGTAACTTTATTGTTCAAATATTTCTACTTTAATTCTCGTAATTTTGACTCTATTCTCGTAATCTTAGATTTTGTTTTATTTTTGTAACATGGATGTAAAACACCGTCGTAGATAGATAAATATTCATTAATAAAATATTAAAGATTAGATAACATTTTGTTGCTATATCATCCAGCCCTAAAAGACAGAGATGTAAAACCACATGTTTGTATATGCTTTTACTATGAAAAGCCTGTCCATATTTCTGCCATTTATTTCTCAGTGTCGCTCTTCCTCACACTCTTTTTATGGTCAAGATCCTCTCTCTAGTCTTTCTCCAGTCCGCACGCACACTTTTCTCTGCTTTAACATACTTTTAGACACAGAAATGCACATAAATCCAACTCCTGTGTAGCCTTTTCCCATTATTATGATCATTATTTCCACCACTTTTCTTTTCTTACTTTTTTCCACACACACACATTACTTTGAGTCTGTATTAGCTGATATTGTCCAGGGCAAGTTAGCCACTATCTCAAGGTGACGTTTATAGTCCTATATCTCTTCATTAGTGCCACCATAACCCTGACTTTCTGTCTTTCCCAGGCTGTGGAGTCTCAAATCAGAAGTTTTGGACAGACACCCTGCCAGCTGCTAATTGAGCCCCACCCGCCACGCAGCTCTGCCATGCAGGTGGTGAGTAACACACACACAAAAAACTCTCACTGTATAATTATCATCCTTAACATGCAGACATTCTCAAATTTATCAACATGTCCACAAAACTGTTAAAGATAAACTCTACTGCACATCATGCCAGTGTATTGTCATATGATAATAAGCTCATGTCACTCTTTATTTGAATCAGGGAAATGAAAACAAATGTGCAGAAAGTTTTTTTTTTCTTCTCCCTTTTGCTTACAAAATGTTTGCATACAATCTCTTTTCTCCTCTATCGCTCTATAAGCAGGACTCAGTGTTGAATCAATAATCATTCCGTGCACTTCCACCACAGAAAAAGGGTTTCTGGCTCATAAAAAATGGTTCACTTTATGGCTTAGTGACATACTGATCTTGAACCAGAAAATACTAAACTAACAATGCTTGAGGGCACAATAATGTCATTGAACACACCAATTAATGTTCAAAACAACAACGTTAGGACCCCTTTGAAAACAAGATGATGCATCTCAAGGGGTTTATGCCAAAGAATACATTTGTTGCAACTTATTTTGCCATAAAAAAGCTAGATTGCATAAAACTAGATTGTACCCATTGTAATCATTCAGAGATCTCTTCAGATCTTTACTTTATTGATGCTGCATTACTCATTGAGCCACATCATTTTTGCTGTCAATCTAAAATAAAATAAGTTATTTGGATAGGGTAGGCTCTCATGCCGGTGGAAACATAGGCTTGGTCTGAGAATGGTTTTGGATGATCCATTTTTGTTGGCAAAAGAGTTTGATAGCTGCCTGCTTAAATTAACTTGTTCACTATTCTATGCTTTACGTCCTCCACTCCACTCTCCTGTCCTCTTTCAGTGAGCCCCCAGCAATAGAAAGGGTCCCAGAAGTGGGAAAAGACTTGTGGTTAAGCATAGAGCGCTGAGGTGATAGGGTCTTTAGTCTAGAAACTAAGAGACTGTGGGTGACAGCTAGAAACCCCCATTAGCTGTGTGTTTTTGTGGCGATGACAGCCCCTGCCTGCCTATGTGAAAACAAACTCACACACTCTCCTCTAAATGTCCACATGCAGATATAGTTATAGGCTTAGAACTGGATTTTGAACTTTGACACTAAACAATTTATCCCTTGAACTGTCACTCCCATTTTTGAATATAGATGTAAAAATGCACAACTTACATTTTTATAATTGATGAACGAAAACATTTTGTAATGTAAATTTGATGTACATTTTCCATGGTAATGCAATGTCTGATTTTAAAATGTTTTTCAATGGATGAATTTAGATATTTAAGTTTTCAATTGATATATAATTTCTTATAATTTCTAGTGAAAAATTTTTGTGACAAAGATCAGAACTGTGATGATGTGGATTTTTTTGAGGTGCACTCTTGTCATAAATTAATCTATTACTTTTCCTACGTAATTTATAAGACAAAACAGTGAAAATATCTAGTTAGGAGTCTTAGACCTTTCCAACGATATATAGTGTGTCATGATTAGACAAACTTAGGCGTCCCAATGAGGTACAGAAGTCCCCAAGTGGCATGTTATTGCTAGTTTTATTAAATTCAATACTTTTAGTAATTCATAGTGTTGTTATTATTCATACATTTTAGACATTCTTCGCTGTTCATCAAAGGGATCATTCACCCAAAAATTACTTTAATTACTCAGCCTCATGTCATTCCAAACCTGTAAGACCTTTTTTCATCCTCCGAACACAAATTAAGCTATTTTTTGATGAAATCTGAGAGCTTTTTGACCCTCCATAGACAGCAATGTAACTGAAATGTTCCCAGAAATGTAGTAACATTGTTAAAATAGTCCATGTGACAATAGTGGTTCAACCGCAATTTTACGAAGCAACAGTTCTTCTCTTGTCACTGTCCTCCATTATTGAGAGTATGTGTATATAAAGCGGACAATTGTGAGACAGAGGAGAATAATTGTTTAATAAAGTCGTTATTTTTGTTTTCCTTGTACACAAAAAGTATTCTCATAGCTTTGTAAAGTTACGGTTGAACCACTGATGTCACATGGACTATTTTATCAAATCTTACTATGTTTCTGGGTCTGGGAATATATCTGTCTATGCAGGGTCAGAAATGTCTCAAATTTATTCTAAAATGTCTTAATTTGTTTTCAGAAGATAAACAAAGCTCTTACAGGTTTGGAACAACATAAGAGGGAGTAAATAATAACAGAATTTTTGGGTGAACTCTCCAGGGTTCCCACAGGTCACGGAATTTCTGGAATATCATGAAATTTTAAAAGATCTATTCCAGACATTTAAAGTCAGGGAATTTTATATTTATTTCGTCCAAGTCATGGAATATCAGGGATTTTTGTTTGTTGCTTTACATTTTTATAATTTTTCAATACCGTATTTTGTTTTATCGGGTTGTTTCATGCGTTTGGTTATGGTTATGAAAGCATAAAAACCATAAATTAAAGTGCAATAACTGGTAAAAGCAAATAAATAAATAAATAGTAGTGTATATGTGTGTCTTGTACTAAAAATGTCTGTGAACAAGTAAATAAATCTTGCAAATGGATGGATTCATTCATTATAGGTCATGTAATTTCAGCTTTTTAGTCTGAAAGTCAGGGAATTTGACATTTAGCTTAGAGTGGGAACCCTGACTCTCCTTTTAAAGCCTATTGAGTGAAATATCTTTGAATTATCTTCAATTAAAATACAGAAATATCATTGCTTCCTTGCTTCAACAATCCCTAACCCCCACTGTACCACCAACAAAAGACGCATTTTAAATTAGATGATATGACAAGACAAGACGACTTCTTTTTAAATGAACAATTTTCAATACATCCAGTGGCGTTCTCTCTATAATCCTTTCATCTCTTTTTCTCTTTCTGTCTGTACTTTCTTTCTCTCCCTCTTCCATGTCTCCAGTAGGTTAATGAGAGTAGATCCTCTGTTTAATGGCACTCACAGGCTGAACACTATTTAAGAGGTGCTAGCTGTCTGTCTAATTTACTGCAGGCACACCAATTAGCCCTGTGTCTCCATACTGTGTCTAAAAATCACACACACATGTCAGGATTAGACAGCACAAACATAAGACAACAGTTAGACAGGATTAGAGCAGTTTTATGGTGACATTGAGAGAGACGTACTAAAATATATGAGCTTATTTATAATAATACACTTTCTACAATAGTTTTCTATAGTCGGTTAAACGAATCAGTTTAAAATATTAGTTAAAAATAGACATTCTGTATGTGAAGTGATTCATTTGCAATGTGTCCACCTTTTTCTTTAACGGAGAAGAAAGCCTTTGGGTGAGACTTCTGATTTGTTATCCGCTATAGAGAAATAACTAGAAGCGTAACAAGTTGCAGTACACTGCCAAAAATGCTTTTCTTACTTAGATTTTTTGTCTCGTTTCCAGCCAAAATATCTAGTCCTAAATTAAGAAGGATTTTCTAGACAAGTAAAAATGGATTCGTTTTCAGAAAAAAATAAGTCAAAATTAAGTGAGCTTTTGCTTAAAACAAGCAAAATAATCTGCCAATGGGGTAAGCTAAATCATCTTATTTCAAGATGAGAACTAGATTATTTTGCTTACCCCAGTGGAAGATTATTTTGCTTGTTTTAAGCAAAAACTCACTTAATTTTGACATTTTTTTTCTGAAAACAAGAAAATAAAAAATAAATTTGATCCTTCTTGATTTAAGAATTTTTAGATATTTTGGCTGGAAACAAGACAAAAAATCTAAGTAAGAAAAGCATTTTTTGCAGTGTAAACGGTAAAACTGTTTGCCCTACAAACCAGTGTGTTCATAATTAAGATAATACATTAAAATAACATGGTAAGACACACCAATTTGCAATATCAAGCAGCAAAACGAGCTGAGACCGGAACCCTGCAAATTTACAAATTCTGTGCCTGTTCTTACGGGGAAAAAAGGTGGATAGAAACATCATTATAAAGCAACAGCCAGTTGTATCGCTGGTTGAGAGTGACAGTGCAGCTGCCCAGTCTGAACACTATCTCCTGCCTCTACAAACACAGCCCTGCCTCACTGAGGAAGTCAACTTGATGGTTGGATGACTTTGCTGCCAAGTAATCAAACAGCTGTGTATGTGCATATACCTTTTAAGCTTTTCTTCATCTGCTGATTTTTAAAGTGGAAAGCAGATTATAATGTTACTAATGGAGGTTGGAATATACCGTGGCAGCCTAAAGGAAAGTTTAGATTTATTTGAAATCTGCTATGATATTTTGAAACTTCAGGCCTTTACAAACTGTTTTCCTACTGTTGATATGGTACTCATTACCCAGGAATTGTAACTTAGGGTGCAACTTAGCCTAGCAGAAGCATTACTGAAATTCTCAGAGGTCCAAAAATGTCAAATATATCATTGATTTTAGTGAAACAAACGTGTTTAGCCACTTTGATCTCTCTCTCTCCGTTCTCTTTTCTCCAGCTTTAAATTACTTCTGCATCGCATTTAATCTGTTCATGAACTTTATCACTAGCCTGCAAAAAAATAGTGCTTATCTGGAATGTTATGGCTAATATGAGGTAGCAATCAGTTTTTGGCCAGTGCTAATGCAATCATTTATTTATGTGATCACAATTACTCACCCTCATGTCGTTCCAAACCCGTAAGACCTTTGTTCATCTTCAGAACACAAATTAAGATATTTTTGATGAAATCCAAGAGCTTTTTGACTCTGCATAGACAGCAATGCAACTGAAACATTCAAAGCCCAGAAAGGTAGTAAGGAAATGGATAAAATTTTCCATGTCAAATCAGTGGTAAGGTGATGTACCTTAATTTTATGAAGTTACGAGAGTACTTTTTGTGCGCAAAGAAAACAAAAATAAGAGTACCACGCATGTACCACTGGTTTGTTTGCGCACTTAAACTATTCTTGTAGCCTAATAAAATTAGGGTTAAATCACTGATGTCACATGGACTGTTTCAACAATGTGCTTACTACTTTTCTCAGAGATCCAAAAAGCCCTTAGATTTCAATTAAATTCTCATTACATTCACAACCTTCAATCCAGTGATGATATTATTTCATAATAACCTCTGACCTCAATCTCAGCTTGTATGCTCTTTTACGCCGTTCTGTCTTGCTGCCTAATTTCCCATCTTTCCCTGCTTCTCTTCCACTTTTCTTGTCCTCTCTCCAACCATCACTCTCTTTGCCTCTACACTTCCTCGTTCCCTGCTGATGATGGCGGTATTGGACTCAACAGTATCTCCTTCTGCAGACCCCACTGATGTTCACAGAGCAGATGCAGCAGGACGTCATCATGGTACTCAAGTTCCCGTCCAACTCACCTGTCACCCATGTGGCCGCCAACACACAGTCAGGCCTGACCAACCCTGCAGTCATCACAGTCACCGCCAACCGCCTCTTCGCTGTCAACAAGTGGCACGGCCTCACTGGTGAGCAAGAATGATCAGACAGTTGGTGTCTGTTGAATCATGTGATCTGTTTATTTATACCCCTTATACTGGTTAGTTACTTTGTTAGCCAGGTCAACTCAATCTCATAAGAAAACCTATCTAATTTATGAAGTGATGATTTTTTTATCAGTTCTTACAATGTGATTCAAACAAAACTTAACTGTCATTGGGGCATAAGCAGATAATATGAAAACATACAAACTATAACATACAAAATACCCACCAATACACCAAAATGTAAAATAGCTACAAATGAGGGTGTGTTGAGGTTATGCCAAGTTTGATTTTAGATGCAGGATGACGTTCTGTTTCACACATTCTATAATGCAAACTTCAGTAGCTTGATCCCTCTAAACTCTGGTTGTGTATAATCATCAGCTTGTTAGACATTGATGACTCAGCCTGAACTGGATCAAATGTGACACTTCTTCTGCCTTGCGTTCAGCTTTCTGTCCACCTCCATTTATCAGCCTCTTCTTATTTTTTTATTTATTAAAGATCAGTCTAATTGAAAGAAGTGCTACAAGGCATTCATCATAAATCATCATCATAAAGAGGAATGGTGGTTCCCAGATTCTGGGAATAATACATTTTGAATTAATGTTTTCAGAAAATGTCCAAAAATGCTGTTAAATACCAAAAAAACAGTGTGTTTGTGTCTGTTTTTGATGCAGTAATGTACACTACCAGTCGAAAAAAAAATTTAACAGTAAGATTTGTAATGTTTAGCAAGCCTGCATTTATTTTATCCAAAGTACAGAAAAAAAAACAGTAAAATTTAGCTTTTAAATAACTGCTTTCTATTTGAATATATTTTAAAATGTAATTTATTCCTGTGATTTCAAAGCTGAATTTTTAGCATCATTACTCTAGTCACATAATCCTTCAGAAATCATTCTAATATTCTGATTTGCTGCTCAAAAAATCTGAATATTAGAACAGCGGAGTATAATTTTTTCAGTTTTCTTTGATGAATAGAAAGTTCAGAAGAACAGCATTTATCTGAAATAGAAATCTATTATTAACATTAGAAATGTCTTTATCATTACTTTCTAAATTTAAAGCATCCTTGCTAAATAAAAGTATTAATTAAAATAAAATAAATAAAATAAAACTGACTGCAAGCTTTTCAGTGGTATAGTGTATAATGTTAAAAAAGCTTTATATTTTCAGATAAATGCGGGTCTTTGGATCTTTCTGTTCATCAAAGAATCCTGAACAAAATGTACTCAACTGTTTTAAATATTTATAATAATAGTAAAAAATGTTTCTTGAACAGCAAATCAGCATATTAGAATGATTACTAAAGGATCATGTGACACTGAAGACTGTAATGATGCAAAAAATTCAGCTTTGAAATCACAGGAATACATTACATTTTAAAATATATTTAAAAAGTTATTTTAGATGGTACAAATATTTCAACATTTGAATGTTTTTGCTGTATTTTGGATCACATAAATGCAGGCTTGGTGAGCACTGTTCAACTGGTAGTGCACAGAGACATGAATACAGCTACATTTTATTTTTTTTTGCATTACTATTATTATTATTTATTTTTTTTACAGAAGAGCAGTGTTCTTTGTTTTGTTATTATTGTCATTTGTCTGCTGTAGTAAATAGCTGTTGACTGACCTCTATAAATAAGTATGCTGAGGGTAAGTAATATTAAATCTATTTTTCATCTGTCCTCTCTCTTTCTCTCAGGTCATCAAGGCTCTTCTGTGCAGGACCAGCAGTACCAGTTACCGGTTGAGATTGACCCTTTGATAGGTTTGTGGCTTGTCAATCGTCAGTAGAGTGATTTGTGATTGGCTGTTGTGAGTTGCGAGGGCCCAGCCCTTGGGAGGAGATGAGTGCTGTTTTTCACCCAGCCGCCATTCAGCTTCAGATCAGCATTTGCATGCAAATTGGAAAGCAATGAGCTGTGGCTTAGCCTGTACATCATCAGCTCTCTCTCTTTCTTTCTCGGTCTCTCTGCCCTGTCAGACTGAATGAATATGAATGGTGTAATAATGTCTGATTGAAGCCGCGTGGCACACGCTGTCAGGACAATATGTCCTCCTCTCATTCCTCCAACCTGTTGATAAGGAAGAGAAAGAGGATAAAGGGATGAGAGAGGGAAAATGTGGGATAACGTGGCTGAAGCCTCTCTGAAGTTTCTGTCTCTCTTCCTATTCATCTTATATATGTCTCTCCCAGTTTATCTGTTTGTCACTTCATGGCTGCCATCTTGATCCTTACTTATCGATGTGTGTCCTCTTTCTACTTACCTGTGCTCTCTCCAAACCTCCACCTATGTCATTCACCACTACTTCGTTAAATCTGAATTCAAGCCTTCAGCAATCCAAAATCATAATGAAATTAGGAAAGTCTGAAACAATTGAATTTGGGCAAATTGAGCAAATATTTGTCCCACCTTTTAGTTTATTTTGAAATGATCTGGATCTGGTAATGTGTCCACTTGGGCAGCTTCCAGAATTCTTTTTACAAATAGTCAACAGATAATGAACAATATCTGATTTCAGGTGTATGGAGTGAATTGTAAATAAATATTATGAAAAATAAATATTAAGAAATGTAAATAATTTTATCATGTACAGGTTAAGGTCAAAAGGTTACATCCCCCTTTCAGAATCTGCAAAAGGTTAATTATTTTACCAAAATAAGAGGGATCGTACAAAATGAATCTTATTGTTTATTTACGTTTCACATAAAAGATGTTTACAAATAGCCCACAAGAGAAAATAATAGTGGAATTCATAAAAATGACCCCGTTCAAAAGTTATTTTTAGTTGTTTAGTGATAGTGGTCATGAGTCCCTTGTTTGTCCTGAACAGTTAAACTGCCTGCTGTTCTTCAGAAAAATTCAGGTACCACAAATTATTTGGTTTTCCAGCATTTTTGTGTATTTTAACCCTTTCCAACAATTACTGCATGATTTTAAGATCCATCTTTTTACACTGAGGACAACTATTACAGAAGGTTCAAATGCTCACTGATGCTCCTGAAGGAAAAACGGTGCATTAAGAGCCAGGGGGTGGAAACTTTTGAAAAGAATGGAGATTTTTATTACAAGTACATTTTCTTATTTTGCCTAAATATCATATTGTTTCATTTAGTACTGCCCTTAAGCGGCTACAGAAGATAGCTACATGTTTCCCTGAAGACAAAATAAGTTAAAAATAAGCTCTTAATGCATGGTTTTCCTTCTGAAGCATCAGTGAGTGTTTAAACCTTTTGTAATAGTTGCATATGAGTCCCTCAGTTGTCCTCGGTAAGAAAAGATGGGTCTCAAAACCATACAGTCATTGTTGGAAAGGGTTCAAGTACACAAAAAGAAAAAAGGTTAATAAAAAAAAAAAAAAAAAAAAAAGAATTTGTGGGACTGTTCAGGACAAACAAGGGACTCATGAACAACTATCACTAAACAAAAAACTGCTGTGGATCATTCAGGTAACAACACAGTATTAAGAATCAAGGGAATGTAAACTTTTGAATGTGACAATTTTTCTAAATTTTCTCTTGTGGACTATATGTAAACATTTTTTATATAAAATATCTTATTCAGGTCAGTACTAAATAAACAATAACATGCATTTTGTATGATCCCTCTTATTTTTGGTAAAATAATTTATAATAACATTTTCAGATTCTGAGGGATGTAAACTGACCTCAACTGTATGTTATAAATTTGTAAAGAAAAATATAATATAATATAATATAATATAATATGATATAATACACAAAAAAGAAATAGTTTACAATGCATTTTGCATTTAGTTTCAAAACCATTGGCCATAATAGGACAATGACTTGAGGGAAATTTTTACCTACCAAATCAATAAATAGACATGAAATATAGATTTAAGTTGAAATTATTGTATTGTAAGAGAAGCAAGGGATGCAAAATGTATGAATCTAGCACAGCTATGTAGGAAAGATTTATCAAAAACAACAAATCACACTCCCCTCTCTCTGTCCTCTGTCTCTCTGTGTAGGGAGAGACATCTTTCATGGCTCATTTTCGTTCATTCCTGCTCTAGAATGTCATGTTATGTATTTAGACGGACTGCATTCCACACAGCTCACACATTTAAACACAGTAAATTCTGCATGACTCTGCTGTTGATAATCTGTCCACTTGCTCCAGCACAGACGCAGCGCTGGTGTGTGTCATGAGCATGTCTGGGCCTCACACACCTGACTCTGTGTAGGCTGGCCTCCTCGATCTCTCTCTCACATGTGTTAAAAAAAAAAAAAAACATAAAAAAAAACATGTAATTTACAACGTTTTGGTCACATCATTTTTTTATGATTAGTCTTTCCTTTGCCAAAAGAAGGCTGTTTTTCAAACATTTATGGTAGAGGAAAATGTGAAAGCTTTTTACTGTTCTGTCTTCTGCTGTTTTATGTATTCCTTCACAAATCATGTGCATACACAGTATTCATGACAAATGTCATCTTTTCTCATTCTAAACAGTTAACATCTTTATAATCTCGTAAGAGGTTGTCAGGAATTCACTCACAAGACATTGGAATAGACCTTTAGGGTCAAGACTCTTTATTTTCTCACCATCTAACTCCCTTACTTAATGTCTCTGCTGCTCTGTGACTGTCTTTCCTTCTGTATTTCTCTCCTTAATCATTGCTTTATTTTTCTTAGATGTTTCCATTTCTCTCCATTTCACCCAGTAATTTTCTAACCTAAAAGCTGTGTTAGTATTTTTATAACAAGTGACATTTTAACAAGTGACTCTCTCTCTCTCTCTGTTTACAGCTAATAATGTGGGCATTCACAGAAGGCAGATCTCAGATCTGTTAGATCAGAGCATCCAGGTAAATGCTCAGTGTTTTGTCATCACGGCTGACAACCGCTTCATCCTGCTGTGTGGCTTCTGGGACAAGAGCTTCCGCGTCTACTCCACTGATACAGGTAACTGCAACGACCTCTGTGTCTACGGAGAAACCGCCTCCACCACAGTACACAAAGGAATGGGTCAAAAGTCACAAATGAGCCTGCAGACTGCATTACAACTCCATCGCCCTGAGGCTCAGATAGCGTTCTCATCTCATGGATGGACCGTGACTCCATATTGCGGGAGGATGAGGCTCAGAACGCAAGTCACGCAAGCGGAACTTGAATTTCAATAGAATCACACCACATGCAAACACTTCCTAGCTCTGAGATATACACACACAAACACAAAGTCTGAGTGTAAGGGTTTGTCTATTGAAAAATAGACAGGCTATGTTAAGACTGCAGGAATTTTTCTCAAATCAGATCTTTTTAGGCAGACTGTCCGCACTATTAATTGTAAGTGCTCAAATCCAATTTGTGTGTCCAGACGTATCTGTCTGTATGGGTTGTTTTAGTAACAACATAGGTGTCTTTCTGCAGTTCCATCATAGATTTTGACGTTATCGTTGTGACAATTTGAAATCCGATTTTGAGCATCCAGACTGAGACGCATCTGTAAAAATCCAATTGGAATCACATTTCAAACCAGCTCCATATGTGGTTTGAATCAGATTTGAAAAAAAATCAGATTTAGTTTTTTTTTTCCTGGTGTCCAGACTTTCAAAAACCCATCTGGATAATGTCTGGATACTCAAAAAGTTGTATTTTTTCTGACAGTCTAAACAAGGCCATAGATAAGCAGGCAGAAACACAGTCAGATACTACAGATAAGCAGTAGAGCTGTGCAGTATATAAAAATTATTGAAATATCGCAAATGTACGCATTGCAATATGCATATCAGTACAGCTTGTAATATTTGGGGCCATTAACAAAAGAGAAAATCACTAACTGCTCTTGCATAAATAACTTTTGTAGCATAAATAAGAATCAGTGGATATTGAATTCATAGAGTGAAGACTAAGCAGTGTTTTATTTTTCCTTTTTATTATTCAGTTCCTAAACTGATTTTAAAATGATTGCACTAATGTTAAAATTACATTTTAATGTATTGCTAGAGTAAAACACTACCGTTCAAAAACCGTTCACTTTCAAAAGTTGTTGTAGGGGTGCTTTTTTCTCACAAAAAGTGAAACGTATGCTAGAATCAGAATCAGATATTGTCTTTTGTCGCTTTAAGAGCTGCACAAATCCAATATAGTTACACATTTATTTTCATTCTCAAGTTTTTTTGTTCACTTATAACATAACTGATGAGGGTTTACATAAATAATCACTAAGTGCCACATTTTGACACATTTTTGCATTCATTTGACCATTTAGGCACACACCTAACGGTTAAGCTAAATCTTCACTTAACTTATCTGTTCTGTTTCATGTCGGGAGTGCATGCACAGAACAGTGCAAGTTCTCTTTCACGCTTTTAAAAACACAAATAAATCTAATAAACTAATAAATCAAGCATATACCATTTCACAAAATTCACGTTTTTAACGTGTCATGATTTTACTGATTTGCGTGTGAAATTTGGGCTTTTTGGAATGTGAAACTGTACCGCTGGAAAGGGGTGGAATGGGGCACAGTAATCGTTTTATCTCGATTATTGTATTTTCATAATTGATGGAAGCCGAAATCGAAATTAAAACTGGATTTCGATTAATTGCACAGCTTTAGTAGATAGACAGACAGAAATGACAGACAAACTGTGGCATAAATGACACAAAAGACAATTTGAAATTTGATTTTGAGCATCCAGACTGAGACGAATCTGTAAAAATCCAATTGGAATCACATTTCAAAACCGCTTTAATATGTGGTTTGAATCAGATTTGAAAAAAACCTGATTTCATTTTTCTTTTTCTTTTTTTGCTGTCCTTGCTGACTTTCAAAAACTCATCTGGATAATGTCTAGATATGCACAAAGTATTTTTGCTGACAGTCTGAACAAGGGAATAGACAAGCAGGTACAAATACAGTCAGATACTATAGATGGAGACCAACTGACCGATAGACAGACAGGCAGGTAGGTAGACAAATCGATAGATAAACAGACAGGAAGGTAGGTAGATTTTCAGTATAGACAGACAGACAGTCAAGTAGGTCATTAGAGAGGAAGATTGATAGACAAGTAGGTTGGTTTTTAGTATAGACCAATGGACAGGTAGAAAGGTAGATATGGACAGATGACAGTTGCTGTTTTTCTTATGCATGCACATGCAGCACTCCAAAAGCAAATATTTAAAGTGCAGTAAGAACTGGGGAGTGTGTGAGCTCATCTGGTGTATGTAAACGACTCACCAGACAGCATCATCTCAGTAGACTCATTCACTTACGCCCTGCAGGGAGTACTACACTGCAGACTGCTGGCCCCAGAAAGATATGCTCCAGAATCAGACCTTGAATCGTGAAGGGGAAAAAATCATAAATACATATTTTGCGTTGTACATCCCCACACACTTCAATAAGTAGTTTCAATTTCTGTGGTGTGTTTGTTAACAGGTAAACTGACACAGATTGTGTTCGGCCATCTTGATGTGGTGACCTGTCTGGCCCGCTCAGAGTCATACATTGGCGGAGACTGTTATGTTCTGTCCGGCTCGAGAGACGCCACACTACTGCTCTGGTACTGGAACGGCAAGCACAGCAGCATTGGAGAAAACCCTGGAAGTAAGTTGAAAATGTTTTTTGTGTTCTTCAAATGTCATTTTAATTTTCTTTTAATGAAGGCTCCCATTATATGTCTGAACAAATAGTTTCATCAGCAAAGAGCCTCTAGAGTTCCTCATGTTCCTCACATTGAGAGGTCAAGATCAGGGTAACGCTCAAGAGTCCAAATCCCCAACCAGCGCTTAGCGAACACACATAGGAAAAGCTTTCATGCAGGTGATGATATCAGTGCAGCGCAACAGTGTTAAAAGCACATTGTTCATACACACACACATTCCAGTGTGTGTCTGTCAAGGCCGGTGTAATGATTTACGGCTCACTTTCAGAAGCTACAACTAGTTTCATCTGACCACAGCAGGTCTCTGCTCAGAAGATTGAGTTTCAGGCTAGTATCACACCATAAATGGAATCGGCCTGCCTGTGTGTGTGTGTGTGTGTGTGTGTGTGTGTGTGTGTGTGTGTGTGTGTGAGTGAGTGAAAGTAGAGGCCAGAGGGCCACAGAGGGAGACAGTAAATGTGACTCGGAGGTCTCCGACTCAGGAGAGTTCAGTCCCATCTATCTGAGAGAGCAAGAGAACACTCAATAAAAGTGAAAAATGCCACGGGCTTCCCCTGTACACACTAACCATATGGCTGCAGTGCTGATCAAAGCACTCTACACACACACACTCACAAAAACACACTAATTTGGAGTTTTTGGATGCTCTACATGCTGTTAAGTGCTCTTCTACAAATGGGACAGGATTTATGACTAATTGTGATTTGAGTAATGAGCGTCTACCGATAAATAAGACTGTAGGTGGATGGTTGACATCAGTGGCATTAAAGAACCTTTGATCTAAAGTGAAATCAAACTGTTTGTATCACAGACCATGTTTTCTAGTAATATTATCAGGTGGGTAAAGATATAAAATTTCTAAGCATATGTAATACAGAACAACAATTTCACTGGACTATTACAATTTAATGGCAAAATGAATGTTTCGAAATGTAAACTGATATTTCCTACTGACACATTACAGCAAAAAATAGAAATAGCTGACATAAAACCGTTTTTTATCTGGTGAAAATACTAGTGTTCCAATAATTTTGGCCACCACTGTACATCCATACCTAGGCTTTCCCAGGCTTTGCACAGTGGAGAATTGTTGCATTGATTCTGTTGCCCACACTGCCATCTAGTGGCTAAATATTGCACTGCATTTTCATGAGCCCTGATTTTTATAGCTAATTCACTCTAATGCTATTTCAGTTACAGATATTACTGCATTTTTTTCGAGAATTGTCTTGTGTTTATGTATTCATTTACTGTCTTTCTCCTATGGGTAAATGATACTCTCTAGTGTGCATTTTCAGTACAGATAAATAGTATACAGTATATAGGTATTAGATTGTAATCAGATGTTGTCCTAATGCGAACCAAATGGTGGCCGATGACGGGGAGGTTAAACGATACACCAATATATCAGTTTTATTGATCTTTTCAGGGCACAATCCGACATCAGGCTTTAATCCCCAGAGTTGTAGAGTATAACTCAAAGCTGAGACATTTAGGAAGTTTGCCACCTAATGAAACCTATACATCTACACTGAGAGAGAGAGTCTACATGTTTTGTGTGTGTGTAAGAAAAAGACAGAGAGAGGCCAGCTGGATTAAGGCAATTAAATGTGTGACTTCTTTGTGTCTAGGTAGAAAGTGAATTCAGTAGTTTATTAACTGTTTTTTTTTTACATTACCTGAACCATTCACACATTGAGAGAGACAGGTGCGTTTGTGTGAGTGATATGGACAGAAAACACACATAGACTGATTAAAAAAGGACACATGGATGGCAGAAGTGTACGTACACTGTGAAACAGTTGCGAGTGTCTGATTGCAGTGATTACTCAGCCTAATTACATTATCACAAGAGTAGACAACAAATAAAAAAGCAAAGTAAACAATGAAGTTGACAGCAGTGTTAAATACGCAAATGCAGTTATGTCATTATAGTGTAATGTGGTGGTTTTGATTATTATTTGTGATTCCTCTTTATTGACTGTCTTAAATCATTAACTCTGTGTGTGTGTGTATCTCTGTAGCAGAATTTGTGACTCCCCGGGCAATCCTGACGGGTCATGATTGTGAGGTCACATGTGCAAGTGTGTGTGCAGAACTGGGACTGGTTATCAGTGGCTGCAGAGGTAAACACATATTAATACATTAACAATGATCATTTATTTATTTTTTAGTTGTATTTTACTTTTTTCTTCATTCATTTGTTTGTTGTTGTTGTTGTTGTTTAAATTACTATGATTGATTTTGCTCACTGGGTCAAACCTGTCTTTTTGCATGAGAACTGTACATATATAAATGTACCTTTATGCAACTGTCCTACATAGTCAGCATTATCAAATGAGCAAAATGTCATACCACATTTGAATGTATGTTAAAGGGAAAGTTCACCCAAAAATGAAAATCCTGTCATTATTACTCGCCCATATTAATTACTTGACCCTCGAGAATAGACACGGAAGAGAAGAAATTGTTAAATTATTTTTGTTTACTTTGTGCACTGCATAAAAAGTATTCTTGTAGCTTCATAACATTATGGTTGAACCACTGATGCCACATGGACTATTTTAATGATTTTCTTGCTACCTTTCTGGGCCTTAAACATGGTAGTTGGATTGCTGTCTATGCAGGGTCATAAAGCTCTTGGATTTCATCTAAAATATCTTAATTTGTGTTCCGAAGATGAAGATATCAGCGGTTTGGAAAATTAAGATGAATAATTAATAACTTTTTATTTTTGGGTGAACTATCCCTTTAATATTTCACGTTAAGCATGAATGAGACTTGAAATTTGACAAAATTGGCAATGACATTAATTGCTTATGATTTTAGATTAAAACTCATTGATTAAACACTTTAACGTTTTTATTAGTGTAGTTAACACATCTCTAGATTTGTCACTTTTTTTCCAACTTAAGGGTCCAATTCAAAAAATATTTGAACCCTGAGTAGACACCTAACTATTTGGACTTGACCAAAAAAAAGTATTTACCAGTTCCTATGAGGCTAGCAATCAATTCTTGAGATATATTACCCTAAACATGACTTCCCGGATAAGATGTTTTTTGGCCTGGAAATAATAAATATGTCAGAGGCTGAAGAAATATGAAAATGTTAGAATCAACAAACCATTTTAGGTCCGAAATAACACATGAATAAATCTGTACAGCAGCACACTGTAATTCTGTCTGATTTGACCCTTATGTGTCTGTATGTGTTTGACAACAGAGGGACCATGTCTTGTCCACTCTATGAACGGTGACCTGTTGAGGACTCTGGAGGGTCCAGACGGCTGTGTGCGACCACGTTTGGTTCTGTCGTCCACCGAGGGTCACTGTGTCATTTATTATGACAAGGGCCACTTCTGTGTGTTCAGCATCAATGGAAAACTGTTGGGACATATGGAGGTGGAAGACAACATCAAGGTAAACATGAGCATAAACTCCCCTCTGTGTAATTATTTGGAAATGAGAAGCAAAGGCTATGGGTTGGACAGCTCTTGCATGTCCATTTGCCCTACCTTTTCTTTCTCTCTTTCCATTTCTTTTCTCAGACTCTGTGTTTTATCATGTCAGCTGTCTGGAGTGTGATTAAATGCTGGCATGATCTGCCTACGGGCCTCCTTCTTTCCTCTCTTCATCTCTCTTTCTCTTTGGCTTCTGAACCCTAAGGGTCCAGAATCTGTCCTTTGATCTGCAGGGCTACGAAATGCCACTCAACTTGCAGAGCGGTATGGCCAGCGGCAAGGCCTCCTGTATTCGAGGACACATTTGTCATTGGCAGGCAGAGCTCCTAAAATCGGCCAGCTCTCTTTCCCTCATTCCCGCTCCATCACTTTCTCTTTCCTCTGGGCCTGGGAAAATTCACAGAGCTCTGCATCCCCCCCCCCCCCCCCCTCTCTCCGTCCTGCACACACATACCCACACCTGCATCCCATTTAACAGGCCGGCTCTGTTACGTGCTCGTCTGCTCTCTGCTGCTCCGAGCTTGATTAGTTTCCTCATTGTGTCCAGGTTCCATTTGTTTTCAATAAACAGCAGAGTCTGCAGTGACAGAGAAGAAAGCCGGTTCCGCTCTTTAACACACTTATTATTCAACTAATATGACATAATGCAGGATCAGCCTGCGTCATTTTACGGAATTCCAATCCTGAAATAGTTTTGTACATTTTTTTATTTCCTACTGATATTTAGTATTTTTATCATTGAAAACTACCGTTCAAAAGTTTAGGGTTTTTAAAGAAATTAATACTTTTATTCAGCAAGGAGGCATTACATTGATCAAAATTGACAGTGAAGACATGTATAATGCTATAAGCCTGGTTTTATTGACATTGCTTAGACTAAGACAGGACTAGCCCATAGTTCAGTTAGGACATGTAAGTAATTTTTATAAACATGCTTGGAAGAAAACATTACTGTGTGCATCTTGAGACAAAACAAAGGCACCGGTATATTTTTAGATCAGTCAGTGCAAGTTTCCTTCAGTTGAAACAGCTCAGACTTACATATTAGTCTAGGATTAGACTTAAGCATATTTACCAGAGCATCCTGAAATAAGGTATTACGGTTTCTTTAAAAAAAAAAAAAAAAAAAAAAACCAACACAAACTTTTTCAGCATTGATTTCTTGAGCACCAAATCAGCATATTAAAATGATTTCTGATGGATCATGTGACAAAAATTCAGCTTTGTCACCACAGAAATAAATTACATTTCACATTATATTAAAATAGAAAACCTTGAATTAAAAATGTAATAATATTTCACAATATATCACTGTTTTGCTGTGTTTTTGATCAAATAAATGCAGCCTTGTTAAGCATAAGAAACATCTTTCAAAAACATAAAGTAGTATAGAGCCCAAACTTTTGACCGGTGGTGACCTTCCAGACAATTGAATAATGGAATATTGTCCTTGTTCAAAGTCAACACAATTTTTTTTTTATTATTATTTGCGTATTCAAATAAAGCCAAAGGCACTCTATCTCTATTGACTCGCATTCATACTCATGCGCACACAGAAGATTGGAAACCCAGGCTCATGCTAATTTACTATTCTGCTATGTCTGAAAGTTTAAATTAGTTTGAAGCTGAACTGTATGATGAAGTTGTGGGGCCAAAAGAGGTTCTAAACATCACAAATTGAAATCTTGGACAAACTTCAAATCTGGAAAAGAGGAGTAGATAAATTTTTCTAATTTTGAGGGGGTTTTTTTTTCTTCTTCTTATTTGTGATTTATTATTTATTAAAAATAGGTCTAGAGCATTCTAATGTGATTTCAGCTTAAATCAGCTAAGCTTTGAGATTTTGTTTTACCGTATTGACCCAAATATAAGATGATCCTGATTATAAGAAACCCCCTTTTTTTTTGAAAACCAAAGCATGTGTTTTATTAATTAAAAAAAAAAAAAAATCTGATTGCATTGTTTAATTTTTGTTTTGAAAGTATGGTGAATACTGGTAAAATGTACTAACAATCACATTATTAAAAATAAACACTTTTTGATATACCAAAAAATAACAGGTAGCCCGTCTGAACTATATAACAATTAACAAAATCTCATAGTAGCCCACCAAAATTTCTTTGACAGTAGAAGTAAAATCTTATTGTAGTCATCAAATCTGGGTTCTGTCTTACATTTTAAAACCAATTACAGAAAAAAGTTTGGTCCCTTCATTATAACATGACAGTAACACACTCATTACATCATGTATTTCTTGGCATAATCGTTTTATGTATATTTGGTGCCAACTATTGTTGTGGGTGTCTTATTGACAAGTCAAATTTTAGACCCTGAATATAAGACGACAAAATTTTTTCAGATGTACTTCCAATAAAAAAAACATACAGTCAATACAGTAGTTTATTTTATTTTATTCTATTCTTAACAGAATAATACCCTTTATTTTAACCTGATCTCATGAAGAAAACGTACCAGAAAAAGTTTTGTAACATATTCAATGTGAAATCTGACTTGAAATGTTCACTGAGTGGCGCTATAACTGTAATGCTCTGTGACGTTTTAAAATAATGTGCCATCTGCACTACACCTAAACCTACTCAATGGTATGAATAAAAGCTGATGTGATGTAAAAACGCAATCGCAAGCATGCCATTTTAGCTTGTTTTTCGATCTCTCATCTTTCGGCTTTTTCATCATGAGTCATGTTTTTCACAGGATTCGTATCCAAGGATTCTGCATCCTAAGTCCAATTCTGAGCTACAGAGCAAACTTATTACTTCTGGACAGCGAAACATATGGAACTGCAATCATAACTGTACGAAAACAATTACAAGTGCTTGCTCTAGTGTTCGTTTCTGTTGAAAACTGTAATGATATGTACTTATTGGTACG
Organism: Cirrhinus molitorella; assembly: GCA_033026305.1. Classification (NCBI taxonomy): domain Eukaryota; kingdom Metazoa; phylum Chordata; class Actinopteri; order Cypriniformes; family Cyprinidae; genus Cirrhinus; species Cirrhinus molitorella. The sequence continues at coordinate 17,825,542 of CM065120.1, read as the reverse complement.
TAGTTCTCATAGGTACATTTTCATCATGAGATCATGTTAATTTGAACACTGTCTCCACCTAACCAATCTTTCTGCAAAATTGTCACAAAAACCAATCCAAAAATCAAAAACAAGGTTCATTTTGGCACGTTTGAGTTTACTCATATGATCCACATGAAGTAGCAAAAAAAAATCATGTTACAGAAGTATTTAAGATCAGTCATTGCTGTCATTTCCAAGTACTTAAATTCTCTTGACCGTTTCTAACAACAACACATACACACACAGACACACTACTGTAAGCTTCTCTCATGCCAGATGAAGTGTCATCTTTGCGACTGTGTGTTTGTGGAGAAGAGGGTGTGTGCGGTTTAGTGTTTGAGTGTGTGGTTTGCTGGGACAGTTTGTTGCTGCGGTTAAAGTGAGTCTTCATGCTGATGGTCTGACAGAACATTAATTTGGACAAGTAGAAATAATACATGAATGACTCTCTGGAGCCCACAACTGAGCGTCTGTCTGTTAGTAACCATTTTAGCAGACATTTCCCGAGCCTTCGGCACATACGCAATGGACTGCATTAAAGTCTTCATAAATCCAGTCTTTACTCGTGCCAGACATGTCCTGACCTAATACAGACAGATCAGCAGATCAGGAGAAAAAAAAAAAACACAGTGGGGCATCATCCAACACAACCCTGTTGTTTAAAATCACGGCATGGCTGTAAGTCAGATATCTGAGTCAAGGCAGCCATCTTGGAGGATTCTGGAATGGCGGCCCTGGAGGAGACCACTGATTTATGTTTCTGACCCAGCCCGTTCTACAACCTGGACATCTTTGCTTCTCACAGACCCGTTTCCAGACCTGGTCCAGAGGGACCACCGTGAATGCTGGATTATGTACTGATATATTTTCTCAGACATCTTTGAAGTAATAAGGCACATTCGAACAGAAGACTTAATTCATGATCAAACCATATCATCAAGTCACAGAGTGAGTCACAGGGTGGAGTTTGAATCGCTTCAAAACAATAGAGTTGACGAGATTTTTCATGTTAAGGACATTAGCTAGGAAAAAATAACTTTGAAGAATCACTTTATTCCTTGCCTGTCATTAAACGAGTCAGAGTTGTGACCGTCTCTGGTTATGCTTCCTTGCTGTGCAATTCTGATCTTGTATGTCTGTCCCAAGCTTCTGCTTTATACCACGAGAGAAATAAAGTGCTCAGGGGTTTGCCACAGTGTAACCTGAACCCTAATTACACACGTCTCAGATATATCCAAAACAAATCAAAAGAAATCGCATGCACGCAAATGCACTCAGATCCCAGCTGCTGTAACAGCCTGAAGTCTGCTGGACAGCGATCAGGCAGAACAGTCTCTGTGATTGATACTGGGTATTTCACTCATGACTGTGGTAGCGGGGAATGAGAAGAGTGTGTGAGTGTGTGTGTAAGGTTTGATCATTTATTTTGTAGCTTATAGTAGAAGTATGACCTGTTGTTGGGATTTTACCATGGTTGAGTTTAGAACATTGTTACTCCACAGGGTTACTCCACCCCAAAATGAAAATTTTGTCATTAATCACCTTGTCGTTCCAAACCCATAAAAGCTTAGTTCATCTTCAGAACACAATTTAAGGTATTTTGGATGAAAACTGGGAGCTTTGTGGCTGTCCCATTGACTGCCAAGTAAATAACACTGTCAAGGCCCAGAAAAGTATGAAAGACGTCATCAAAATAGTCCATCTGCCATTAGTGGTTCAACCATAATTTTACTAAGCTACGAGAATACTTTTTGTACACAAAGAAAACTAAAATAACAACTTTATTCAACAATTCCTCTCCTTCGCATCACCATAGTGCCATTTTGGAAAGTATCAGGGGCGATTCTAGGATTTTCATTTAAGGGGGGCTCAGCCCCCAATGAGGGTATAATAATAATGAAAAATAAACAATGATTGACTAATAGGGGTGGTATACTAAACTTATTGCAGTATTCCACTGCATTGCATAGATAGGTATAACATTTGAGTACTGAACAAGCCAAGTCTTCCTGATCTCACACACCTGTTTACTGTACAAATACAGCATTTATTTCAACATTTATTCAACATCTTTCCTTAGCTCAATTATGCAAACCTCTTTGCCACATGCACTGGAATATGTATTATTAAAAGCTACATTTTCGAATGATCGTTTTATAAAGTATGCGTTTATATGTGCTTCATTTTTGCTGGAGGAAACCGCTTGTGTGATGAGGGGTGAACGCAGCGAAAATTTAGGCTACAGTAGATGGGGAACCGATTGCTCCAACATGATATTTTGTAAGCTGTATTTAAACTGCACAGATGCAGATATTTTAACAATCTATCGATAAACATACACCTTGCCTTGTTTTTTTTAGTCTGTGCCATCGTGGTCTGCAGACTAAAGAACGCGCTGAAGGATGGGGAGGGCAATTTTCATATGAAATTTAAAGGGGACTGAGGCGATCATGAATTCGTCTACATTTTCTAGAGCTAATGCAAAATGTATAGTCCCCTTAAAAATGGCCTAGTGATGCCCATGGAGAGTATTCACGGGATACAAACAGCGTACGCTGTTCTCCGTCAGCCGCAGCACATGGATAAGTTTTCTTTGTTTATTTACGCTTTCATTCAAACGAAAACAGCGTATCTGCGTGACGCAACTGACAGAACAGCATATGTTGTTTTGCGTCCAGTAGATACTCTTCAAAATGGCACTACAGTGATGCGGAGGAGACTAATTTTTGAATAAAGTCATTATTTTTGTTTTCTTTACGTACAAAAAGTATTCGTAAAATTATGGTTGAACCACTGATGGCATATGGACTATTTCAATGACGTCTTTCATACTTTTCTGGGCCTTGACAGTGTTATTTACTAAACAGTCAATGGGACAGCCACAAAGCTCCCAATTTTTATCCAAAATATCTTAAATTGTGTTACGAAGACGAAGGTTTGGAACGACATGGGGGTAAGTGATTAATGACAAAAAATTTCATTTTGGGGTGGAGTAACCTTTTAATTACTTAGTATTTTATTGTATAATTTTCCCCAGTTATACAGGGGACTAACCTAGCTAGTTTCTGACATTTTTGCAGTCTATTCCAAAAACCTATTATTATTATACTTTATTATATTATACTTTATTATAAAACTTAATACACACATTTGCATACATACATAAATATATAAATATGTATGTATGGATATGTGTGTGTGTGTGTGTGTGTGTGTGTGTGTGTGTATATATATATATATATATAATATGTCTATGTGTGTGTATAAATGCTTACTGTAATATTAAAACAACGTTTTTATTTTTTAAAAATATAAAATTATATAAAATAAAAGAACATTCTGCAACATATTTATATTTTAATTATTACAGTTCATGTAATAGTTTTACATCAAATAATAAATAATAAAATCATTATGAAACAAAACTGGTTATATATAAACATACTCCTGCAACATATTTGTATTTAAGTTATTACTGGATAATTGATAGTTTACAAAACAAAATCATTTAAACTTTGAATAATAATTAAACTTTATTTATTGTTAATATATTTACATTTAGTTATTTAGCAGACACTTTTGTCCAAAGCAACATAGAAGCAGTCAGAATCAACAAAACCGCAATAATATGTTATATAATAATAATAATATTATTATTAATCGATAATAATAATGTATTATATTGTATATAGCAATAATAATAATCAAAATATAAATTATAAAATCCATGTAACTTACTTTTCTGAGTTAGTAAAACTAGTAAAAGTTAGTGAAAAAGTAACTCCCATATTTTCTTGTAAATTAAAAAAAGTAATGCGTTACTTTACTAGATACTAGAAAAAGTAATCTGATTACGTAACTCCCAACACTGCTTGTGACAACTAGCTCTGGAAGCCAAAGTTCTCCATTCCATTGTAGATTCTGCTGTAAGCATCACCTGTTTTAGGACCTGCATTTTAAATACTACATCAAAACCCTCTAAAGGAAAATAAGCAGTTAATGCAATTTGTCAAGCTTATATATTTAGTCTAATTAAGTACACTTAATAGCCACTGTGTAAACACACTGTCATCTCCCAAAGGAGTTTGTGTCTGTGTCTCTGTCTGTGTGTGTAGTAAATGAAAGAGCCCAGTGTGTTTGCTGTTCTATATTATCTGTGTTTCTCGTGGGACCTCTAAAGTGTTACACAGCCCATGTGTGCACAGGAAAACCAGATGAACAGAATAAATCTCATACTCTGTCTGCCCTTCGCCGCAGGATACCACCGCTACAGCGGTTTAAGAAACAAACTGTTCGCCAGGTTGGCCCCGTGCATGCTGGGAAAGAAAGGGGCTTGTGCGGCTTTTGATTGGATGAGGCAGCCACTGGCAAGGCACGCTCACTCTAAGGTCCACAGGGGTGTCAGTAAACCTCTGTAATCACCGGTCAGCCGGACGCTCAAGACGTTCATCACCCACTACAAAGAGCTTATTCACTGAGCTGAGAGCAAAAAAAGCACATTTAAACACCCATCAAATGCTTATCAGTGTTATTTATCATTGAGAAACATGAAAGGGCACTAAAAGGTCAGGTTTTGAGTGGTTAATTGCTTTTAATGACAAGATTTTAAATGAAACTGTGACTGATGGACTTGTGTATTTACTGAGAAGCCAAAATCCTTTAAATGTTTTTGTATGACTTGTATTTCATCTAAAGTTAAACAGAACACTATACTCAGCTACATGAACCAATGGCATCGACTTGGAAAATAAAAAGAAAAGAGAATACTGACTGTGTGTGACAAACAGACACTAGTTGATATACTTAATATCATCTCTGTTTTTTTGCTATAGGCGATGCTGCTAAGTAAAGATGGACAGTATCTGCTTTCTGGAGGAGATGCAGGAGTTCTCAGCGTGTGGCAGATTCATGATCTCAAACAGCTCTTCACTTACCCTGGATGTGATGCTGGAATACGCTCTATGGCTATGTCACATGACCAAAGGTAACGTACATTAAGACACCTACTAAGTTCCTGCAACTTTTCTAGATGAGTGATAAAAAGAATTGCAATGCTGATTGGCCATTTGGACATATGGAAGAGCAGTAAGAGCAATTGTAACACTTTGTAAATACACAATTGCATCCCCTAGTTTTTAGCTTATTAACACACCTTTTTAGTAATGGCCACAGATCTTAAAAATAAATAAATAAATGAAATGTTTTATACAAATTAATTCAAAACAGAATTCTTTGGATTTGGATTTGGTCATGTTTATTATTTACAATAAGTAAAGGTAAACGTTTTTGAACTATAAGATTTTTTAACATTATAAATGTCTTTATCATCACTTTTGATCAATTTAAATTATCCTTGCTAAATGAATGTATTAATTTTGATCATTCAAAAAAAATATACTGACTCCAAGCTTTTGAATGGTATAGCGTATAATGAAGCTTTTTATTTCAGATAAATGCTGATCTTTAAATCTTTCTATTCATCAAGAGAATCCCGAAAAAAATGTACTCAGCTGTTTTAAATATTGATAATAATAATAAATAATGTTTCGTGAACAGCAAAATCAGTATATTAGAATGATTTAGTTTACTTCTAGCTTCAAGTTTTCATATCAGATCTGATCATATCTGATTTTGTTGTATAATTGGCATGAGTAATTCTTGCTGACATATCACTTTTTTTTATTTCTCATGCTCATCAAGGCTGCATTTATTTGATCAAAAATGCAGGGGAAATTTTTTTTGTGAAATATTATTGCAATTTAAAATAAGTTTCCATATTTTAATATACTTTAAATTATAATTTATTCCTGTGAAGCAAAGCTGAATTTTCAGCACCATTACTCCAGTCTTCAGTGTCATATGATTTATAATCTGCTCAATGTTTTTTGGGGCCTGTGGTATTTTATTTTATTTTTTTCAGGATTCTTTGATAAATTAAAAGTTTAAAAGAACAGCGTTTATTCCAAATATACATTTTGAGTTACAATATACACTACTATTCAAAGGTTTGGGGTCAGTGTTTTCTTTCTTTTTTTAAAGAATGTGTTAAATGGATAAAAAGTGATAAAAAAGTGTAAAGCCTTGTATTGTTAGAAAATATTTACACTACCAGTCAAAAGTTTGGACACACCCTCTCATTTAATTTTTTTTAAAGACGTTTCTTATGCTTATCAAGGCTGTTTTCACTTGATCAAAAATACAGAAAAAAAATTAATATTGTGAAATATTATTACGATGTAAATCAATGTTTTTTCTATATTAATACACATTAAGATGTAATTTATATCTTTAATTAAAGTTGAATTTCCAGAATCATTACTCCAGTCTTCAGTGTCACATGATCCTTCAAAAAATATTCTAATATGCTGATTTATTATCAGTGCGGGAAACAGTTGTGCTGCTTAATATATTTTTTGGAACCTGTGATACTTTTTTCAAGAGTTTTTGATCAATAAAAGGTTCAAAACAGCATTGATTTAAAATAGAAATGTCTTTTAACAATATACACTACTGTTCAAAAGTTTGGGGTCAGTACATTTTTATTCTTTCTTTTTCTGAAAGAAATTAATACTTTTATTCACCAAGGATGTGTTAAATTAATAAAAAGAGATAGCACAGATTTACATTGTTAGAAAAGATTTATATTTTAAATAAATGCTGTTCTTTTTAACTTGTTATTCATCAAAGAATCCTGAGAAAAAGAATCACAGGTTGCAAAAAAATATTTGGCATCACAACTGTTTTCAACATTGATAATTCTAATAATAAACCAGCATATTAGAATGATTTCTGAAGGATCACGTGACACTTAAGACTGGAGTAACAGCTGATGAAAATTTAGCTTTGCATCACAGGAATAAATTACAATGTAAAGTATATTAAAATAAAAACCATTATTTTATATTGTAATAACATTTTGCAATATTACTGTTTTTTTTCTGTATTTTTGATCAAATAAACCTTGATGAGCATAAGAGACTTCTTTAAAAAACATTAAATGAGAGGGTGTGTCCAAACTTTTGACTGGTACTGAATACTTTGAATAAATGCTGTTCTTTTGACCTTTTTTTCATCAAAGAATCAAAGAAAAAAGTATCACAAGTTCCAAAAAATTATTAAGCTGATTTAAGTTTACTTAAATCAGCATATTAGAATGATTTCTGAAGGATCATGTGACACTGAAGACTGGAGTAATGACTGATGAAAATAAATAAATAATTTTAAAATATATTAAAATAAATTAGAAATTGCAATAATATTTCACAATATTACAGATATTTTTGATCAAATAAACACAGCCTTGATAAGACTCTATTTTTGATCCCAAAGTTAAGTGTATATAATGTGGAATAAGCTAAAACCAAAAAACATTTATGCTCTCCCATAAATGAACTCCGCAGTCAAAAAATATCTGTCTAATATTTATCTCACATCTCTCTTTCTTCCTCTCTTCTCTATATCGCTGATGTGCAGATGCATCATCACTGGAATGGCGTCTGGTAGCATTGTTCTGTTCTACAATGACTTCAACAGATGGCACCATGAATACCAAACTAGATACTGACCCAGTGACGACACAGAGGGAACACAGCAACCATGACAACACCACCCTGTCTCCGTTCATAAAGGCACTACCAATAGTCATGAATGTATTCTAAATATTTAAAGAAGCAAAACTATTTTTTAAAGATGGCGTTGCTATATTTTGTAGATCTTATGGAATTTCTTACTATATAAATTCTAGGGGAGGGGTTATATACCTAATATTTGGAAAAAAAATGATAAAAATGTATTTTTAGCTGTCAAAGTCTATTTTCACCTTTGCTCTTGTGAAAAAGACTGGTCTGAGTGGTCAATAGCTACATTACTAGATTTACGCATAGTGTCTATGAATAGATTTTTTTTTTGGGCGAGTGTTTTTGTTTTTTTTTCCCTCATTTGCTGTGATTTTGACAGGATGCCTCTAATGTCATGATTTGTAGTTTAATAGCTCAGTTCCTGAAGCTAACAGGAAGCTGCCTCATTTTTGGGAGAAATAAATTACTCTGCTGAATGAAACTATTCAATTATATCCAGAGATGAAATAGTAAACGTGAATGGACCTCTTATGTGATCATGTAATGATGTCACTTTATAAACTGAAGGGGCGGATTCTGCATATGAAGGGAGAGTAATTTAGAAATTTTATTCATTCTTTTCATGGTTTGTCAGAAGTGATCTGGGGTTGTTTGTATCTATCTTTTTGTCTTTTTGTTTGTTAATTGAGTTTCGTATCTACTAAGTGTTCCAGAAGTAAAAAAAAAAAAATAAAAATATATATATATGTTTCTTTTCTTTAAGGAGATGGAAGTGATAAAAATATCCATTTGAAGTGTCATCCAATAGACTTTTTGAAATTTCACCATTGTGCTTTTACCCTTAGTGTATGCAGATATGAATGTGGGCAGAGCGTAATATTATGTTATACTAGCATCTGTTAGCTGAGATCAAAACTGAACTTTGAAGAAAAAAATGTCAACATTTCATTATATATTATTCAAAAAACAACCAGCTCAAAATATAACCCCAGAGATTACACTCAGGGCAAACAGGGGTCTGTCAAATTACAACGAAAAGTTTATTTCTTGGTTCAACTATGGTGTGATTCTGATATTGACAAATGCTGTCTCATTCCTTATGTTTGGTTTGGTTTTGTTTTTAATAGTTGTTGCTATCATTACTGTTATATCATGTTATATCTCAGCAAAATGGCAATCAAGATTGGAACGAGCGTCATATGACGTGTGTGATGAACTCAAACAATAAAATGGCATTTTGTAACAATAAAAGCTTATTATTGTTGTCTTTTCAGTAACACCGCATCTTAATCACATTTGTAAAGCATGTAAATCACATTTGAATAATAAATACAGAAATTGTGTAAATGATTCTTTGTTTAGATCATAATTTGAAACATTCTGTAGTTAACTGGAAGTTTGAAGAGTAATGAGTAGAAGAATAAAAACTACAGTAACATTACAGAATGTAATATTCAAGACAAGATGTGAAAAAATAAATTATGGTAAAACATTAAAAAACAATTTTAAAGTGACAAAAAGGAAATTTATTACACCTTGTGGAAGTGTTCTTGGTATTTATGTTGATATTTATGGCCTAATATGTCAGCAGTAACGGTGAGTCCATTAAATTAGAAACGTTAGGTCTACTTTATTTATTTAAGTTGTAAATAAGTTCAGAGTTGAAGGGGCTGATGTACCTGTTTTCCTCGCAGGATTAGTGACACGTTTCTTTGTTGTAACTCCAAAGAGTTCAAAATAGCCAACATTAAATGATATTCAGTGACATGCAATAAACTCAAGAGGTGAAACTGAATGATTCTTGTGTTGTTGTCTTGATTTAAACACTTCAAATTCATGATTCAAATCCAGCAAGATGTGATGCAGCATCCAAAGACTACATAAACTTGAAAATATAGTAGACGGAATACAAAAACTAACAAATCCTCCATGGACTAGACTGATGTGGACTGTAGGCCAGTTATAGGCCTATGTTCAGTGATATGGCAATCAGTGGCATAGCAAGTCATATCATTTAGTTTCAAGGGTAATTCTACAAAAATGGCAGAGACACGGGTCCAGACAGCAATAAATCAGTCAGTATTTTATCTGTCCGCTAGAGGTCATTATAGCTCAACTGGGATAAACAAATACGCCTGATTCCATTCCCTTATTAGCTTAAATTAGTAAACTCCAAGATGTCAGACAAAGAGACGCTCAGATGTGCAGCGTTGGGAAGCTCCAGAAAAAAGGGCTGGGAATCACTACATTATTGAATTAGAGAGCAACGACATTATGTTATATGCACTAAAACATGAATAAAACAAAATTATTCAGTCACTCGATCAGAGCTTAGAAATCTGAATTTATGTTAAATCATCTGTATAAGTTTGATTTTGATATTGGTGGAAACATGAAAGCAATTTATATTCTCTTTTTTTTATGTCAGCATGTTTTTAAAACAATACACAATTTCGATTATGTAAGCCAACAGCAAAAGTATTCATATATGCCTGGTCGGCAGTCTAATTTCACTTGGATACATCAAAAGCGTGCGATTTGACAGCAAAATGTGTGTCTTCGATGTGTGATTTGCTGTAACGATGCACATTTTCGACTTTGGAGTCAAGTAGCCCTATTCGGACGGGACTAGTTTTACAGGAGGACGTTAGAGAAATTTCTGTTTCACATACGTACTTTGAGATTTTAATACCGTCCGAATCTGCCATGTCTGTCTTTTTCTCATGCGACCTCTGTAAAAATTCCAGAGCAAATTACCTACTGTTTTTCAGCAAATTTAGAGGTCCTCTGAGAAGTCTAATCCCGTCCGAATGCGAATGTCTGTGATTGCCAAAAATGTTTTTTTCCAAAACGCGTTTTCTTGTATGTTTTGGTCAACGTGAACTACCGTACAGTCTCTAACGCGCCGGCGCGTTATTCTAGTTTCTGCTAAAGAGCCGAATCATGTAAATTGTTAAGACTGGCTACTGTAATATCAGTTTCAGGTAAGAGTACTTTAATTTTTCAGCAACGCCCACATGTAAAACTACGACGGCGTTTTAGTGCCATGTAAAAAAAAAAAATCTGAGATTCCGAGATTAAAGTCGAAACTCCGAGATTAAAGTCGAAATGTTTCGAGATTAAAGTCGAATTGTTTCGAGAATAAAGTCGAAATGTTCCGAACTACTTCCGTGCGGAAACAAAGGCCGCTGTGACGGTGACCTGCTTGATTTATTAGCCTAATGTTTATTTGATGTCTGTTTTTAAAAGCACGGAAGATTTGTGCTGTTCTGTATGCATTTAGAGACAGAACATAACAAAACATAACGTTTAGATATTGTTTCAGCTATTAAAACAGTTCCGTTTTGTAAATCCGCCAGGAAGGAATGTGAAAGATATGTGTTCTATATCAATAAACACGCAGGCTTCTCGAATACAAAAACATTGTTTTTAGGTCAAACCTGATTTGTGAAAAGTTTTTATCGCTTGTCTTTGCACTGCTCCCATTTTCTTGTATCATAATGTTTGCCATTCCAGCGAATAACGGTTTCCAAGCCATTATCATACCCAGCTCTGATAGACTATTGTGACTATCGCGATTTGTATTTTGATTGTGACCTTCCACAGTTTGATTGTTATAGGCTACCTTTCCTTGAGTCCTTGGGTTCTCTATATTTTCTGATAAAGGTTTTAAAGTATAATTTTGTCAGTTAACCCTTTCCTGTGTCACTAACATCACTATTCTGATCTGTAAAAACTTAACTCAGTTAAATGTTTATCTAAGATAGTGGAATTTTCATATTTATTTGGTTCCACAGTACGATTTGTATTTATTAAAACGATATACGATATGCGTTATTTTATTTTATATTAGTCTACATCAAGGTGTATTCCTTGTAAATAACAAATGCATGTGTGGGAGGGTAAGGGGACATTGAATTATTTATGAATAAACTAGTGTATTCTGAATCAGTGTCGCAAATATCCTGACTAGAAATCTTCACTTTGAAATGCATCTTTACAGATTAGCTACATTATGAAAGAGTTTTTGGTTTTGATTTGTTTTAATTCGTTAAGTAATAATTTAAAGCTCTCCATATATGTTTTTATCATGCCTGTAAGGCATGTATTGTTTTGATGGATAATTTTAAATTGTTTCCACTGGAAAAAAAGTGCAAGTGACGGCGCTGGCGCCTGCATGCCTTTAGCTTTCACTCTCCGCACAAACGAATGGATATGCGCCTAGAACACGATATTTAACGTTTAAACCAACATTGTTTTATACTTTAACTGTTTTATATCTATAGATTTTATTTTAGTCAATTCGTGATGATTTGAGAAGGCAAAATGCTCAAACAAACAGTCTTCTGCTGGCAGCTGTTGGTTACTTAAAAAAATAAAATAAAATTAAAAAAACCATTTATATTTGACAAATAAAAAATCCTCCCAACAACATTCCAACTTAACTTAATAAAAACAGACACGAAATCACTTTGCCATACCAAGGGGTTTACGGACAAGAGCTTTGCTGCAAAAAAATTCACAAATCAAGCTGATGAAAATGACAGTTTCAATCTTCTAAGTGTCCAACTTTCTGAGCGATAGGCATTATACAATTAAAAGTATCAATGATTAAAACATTATTTCGGCCAGGAGGACGCCGTCACCTGAATTCATAAATCATGGAGAATATTCAGTTATATTTTCATGTCTATGACAGCGCACGGTGTATTTATAGACAAACGAAATTCGCAAACTATCTTTACTGCGGTAATTTAAAACAGAAACGAAATGCCATACATACAAATCGGAACTGTTTTAATAGCTGAAACAATATCTAAACGTTATATTTTGTTATGTTCCGTTTCTAAATGCATAAACAGAACAGCACAAATTCTCTTCCGTGCTTTTAAAAACAGACATCAAATAAACATTAGGCTAATAAATCAAGCAGGTCACCGTCACAACGGCCTTTGTTTCCGCACGGAAGTATTTCGGAACATTTCGACTTTATTCTCGAAGCATTTCGACTTTATTCTCGGAACATTTCGACTTTATTCTCGGAATATTTCGACTTTATTCTCGAAGTATTTCGACTTTATTCTCGGAACATTTCGACTTTATTCTCGAAGTATTTCGACTTTATTCTCAAAGTATTTCGAGTTTATTCTCGAAACATTTCGACTTTAATCTCGAAACATTTCGACTTTAATCTCGGAGTTTCGACTTTAATCTCGGAGTTTCGATTTTAATCTCGGAATCTTAGATTTTTTTTTTTTTTTACATGGCACTAAAACGCCGTCGTATAAAACACAGACACTCCTACCTCCGTAATAAACACGGAAATGTTAGTCCCGTCCGAATCCATACATGAACAGACGTCGGCTGAAAAGAATTGTAACTCAAACGTCGTTTGGAAAACTAGTCCCGTCCGAGTAGGGTGTGAAAACACACACTTTTGACATACGTTTAGCATAACAAAAATGGTCATCATATACATGAATTTTGCCATAAAAACGTGCATTCATAAGGTGTGCTATATGGGTTTATGGAAAGGGTGTGTCGAAAATGTGCGTGTTTGTGTGTCAAAACGTGTGATTTGCTATAAAAAGGTACATTATCGACACACGCTTTGGAGTCACTGAAAACACACTTCTGACATGCGTTTATCATAACAAAAATGTGCATCAAATATGTGCGTTTTACCATAAAAATGCACATTCTTAACAATGGGTTTACTTAAAACATGCACCGGAAACTTGCATTTTTGTGTCACTATGCGAAGTCCTAAATGTATGATTTGTTATAAAAACGTGCATTCTCGATGCTGCTTTAAGTCGCCGCAAACGCACGCTTTTGATGTGCGTTTATCATAACAAAAATGAGCATTGAATATCTGCATTTTGACCAAAAAAAACAAACAAACGTGTGCTTTGGATGCACACTTTTGACGTGCGTTTATAACAAAAATAGGCGTCGAAACGTGCGTTTTTTAAAGCAAAATGCTAATGCGCGCTTTTGAGGTGCGTTTATCAATACAAAAATGGGCGTCGTCGAATATGTGCGTTTTGAGTTGGACAAAGTGAAGGTTATGCCTCGAGATTGCAGTGAAAATAAAATGTCAAATCACCAACTGCATTTAATTGTTCAATTTGTCAGGGAAAATGCATTGTCACAGTGAAAATGAAATTATTTCATTTCATTTTCAATTTTGGCACATATTTTGCGTGTACCTTTTTATAATGAAATTGTTAATCTGGTTGTCATTTTAATTTTTAGAATTAAACTGATTTATTTCAAATTGGCAGAAAATACCTTCCACAGAACGAACGTGCAAACAGGAAAACCAAACTAGCAGTGCAAATGTCTGTTTGAAGTGTCCGCGTTGTTGTTCGAAAAGAATGCCGTTTTATTTATTCTTTTAGGAAAACATGCTGACGGTCTGCAAAAATAATAATAAATAAGTAAATAAAACAAAGAAAGAAGAAGACAGGCCTTCCACATCGAACCTGCGTTAATACCAGGAAATCGTTCCAGCCCTGAAGAGAGCGGCAAGGCCTGAAAAAGGACGTCGAGGCTGCTTGGTTTTTGCTTGATAGGTGAGTAATGTTGCTTTCGCTGTTTTACAGTACCAATAGTGTTGTAATGACAGGTATAGTAAAAGAACAGTTTTGTGTTTTGTGCACTCATATACTTAGGCCTATGAATGGGAGAAAGTGCAAAAATCATCTGACCTTTAACAGATGAATTTTAAGAATGAAAGTTTGTGAGCTATTAGTGAGTTATGACTCATGCTTGTGTTATGACTCACTCATGCTTTGTGTTGTTTGGTCCTGTTCTGGTATGTCACAGGCACATCTTCATTCTGAGTGACAATGGTAACATTATCTCACTTTCTACTGAAAGATAAGACATGGTACTTAATCCAAATTAGCAGAAAAGTAGTTGAATGATGCAATAAAGCAATCATTTTCTGAGCTACTGAACATTTAACAGAAACACCAGCAAAAACATTAGATTCCAAGCGGCACTGATGTGACAGCTGTGTGAGGCAGTGCATCTTGCATTGCTGTGGGTAACCAGACCTCCATCTTTGGATTCCCCCCCAAAAAATGATTGGTCATTGGTTTCTGTTGGAGTTGGTCCTCCTACTGTTGCAGGCTTTTTTTTTTTTTTTTTTACTTCCTTGTTTCTAGTACCATTGAACCATTTCTGTACATCTTTGATGATTTGCAAGACTGACAGATTTACACTATTAACTTTCTCAGTTATTGTGGTCCAAGCCTTGTGGGTTTTTTTTTTTTTTTTTTTTTTTTATTATAATCAGTAAATTTGTTCATTAATATTGATTTTGGCAGCATTGTATTATTCCAGTATGTAAGTTTTCAGCAAAGGCAAACTGCGATGTTGTCAGCCATTTTGTTGTTCAGCGTCTTTGTCCACAAAACAATGCTATTTAGACTGTCTTACCTAAGACAGCCATGAGCCTATTTTATGCAAAACCTTTCCCCACTGACTTTAGTTGGTCAGACTAATTTTTAGATTTAATTTTAAGATAATGGCTTATGCAAGGCACCAGAGCACAGAGCTCACAGAGCAGAATTGCTTTCATTTTCTCATAATACAAAATATGCAATATTTGTATGAAATGCCACTAATGTTTCTTAGTTTGAGAATAGGTTTGCCAGATGGTAACAATTTAAAACTGAACTGATTTAAAGCAGCCATCACGATGACAAGTTTAAATTCTAAGCAACCATCCAAAGATTATACAAATTTTCTCTGAATACAGACCTGACACCTAAAATTATAAATCATTATAATATGCTAACTCTTGCAAATTGAGGTATTTTTTTTTCTTTTACCAAAAAAGAGTTCCTGCCATCATATTTCATACAGAAACCCAAATATCATACAGATTCAGAATTTGAAAGTTGATCAGTTAATGCAATTCAGTTTTTCTTCTTTTAAAGTTTTATAGAAATGTTCATTATGTGAGGTTAACTGAAGATATAAAGTTGATCAGTGAAGTTGCCTAATTTCTGAATTCACTAATAATAACACTAAGTTATTGTGTCTGCTTGTACATTGTGATTTTATTTTGTATTTAATCTCATTTTTAACATGGGCTTTTCAATGTTCACAATGATGCGTTGTGTATTCATATCAGAAACCTTGCACTTGCAGAATTATTAGTTCAAATAATTCATGAAATATCATAGGAACAATAACTTAGATCACCCACACAAGAGACCAATAGTTTCTCTCTGTAGTTGTTCATACAATTATTAAATATTGTGGTACAAAATATGTGATGCACATTTTATAGTCCTACATGTCAATACATCACTATAAAAACACTAGCGAGAATACCACAGACAGATTTTCATATGGTGGCGCTCTGTGTGTAGATCTGAGTGTATGCTGTGTTTGTAGAATGCTAGCACTCTAAGGAAACATTGGCTGCAATGTACATGTAAACAAAAACAGTACAATGAGACTACAGATGTTTTCCTGTTTCTACAGTAATGATTTGATAGGAAAACAATGTATAAACTTGAATTTAATTCAAGAAGCTTTCTCTCACAACAGAATAATGAACGGTGAAAAAATGATCTAGTTTTAACCGGTTACATTGACCCAGCGGTGGGTAGATGTGTAACTTAGCTGCTACCAAGCACTTGGGTAAAAAATAATAAAAATAACCCAATAAAATGACCAAACAGCTGAGCCCAGCATTTTTTTAAATAATGTACTGGCTTATTGTAAACACGTATAATTGATAAAAACACTGTAAAATTGACAATAAAAAAAAAAAAAATGGTAAAAATAAGGTAGCAACATTTTAGGTTTTACGGTTTTAACCTAAATTTACAGTTAAATACCGTAATTTCATTAACTGATATAAAATTAATTTTCCAACCCTTTTGAAATACTGAAATCTGTTTTGTAAAAAAAAAAAAAAAAAAAAAAAACTTAAAAAAAAAATATATAGAAAATCAGATAGGAGTCTAAAAGTCAATTAAAACTATTTTAGAAGGAGATGGAATTTTATTTCACTATTTAGGAGTGCTGAAATATTACGGTTTCCACAGAAACGGCTGTACACAAAGCAGCACTGCACTCAGAAATGACAATGCAAAGGGCACGTTTCTAAAGACAGTCGTTTCCCTTCAGATACATTCAAAAGACTTTTTTTATACTATTTAACGTATTGAAAACTTTGTATGGCCTTCAATTTAATACAACTAAATTGAGGAGTATTTAAGGACGTGCAGGAGCCCTTTACTTTAAGATAGCCCGTCGGGCAGGGCGGTGAAAAATTTTGGTGCCCCGACTGAAAAACACAATAGCCCCGGGACGTCGGGCTAGCGATTTTGCGAGCCCTGTACTCTGATAACCACCAAAAGCAAGTCACATGATAAACTAATGCCCATTAGAAGCAGCTTTTAAATATTAACATATAGAGAAGGTGCACAGTGTCATTCACACAAACACTAAACACCATCAGGATAACACACATAAAACAAAAATAATGCAAAAAAACGTTCATTTAATAATATTAGATGTAACGTGCAACCCAAATGTACAAAAGTGACTAAGAAGAAACAGTTTTTTCAACAACAACAACAAAACATTTTACAAATGTGGGGAATTCTGCTAATTTACAGTTATTGATTGTGAAGGTTACATTCTTTTTCACTTCTGAAAACTACCATACTATTACATGCAATTACAATTCAGTTCTTCACTGAATATAGTAGGGGAACTTACCGTTAACTATTTAACAAGTTTTTACTGTAGCATTTTTACAGTCTTTTACTGTTAAATTAAGTCATTTTTTACAGTGAAGGATTGGTCTGTATTTTTGTATTTACATCAAGCCTGTCTTGTGGATTTTGTCACAAGTTGTCATTACAAAGGCCTACATACATACAGTAATGTCAGATCTGAAAACATGGACTAAAAATTGATTCATGGGATCATACAAAGAATGATGGTGAAATACATCAGTAGATAATACAGTCCAATTAGTTCATGTCCCATGGAAATGGAGAGTTGCAGTTATAGATGTATTTTTGTAGGCCAACCCAGAATTTAGCATCACCCTGGCACCCTCAATAAAACCCCAGGATTTTTTTTTTTTTTTTTTTGGCTTATGAATTTTAAGACCTAAATGCAATCACCAGAAGTAAAAAGCTAAACATAAGCTACATTATAAACTAAAACACAGTCACTACCACTAAGTTTCTGACATCTCTTAGTCTTGATTTAAAAAACACTTTCCCTAAAATGTTGAGTTATAATCATGCTCTTGCAAAGTATTCTAAACACAACAAGGTAGTAAAAGTGGACTACTGAGTAAATGAGCTTTCTGGTTCATTGTGATGATGCTGAATGCCCCGACAACCTCTGTAGGCCCATTTAGACACTTGTATCAACCACTTTTTTTCTTTTTTTAAGTAAAAGCTTGAAAAAAATCATAAGGGCATATTAATAACCCACTACAATATCTTGTGCTTGTGTTAACCACAAACTTTATTTCAGGCATTTAAACTAAAAACCCACTGACTTCAGGACAATGGAACTGGGAGTGCTAAAATGCTAACTAGTTTTCACAGTTAACTCTGGTGTTAATGTATCTTGTTATCTTGAAACTGAACTATTGTTTGAAATTTTCTGTAAACACTATTAATTACTATTCAGTTGTTCAACTATTTCATTGTTTCACCTGATGGTTAGATCAATGTAATGGAATACACTACCAGTCAAAAGTTTTTAATGCCTGCATTTATTTGATCCAAGGTACAGCAAAAACAGTAAAATTTTAAAATATTTTTACTATTTAAAATAACTCTTCAATTTTCTATTTGAATAGATTTTAAAATGTAATTTATTTCTGTCATTTTTTTTTTTTTTTTAAATCTGAATTTTTAGCATCATTACTCCAATCACATGATCCTTCAGAAATCATTCTAATATTCTGATTTGCTGCTCAAAAAACATTTATTATTATTATTATGCTGAAAACAGCTGAGTAGAATTGTTTGTTCTGCATTTATCTGAAATCTAAATCTTTTGTAACATTACAATAATTATAATAATTATGTCTTTATCAAAATGTCTTTGATCTTTTGATCAATTTACAGCATCCTTGCTAAATAAACGTATTCATTTATTTCCTTAAAAAAACTTAAAACTTTTGAATAGTATAGTGTGTAATGCTCCAAAACCTTTTTTGCAGATTTAATGTTCATTATTTGATCTTTCTATTCAACAAAGAATCCTGAAAAAAATTACTGTTTTAAATATTGATAATGATAATACTAAAAAAATAGCTTTGATCACAGGAATAAATTATAATTGTGAAATATATAAAAAGAGAAAGCAGTCATTTTAAATAGTTAAAATATTTTACAATATTACTGCTTTTGCTGTATTTTGGATCAAATAAATGCAGGCGTAGTGAGCAGAAGAGACATTAAAAATCTTAATTAAATTAAATAAAAAAAATGAAAAACATGGTTAGTGTAGACATTCATCTCATATGAAATGGGTAAATTGCTTTTGAAAATGGTCATACTGTGGTGTAATGCATCATTTTTGATCAGGTGATTTTAGGTTAATGAACAGGTAAACTTTGTAAAAATTACAAGCAATTATAAAGCATTTTGATTATTGGTTGTGAGTTTTGTGTTTAGAGTTTCGAAAAAGTTCCCGATATTAGTGCCAAAGTGATTGCAAAACAAACAAACCAACTATCTTTGTGTCCTAAAAGTGTTAACTTAAGCCTTACATTCACTACTTAAATTGCTGAGTACATGAATCTTTGCAATGACATCTGTAGAATAATCAAACTTTTTTTTTTTTTTTGGCCACACCATTCTATTTTTGGTATAAAATAAAGCATTTGCCTTTATAACATTGCAGTCAGGAGAATTTGCATGTAAATAATAGTACAAATTAGGACTAGTTGGTCTAATTAGAATTTAAATCTTGAGAGATCACTATGCCTCGGACAATTTAAATTAGCAGCACATTATATCCAGTCTCACTCCTGTTTTTTAATTAGTTTCTTTCATTAGCTATTATTTAGAGACTGTTTTCATCCAAGATGTTCTGATGGTTGTTCAATCTCTGCTGTGTATGGGGATGCCAAAGAACACTGGCAGCGTCAAGAGAAACAAAGCAATGAGTGTACTGTGTCGCCACCTGCTGGCAATATTTAAAAATTCCTCAACCCTTTTATTTTATTTCTTTATTTTGTTGGTATAAATCACCACACCAGGTGGCGTTATTTATCTTATAAGTGTGGCACACATTACAGGCAGTGGCTCTCCAGAACAAGGATCAGACACCCCCCAATTTAAGTGTTGTGTGTAAGATTTCTCCTGCACATGTGTGGACTTGGAGACGTGAGCGTTACATAGAGAGGAACAACCTTGTAGAGGGAGGGGACATCTTTATTCATTGATCAGTAAAACAATTTGCTCAATGAATGAGCAACGTCCTCTACAATAAACATCAGCATCATCATCCAAAGTCTACAATACCAATTTAGCAGCAACATGTTAACATGGGGGAAACAGAGTGGTAACAAAGTAGTATCATTTAGAAAAAAAGTCACAGTTTTTCTTTCTATCTGTATCGTTAAAAAGGATTTGCAAGGAGGATATTTTAAAAAGAGGTTTATTGACAGCTATGGACGCTACTGTTATTATTTTTTAAACTATGGCATGTGCTCTATACAGAATACATGGGGAGATTTTAACTATACATTTAAACTCTAATATAAAGCACATCTGTGTCACCATACAAATTTTTAGGAGCTTCGACAAAAATATACAATGTTTTCACTTCACATTTGAAGATTTATAACACCACTAAGTTTTTTTTTTTTCTTCTTTTTCTATTTTTTTTTAATGGTAAATACAACAGTCCCATTGGTCAAACCAACCGAATGAAGGAGACACAACGTTAGTTATTCTACTCAGTAAGCTATGAGTGATTTAAATTGGTAAAAGGACGAATATAAATTAATATATATTAAGAAATTCCAACTGTAACTCCAGGGAAACGAAGGGCTATACCGAGTATAAGTAATGTGACAGTATTTTTGATACAATAAATACACATGGTTTATAATGTGGATCGGAAGAGTGTGTGTGTGAGAGAGAGAGTGAGTGTGTGTGTGTATGTGTGTACGTGCATGCTGGAAGAGATTGTGTGTACACTTAGTGGGTAAGGTGTGTGTGTGTGAATGAATAGGAGCAGCTATGATAGTGTGTGTTTGTGTGGTACACTGTAAGGAAGTAGGAGGGGAGACGTCCGCTCTCAGCGAATCCGCTTGTAGTCTCCATAATGATACTTTATCTCACCTTCACAAAGTCCAGGTGAAATGAGTTACGGCAGTCCAGAAAACCACATAAAAGAATGGCACAAAGAAAGACACAAAAAAGTGAAATGTGTCAACGGTGTATTTGCTTTCCATTCTGGTCTGAGGTGATTTTGCCAAAAAAAAAAAAAAAAAGTTATCAAAAAATGTCACAGTACCTAAAATGATGGCAAAAAAAAAGAAAAACCCTAAAATCTATTTTTTGTCTTTTTTCTCCGCTTCATAATAAAAAATAGGTTTGTTCTTTATCTTACAGTAATCCATTATCTCCTTTGAAGGAAAAAACATTAGTCCAACACTGACAAAAAAGGTAAAACAAAACGGGGGACTTCAAAAGAGGGGGGTGTGAGGATGGATTTCTTCTTTTTCGCTTTTAGGATGGACATTTTGTGCAGCCACACTTGACGACCTTTTCCACCTCCTGTACAAAAGAGGATCCGTCTGTGCATTGGAAGGTGTATTTCCTGCGTTTGCTGCGGAGGGGAGCGCAGCAGGAGGTCCCGTCCCCGCAGCTGCCCCGACACTCTAAACGGGAGACCTTCTCTGTGCTTTGGCACGCTGCGTAGCCCTGCTGCGTCTGATAGTGATCTCGGACCCGTTCCCCCCGACACGCCATCTCTACAGAGATATGATATATGATTGAGCATATATAGTATATTACATTTTACATATCAATCCTGATCTTTGAAATTGTAAGGTAACTCCTATGGAAATACACAGTGAAAGCAGAAAAAGGAAGGAGAGAAGATGGCTTTGGGGGGCTGAAGGAATATGAGTTCAACTTAAAGCTTGAGTTTTATTAGTGATTAAAGAAGGGAAGAAATTTACAAGAATGGTTGACCTAAAAATTTAAATTTGCTTAGTTTACTCAGGCTATCCAACATGTACACTGAGTTTGTTTTTTCATGAGAACATATTTGAAGAAATGTAGCATTACATCATTTGCTCGCCACTGGATCCTCTGCAGGTGGCGTCAGAATGGGAGTTCAAACAGCTGATAAAACCATCAGAGTAACCCACAAGTAACTGATACAAACCCAGTCCATCAATTATCATGTTGTGAAGTAAAAAGCTGCATGCTTCTAAGAAACAAATCCATCATTAAGGAGTTTTAACTTTAACTCTGCTTCTAGCCAAAAATACAAGCCCCTAATAAATCTATAATAATGCTTCCTCAGTGGAAAAGTCTATCCTATGTTGTCATCTCGCATCAAAATCCACGATATTTGTTTAGAACTTTTTTGGACTGATTTTACTTGTGAACAGTGCTTGTTCTGTCTATATTTCTCTCTTTATTCAGACAAACGACTTTTTCACTGAAGCAAGCAACATTATGGATGGGAGACTCCTATTTTACCTGGAACCAAGCAACAGCTTAAAATTGAAAACATCTTGATTTGTTTATTAAAAACATGCAGCTTTTTACTTCACAAGATGTTAACTGATGAACTAGAGTTGTGTGGATTACTTGTGGATTATTATAATGTTTTTATCAGCTCCTCCAGAGAATTCATTAGTGAGCAAATGATGTAATGCAACGTGTCTACACATCTGTTCTGAGAAACAAATCTCGGATGGCCTGAGGGTGAGTACATTTTCAGCAAATTTTAATTTTTGGGTGAACTATTCCTTTAGGATAAACACAGACACACACAACATGCATCCCTCACCTGGCGGACCTGAGTGGGGTCCATACCGCTTTCAGTAGCAGCTTGAAGTTAACAGGAAGGTTAAAAACGAATGTTAGTAAAATAACAATAATAGTGCAAGATTAGCGTCTCACGGGTTAGCACTTCAACAGCAATAGCAAGCTACACAGACGTTTAAAACAAAAACACCACTTTAGCAACATATAAACATTAAAGACATTTTTAACAAATGCAAGCACAAGTTACAGTAGAGGTGAGTAAAGTATTGGCCTTGCATACATTTTCATAAAACATTAAAATACATCACCACTTAATAAAAAGTAAAGTAGAAAGTTATCAGTTAAAGACTTACATTTTTGGTCCGTTTCTTAAAATTGCAAGAGAATGTATACTACCAGTCAACAGTTTTTATTTATTTTTATTATATATTTATTATTATTTTTTTTAAGAAGTCTCTTCTGCGCACCAAACATGCATTTATTTGATCCAAAATACAGCAGAAGCAGTAATATTGTGAAATATTGTGCTATTTAAAATAACTACTTTCTATTTGAATTTATTTTAAAATATCATTTATTCCTGTGATCAAAGTTCAATTTTCAGCATAATTACTCTAGTTTTCAGTGTCACATGATCCTTCAGAAATCATTCTAATATGCTGATTTTGTTGTTGTTGTTGTTATTATTATTACTATTTAAAACAGTTGAGTAATTTTTTTTTCAGGATTCTTTGATGAATAGAAAGATTTAAAAATCACATTTATCTGAAAAAAAATACACTATATCTATATACACTATATCATATACACTATATACACTATATCATTCAAAAGTTTGTGTGTGTATATATAGAAAAAATAAAGAAATTTAGAAATTAATACTTTTATTTAGCAAGGATGCTGTAAATGGATCAAAAGACATTATAAAGATAAAGACATTTATAATGTTACAGAAGATTTCTGTTTCAGATGCTGTTCTTTTGAACTTTATATTCAACAAAAACACCTGAAAAGGTCTACACTGTTTTCAACATAATAATAATTAATGTTTATTGACCAGCAAATCAGAACTTTACTTTAATTAGAATGATTTCTGGATGATCGTGACGAACTGGAGTAATGATGCTAAAAATTCAGCTTTTGAAATCACAGGAATAAATTACATTTTAAAGTATATTCAAATAGAAAAGTTATTTTAAATAGTACAAATATTTCACAATTTTACTGTTTTTGCTGTACTTTGGATCAAATAAAAGTCTTCTTTAAAAACATCAAACATCACTTACTCGTAGTGTAGCTTAAATGCCCTGGAAGTGGACTGTTATGTTCTCTTCTGAGTTTATTTATTTATTTATTTTTTTTTCTGATTTAAAAATAAATTTTAAATCCAGGGTAGATTTAGGGCTTAAGGGATTTTGGCCAAGACCAGTAAACCTACAATTACACTTTATTATCAGCCTCTTTATAATGTTATGTCTCATAAATGAAAATAGCCATCATTTAAATTCCATACTTTGGGAAACAGCAATGATACATATTCTGCAAAAAAAGCATGTGTAGTCACATTTTTCTCATGCGATCAGGTTTTACATAAAGGGTCAAACCGTACCTCTATCACAGCTTTGCCCTGTGTATCCGCTGTTGCACTCACAGTAGGCCTTCCCCAGCCCGGACACGCGACAGCGCCCGTGTTTACATGCTATGTACTGACAGGGACTCAACTGCTCCTCTTCATCGCATAATACACCTGCAAAGCCTGGGTGACAGCGACAGCTGTAAGAGTATGAGTTTATTGGCAGACAGGTGCCGTGGATACACCTGAGAGACAGACACACATAAAAAAAAACACTTTTATGAGATGACCATTCTTCTATAATAAAACCAATGTGTGCACTTTTTAGTCTCTTACTTGTTCCCGTCACATGGGTTGTTGATCTGCTGGTCACAAAGTGGGCCAGTCCATCCCGTCTCACACTCACAGCTGAAGGAGGATTGTCCAGTAGCATGGCACTGCCCATGAGCGCACACGCTCCGCTGGCACGGCTGACAGCCAGGCACCACCCCCTCCTGCAGCAGGAACTGGGTGAGGTCCTGGAGCTGGTCGTTAATGTAGAGGTTTCGGATACAGCCGTGGAAACTAGAGCCATTCCTCCCGGAGGAACGTAATGAGGCCAGTCCAGACTGTTGAGGAATTCCTGAGAAGATAGGCGCTTTTGAGTATTTTGACATTATACGTAATAATCATTTTTCAAATTGGAGAGTGTGTTTTACATACCACCGAGATAAAACGGAGCAGGGCTGGGTACTGGGCTGGGGCTGCTGGCGGTGTTGATGGATTTGGGGCTTCCTCCATCAATGGAGAGAGACAGAGACTGATCCTTTGCCACCAGCTCCACGACGTGAAAACTGCCATCATTTATAGTCTCAACACTAGAGAGAGAGTAGAAGTGAACAGTGAGGATAATACCTGCAGACAGTGTGTTTAGCTTTTATCTGTCAAAAAGAATACGACCAAAACTAATTTATGTGAAAATTAAAAAAAACACTAACCAAAGCTAAAGTTCAGCTTAATGTTCTATTGTTGCTCCCACATTAAGAATCGAATGTATATCTCTTAGTAAATAGTGATTATTTTAATGGCTTTGAAATGAAACCATCATGTATACAGTAATTTTATGTAAATACAATAATATGAAAATGTGCATGTTACTACTTCAAATGGCTTATCTGCATGACAGCTGGATTTATTTGATCAAAATAGGTAATAAGGTAAAAATAATAAGGTAAAAAAGTAATAGTGACATATTACCAGTTAAAACTAGGGTTTTTGACTAATTTGGTGCTGAAGAAACATTTCTTATTTGCAGCTGAAAATAGTTTTGTGCTCCTTACTATTTTGTGGAAACTGATAATTTTAGCCCCCGGATTTTAGCATTTTTTTTATCATT
Organism: Cirrhinus molitorella; assembly: GCA_033026305.1. Classification (NCBI taxonomy): domain Eukaryota; kingdom Metazoa; phylum Chordata; class Actinopteri; order Cypriniformes; family Cyprinidae; genus Cirrhinus; species Cirrhinus molitorella. The sequence goes on along the minus strand of CM065120.1, from coordinate 17,799,973 downwards.
ATATACGCTAGCAGTAAAAGGTTTTTGAACAGTTTTTTTTTGTGTTTTTTTTTTTTTTTTTTTTTTTAAGAAAGTCTGCATTTATTTGATCCAAAGTACAGCAAAAAGGGTCACATTTCAAAATAATTTAACTATTTATATTAATTGTTTTCTATTTAAATATATATATTAAAATGTAATGTATTCCAGTGTTCAAAGCTACATTTTCACCATCATTAATCCTGTCCTCAGTGTCACATCCTTCAGAAATCATTCTAATATGCTGATTTGCTGTGCAAGAAACATTTCTATTATTATTATCAATAATGTTTAAAAGTTTTTTTTTCCAGGATTCTTTGAATAGAAAGATCCAAAGATCAGAATTTATCTGAAATAAAAAGCTTTTGTATCTTTATACAATAGTTAGTATATTTTTTTCGAATGCAAAGAAATGATTGAAATGAATAAATTTATTTAGCAAGGATGCTTTAAATTGATTAAATGTGGTGATAAAGACATTTATAATGTTAGAAAAGATTTCTATTTCAGATTAAAATTCAGCTTTGAAATCACAGGAATAAATTATGTTTGAAAATATGTTAAAATAGAACACAGTTTTAAATAGTTTTTGCTGTACTTTGGATCAAATAAATTAAGGATTGGTAAGCAGAGGAGATTTCTTAAAAAAAAAAACACATTAAAAATCTTGCAGTTTAAAAACTTAAACAATGAACGACTGCATTTTCATTACCTAACATTAACAAAGATTAATAAATACTATAATAAATATATTGTTCATTGTTTGTTGATGTTAGTTAATACATTAACATTAACTAATAGAACCTTATTGTAAAGTGTTACCATTAAGTCTATAAATATAATTAGCTTTTTAATAAAATACAAGAAAACAATTATGTGTCAATATTATTGTTTGTAAAATGAATAGTTTCAGCTACACATTCTGATTAGATGAGCCATTTTCAGTGCTGTAAACGTGTAGTAAAATGACTGCAGTATAAATGTGTGTGTACCTGTAGATGGCAGATGGAGGGTAAGATCCAGAGTCATAACTAACTCTCAGTCGGCCTCTGTAGAGCTCCACCGCAATGTGTTCATTATCTCCTTTATACAGCAACACTCCATTATCCTCATCTGTGGCAATCTAGGACATGCATACAAAACACATGAGTATGTGGAAATGCATAACTGATGAAAAATGAGTTTGATCGCTCACTCTCACTCTAGCAGAATGGTATTTATATGTGTGATGTACCTGTAGTGATATATTGGCCTGTTCTGTGATGAGGTTAGAGGGGATCTGCAGGAAGGATTCTCTATTGATGAAGTTGACGCTGACCAGCTTCTCACAGTGCACGCCCTCGTAACCATGGAGACACTGACACACAGGATCTGTGTCCTTGACAACACACTGTGCACCGTTGGCACAGTCATAGTGGTCACACGGACTTGTTCTCGGGAGGACCATTGGAGGGGAGAACTCGCAGAACAACCCACTGCACACACACACACAGTGAGACATTATTTCACATGTTGAACTCTAATGATCTTTAACTGATGAATGTAGTGTGGTTTTGTATTTCTGCTCACCTGTATCCTTCTGGACACACACATGTGTAGCCATTCACAGCATCGGTACACTGAGCCCCATTTTTACACTTATTATCTTCACAATCATCAAAATCCACCTCACAGTGCTCCCCAGTATAACCTGGAGTACACTCACACCTGCACAAACACACACACACACACACACACACACACAAAATCACCACATTTAACATTTGGAATTCACACTGTCATCTTTAACTCCAATAAATATCAGCATTTATTGAAAAATGTCATGAACAAGTCTATTAGGCTCATCAAGACTGCATTTATTTGGTCAAAAATGCTGAAAAAAACAGCAATATTGTGAAATATTATTCGAGTTTAAAATAATGTTTTTTCTATTTTAATATACTTTAAAATATAATTTATTCTTGTGATGCAGAGCTGAATTTTCAGCATCATCACCCCGGTCTTCAGTGTCACAGGATCCTTAAAAAAATCATTCTAAAATGCTAATTATTATCTATGTTTGTAACAGTTGTGCTGCTTATTTTTTGGAACCTATGATTTTATTTTATTTTTTTTAAGTTAAAAAGAACAGCATTTATTCAAAGTAGAAATCTTTTCTAACAATATAAGTATTTACTATCACTTTTTATCACTTTAACATGTTCTTGCTGAAAAAAGTATTAATGTCTTACAAAAAAAGAAAGAATAAAAAAGTGTTTTTTTTTTTATTACAAAAGATTTCTGTTTTTAAAAAATGCTGTTCTTTTTTACTTTTTAGTCATCAAAAAATCCTGAAAAATGTATCACAGGTTTTAAAAAAATATTAAGCAACGCAACTGTTTTTAACACTGTTAATAAATCAGCTTATTAAAATGATTTCCAAAGGGTCATGATACTGAAAATTCAGGTTTGCATCACAGGAATACATTTTATATGTATATAAAATATATGTGAACTAAAACCACAAAGACAAAAAATACTTTAAATCAGCTTATGTGAAAATGCAGAAGCCATATGTAAAAAAAATAATAATAATACAAAATAAAATAAATATTAATGTAAGTTCAATTTAACTTGATTTGATGTCTATATTTGTTGTAGGTTCATTGGTGTGGTTGGGATCATGCTGCTTTTTTTAATAGTAATATTTATGGACATTGAAATCTATAGTATTCTGAGATTAGACTTCTCTAATTACAATTTTTTTAGTTACTTAAACCACTGAATTCAAGTTCTTTTAATGAATTTAAAAACACTATGAAGCGCTAAATAAACACATTCATCATCCCATCATATCACATCATATCATCTTTAAAACACCCCCCTCCAACTCATTTTTATAGTAAACCCAACGGGAGAGCTGTAATGGAATATCAGAACACAAACACAGAGCAGAACCTCAGAGACTGCAGCTGCATTCCACACCGCTCTAGTGTTGTGTTAACATCTGCACCAATGGGCATAAAAACACACAAATGAACTTATGTGGTCTGCTCCTCACACATATCAGCAGAGAAGGAAACACACACACGCACACACCTGATGGTTTCTAACACAGCGATTGTTTTGGTCTGGTGGAGAGTGGAATGAAATAAAAGTTGAGATGAGAGAGGGAAGGGGACGTCTGGAGGGGAGAAAGTGATGAAACTGAATCCAAACAGGGTTTGGATCCAACAGACTTGAGTGACTGCAGAAGGGCAGTTTTATAGGGAAGGATTTAAATGTCCCGTTTAAAGACATGTTCATATAGGAGTTCATACAGTACAAATGCACTGGAGTCACTGAAGAATGCTGAGATATTGTCACGACTGGTCTCACAGAGACATAATATACAGTAAATTCTACAAATATAGTACCGTTCAAAGGTTTGGGGTCAGTAATATTTTTGAATAGTTTTTTATGCTGAACCAGGTTCCATTTATTTGACCAAAAATACCATAAAATAGTAATATTGTAAAAAATAATATTACAGTTTAAATTCATTTTAAAAGTGCTTTTAATTTAATCCATTTTAAAACTGAATAAATAATTTTCAGTATTATTGCTTCAGCCTTCATAGTCAAATGATCTTTTATTTGTTGCTGAAGAAACATTCTTTATTATATATTATTTAATATAAAATTATAAAAAAAAATTATTTTATAAAACTACGGTGACACATTGCTGTCACACATATTTTTTTTCCACAGATGTTGTGTCATTTTAACGAGAAATATTTTTCCGTAATAATTTTTTCGTAATATGAGATGTGATGTCCTTAAAACAACATATTTTTCTTGTTAAAACAACGTTTTCTCAAAATAACAAGATGTTATGTCATTAAAACGACATCTTTTCTCGAAATAACGAAATGTTGCTGTTTTAACATATTTTCTTGTGATAACAAGATATCTCCTTAAACGACATCTCAAAATAATGAGATGTTATGTTATTAAAACGACATCTTTTTCTCGTTAAAACAACGCATTTTTTCGCTAAAACAGCATTTTTCTTATAACAACGTCATAAAAATGCTTTCTTGTTATAGAAGCTGTTATTTTGTGAGTGCGCTAAGCAACTGTCCGCACTGCTGTCCCCACAATCCTATGATAAATGAGGATCTGCACGAGAAAAGATGTTGTTTTAACATTTTATCTTGTTTTTTTTGAGAAAAGATGTCATTTAGTGAGAATTTTTTTTTAAAATGACATAACGTCATTATTACGAGAAAATGTCGTTTTAATAAGATAACATTTTGTTATTTTGAGAAAAGATGTAGTTTTAACGAGAAAAAGACATCTCGTTATTACTAGAAAAGATGTTAAAACGATATATAACATCTTGTTATTACCAGAAAAGATGTTTTAACAAGATAATTGTTGTTTAAACGATAATTGTCATTTTAACAACATATCTCGTTATTTTGTGAAAAGAAAAAAATGTTAAAACGCCAATATCTTGTTATTACAAAAGATTTCGTTTTAATGACATAACATCTCTATTTCAAGAAAAGTTTTGACGACATATCTTATCATGAGAAAGCACCGTTAAAACTACATAACATTTTGTTGTCACAAGAAAAGATCGACAATGACATCTCGTCATTATGAGAAATGTGACATAATCACATAAGTTTGAAAGAAACTATTTAGACAAGAAATTAAAGCCACAACTTACACAACAGTGTTCAGATATATATTTTTTTTTTCCTGACAAAATCAATATAAATGTAATATTTTTGTCTGCTGAATGTAAGCTTTTCCATATTCCAAGCTTGCCTGCTGCACTGGGGACATCACATGCATGTGTGAGGTGTGAAAATTATGAACATAAATCTAGAAATTATTTGATTGTTGGATTTTTAATCAGTGTGGTTAAGGCATCAAAAGTAACTAAGTAACTAAGCTGTTTTATGGATAGTAACTGTAATGTTATTACTGAAATCTTATTAGTAATTAGTTCCACTACTAGTTACTGCAAAAAGTAATATTATTACAATAACTAACACTGGTTTTAACTAAAAAAGATGTTGATAACATAACATCTCTGTATTACGACATAATTGAGTGGAAAAAAATATGCGTGGGGCAGCAATGTATAACTGTAATAAAACAGCTGTTGTTTATAAATGTTTATAAATATTTCACAGTTCAACTCAATTTATTTTCTATAAAGTGTCTCAGAAAAGATTTTTAAAAGATTTGATGCTATAAATGTTGTAAATCTTATGCCAAAAGCAGTCCAGTAACTTTTAAACACAGCTTTGTATTAGGATGGATGGATAAAAACTGTATTAACAAGAAAATCAGACAGTTCTTGCCTATATGTTTCAGATGGTCAGTAAAGAAAGTGGATTTCAAGTTTGAGGCTAACTCTATAATAAAGATAATGGAGATTTTAGTAACTTACATGAATCCCTTAGCGGTTAGAATACATTTAGAGTCGTGCTGACACAGGTTTAGCTCTGAAGCGCAGAAATCCAGCTTATCTTCACACAGCTCCCCTGCGCACACACACACACACACACACACACACATATATATATACATTATAAACAGACAGAAAGAGTGGGAGGAGTATGAATAATCAAAGAACTGTTTACTGTAAGTAAACATCCCATTAAACCAGCAGGAGTGTTTTTGCGTGTGTAGGTTAGTCTCTGATTAATCATCTTACAGTGGATGACAAAATACCAATACTCTGAGGAACAACAACACAATACACCTCTATCGACAGGGTACCAGCCAGGGAAACGTCAATGAGTGTGTGTGCATTTCATACTTTAGCAAGCACAGAGGACGCACTAGCCAGAAAGGAAAGAGACAGACAATGGGGAGGATGAACTGAAAGAGAGTAAACTAACCTTTCTCCACCTCATTATTATTAGCAGCTAGTAGAAAAAGAGAAACAAGTAGCAAGAGAAAGACAATAACAAAGAAATACAGAGGACGTGTTTGACATGTTAGCATGTTAGCTCAAGCAGCACATTAGCATGTTAGCATCAGACAGTTAAACACAAAGCACAGAGAACACAGAGCATTTAGCATGTGACTGCCCCAGTGTTTGTGTGTGTTACCTGTGTATTCAGGTGAGCAGAGACAGGTGTAGTTGTTGATACCATCCACACACGTCGAGTTATTCTCGCAGTCATTATCTTCACAGTCATCAATGTTTATCTCACATTCGTCACCCTCAAATCCATCGGGACAAACGCACCTGAATAGAGACACATAATGGCTTTGTAAGATTTCAATCAGGGAAACTCAATGACCAGTGCTGTTATTCTATAACTGTCTACAATTATATATATACAGTTGAGGTCAAAAAAGTTTACATACACCTTGGAGAATCTGCAAAATGTTAATTTTACCTAAATAAAAGGGATCATACAAAATGCATGTTATTTTTATTTAGTACTGACCTGAATAAGTTATTTCACATAAGACCGTTACATAGTCCACAAGAGAAAACAATAGTTTATAAAATTTACCCTGTTTAAAAGTTTACATACACTTGATTCTTAATACTGTGTTGTTACTTGAATGGTCCACAGCCATGTTTTTTTGTTTGTTTGTTCTTTTGTTTTGTTTAGGGATAGTTGTTCATGTGTCCCTTGGTTGTCCTGAACAGTTAAACTGCACAAATTATTATTATTATTATTTTTGTGTATTTAAATTCTATCCAACAATGACTGTGTGATTTTGAGATCCATCTTTTCACACTGAGGACAACTGAGGGACTCATCTGCAACTATCACAGAAGGTTCAAACCCTCATTGATGCTTCAGAAGGAAAAACGATGCATTAAGAGCCAGAGCTTTAAACTTTTGATCAGAATGAACATGAGTACTTTTTTCTTATTTTGCCTAAATATTTTTCATTTAGTACTGGCCTTCAGAATCTACAGAAGATACTTACATGTTTCTACAATGTAAGTTACAAAATATGTTAAATTTACCCTGATCTTCAAATTCAAATTCAACAGTTCTCACCCCCGGTACTTAACACATTGTTTTTCCTTCTGGAGCATCAGTGAGCGTTTGAACCTTCTGTAATTTTGCATACGAGTCCCTCAGTTGTCCTCAGTGTGAAAAGATGGATCTCAAAATCATACAGTCATTGTTGGAAAGGGTATAAATACACAAAAATGTTTAAAAACCAAAGAATTTGTGGGACCTGAATGACTTTTCTGAAGAACAGTGGCCAATTTTAACTATTCAGGACAAGCAAGGGACTCTTGAACAACTATCACTAAACAAACAAACAAAAAAAAAAAAAACACTCTGGATCATTCAGTTAACAACACAGCATTAAGAGACAAGCTTATGTAAACTTTTGTACAGGGTTAATTTTATAAACTCAACTATTATTCTCTCTTGTGGACTATATGTAAATGTGTTTTATGTGAAATGTCTTATTCAGGTCAGTATTAAACAAAAAACATTAATTTTGTATGATCCCTCTTATTTTGGTAAAATAAACATTTTGCAGATTCTGCAAGGTGTATGTAAACTTTTGACCTACATATGTTTTTACTGCGTTCTCACAAAGGTGTAAATATGGGTCAGGAAATTTTCTTGTGAAAGATGTTATTACCTTTCAGCAAGGATGCATTAAACTGGTGGAAAATCAAGCTAAGCTGGTTTGAATTTAAATTTACTAGTAGCGATCCATTTACATTTACGATTTATGATAATACATTTCTAAGTACTTTACCAGGTTCCAAATTCACACTATTGTTTGAACCCAAAGTTGAGTGAATGTTTTGAAAAGCGCTATAGAGCTGTAATGTTTTCACTCTTTGAGAAATTACCTTATGAATGGCTTACTTATGGTTGTCTCTGTGCATTAAACTGAGATAGAAGAAATGATTTTATGCACTGTGCGTGTATGTCTGTGGGTGTATTACATTACAGTACCTAATCAACATGTAAAGCAGTTCTCAAATGAAACTTATCTTATTCACCAACACAAAGGATTCATTAGCATTGATCAGTATATGACTGCAGCTGAACCCGAGCTCACCCCACCACGCACGCACAGACGCATTCATCTTTGCTGTGTGTGTGTGTCCACAGAAAGGCCCTTGATTGGCTGATTAAGTGCATGAGTGAGCTCAGATCAGTTTCAGACACTTCAGTCTGATTAAGAAAGATTAGACACACTCTGTCCATAAAGTATATTCATTACTGGAGCAACAGGGAGACACACACATGCACACACATCAGAGCATTTACTTAATGTACTAAATGAAAGCCACATTCAACATGGCCTGAATACAATAAAGGAGCTCTTTATCGGTCTCTTATACATATCAGGTGTTATTCAAAAACGCTCAGCATTTCGATGATGACGATGATCAAGGTCTCACCAGTGAGTGTTCTCTTCTCCGTCCTTTAGATGACAGGTGCCTCCATTCTGACAGGGGTTACTGATACACGCATGAATTGGTTCCTCGCAGTCTTGGCCCTATATGAACAAGCAAGTCGCATTACAAATCCACATCCATGCATTCATCTTCAATGCTTGCTTACCCTCACAAACAAATGTTACTTTATACAAGTAAGTGAACATGTACATGCATACAGACATTTCAGAGGTTCTCAAGGTTTATATTGATTATTTTATAAAGTAATCTTAATCATCCAGAGTGTAAGACGGAACTATTTTTTTGGCAAAAAAATTGTGACTTTAGACCAAAAATGAAAATTCGGTCATTAATTACTCCCCCCTCGTGTTGTTCTAAACCTGTATAACCTTTGCTCTTTTTTGGAACACAAATGAATATGTGACCCTGGACCACAAAACCAGTCATAAGTGTAAAACCAGCCATTGATGTGTGGTTTGTTGTGATAGGACAATATTAAAATAAATTATACATAAAATACATAATATATTATACATAAAAGAAACATCAATCATTTTGACCCATACAATGTATTTTTGGCTATTGCCACAAATATACCCCAGCGATTTAAGACTTTTAAGGTTTTGTGGTCCAGGGTCACATATATTTTTGATAAAATCTGAGAGCTTTCTGACCTTGCATAGACAGCAATGCAACTACCAGGTTCATGGTCTAAAAAAGTAGTAAGGATATTGATAAAATAGTCCATGTGACAATTAATTTTACGAAGCTACGAGAACACTTTTTGTGCACAAAGAAAACAAAAATAATGGCGTCGGCAAACTCTTGTGAATGTACGACGAAGACTGACACGGAGGAGAAGAAATTGTTGAATAAAGTTTTTTTTTTTTTTTTTTCGCACAACATAAAGTATTTTGGTAGCTTCATAAAATGAAGGTTCACATGGACTATTTTAACAATGTCCTTCCTACCTTTCCGGGCCTTGAAAATGGTAGTTGCATTGCTGTCTATGCAGGGTCAGGAAAGCTCTCAGATTTCTTCGAAAGTATCTTAATTTGTGTTCTGAAGATGAACAAAGGTTTTACGGGTTTGAAATAACATGAGGGTGAGTAATTAATGACAGTTTTTTTTTTTTTCAAAACTATGCCTTTACGTGTGTATGTACCTTAAAGCCATATGGACAGGTGCATCTATAAAAATCGACGGGATGGTTACTGCAGGTTCCGTCATTCTTGCAGGGGTTGGATAAACAAGGGTTACATTTTGCCAAAATGCTCACATCCACCGGACCTATGTAAAATTCATAGGAAAAAAAGAAATTACACAGCATGTTATACACATAAACAGAAATATACACACAAATACACATGCACAGACTTATAAACACACATAGGATTGAGCAGGTAAGGCAGAACTGGCTCACAAACTAACACAGAGGTCACTTTCAACCTGAGGAAAGGTTAAGTGGCAGATACAGGGGGCCAGGTTTATGAGCTCAAACTAGGCTCTTATTGACTTCCTTACCTGGCACAGGAAAACCACAAGTCCCCGGCACCTCTACAAATGTACCAATCAAATCACATTACTTATAATATTAACATCTGTGCATATAAGCTAGTGTTAGAGTTAGTTCTAATGCTCACTCTGTGACAGGATGAGTGTGTCTAAAGCGCACATGTGGGTTTACCTGTGCATGTGAATTTCTTGGAGGGTGTAGTCAGCAGTAGTTTGTCGGTCATCTCTCCAGGACCGGTACACCGTGCAATTCCAGGCTCCTTGTAGCCGCTTTTTACCCAGTCAGAGAGCCACTGCATGTGACAATCACAATACAGAGGGTTTGCTCCCAAAGCCCTGCAGGAAACACACAAGAAACATATTACACATCTTCTCTAAAAATTTGGATGATTAAAATATTGCAAAAATGATATGAAATGGTGTGTATATTGGCTCATTTTTCTAAAGTAACACCATTTAACAGTGACATTAGTGGATGAAGTTTCATAGGGAGCTGGTATGCGTCAGATCGTTGAGATCTAATAGAGCATGACTTTAATGGTAGGTAGTTCCTGTGCTGTTCTGATTGGTGCCTTGAGTGCCTTGTCAATGCAGTAATGCCTGCCTTTCAAGATAATACCTGCCTATCACGTTAGCCTGTCTGCAAATGAGCCTCAATATCTCTGTTTCCATCAACTTGTTTTTATATGCGTTTTGAAGTATCACATCACAGTGTTGGGGAAAAAAAGCTTAATTCGCGAAGAAGTTTTAATACCTGCTTGAGATGTTTTTTGACTGTGCGAAAAAGGCTTAATGTGAAAAAATGGGACATGGAAACACATTTGCCGAATGGGTTTCTCTATGCGCATCAAAAAAATAATGTGATTTAGTGTTATGGGACTAACGAGCGGACTGATCGTATTGCACAGCATCTGAAATATTGTTATGGTCATTCTTAAATGCCCGAGCAAAGTTTGTCATCAAAGTGTTCCTGTATAATTGCTTCTTAGAACCGTCTTGCGTTCTCAAACAGCAGGCATCTCCAAAAGTGATGACCACATTTATTGTTTCATCTGCATGCTCTGAGACGAAAGCAATATGAAAAATTATTGTATTCAGTGGCTTCCCCTACTTTTCTTAGTGAGATGTAGTGCCAGTTTCTCAGGAAGTGGTGATTTTGATATATTTGACTTGTTGGATGGAAACAGTGCTTATTCACAAATGTTTTATGCGAAATGCCAATTTTGCGCATTAGGTAAATTCGCAACTTTGGATGGAAACCCAGCTAGTGTGACTATACGTTATGTTTACATCTTACGCACCTGAGCTTCACTACTTTTGGTCACGTTTGTATCAAAATGCACTTTTGTTTTGAAACACAAAACTCTTTTAAGTTTTTAAAGCCCTCACAGCTGAATTAAACAGTTGACAAAATATGCAAATATACTTTTTACCAGGACTAGGTGGTATGACAAAATATATTACCTGGATATGTCTAGTGTGTCTATTGTAAGATTTTGCTATATTGTTTATACAGGAAAATTGCAATATATTTTATATAGCACAGTACTTAAATACTTCAAAGTGATAAAAAATGCATGCATGAGAAAATGAAAAGAAAATTAGAAAATTATTACAATTAGCATTATTTGAAGCAGCATAAAAAAGTTTAAATAAATAGTTTTTTATATAAAAAAACAAAATTTATTCAGACGCCTTCAACATTTCTCACAATATCAACAGTTTATTTGCTATAGTTTAGAAAATGGTAATAAAATATGACAAGAATTCAAGAGAAAAACGGTGTCAGAACATATTCATATTAATAATGTCAGATCATTTTGATAGAAAGGTATGTAACAAAACATGATCAGGTCGAAGGGTCAAATAAAATGTTTCGTCCCAAATTTTGATCCATTTTTCTGGTAGTCCACTGTATGAAGAATTTTTGTGTATAATTAGGCATGGGACGATAACCGGTTTCAAGGTAAACCACGGTTTGGAAAAGTCACAGTTTTAAAACCGCTACAAATTTCCAGTCATACCGTTCCTGCGGTATGACTGGAACAACTGCATTTATTTATTTATTCGTTTATTTACAGAAATTAGGTTTTCATTATGTTTTCGGGTACTGAGCTGCATGTTTAGGTTTAAGTGACCGCACTTAATTTAATTAGGAAGAATTCAGTTATTAATTTTAATTATTAACCTGACATGTTCACTGCTCCAAAATGTTCTATATGTTTCTTAAAAATAAGATAAATTGTGTTTAGTGGAAGAAAAGTTGTTTTTTTACCCAGACATTTAAAAATAACATATTTTAGAGTTGTAATCTAAATACCGTGATACCGTGAAACCGTGATATTTTTATGTAAGGTTATCATACCGTCAGAATCTCATACCAGCCCATGCCTAGGTATAATATGTGACAGTTTACCTTATTTTGCTATTCTCACTTATATAAATGAACTATAGTGTCTTGCACCCACTAGCAAAAAAAAAATATATATATAAAAAAATATATCTGGTGTCTGAATAATTTTTGGTTTAAATGTAAATGTATCATTTATATAAACAATACAAATTATGATTTGGTTTCTTAATCTTAATGTGTACGGTAATCTGTAGATTTGTTCTGTTCTGCTTGTCAGTCATAATTACACTTGTGAAATTGATCCATGGGATTTATAAAAAAAGGTCATCGTGGGAGACCAAGAACTTAAGCAATCTGTGGCTGCAGAACCCCAAGTTCAGACAAAGAAAGTGGTTCAGTATGTTTGTGTGAGGGTAAAAGAAAGAACCAAAGTACATCCAGCTGTCAAAACCTATTTGCTGCACTCATAAGTGCTGGTGTGTGTATGTGTGTGTTCATTCTGTGGTACTTACAGGTGGGAGAGTGAGGACAGATCTTTGAAAGCTCCATCTGGGATCACAGCAATATCATTACCATGGAGAGACCTGCAGAGAGAAGAGAGAAATGAAGCCATCCAAGAGAGCCCAAAACACATAAATCAAAGTCTAATAGCAAACACACACACACACACACACACACACACACACACACACACACATCAATTGAGGTACTCACAATAGGCGCAGTGACTTGAGACCGTCGAAAGCTTTTACAGGAATACACCTCAGCCTGTTGTAGCTTAAAATTCTGGGACGAAACAAAAGATATTACAATGCTTGCAAAAACATATTTGTACAAGTGTCAGACCATAAAAAAGTAAAAAAAAAAAAAATGGATTTTCATTTTACCAACTTCCAAAATTAGTGCTGGGCAATGATTAATCACATCAAAAATAAAAGTTTTTGTGTACATAATATATGTGTGTGTACTGTATATATTTATTATGTATATATAATTACACACACATGCATGTATATATTTAAAAAAAATTTATGTTTATATATTAAATATATTTAGATATAATGTAAATTATATGAATATAAATATATAAATGTAAATATTTTTAAAATATATATTGTATGTCTTTATATATACATCATAAATATACAGAGTACACACACACATATATAGACAAAAATAAAGACAACATTTTAATAATTATTTTTTTATAATTAAGAACAATTATTGTAGGTAAAAACTGTAGTAGAAATTGTCTAAAATGTTGTGCCAAAAAAACAACAACCTGTATTTACACATACTGCATATACACTTAAATGCACATATAATTTCAATTGTTAACATTCACACACGCACAATGCACAGCTACAAACATAAACAACCACACTAGTGTTTGCACAAAAAACACACAGACACACAAACTGAAGCCATAGATCATGTTGACACTCACAGGGTGAGCAGCTCGGACATGTTACTGAAGCTGTGGTTGGACAATGTGCTGATCTGGTTATTACTCAAATCGCTGCAAGAAAACACACACGCACACACACACAAACAAAGGCAGAGTGTTATAAGCCACAAGAAAATCGAACACTTAAAGCCAACATTTAGGGCAAATGGCAATAACAAAAGGTTGCACAGCACTATTATTATTATTTATTCTTAATTACTGCTGGCGATTTATTTATTTTTTTTAAAGGTTCAATGTTTTAAGTAGCAACTACTTGTGCAATACAAGTGGCCATTCAGCTGTGCAATATGATGCTTGATGTACCAGATTTTTTTTTTTCTTTTTAAGATAAACATACTGTGAGTATTGAGTATTTAAACCAAATTATCCCAAACTGCAAGGAATTACATATTACACCTTACATGGTTTAATGCATGGTATAAGACAACGCACATGCAAACTTCCATGTTAAAGACACTCAGATGGCTGAACTTATCAATGCAGTATGCAGTGACCTTTAAAACTGCAAACAGCAAACACAAAGCATATACAATAGTAATGCGTTAGGCTTGAAGTCATAATACATCATACAGAAACATTCAAAATCCTTGATGCATTGCTTCACTTGAATGGACTTTTGTGGAAATTTGCATTCAATAATAGAATATGTGAAAATATAATAAACCTACATAATAAATAAATAAACCTACCTACCTTTGACAGTCTTACTAATTCCTTAAAACTAGGGCTGTCCCCTAACTGTTAGTCGCCAAGAAGAAGTTTAGTTGATCAGAATTTAATTAGTCGCAGAAAAAAATTCACTGAAAGTGGCAAAGTCACGTGTGGTACATCTGTGAGGATATGCAAATGTTATTTATTCATTGACCTCAAATGTGGTCTGAAATCTGAAACATGTAAGTAGTAGCATCATTACATGGCTGCTTGCTTTAATGTTAACCTAGAAAAAAAAGTGTGCTATTCAAGTGCAGAGTGTGGAAGCTGAATAGTAGGGTGCTTTCTGCATGATAGTTGCATGAGGTGTCTGTGCAATCATTTGCATTTAACTTAAAATACTCTGTCATTTTTTGGTCATGCAGATAAGAGTAATACATCTTTGGGATCTGTAAAAGGTCTACTTTCATTTGTGTTCACTCACAATAACAACTAATTGTTGTGCTTTTGTAAAATAATGAAAGCAAACAGGGTGCGCTTCAGGCAAGCTTTATGCATGCACTTGAGTGCTGATAGGCTATAGGCTATTAAAGGCTTATTATGGATTAAATGGTTTATTGTTATAAACATGATTAGTTGACTACTCACTTCAAATGGATGACTATTAGTCGCTCAAAAAAATCTTTAGTCGAGGACAGCCCTACTTAAAAGCATATTTCATAGATTTGATCATTCTTTATGTGCATAAAATAATTACTTAACAATAACACAGACTGAAACAATGAGCAATCAATTATATTTAATTGAAGAGTTCGCAATTTTGTGTGTAAAATCATTTTTAATTTACTCATTTGATGTTTGGTGGAGAAAGAATATTGTTCTCATAGTGCAGGATATAAGGGGAAATGCCAAAATAAACCCTCAAAATACAGCTACAAACATTTGGATTTTCTGGCATTGGCTGGATGAGAAAATGGATCAAACACCATATGTACAGGCTAACTCTGTCTGTTTAAAAAAGTGCTATGATTGGCTGGTTTTAAAGGGGCAGGGCCTTGATAACTATAAAGTATTTGTGATTGGTGGACTCCAGAGAGGGCTGTACCTACATGAGAGTTAGGTGTTTATAATTGGATAGTTCCAGAGGGACTTGCGTGAACTGGTTGCCATCGAGATAGCTATCAGAAAAAGACAAACAAGTTATTACTCAAACACAGAGGAAATAGCACATTAGCAACACTGTAATGGGAGAAACTTCAAAGACATATATATAGCAGCCGTGTATTATTTCAGACGTCAAGTATGTTGTTGGAGACAGCTGGGTTTACAAAAAAAAGGTGTGCCTGGATCAGATAAGGGGATTTTTGAAAGTGGCCATTTATTATGAAATTGCTGTGAGGTTTGTGGCCATAGTGTGTTTGTGTACACTTACAGTTCAGTAACGTCTTTAGGAATGCCTTTGGGTAAAGCCTTAAGTCCTTTATTACTGCAGCGAACCACAGTATCCAAACACGAACACTCAGCAGGACAGCGAGCCAGGGGTGAACAGCTATTCTCATCATTACCTGCACACACACAAAGAGAAAATTAATCATTGTGTTAATGTTCTCATATATCAGCAGTCGACGGGAATAATGAAATTTCAAATGAGCTTTTCGATGTGAAGATACTCCAGGGTGACTGTTTTGGTAAGCTTGCCTGAGTTTGTGTAAAGGAAAGATAACACTGAGCTATGCTCAAGTTAGCATAACAGATCATATCAAAGGCCTTTTAAGAGATTGAAACACAATCTTCTAACACACATGCATATGTACTAAACACCCTACACACACTCATAGCCATACCATCTTCACAGGCAAAGTCTTGAATGGCCACATCTTGAATAGGGATCTCCTTAAGAAAGTATGGACTCTGACAGCGGGGGTTGCCCGTGACAATCCGTTTCTTACGGAGCCATTCCCCCAGCCAGGCCAGATGACAGTTACAGTTAAACGGATTGGCCAGCAAGTTCCTGTGGGATCGCATAAGGAAAAAATATGTTGCAAATATTTAGCAAAACATTCCAGAAGCTCACAAACAAATGCTCTGTTTCAAAACCTAATGAGCTGCATGTGTAGGCAAACTACCATCTTGTAAGCAGTGGTGTAAGGTGGTGTTCTGAAATGAGGAGGCAAAGTCCTCAAAGTTTTCAATTCTATTTCGCATTTTTACGTTAACAATGTAATCAATATTCTGTTTATTTCTGTTATATTTCAAGTATGAATCTCAGCAAGTTGGTGTTTTTAAGCATTTTACTTGTAACTTATGTTCAGCTATTTTTTTTTATAGTAGCTTTAAACTATTTTCAACATTTTTGAATCATCAGTAATCGAAGCTCAGTAAACATTGGCCACAGACACTAAGATTTCATTTAAATTTCACCAAGCTGATTACTCACTAAAAACTTATTTTGACATAACAAAGTGGTTATAAGTGTGCGAGTTGTTTACTTACTTTTTAAAATGTGCCTTCCCATTAACGCCAATATATTGTTTATTCTGACTGATTTGCAAACATGGAACATTCACAAACACAAGAGGCAGGATTTATCGCATGAACCAATTACAGCCGAACATAACCAGTCATATCCAATCATACCACCATGGAGGCACTGCCTCCTCTCATGTGATATCCCCCATTCATTCTCTGTTACCCCACACCAAGCTTACAGCACGCTTTAAGGAGTCTGTTAAAGGAGCACTTTAGCATCAGACCATTAGCATCTTGTTCAAAATGACCAAATATTTTCTATATTTTTCCTATTTAAAACTTGACTCTTCTGTAGTTACATAGTTTACTAAGACCGATTTATGCTAAGGTATGCTAAAAGTGCTACCGGCAGACACAGAGATTGGCTGAATGGATTCAAAAATGGTAAAACTGGTAAAACTGTTTAACTCTAGGGGAGGAAAAAAAAAAGTGGAGTGTTGCTTTTAAACTCAATTGGCTTTTTTTTTTTTTTTTTTGAAAAACGAGTTATTTGTACACTCTTAAATGTTATATTTTGAAATGTTGGCAGAGGAAACACAAGAATGACATTCTTAACCTGACAGCCCACCTGACTTTAATGAAATTGAACGTTTAACAGGGGCACACAACATAACTACTGTGCGTGCTTACGATACATAATGTTATTTTGCATCTTTGTGGATGCTAATATAAATATTGTGGTAGTTGTCATCACAGTTGTCGTTCTTGGTGTGAACAGGCCATTAGGATGAGAATGTTCAGTTTTGGAACAGCTTTAGTGAAACAAAACAAAACACTTTGTTGATACTGTGGTTTGATACTCACAGTGTTGAGAGGGAATGTAGTGTGTCAAAGGCTCCTGGGGACATGGAGGTGATCAGGTTATCATAGAGGGAGAGCAGCCTCACAGAGCTTAGTCCAGTAAAACTACCGTTGTTGACACAGCTTATCTTGTTACTCCTCAACATCCTGCACATGACAAACACACACACATAATCATTTAAAATAGCCCAGAAGCTGCAAATGAGATTTGGTTTGGAACACACGAACCCATGTGCCCACACCTGAGAATAATATCATACCTACATTTTTTTTTTTTTTTTTTGCCAGTATCTGAATGCATTACCTTGAAGCTCAGTCAAGTCATTCAGTCAAGTGTGCAAGCATGTGATACTCACAGTGTGCGGAGACCACTTAGGCCTTTCAGCATGCTGTAGTGGACGCTCTCCAAGCGATTGCTTGTCAGTATGAGTTCATTTACTCCACTGGCCCCCTCAAATGTGCCCTCCTCAATATCTGTGATCTTATTGTTACTAAGGTTACTGAAAAAACAAAGCAAGTTGCCATGGTAATTTAAGTGCTCTAATGATGGTCGCATAAACTGGATAATGACAGATGACAAAGACATAGAAAGAGACTTACATTTTGCGCAGCTGAGGAAGCTTCTTAAAGATTCCTGTAGCCTCCAGCACTGTAAATTCATTATTGTTCAAGCGGCTACAAACAAAGCAAACATACAACACACAAGTAAATTATTCATTGATTTATTAAACTGTACCGTTGAGGAATTTGACCAAAATAAGAAATATCATACAATATGTATGTTATTTTTTATTTAGTACTGACCTTAATAAGATATTTCACATAAAATACATTTATATATAGTCCACAAAAGAAAAAAGAAAAATATGACACCGCTCAAAAGTTTACATACACTTAATTCTTTTTTTAATTGTTCATGAGTCCCTTGTTTGTCCTGAACAGTTAAACTGCCCAGGATCCTTTAGGTCCAACAAAAGATTTGGTATTTACAGCATTTTTAAACCCTTTAGAACAATGACTGTATGATTTTGAGATCCATCTTTTCACACTGAGGACAACTGAGAGACTCATATGCAACTATTATATAAGGTTCAAATGCTCACTGATGCTCCAGAAGGAGAAATGGTGCAGTAAAAGTCAGGGGTGTAAACTTTTGAACAAAATGAAGATGTGTACATTTTTCTTATTTTGCCTAAATACCATATTTTTTGGTACTTTTTGGTATTTTTTAAGTCAGAAGCTACAGAAGATACTTGTATGTTTCCTAGAAGACAAAATAAGAAAAATTTACCCTGACCTTCAAATTTAAAAAGTTTTCACCCTCCGGCTCTTAATGCATTGTGTTTCCTTCTGAAGCATCAGTACGCATTTGAACCTTCTGTAATAGCTGCATATGAGTCCCTCAGTTGTCCTCAGTGTGAAAAGATGGATCTTAAAATCATGGTTTCAAAATGGTTCGAAAAGGTTAAAATACACTAAAATGCTAAAACCCAAAAATTGTGCAAAGAATTTAAATTCAGATTAACTGTTCAGGACAAACAAAGGACTCATGAACAACTATCACTAAACAAACAAACAAAAAAGCAAAAAAACAAAAAACAGCTGTGGATCATTCAGGTAACAACACAGTATTTGTATCAAGCATATGTAAACTTTTAAATGGGCTATTTTTTGTGAATGTAACTATTATTTTCTCTTATGTATTATATGTAAACACCTTTAATGTAAAATATATTATTCAGGCCAGTAAGAAATAACATGCAGTTTGTAAGATCCCTCTTATGTTGGTAAAATAATTATTATTTTGCACATTCTGCAAGGTGTGTGTAAACTTTTGACCTCAACTGTATGTTTATAAGTATAGCAAGGTTATGCACTATTTCGAATCTAATCTAAATTAACTTTTTGAGACATTTTATTTGAATGGACTTTAGATAGAAGGACAGAAAAGATGGGGAGAGACAATTTAAATTAAAATAATTTCAAAGACAGATGAAGATGGGTTTGGAATGAATAACTAATACTTGGTGAGTATATAAAGACAGAATTTTCATTTTTGGCTCCATATAGTGGACTTCAGTGGGCATCAGCACATTAAAGGTCCAAATTGCAGTTTTAATGCAGCTTCAAAAGGCTCTTCACAATCCCAGCTGAGGAACAAGGGTCTTATCTAGTAAAACGATAAGACATTTTCTAAAAGAAATACAAATGTATATACTTTTTAACCACAAATGCTCATCTTGCACTAGCTCTGCGTCAATGACTTCATGCATTACGTAGTCATGACCCAGTGTTTACAAAATGAACATTCAAATAAAGGCTTTTTACAAAAAAAAGGGTAAAAACGATTTTGGATTATATTAAAGTTGAAGAAATTATTCTATTATTTTATATTATATTATATTTATATTATCTTTTTTTTTTCCCTACCTTTTTTTGAACTGAATTAGACACTTTTCGCAGAGCTAGTGCAAAATGAGCATTTGTGGTTAAAAAGTTTTTTTTTTTTAGAAAATGACCGATCGGCTGGGATCATGTAGACCCCTTTGTAGCTGCAATAAAACTTCAATTTATAGAAAAATCCTGGAATGTTTTCTTCAAAAACTTTCTTGAACATTTTGGATGACATCTTTTATGGGGGTGAGTAAATGATCAAGAAATTTTAATTCAAGAGTGTACGAATCATTTAAATGAGAGATGGAGACAGACACTTACAGTTCTGCTGTATATTGAGGTATGTGTTCTGGGATCTTTGTGAGCTTTTGTCCAGAGCAGTCCACTGTGGTTCCTTCACAGCGACACTTCTCTGGGCAGGCCAGGTCAGCGAAGCAATCCCCACCTAGTTTTGATCGGTAGTCTTCCACACCTATACACATATAACCATACACACACACCATTACACACCACACAATCACAAAAAGAGAGTGTATGAGAGAAACAGAGGACAGACAGAGAGAAAGAAGGAAGGAGAGGAGTAAGCTTGAAGAAGTTTGGGTGGAAAAGTAGAGTGGTAAAAGTAGAGGGTCACTGGGAGGTGGACGTTAAAGGTTAATTGTGCTAGACCAGAGGAAACTCAGTTATCACCATGGCAACATGCTATCGATAGTGTCATTCTTAACAACACATAAAGCCATGCTAAAATACTAGCCATGACTTCGGAGTGTTGTGTACACACACACACACTTATAAAAGGGACAAAGACAACAGACATATTCTTAACTGCACATTCATACAAACAAAGACAAAACATGTACACACACACACACACACACACACACACGCACACATATAAAGGTTGTCTCTTGTTGCTTGCCATGCTGTAGATGCTGCAAGACCTTCCATGGTGCTTGACAGAACCATGTATTAGTCTGAGTCTGCAACCACATGGTTAGATCAAGCACAAAGGAAAACCCCGCTGAATTTCCTCCACAAGACACAGAAAGAGAAACAAAAGATTGAGAGACAAAAGAATGAGACAGTAATTTGTTTAGCTGGGATAATGAAGAGAGTAATAGAGAGAGGAGAGATGCAGGAATAAAAGAGAGAAGAGAGAAATAGAAAAGTGTGGCAGGAATATTGCAGCTGTTGTACAGTAAATAAACAAATGATCCAGCAGTTATACGGACAGTCAAACACACACACACACGTACACATTTAATTCACAATGTGTGCTTCATAAACCTCTAAACACATTTTCACATGTATTTGGGTTCCTGCTCTGTGATTGGTTGGGGTTGAGGGGGAAAGGCTTATTGGGTGACGTCTTACTGGTCTTGAGTCAATTACTTACACTTATTGATATGATGAATCCCTGAGTGTGTGTGCAAGAAAGGAAGAGAGAGAATATATAATATACTCAAACAGTCAAATCCTAACACTGGCGAACACTTGAAAACCTTAGATCCATGCCACTGTGTGCTATTTGTGAGCATGCACACAGCAAGAGTGACACTGATCAGGCTGGTGAAGGTTTAACAGCAAATTAACATTAGACTGAAAACAACTGTGTGAGTAATTTGGTTTAAAACACATGGCAAGTTCTTAGAACTATACTCTCAGTTTTACTCCGAGTTTTACTAACAGCTTGCGCCAGTGCAAACCGTCTTTTGGCGTTAAAATATTAATGTTAGGATTTACTACAGATGTGCAGTGAAAAATTTGTGCTGAAAAGGTTACAGTTATTTTTGTGCCTTTTTGAATATGCATTTGTAGGTATTTCCTTTTCAGATGCAAAATTTATGGGAGGAGAGTATTAAGAGTTTTATTAATGTTTGCGCTCGTCAAATTACTGGTATTTGTGTCATTATTTTAACAAAAGCAAAAAGCATGTCTAAAAGCAGGTGGTAATTTGCGCTGCTCTTGATAGTCTTTAATGTGCTCATTGTTAGTAAAGCGTTTTCCCCTCACATCAGCACTTTTATGGAATTGCGCTCTAATGCTAATTTGCCCCATTTAGTAAAACTCTCCTTTAAGTCATTGTATGTATGAAGTGCATTTATAATGCATTTTTGAATAAATTATTAGATTCAGGTTAGTGTTTTGTCATTGACCCACAAGCAGGAACACAGCACCATTAAAATTTATCTCTTTGATAATGTGCAAGTAATTTGCGTGCATTAGTGTAGTAGTGTTTCAAAGGCTTTGTGCAGTACACACACAGACAAAATGTTTAGTGGCTAAACATACCTGGTATAAAATATTGCTCTTTAGCTAAACAAAGAGAGATACACAGAGAACTGAGAGGAAAGCTGTGTGTGTATAGATCAATAAATGAATATGAATATTGATCAGAGAATCCTGCTCATTTATAACCCCACAGCGATCAATACTCAACTGACAGACAGTAAACTAATAATACCCCCCGCCAAACACACACATTTGCATTCTGATTTATAATCTGCTTAGACAGGAGAAGATAACTCATGCTGAGACTCTCAGAACTGTGTATGTGTCTGTATAAATGAAAGCTGACTAAGATGTTTACACCCTTGAACCACACACAAACATTCTCACTGGCTATAGTCCATGGTCAGGAACAGACAGGAAGAGCATGGTCAACTACTCAGTGTTTGTAGGGTCAAGACTGAGCGTATGTAAGCTAATTTGGTAAATTATTGAAAATTATGCATATACTCAACTACCAGTGTCTGTATGTACCTGAACAGCGGAACTTTTTGCTCTTGATCTGGCCGATACGTTTGTTAGCAAGACGACGGGGACTGGTGCATCGAGCTCCACTGGTTTCAATCGGGTTGTCTTGCAGGTAGTCAGCTAACCATTTTAAATGGCAGTCACACATGAAGGGGTTTTGGGCCAAATGACTGATAAAGATAAAATATTAAACACAGCTATAAATGACAATCATAAATGTGATCCTGGACCACAAAACCAGTCATATGTAGCATGGGTATATTCGTAGAAGCAATAGCCAACAATACAAAAAATGATCAGTATATCAAGTACAAATCAATTTCAATGAAGCTATTTTGAAAATTTTCTACCGTAAATATATCAAAACGTAATATGCATTGCTAAGAACTTTAAAGGCAATTTTCTTCTTCTTCTTTTTTTTTTTTTTTGCGCAAATAGCTGTATCTCGGTGAAATATTGTATTATCCTAACAAACCATGCATCAATAGAAAGCTTATTTTTCAGATAATGTATAAATCTCAATTTTAGAAAATGTACCTTAATGACTGGTTTTGTGGTTTCTTGACATTTTTTGTCCCAACCTACTGACCAGCCTAAAATATAACTGTATGCCACTGATCATAGATGGGCCTAATATTCTTTACCAAGAGTTTTTAAAATTTCCTCAAATATGATGATACAAGGGACCTCCTTTAAAAATATAAAGGCAACTATGTATTTTCATGCTTACATACATGTGTGTTAATACAGTAAAAAAAACAAAAAACAAATGTATTATACACCAGTCAAAAAGGTTTATGGTATAACTCACAGTGTTTGGATGGCTCTGAGAGAAGAGAAGGTTCCCTTTGCGATGGTCTGGAGTTTGTTGTCATAAAGTGACAGAAGATTCAGATTTTGCAGGTCTTGGAAAGAATCTACACGCAAACAATTGATCTTGTTCGCATTTAGCAACCTGTTGGGATAAACGTTCGCATGTGACATTTTACACAAATCTCTGAGGCAAACAGGAAAATCTATACATGCGTTGTAAATTGAAATATTATAAATGCCATATGCAAATAGATTAACATTTCTAGACAAACATATGAGCGAGACTTCAAAAAAAGAAATCCCTGTGGTCTCCAGACTCATTTACAAGTGCCTTATAGGAGAACAAAGCTGTGAATAAACAGAGGCTTTATTTTACAAAGCAGCTTTCGTATAAACAGGATTTATATGTTCTGCATCTCCTGCAAAGCAATAAAACTGTGTGTGTGATGTGGACCATTATTGGCACCAAACTTTTATAAGTGTGAACATACACAAATGTGTGTTTTGCATGTTAGTTATTTCTGAATGGTTAGAGAGTGAGAGGGAATACATTCTATCTATGTTCACTTTGGACATGGTCTAAGTGCATGTGGTCTTGTAATGTTATGTACGGTAGTAGCAACAAATGCTTATGGTCTCGTTAAACCCTTATAAATACTTGGATTAACAAGCATTTCCTAAACGTACTCCTCAGCGGAAATGTGTGGTATGTGTGTGCGAATTTATGTCCAGTTGTGCTGTCTGTCATCAGGGAAATGTGACAGGCTTACGGTCCTATTTTCACACACTTGTTTTTTTGTTTTTTTTTCTCTATATGATGAATATCTCTTGTTTTTACACTGAGCTATAGGGTTGTCAAAAGTACCTGTATCACAACTTAATAAAAAATAAAAAAAATCTTGTGCTGGTACAATGTAAACACCGTTGGAAGATTTCTGTCAAAATATAGTATAAATGCAGCCTAATGTACTTGCGACTTTAAAGTATTTCACTAATAATCATTTAAATGACAAAATTGGCAGAACAAAGAGAAAAATTACTGATTGTTCTCTGACTGTTTAATTGAAATACTGGTAAAGTTTTACAATAAGGTGTTTAATAGCACATTTATATTTGCTGTGGTATTTAAGTTGATGTTGAGAATTACTGGCATTGCTATCAACTACTTAAATATTGGTATCTTGACAACTCACTACTGAGCTAATGATATTTCCCCCTCACACAAACCATTTGGCATTATTCGATTTTAATTGAGTCATTATTTAGTACATTTATTAAACCATTTTCCAATGGCTGGTTCCTTACTTGGCAAACCCTGACCCACCCACACTCAAAGAGAAATAAAAGCCCTTCGTTCATGGCATTTTCAAGCATAAATTCATAGAATATGCATTACTCACAGTAGCTGCAATGAGAATAGTCCATCAAAAAGGCCTTTGGGAAGTTCAGTGATTTTATTCCCATATAAAACTCTGAAAGGCAGAAACACAAGGGAACATTAAATAAAAGCAAAGATTAAAGATGTTCATTACCCACCCACACACACAACCATTCATCAAAAAGGGTTCTTCAAACACAAGATGCACCAACACAAATCATCCCAGTGCAACCAGTGACGAATCACATTTTAACACAAATGAAATCATATAGACACAGATTCATGAAAAACATGTGCGCAGTAATCTTCTTGTGATGAATATATCAATTACATCTCATATTCATGACTTTATCTTAATAGTCTATAACCCTACGCAAACTGAGGTTGTCGTAAAAATGGGTGATTAATATTGGCAAATACAGAACTAATCTAAAAAAGGCCATGCAGGGCTAAAAATTTCTTGGCATTTTTATTTTAGAATGAATAATGGCATTGTGGCTTTGGCTATATGCTGATATCCTACATATGTGCAGCCCACACAGAAACTCTTTAAGAGTTGGAACGTCCGTCTTTCACAAAGTTGTACAAAGTTGTTCTTTTGTATTTTTATTAATTAAACATTATGACAAATTAGATTAGTCTCTAAGCTACTAATCAGTGGTACTGCAAGGAATTCTGTTTAACAGGCAGCTTTCCCCCCAAAATCAGCATCTAAAAAAAAGTCTGAGCCTGCATTTGAAGTATTTCTTTACTGTGATGTCATATCAGGACTTGCATGTGTGTGTTCGCTTATGTTTCATATTGGATCACTCTTCTGGCTTGAAATTGTATTTTTTCAGGAGGAGAGATTTTTAAATGGCTGGCTGGTGTTCCTAAGAGGCTGGTCCGAAGGGAACGAGAGAGAGAGGGAGAACTGTTCCGCCCACTAAGTTCTGGCTCATTGGAACCCGGTCAGTAAAGTAAACCAAAGAAAATACAGAGACCAAGCGAGAAGGACATATACATCCCATCCCCCTAAAACACACACACATTGCACACTGGAAATGCCAGACCAAAACAAATAGCTTAATATATTTGAGCAAGAGCTTATATTAGAGTTTATCCATATGCAGTATAACAGATTTTTTTTGTGTCATTACCATGCTTACTTGCTTACTTTTTCTTAAACAAATTGCCACCTTGTAAAGTCCTTATGTTTGAATGGTGGTTAGGTTGACTCAGACTCTACAGGGATCTATCTGCTCTGTTCTCTAAAAGCTTGAATGAGTCAGATCATCAAAAATTGAAAGAATGATGGAGGCTTAATATAACTCTTACATTCTCTTCTCACGCACACACACACACACACACACACACAAATATACACACATATATACTTACAGAGAATTCAAAGATCGGAGACCTTGAAAGGAGTCTGAAGCCAATTCAGTTATTTGATTATTACTCAAATCTCTAAAAAAGACAAGAAAATTTGAGAAAGATGAGGAACAAGTGCGTTTGAGTGCGATTTTGTATGTATGTGTGCTTGCATGGACACACACTCACATTCTCCGCAGCCGTTTGTAAGGTGAGAATGCTCCTGGCGGAATAATCTTGATGGAGTTCTGCTCCAGTCGGCTGTGAACAGAGAGAATAAACCAGATCAACAAATGGAGGGAACGTGGCAGAGGGAATAATCCAGGTGAGGCAAACTGGAAAATGATGGGCACTGACAGCAGTACTGAGGAGTTATTGGAAAAGTATGATGGGTGATTGGCGATGACTGATTTGGAATGCTAAACCTTGGACATTAATTCTAGGTTTAGGGTCTGTTTTTGTAATAAAGAAATTTAATACAATAAGAGGGGTACCAAGACAAAAGAGGTGGGGGAAATCATTGTGACAGGCACAAATGTAAGATTAATGTCAATATCGCTGGGATGACTTTAATCACAGCGTAGCAGCTGTGGCAGTTTGCTGTAGTTCCAGTTTGAGGCAATGCCCATGTCTGGATGAGTGTGTGCTTGTGTGATTTGCTCAGACTAAGAACAAATCCAACATCTGTGTTCTATGAAAAATTGAATTATGAACAGACTGACATTTCAACATTGCCTTAAAAGTGCACTTAGGGTTTTTTTTTCGGCATTAAAACATTTACCCTTTAGGAAAAGAACAGTATGTTAGTATCAGCTATGTTAGTAGCAAAACTGTTGTATTTTACATTAAGTTGGTCACATCACATATCACATCATAAGGCTGCCACAGGATTTTTTATACATGGAGTGGGTGGGTCACCTAATACTTTCACTTGAGTAATAATTGTTTAATAACTTCGGAAGCCTGTTAGTCTGAATAAAATACTACTAATAAAAAGATTATCATGTTTATTGTCTCTGCTGATGTATAGCTGCGATGTTATTTCTCACAATTCTGACCTTATATCTCACTGATGTGGCCTTATTTCCTTTTTTGACTTTCTATCTCAGAATACGATTATATCTCTCAATTGCAAATGTTGCTTTGCTCCTTATTTTAAATTTTTTCTCACAATCAGCTTTATTTTTTTACTCTTTATGTTATTTATCCATAGCTGATGGCTAACTACTGTATTTCTATATTTCAACCCAAAACTGATGCTTTGATTTGAGTTAGGGCTGTCACTAATGATGATTTTAGTAATCAGCCGATTATTGTGACGACTAATTGGATAATTCGGTTATTTCTTTTTTGCTAATTAAAATAGACCCAAGCAAACAATAACCTTTGAAATTGTATCATAGCAATAAGGAAATAATAGTTAGATCAAAAAAAAACTATCAAATGCAAGTAATCATATGGTTTTATTGAACAAAACTGTTAAAATACATAATGTGTTATAAACAATAGAACTAACAAATGACTGGAGAGGGTTTTTACACTTTACTGCACAATCTAATCCTTGTTTATCCTTGTTTAATATTGACTAAACAACATTTAATTCAAATTTCCATTCTGAATGAACATCAAACGTGTAAACTTTTCTTTTGAAATCGCAATGAACAGTTAGTATATTGAGAAAAACACTGATGTATTCTCCTGTGTTCGCGTAGGTTTATAAATGATTTAGCTTATAAATCTGATGGAATGGCGCACGTTGCATTCCCAGCTGGACAAATATAGACAAATTTATAATCTAATTTAGCATTGTTAAAACTAAATATTTAATGACTGATACCAGCTTTGTCACAGAAAGCACTTGTTGGTTCGCAAAGAGTTCTAATGATCTAATTAATTAATGTATAGGTTTGCTTAAATTTATTTTCAAGATCTGAGGTAAACTATCTGTTTGGTTATAAATGTCATGCAATTTGATACTCAAACTCACATTAGAAACTTTTAACATTGAATAAAGGACATAATCCGTACTTGAGATTATCACTGTCATAGTTTGTATGTTGTTGTTCCAGCCACAACATCGCAGAAATAGAAAACCGTTTCTAAAATAGAAATTTAGCGTGTCCCTGTCACAGCTAGTTACAACAAAAACTCTGATTAACATGGAAAAGATACCTTTTATCTCGTGTAATTAGGACACAGTGTTAGACGCTTCACACATGTAAATCATAACTGTTAATGTGGAGTAGCATTTAATGTACTGTGAACTGGGCCGCTCTGAGACGCATGTACAAAATCTTTTGCACACATGTAAATAATTAAAGCGCATATATTTATTACATTAAATTGTACCATTTGTGAATTTAAAATAGCATTATTCTTTATTATGATTTTTAAATGGGTTTAATATATCATGCAGCCTTGGAAAACAATTTAATAATGCGCTTCATGGATTCCGGTCAATGAAATGCCCCACTTTTGATGCAAATTGCAATCAAGGATTTTTTTTCTGAATCGAGAAATTGTGACAGTCCTTTTGAACAAATGCACAAGCACACACAAATCGAAATAAAAATCTTAAAGGAAAGTATCTCATTTATAAAAATCATTTCAATTTTTCATTAAATACATAAATGTAATAAAAGGTTGATGTTGTGTTAGTGGAATAAAAGATAAATCAAAATAAGCTGTATCATCCTACCTGCCAAGTCAAGTAATAAAAAGCATAAACATATTATTCATTCAGTACTCCAGCATTCGACATATAGCAATGCTTATTTATAATGTTTCGCCTTCTCTCTGTCTCTCTCTAGATATCTGTTCTTCTCTTTGACAGTAAATATGTCATAAATCAGATAAGCTCTCCAAAGTTGACAGAGCATGAAAATCGGGCTCCCGCATAGGTGGACGAACACACACATACACACACATTTCATTCAACTGGAGCCAAATGAGATAATCCGACTAATCTGCCAAGGCCCTGCATGCGGCTTTCAGAGGAAGAAAAACGAAGAGATGACAGACAGAGAAAGAAGGGAAGAAAAAAGACAGACAATGACCCCGGCAGTGAGAGGCACAACAGTTTAAAAAAGATGTGGCGTCTCAATCCAGGCCCCGTTGGCAGAGCGTTGGCCCACAGAAGAGATGCCATTGATAAAATAAATCCATTTCCACACTGCATTAATGCGCATGACTTCAGCATGGCCTCCGTAGTTAAAATATTTGATACAGATACAACCCTCACTGTGTGTATGTGTGTTTGCGGAATGTGGAAGCTACATCTGTCAAAAAGCAGGCAGACATCAGACTAGTGCCAAACAAATCCACCATTACACTCAATCTAATACAAGACTGAGGAAGACATGTAAACATATGTCTTGTCACACATGAGAGTGTGTGTTTCTGACCAAACTGGATACCCAAAAAAGAAATCCAGAAAGGGTTTACATTTATAACTAGCGGTATGTAAAAAACAATACAAGTCCATATTAATGTCCCCATTTAGATCTATCTAAACGTCTGGATGTGTGTGTGTGTGTGTGTGTGTGCTTCTCACTCACATTTCAGTGATAGTTTCTGGCAGGTTGGTGGGTATTTCAGTCAGACCTTTCCCCCGGCAGTCCACAATGTTATTACTGCAGGTGCACAGCTCAGGACACTGCAGCACACTACAGGATGAGTGTGACTGGGGCCCTAAAACACACATACAGAAAGATGACAAGGATGCAGGGGTATGCGCTACACAAAGGAAGGTTTATTTTGAAGGTTGAATTAAATTTTAAAAAATAATAATAACTTTCTCAAGCACAACAATTGTGGACTGCATATTGCAGCTGAATGCAATTTGAAGTAAAGAAACTTTTTTGCCCATGTTATTTCAGCACAAACAACTTGCCTTCACTGAAGTCTTGAAAGCATGAGCAAAGAAAGAAAACAGCCAAATGGACAGAATATGAAAGCTTTGACAACACAAAACAGCAAATTCATATATTTATTCTCTTTATTCTCAAAAGCTCTTATCTCCTGTAAACTAGCTGTACAAATAAAACACACACACACACACACACAAACAAATTTACCTGTACACGTAAACTCTTTCTTCTGAACCTCAGCAATGTTGTGACCCCTCAGGGAGGGCGGAGACATACATTGTGTGTAGAGGCCGAGGCGTGGCCTCTGTCTCAGCCAATCAGACAGCCAGGCCACATGGCAATCACATAGCAGGTTATTTGAGTGCAGACGACTAGAGAGATGAAGAGTGACAGAGAAAGAGTCATTTGAAGGTCCAGTGCCAGTCTAAGCTGAAATATCAACAAAAACCTGTGCGCATGTGTGTGAGAGAGTATTATCGACTTTGCATAAGACAATTTCATGTTCATTAATTACTGTTGTTTACTTGAAGACAACGTGCAAACACACACACAAACAATGATTTCTCAGATGACTCTGGTGCTTCTGTTTGGTTAGCAGCTTTAGGAGTCCTTAAAACTAAACATAAACCATATTTAGTTGTAACCAGTGTTGGGGGTAATGAATTAATGAAGTAATGTTATCAGTAAAGTAATCAGACTACTTTTTTCCAAGTAATTAGTAAAGTACCAGTTTCTTTTTTCACTAATTATTGATTGAAAGCTCTCCTGTCCCCATGTTGAGAGAAATCGGGAGTAAGATGATACTTTAGTTCTAGAATAAATGTGAACATGCATTAATTCATCTCTCACAAAAAACAGATTCAGTATTCCTCAAAATGAATAAAAACAGTGAAATTAATATTTGGAATATTACGCAAACCTGCAATAATTAAATATGTTAAATAATACAAATATCCTTTATGTATTTAATCCCCTTTTATTAACCACTGTCTTTGCTGCTGATTTGTGATGATCCAGTTCATCCATACTAATAAGCAAAAATTACTCAAGATAAACTAACATTTGTTCTTTTTTTTTTATTGCTGAAGAGTGTTGAACTTTCTTCTTCTGTGTTCTGCTGTACAGACGTGAATTTACTTTTCTTTACAAAATGTAACTTTTTATATTAAAAACAAATAAGCAAGCCCTTCCCAGATTTAACAAGTAACACATTAGTAACGTAACACATTACTTTCCTTAAAAAGTAACGTAATTTGTTACTTTTTTAGGGAGTAACGCAATATTGTAATGCATTACTTTTAAAAGTAACTTTTCCCAACACTGGTTGTAGCTGACTGTGAAAACCTGAAGTAACAAGCCAATTGTCTTTTCTAACATGACATGACAGCAGAGCATGTTTTAGAGAGATAGAGTTTATTTTGTGGAGTATTTTGTCATGGCAGAAATCATCACAGACATATGACCGACTTTACACTGAACAGAGCTAGAAAAAGCACTGAAATGGACTGCTCTTGTTTTATCTCTCTCCAGAATTCTTTCCTTCCCAATGGGCCTTGGAAAGGCTTTTGAGTAGGTTGGGTCAAGAATGAGAATGATGAAAATCACTTTAGCCCACTGAAATACAGCAGAACATTTTAACCATTTCAAAGGAGAAGTTCACTTCCAGAACCAAAATTGACAGATAATTTACTCATCCGTATGTCATCCAAGATGTCAATGTCTTTCTTTCTTCAATAGTAAAGAAATTATGTTTTTTGAGGAAAACATTTCAGGTTTTCTCTCTCTATAGTGGACTTCTATGGTGCCCACCAGTTTAAACTTCCAAAATGCAGTTTAAATCCAGCTTCAAGGGCTCTAAACCTCAAATGCTTGTCTTCTCTATTTGTTCTGGAAATGAACTTCTCCTTTAAGTTTAACCATGCTCTAATATTATATTATCAGCTTGCTGAAACAGAAACAGATGGTGCTCAGTACTGAACATTAAAATACCTTATTTTTTTCTTAATGTATATTTTTGTTGGAAAGATACGTTTCGTAAAGATAAGTGAATTCCTACTTGATTTTTAACATTTTTAAATTCAATTGGATATTATACAATTTGGATTTTTTATTTTTATTTTATTTTTTTTTACATTTAATATTACATTTAACTTTTTCTAAAACCTATTAACATTGATTATTTCCATGGAAATTTATCAGTATCTATGTTAACAGTTTTATTTTAGTATTATTCATACACTAATATCTTTTATTTTTAATAATATTTCTAATATTTGTATTTTATTTATTTCAGCTTTTTTTCAATCAACAAAAAAGTATTTTTAACACCTTTAGTTTTAGTTACAACAACAGTACTGTATGGTAACCACAGTATAAGTATAGGTTTCATGGTCATAATGCTCCTTCTTATCTTGGCATTCACTGGGTTTCTTTCCATCACCCATTGCTGACGTTTAACTAACAAGGACCAGAATACCGATATAGCAATTAGCTACTCTAGCTCATCACGTAAATGGGATTAAATCATGATCACACACAAAGGACTTTAATCTACAAAATTTATGCTAATGAAACATACATATTAATGTGGTTATTACACCTTATTACCCCATAATCACACTTATTAAGGGCCAGCATGATAAGTGCTAGATAACATGCAAACGACAGTCTGAAGAATTGGTTTATTGCAGTGTGTGTGTGTGTGTGTGTGTGTGAGATACTCACAATGTCCTAAGCTTGGGCATGTGGTTAAAACTGGCCACTGATAAACGAGAGATATTGTTGTTGTTCAGTGTGCTGTGAAACAAAGACAGAAAAAGATAATAATCATTTCATTGACCTTTTTAGAACAAACATATATAATAATGAGGGAGAGTTCATTGTATGAAAGCGAATGGTTACCACAACTGCCCCTGGTTCCCATCTGCTTTCATTGTAGGAAAATCAATCATCTTAGACATTTTACTAAATAACTTTTTTATGTTCTGCATAAATAAAAAAGCAGGTATAGCTTTAGAGTGAGTAAATGACACTAGAATTATGGGTAGAGTATCTTTAATATTCCGTACGCAATCTTAAATAATTCTTTTGACTTTTTTGCTACATCAATATGCATTCATATATGTTTGTGTTCATTTGAAGGAAACCACTTTATAGTTGCACATCTGCTATTTAATACAGCCCTTAAATTCTTTTCTGTACATTTGTCACAAAGCATCAAAATAATCCTTGTAAAATAATCTGACACAATTCCATTTATCTGTCTTGATTCCATTCTTTCTAACAGGATTATTCCACTAATCCATCTTTAAAAAGCAGATTCACATTTTATACAATCATTCAACACTCAGCAGACGTGATCTGACAGCTGAACACAGCATGTTGCCTACATACAGAGAAATCCATACTAACTTAACATGAATATACAATTTTTCTAATCTCAATTTCAATCTAAAAATCAAACAAAGTTTCTGGAAGAGTCCCAAAACCTGTGTGGCCCAGTCTAATAAGACAGTGATATCTGAAAAGATCTCTGCAGTGGCTTTAATTCAACAGAACACAATCTCACAAGTTCACACACACACACACACACACACACACACACACACACACACACACACACACACACACATGCAGTGCACTTACAGTACTTCTAGGTCCCGCAGAGCTCTGAACGCTCCGTCTTCAATGCAGGAAATCTGATTATAGTCCAGCTGCCTGAGAGAGAAAAAAAGAGAGAGAAAATGTTTGAAGATGATGATGTTGGTTCTTCTGTTTGGTGTTCAATGATTATGGTAATAGAGTATACACTCTCATAAAAAACATACATCCTTCGCTCTCCTGTCCTTCAGTCTCTCACTCATTTTGTTCTCCCCTCATCACTGTTCTTCACTTTCCAGCCTTCTCATTCTGTGCTCTGCTCTCCTCCACTATTGTCTACCTGCACTGCCCACTCCTCCCATATGTGTGTGTGTGTGTGTGTGTGTGTGTGTGTGTGTGATGGTCAGTTTGCCTGGGCATCTCATTAAAGCACACAATCATTAATTCAAAGCTCTTTTTCTCTCTTTATTTCACACATAGATGCAGAAGACTCACAGGTTTTTGATCTCAGTAGCTCCTCTAAATGCTTTTCTGGGAATCCCCTGGATTTGATTTTCACTCAGGTCACTGGTAAATAAAAGGAGAGAATGTTAACAACCATAAGCAGTTATAAAGACAGATATGTATTAGAATGATCTGTGGATTTCTTTAAAGCTGAGTGTATACTTGAATTGTCTTCACTGTTGTTGTGTACAATAAAAGCAAAGGCAGACTGAGAACTCAACTGTCAGACTGTACAATATACATCTTAGTTTAGACAAAAATGAAAATTTTTGTCATACATTTACTCATCCTCATGTCATTTCATAACTGTTTGAGTTTTTTTCTTCCTTGCAAAACAAACAAAGAGAGATGTGTGAGTAAAGCAGATGTGAACGTTCTGGTTTCTGTTTGCATGCCATAACATTAAATGGGGAATGGAGCTTTCAATCATCAAAAATTAGATTAAAGTATCACAAAAATGGTTTATATGACTTCATATGACTATAAGTCTTCTGAAGCCATATGAAATTTAAGATGATAAATCAGACTGATTAAATCAATTCAATCTGAAATGTAATTCTGTTGTACTGCAAATAAATAATACATACATACAAATATGTAAATAAATATAAAATGTCAGCTGAATGTTGCAGAACTTTATATTCACTGTTTTTCTAGTATTTTAACTAAATGTAAATAAAGTCAAGCCAAAAATTATTCAGACATTGGATATAATTTTTTGATATTTTTTACTAGTGGGTGCAGGCAAAAATCCTTCATACAGACTGAACAAAATTGACAGCTGTTAAACTTAATTACATACTTTTATACCAAAGTTAGCTGAAATTATCAAGATGAATTTGTTCTGACACAGTTCTTGTCATATTTTATTACCATTTTCTAAACTATAGTGAATAAACTGTGATAATGTGAGAAATGTTAAAGGTGTCTGAATAAATGTTAGTTTGACTGTATGAGGGCCCCCATAAAAGATGGCAGAGCCCCCAATTATATTTGAAACTCGAAACCTCCAGTCTCCATTCATTGTTACTTTATGGAAAAGAGCAACAAGGAACTTTTTCTAAATTTCTTCTTTTGTGTTTCTCAAGAAAGAAAATCATACAGGTTTAAAATGACAGGAGGGTGTATAAACAATGACAAAATGTCTGACAGAAGAGACAAAATGACAAAATAGATGCTTTATGAATCATGAAAGTTGTCTCAAACTGCTTTAAATAAATAGTCAATATAAAAAATTGAAGAAAAAAGAAGATAGTTACTAGAGAAAAATAAAGGAAAGATATAATTAATCACTTCTGCAAAATCCTCCAGTGTAAAATCTACACATAACTAATAGCCTTGTGTTCAAACAAGACATAAAAAGAACACAATCACACACAGTATTCAACATTCATCGACATCTGCAGACACTGTCAGTGGGAGAAAATAAACAACAAAAGAAAAAGAAAGTAGGAAGGAAAACAAGAACAGAGTGAAATATTCCCCTTTTTCAAATATAACAGCTGAAAGAAGAAAGGCAACAAATATGCACACACACCAAACTCTAATGCACACAGTTATGATGAGACTAAACAAACATTTCTAACTGAAGTCTCAGGTTCTTTAGGCATCAGAGCAGACATTTAAACAGTCTGGGTAAGTCTTCAGCGCTCTTTAAAAATGTCATCCTGACATGACCCGAACGTGAACTGAATGGGAATCGTCTTTAATCAGGTTCATCTGTGCCTGTACAGGACACCGACACCGATCTGTGTGCGCATTTATGAGATCAAACGTACTTCTGGATTACAGCACAAACATTCCAGCTGTCACCCAGATGAGAGCGGGACGAATTCAGGCACAGACAAACTATTTAAATCAAATCAAACAATTAAAAAACCTGTTCCCAGTTCAACAGGGCGACTAACATCGAATAAAGCACCACACACACGCACAAAAGACATGGTGGGAGGTGAGCTAGACAACTAGGGAGGCTCACACACACACACACACACACACACACACACACACACACACACACACACACACATATATACAACTTCAGTGGCAGCATGGAGTGGAACACCCAGGAGGGCATCAAGAGCAGAGAAAGAAACAGAGTATAAAAGAGAGAGAAAGAGGGTTGAATGATGACCCCTGAGCACCTTTAGAGGAAGTGCTTCACTCACTCTCTTCCTCTTTTCAATAAATGAACAAAAACTAACAGAAGCTTAATCCCCGCTTTTATCCCACTCCCTGTCCTTCACGTGCTGTCACTTTCACTTTTTCTTTTCTCCCGCTGTGGGAAAAAAAAACTCATATAACACTATAAAACACTAAGGCAAGTTTAATCTAATCTAATCTAATCTAATCAATGCGTTATACTCTTTCTCTCTGTTATGAAAAGGACAATTGTAACCATCAATTAACTTACTTTATTCAATGAATATCAGTTATCTCAACAGTCGCTACCAAAATGCTTCCAAATTGTTTTTTTCAAGGGGTCACATGATTCAAGTCCCGGTCATGTGATCGAATCGCCATTCAGGGGTTCCCAAAGGTTGACCTTTTCACCCTTGGAGTGTGCATGCATGCGGGTTCCTGTGTGCGCGTCTACGTAGGGGGTGACTTTAATGAAGTGTCTTCCCTCACGCAAAGCAGACTCTCAAAGACAACCCTCTCATTTATAGACACACACCCGCACACACATACACACACAGCATGGGACCCTCGCGGATCATGAATAGCCAGTTCGGCTAGCCAGACCTGTCAGTCAAATTCCTCAGCCGTCAATCATAATGGGAGACAGACACTCAGTCTCCAAAAACTACACACTGACCATAAGAGATCAACTCTGTGAGTGTGTGTGTGGCAAGGTCAGGCCAGAGAGAGATAGACTGTCTGTCGAGGGCTCTATTCATCTAGACGCCTGTCATTTTCATGAGTGGCACATGACAGCACCAATCACAGAGCAGCAGGATTTAAATGAAAATGCCAGGGAGACAGACAGGTATTTATAATATCAAAAATATTCACTCACGCACACACACTTGTCTGCATGTAGCCGCAGTGATGGATTTAATCCTCATCCACTAGGGGGCAGTACAAACCAGCATGGACAATCCATAAACAGACACCACCATATACTAAATGTTTTTGTTTAGGCTTACAGTCGCCAATGATTAATAAAATAGTTAAATATTCAATGAAATCCTGTCAGTGATTTACTATATATTTTGATTCAATATCAAAGCATGTGGGAGGGATACATTATAAAACATGTTATATATATATATGAAGAGTTCAGAGTTCAAAGCCTCTAATCTTCTAATCTAAGACATCTTTCTTTAAAAAAATGCATTTTATCAGGCTCTGATGTATAGGTTTCTATGTAAGTACTGGTACTTCTGATTGGGTTGAGGGTGGGATTTTAGCGAGTCTGAAGTAAAAGTATTTGATGGATGTATAATATGTGTCGAGAGCATTCACTCAGTATCGTTATCTCATTTTTTGACCGAGATGGCTTTTAGCTAGTTTTGCATCTGAACTCTTCAATATATATATGTGGCTTTTGCCCTGCATTCGTAACTGATTTGCTAAGTGGGCTCCGTCCACTGCCGACCAGGGCCGCCATCGGGGGATGGGAAACCAAGAATGTTGTCCCGAGCCCTGAATGTTGTCCCGAGGGGGGCCCACTAAAGTGCACTATGCTATAGCCTTCTTATTGGAAAAGGGGGCCCACCGATTAACATTTTGTCCTAAGCCCCGAGACTTTAAGTAACGATTGGCAAAGCACTCTGCTTGGTCTTAAAGTTGCTGTTTTACATGGATTCTTGCCTTTTTTCCACGGCACTATGGCTAAGCAAAACAACACTTTTAAAAAACTAAATTCTGTTCCTAATAAGTTTGTGGTGGAATAATCCTAGAAATTCTACAAAAATGAGTCTATATTACCACATAGCGCTCAACAAAGATAGAGAGGGAAAGAAGGAAGGAAAGTAAACTGATAGGGTGGAATGAGTGGAAAGTGAGAGGGAGAAACAGACAGACGGAGATGCTATCACATCCTTGAGCCTTTGATAGCAACCGTTACATTACCGCCAGTATGACGAACCAGAAACAACACTATCTCACCAAATGACACGATAAGCATGCAAACATCAGAGCTGGAAGTGTTTGGATTTGCTTGGACAGCATCAGAAACGGTTATTTCACTCAGACAGCGTGTGTAGAGATTTAAAGTTTGAGCCAGGGTTAAACAGACTTTCAATCTACTGCCAATGCGTGTCTGCTCAGTATGACCGCAAGTTGATGAATTCTGCATTTGCACACCATTTATCATTTCTTTTAGTTTTCTTTCTTCACATTCTGTTTTTTTTTATTCTATATCAAGTTCATTTTAGTTACACACACAAATATAAAGAGGATTGATTAATTGCCTGGTTTTTGGCAATTGTGACATTATTGAAATTGGCTGATGCCTTCCCATTTTGTAGTTTCCTTGTGTCGGTCAATTTTTAAACTGAATTTTGAGTAAATACTGGGTAAAATTTAAATCTCTTCGCAAATGTACAATATACAGTTGAGGAATCATACAAAATGCATGTTATTTTTTATTTAGTACTGACCTGAAAAAGATATTTCACATAAACATGTAAACGTAGTCCACAAGAGAAATTAATAGTTAAATTCATAAAAATTACCCTTTTCAAAGTTTACATATGCTTGATTTTTAATACTGTGTTGTTACCTGAATGATCCACAGCTTTTTTTTTTGTTTTTAGTGATAGTCGTTCATTGAGTCCCTTGTTTGTCCTGAACAGTTAAACTGCCCACTATTCTTCAGAAAAATCCTTCATGTCCCACAATTCTTTGGTTTTTCAGCATTTTTTGTATATTTATTTTCAGAAGGATGCATTAAGAGCTGGGGGTGAAAACTTTTTGAATTTGAAAATCAGGGTAAATTTAACTTATTTTGTCTTCTGGGTAACATGTAAGTATATTCTGTAGCTTCTAAAGGGCAGTACTAAATGAAAAAATAAAGATTTTAAGGCAAAATAATATAAAATATATCTGTTCAAAAGTTTTCACCCTCTGGCTCTTAATGCCTTTTGTTTTTTTCTGAAGCATCAGTGAGCATTTTAACCTTAGTTGTCCTATGTGTAAAAAGATGGATCTCAAAATCATATACAGTTATTGTTGGTAAAGGTTCAAATACACAAAATGCTGAAAACCAAAGAATTTGTGGGACCAGAAGGATTTTTCAGAAGGCAGTTTAACTATTCAGTACAAACAAGGGACTTATGAACAAGTATCACAAAAAAAAAAAAAAAAAAAGATCATTCAGGTAACAACACAGTATTAAGAATCAAGCTTATTTGCATTTTGGAACAGGTCATTTATATAAATACAACTATTATTTTCTCTTGTTGACTATATGGAAATGTCTTTTATGTTAAATATCTTGTTCAGGTCAGTACTAAATTTAAAATAACATGCATTTTGTATGATCCCTCTTATTTTGGTAAAATAATTTACATTTTGCAGATTCTGGAAGGGGTATGTAAACTTTGTCCACAATGAGACTGTAGGTCTCATTGTGGACATGAATGTTTCAGTGCTGTTTTTTCAATGCTTTGTTTTGACATAGCTGGATCTGCCAATGAAAAGGACATATGCCAGAATATGCCCAACATATGCCCTTTTATATAACTCACTGCATTCATATTTACGTGTAATATTTTCATCTTAAAATCTAGTTGACAACTGCTAGATTTTGCAATAATCTGTAACGAAAAGATCTGTTGCTACCTCTGATTTTCTTTATTGTGACTTTAATATAGTTTGTCATTTGTGAATTTGTACCCTGTTCTACAGTTTGGCTCGACTGACAGCTGAGACACATTGATAAAAACACTGAAAATGGATTAGTGGTCTGAGCGTGAATGTGAGGTTCACACTTTCTCTCTCTCTTTAACATCCAGTGGTGTTGGGGAGACCACCTGTCATCCATGAAAATGTCATGCACGCACACACACACACACACACACACACATTAGCAGATGTTAGAGGGATCTGTGAAGAAATGAGCGCTGATCATTTGCTTTCCCCTGAGAGGCTCATTAGTGAGGTGTTTATGAACTGGAGGCATTCAGCACTCGTCCTGTAAGCCTGGCTCTTAGGGCACAGACTGCCCTTCTTCTCACACACACAGACACACACACAAATGCAGACTGAATTATCGGTGAGGTGGGCATTCACCAGTCATATAAACTGTTTAGGTTCTAGTCAAAGAAAAAAAAAAACAGGTTATATAATTAATATTATGGTAAAAGGACAAGTCATGGGATCTGTGACTGCAGCTAGATTCATAGTTTCCAAAAAAAAAAACAAAAAAAAAAGAAAGAAAAAAAGAAAGGCATGGGTCCCACTTTATATTAAATGGCCTTAACCACTATGTACCTACACCAAAAATAAGTACAATGTACTTATTGTGTGCATATTGTATTGCAAAACACTTTTGCTGCTATTGAGATGGGATACAGGTAAGTTTAGGTACAGGTTTGGTGTTACAGGTAGGTTTAGGGGTTAAGTTGTAAGGGATGGGTCAACAGTGTAATTACAAATGTAAATAAATAAATACAGAAGTTAATTACAGATGTAATTACATACTTATTTTAAAATAAGTACAGTGTAAAAACATGTATGTACACAATAAGTACATTGTAACAAATTATTAATTTAAATGCAATTGCTCTGATTGCTTCTATTGTAAGTCGCTTTGGATAAAAGCGTCTGCCAAATGACTAAATGTAAATGTAAATGTAAATGCAAGTACATAGTAGTTAAGGCCACTTTATATTAAGGACCAAGGCATGAGTTATCAATGAGACACTGCAAATAAAATACTAAATCAAAAATAGTGAATAAAGAACATACAAGCTATAATATTTGTTTTTTAAAATTCAGTAAAAAGTGTAAACCATTTATTTAATAAATACCTAGAGGCGCATCAAAAAGTCACCTTTAAAGTCACTTTACTTAAACATAATTCCCTCATACAAGAAAACATTTTGCTCTGGTCATTTTGAAATGCCAAAATCATCATCAAAATGGCTATTATTACTTTCCAGAAGTCTCACACACTTTTGCTCCCAAACATAAGGCATCGGCTTCTGACCGTAAACATAAAGCTTGTCAGAGTGTTTTGTTTGCACACTCTTAACCAAAAGTAATTGATTAAATATACTTTTAATATACTAAGTATTATATTAATTTATTAATAAATCCACAACAGCTACTTTTCCAGTGGTAACAACTTCATTTCCTTTTCCAGAATTTACAATTTTGGGTTCTTGAACAAATGGAATGGAAATGCTGCTTTATTATTTTATTGTTTTTTGTTTTAATTTTAATCTTGGATGGAAACAGCTATTACAGCTAATTCAAAATGTTTAATGCAAAAATTAAAATATACTTAATAATCAAGGCATGTATATTCACCACTGATTTATCAAAAGAATAAATAACAATAATCAATAATTAGTTTTATGAATGATTACATAATGAATTATTATTAACATTGATATTTATATTTTTGCTCTTAAAACTCTGAATTCATGAGACACTGAGGAGAAATTAATCTGACAAGGGCAAAGAAAATTTGCTTATAAAAATTGGCTAAAATCTTTACAATATTAATGTTGAATAATCATGAGAAGTTTGTGCATCCAGCCCTACAATGAGTTCAGGGTCAAAAAGTCAGCGAGGCTTCAGTGCGTGTGTTTATGTGAGCGAGCAGGATTTGATTGTGCCAGTGTGGGTGCACACAGACAACCACCAACTTTCCCACAACCACTTGTTTTCTCTCCGTCTGTGTCTCCCTGTGTGCCATTCTCTCTGACTCGTTCTCTTTCTGCCTCTGTCGGTCTATCTGTTGCTCTTTCTTTCTCTTTAAGACACACAGATCAAAACAATTGAGACAAAGAAACACTCGAAGATGAAAGACAGGAGATAGTAACTCTATTTCCCCTCTCTCCCCTCTCTCTCTCTCTCTCTAAATCTTTTCAAGATGTTTTGAGTCTCGTAGCTATTTGCCGTAGATTCCAGCAGACAGTATATGTGTGTGTGTGGGGGTGAGTCAAACTGAAATATTCCTGTTCAAATACAGACGAGGCCTCAATGTTGTCTTTCACACACCCGCAAACTTCAGTCACAACCAATGGCTACACACACAGCTGCTTGAGTCCATCTGTCCTTTCCACACTCACACACACACAGAGTTAAGCCCACATTTCTTCAGCGGGTCACTTTAAGGATGTGTCTGTCAGAGCTGTTGATTTTGGAGCTTTAAGGTTCACTTTCTCAAACGCACACGTTGAGTAAGTAGATGAGTCCAAATTCAGCTTCTCTGTAATCTACAATTACAAAATATAGATTGAAAGTCTCATAGCGAACAGAAAGAGAAGGAGGGAGATGGTGTGGTTTTCCAGTCACACTCAATCTGCCAGTGGGAATTACATACAGCCGTCGAGGATTTCCTTCTGTAATTTACTGCTTAACGATCACCGCAGTTTGTGTGTGCGTTTGCGCGTGTACGTGTGCGCCTCGCATTTGTAATAGCAGGTTGCGAGTCAGCCTTACTAGAAGTTTCCCTCGGCTTAACCACCATGAACCAATCAATAAAACTCGGCCCAGAGCAGCTGTTAAGATGTCAGCTTTACATATCTGATTACATTACATATGAAACAGTCAACATTATCATCTCCCTCTCTCTGTGTGACCTTTCCCATAGTTCCACTCTCATACGAGCTCGTCAGGAACAAATAATCATGGTTGAAGGGAGATTTTGTTTGAAGGCTAATGGAAGGTTCTGTTAACGCCTGACCAAGCCATAAAGCATAGCAGAAGAGTCCTGCCGTCCCGCGCAGTATTCCTTATGTTGAAACCGCATATAGACACTTCGGGGGATCGTAAAGATGCTGATTTACTGCCTCATTTGAATGTATTCAATGACTTTAGTGCAGTTCGCAGTGTTTTATATTTTTGAAATACGCTTTCTCTCAGTGATGCTCATTTTTCCTCCCTGCTTTGTGGTTGAAATTCTTGTCATGGGATTTTCTTATTGCAATTTCAGATGCTTGCACACACATGCTGGAGGTTACGTATGTCAGTACTAAGGCTAAAACAAACATACAAATAAAATGTAGAGATGCAAACAGGGCATCAACGTCAGAAAGTCTTGCAGGAAACAGTCTTTTAACTCAAAAACAATGTATTAAATTCATTACAATGTAATTACATTGCAATAAATTAAAGGAGACATTCACTTACAAACAAAACAAAATAAAAGTAAACAAAAATTTACAGATACACATTTACAGTTTACTCAACCCCTTGTCATCCAAGATGTTAATGTCTGCATTTCTTCAGATGTAAAGAAATTATGTTTTTTGAGGAAAACATTTCAGGATTTCTCTCCATATAGTGGACTTCTATAGTGCCCCCAATTTTGAACTTCCAAAATGAATGTGCAAAGAAGATCAAATGCGATATAGTACGATTTTGAAGTTGGAGAAGAAAATGAGATATACCCTAACTGTCCTGAACAGGAATACACAGACTACACACAGAGTTAGACAAGACAAGTATTTGAGGTTAAAAAATATATAAATTGGATTTATTATTATTATTATTATTATTATTATTATTATTTTAAGAAAATATTGTTTGGCTAGATAAGACCCTTCTTCCTTGGCTAGGGTCATTTAGAGCCCTTTGAAGCTGCATTTAAACTGCATTTTGGAAGTTCAAACTCAGGGCCATCATAGGAGTCCACTATATGGAGAGAAATCCTGAAATGTTTTCCACATAAAACTTTATTTCTTGACGACTGAAGAAAGAAAGACATGAACATCTTGGATAACAAGGAGGTTAGTACATTATCTGTAAATTTTTAATTTTAAATTAATTGTGAAATTTTGGTAAATGTATTACAATGTAATAATTTACTAATATGCTATTTTGCTAAATACCATTGTACTGAATGAATACTATATTTATCTACCATGATGTTTATGCTAAAGAAAAGCATACTTTACATAACACCTTGATACTAGGGATTTAACGATACACATACTCGTACAAAACATTTTTGGCACGGGTCTTTTGGTTCGGTATGCATGTGTACCAAACAAATACAGCACTGTTTTAACAGTCCCATCTTTCAGATTATGTCCATTTTTCTAGAAAATGCTAATAATAAATTATATGGGGTAGATTTTTTTTTATTATAATTTAATTTATTTAAAGAAAGAGCACTTAAAGTTAAGTTACATTTTTGTTGTTTTTTCCCCTTGCTGTACCGAAACTGTGA
The DNA here is from genome assembly GCA_033026305.1 of Cirrhinus molitorella. Classification (NCBI taxonomy): domain Eukaryota; kingdom Metazoa; phylum Chordata; class Actinopteri; order Cypriniformes; family Cyprinidae; genus Cirrhinus; species Cirrhinus molitorella. The sequence goes on along the minus strand of CM065120.1, from coordinate 17,755,228 downwards.
CATCAAAACTGATGTCTGTGTACCATTACACACCTACTTGATGATAGTATTAAAAACACAGTATTTCTATGATACATATACCAAACAAACATGGTAAATGTTGGAACATATCTGAGCATGTACAGACACACACTAAAGATGCAGGTCAGACATTTTTAATCATAATAACAAACTCCAACAGAGAAACCTGTAGACTGTGGGATCAAATTACTGTGAACTACGCAAGTGTGACTGTTTGATTGTCTTTGAATGATAATGTTCCACTCCATAATTCATACAATTTCAAAAGAGGAATGTAAATGTGCCAGCGCAAACACATATGCATAAGACACACTCACACAAATACACACACACACACACACACTAACTCTTTTCCATGGAAAATCCCCTGACTTCACAACATTTAAATTTAAAACCATGAAAAATCACACATAAGTGTGTTTGCTTTCATCAGTGCCACATGGAGGAGCACGCACACACACATACACACTTCAGTCATGGCAGGAGGTTTATTAGAGTCAATGCTATTGATGTGAATGAAGTCATTAAGAGATAAATTATTCACGCCTCATTTGATTCCTATGGACCACCGTACTCCCCGAAAACATGTTTCCATGACAGCAAGAAAGCACAAAGACAGGAATTCAATATATACTCCAACCAAAACACACAAACATTCACACATAGTAGCATGTGGCCAATAGCGCATCTATATAAGCAAACACACACATAGACACAAACACTGTTTTTTCTTCCACATGAACCTGTTCAGGCCGTTTTTCTTTTTGCTGAAACAAATGTTAAAACAAAAAGATGTTTGTTTGTTTAAAGCACACACAGAAATTGGAAGTTACAAAACATCTGTTTTATAATACAGTGTGTGTACATGTGTGTTTGGAGAGCAATCTGATGTCATTATTCACCCGTGTGATAACAAGTGACTCTACACCCTCAAAAATCCTTATACACCCACCCGCTTGCACACACACCCACACACACACATTTTGAATGCAATAAAATCTCACTAGATGTCTCAATGTATCAATGTCATACTGGCATAATCTGCCCACTCTGAGTAATTCATCACAGAGCAGTGTGTAAGTCCCATGATCACACACACACACAAACACACACACACACACACACAGTCCACCCGCAGGCCATACACAATGATCGTACTGTATGGTGAGGCTGCCACCACAATAGAACTGCAGAAGCCTTTGTGTATCTGTCAACCCCTGTCTGACTATCTTAATAGATCACACACTCAGAGAGAGAGAGAGAGAGAGAGAGAGAGAGAGAGAGAGAAGCGATATTTGTCTATAGTTTCAATTTTGCATTCAAGAGAAGAGGAAAGGAGTGGAGGTCTATTAAAAGCTTGAGATAATTTGACTGTTTATTTTGACAGCTGCAATTCAATACACCTCTAAGAACGCACTCACTCTCTCCCATATACATATGCTTAAATGCCTTTTTAAATCTTCATGGGGTAGAAGAGATTTCTAACACATATGTGAGATGTAACAAGAACTGAGCAAAGCTTAAACACAAAACAATGAGGTAATGTTGGTTCTTGCAGACATATAGGCAGATGATGGAATGACGGGTGGATAGAGGCGTGGATATGGGTGGGTGAGTGAAACTGTACCCACCTAACAGAAAATAAGTACAGTTTTACTTTCAGCTTACACTAATTTGTCTGAAATTAATTATCAGCTATGTACACTGAACAAAATTATAAATGCAACACTTTTGTTTTTGACCCCATTTTTCATTAGCTGAACTCAAAGATCTAAGACTTTTTCTATGTACACAAAAGGCCTATTTCTCTCAAATATTGTTCACAAATCTGTCTAAATTTGTGTTAGTGAGCACTTCTTCTATAACAAGATAATCTATCCACCTCACAGGTGTGGCATATCAAGATGCTGATTAGACAACATGATTATTGCACAGGTGTGCCTTAGGCACAATAAAAGGCCACAGTTGATCAGGTTGTTGATTGTGGCCTGTGGAATGTTGGTCCACTCCTCTTCAATGGCTGTGCGAAGTTGCTGGATATTGGCAGGAACTGGAACACACTGTCATACACACTTATCCAGAGCATCCAAAACATGCTTCTTACTGTGAATGAGTCACTTATGTATGTTTCATTTAAAAAATATATTTCTGACCTTGGAATTTTTAATTAAAATATCATAACTCAATCTTCTGGTGAAAATGACTTCTGTCTGGTGTTGTATGTGACTTCTCAAATCACATAATCTTCTCAAACTCCATCCCTAAAATTCAATATAGTTTTATTGGATATAGATCTTTCTTCAATTCTATTCCCTCTCAAAATGGCTTGTCTGCTTCACATATCCAAATGCTCACCTCAGGATGGCATTCTAGTAATGCCACCGGGGATGAGCAGACATTGAAAGTTTTTGTGTGTGTGTTAGTGGTTTAAGAGGTCATTCCTCTATGTCTTATATGGACTGAAAGCTGAGCATCTTAAAAACCCTTCAAAAGCTGGAAGGCAAATTGGCGCTCACTTCAGCTGCTCTTTTACTTTTCTCTTCTCCGCTCTCTCCATCTCCCTCTTAAAACATGGCCCTCAGTCATGCATTTATAGAGCGAGAGAGAAAGACCTGGTGTGAGTGTGTGTGCGTTTGTGTCCTCGGGTCACACTGATAAAGGCTGTGACTGTGAAAGCGTGCTAGCTTTAGTGTGTCTAAAAACATATTGACCGGTGAAGGATACCATCCACAATCACAGAAAGCCAATAAAGCACGTCAAACAAACACATACCACTGTAGTCAGACACTTGCACCAGAAGATTATTCATAGTTGGCTTGTTGCTCTTTTTTCCAGTTCTGTCCATCAGACATAAACTTCAATAAACAGTCAGCCACCGCTGTCTGTCAAACACAAATATTTGCCTAACCACACCCACATCTTCAGAGCAGCCAGACACCATTGTGGAGAGTTTTATTACACCAAATCAAAGAAAGATCAGATCCATTTGTGCTTTTAGACACAACATTCGGTAAAATACAAATGACTCATCAATAACTCCCCCCAAATGCCTGCCAACAGACAGATGTTTACTTAGCTATTTAAACGGGGACATTCCAAAGATGTCCACTGTGTTCTTATAAACAGCTAGTTATAAATACAATAACCACATCCTTACTCCAACAGAAAACTTTTGCAGTTTTACGGTAAAAAATTACTTTATTTTTGTACAGTTTTAATAAATGAGGACATCAAAAAGGAGGTTCACTTCTAGGTACAATTGTAAGCAGACACACAATGGGCCTCATTCATGAAACACGAGCAGAACAAATGTCTAAATCATTTGTAAAGCCGTTCTAACATAAACTTTTAAATTCATGAAGTGTCAATATTACTGGTTACTGCTTTTTTATATTTAGTAAATTTTGTTGCCGCCATGGATATTCCAAATCATAGCAACTAAAGCGTCTCAGCTGGAAAAACGCTGTGGCACCTAAGCTGGTCGGTTTAAGAAGAGTGCCTGACATTTTTTTCAGCTGGCAAAAATCTCTTTGGTGGACACACATTATTGAATATTTATTGTTAAGCATATGGCCTATTAGCAATTTTTTGCATTTATGCAATATACTGGAGCCAAACCTGAGAAAGTAGATCAAATATTCCACTGTGTTCCTTAGGGTGACCACCCGTCCCGCTGTGCGTTGTACTGCACAACATTTTCACCCCTTGTCCTGCATGTCGCATATTAAGAAAATGTCCCGTCTGTTGGTTTTTAATTATCATATTAAGAAAATGTGCATGCACTCTTATGCCATTTTAAGAAAGCTTTTTATTTATTCTTTTTGTGGCGTAGTTTCCACGCAAGGATGTGCGGACCTCATCAAGTGATCTAGCCACCGACGGAAATGGTCAAGCGCACACGGAAAAACACAATATTCTCCATTCATTTTTACCAAATCCATTTTTTTTTTAACCAAAAACATTAAAAAAAATCAATGCAGCTTTCAGACCTGACTTTTTTCTTATTTTAATAGTTCGTTTGGGCCGGTTTCTGTGTTGTTATTTTAATGACAAATGTCTAGAGCGCATTATTGTAATGTGAGGGCGCATCAAAATGCGCAAGCACAAATCTATTCTCTCGCAGGCAGGTTTTCTTCACTCTCACATAAAACGAATGCGCTTTCTCTCGCTTACATTTGAGTGCTTAGAAACATCAATAAATGCATATGACAATGGATGTAAATCAGTTTTTACATAGCATAACAGACGATGTATCTGTCTCACACGTGTCCTGCATTGTCCCACAAAATCGCATCTATGTCCCGCAACCCTAGTGCTCCTGGACACACAATTTGCATAGCTGTAATTCATAGGGGGGAAAATGTGGTAATTGTGAATAAGCGTACACAAGTGCCATTAATGAAAGAAACTGACCCAAAATTGTCTACATAATCCATTCACAATTTTAAGTAAAGTTTGTTTGCTTTAGAGGACCAAATGTCCACATACAGTTTTTTCAGGAATGACGAACGTGAGTGAAAAAAAACCACGGTCATTGCTATGATTGACAGTGATAACTGTAGCAATAGACAGAACAAACTATTTGACAAGTCGATGACCTGTATATTAATGCAGAGTAAATTCAGACTAACAAAACTACAGCAACAAGTCTGTGATGCCTGAATATACAGCAGCTTCTACTTTAAAAAAAATCAAACTTAAGGCAATATTTAAAAAAAAATTAGTTTTTAAATTAAATCTCATAATATTTCAAAATATTTAATGCATTGTTATTTAATTGTACTAGCTAAACCCTACACTTACGTACAATAAAAGTACAATAATAATAATAATAATAATAATAATAATAATAAAATAGTCATTTTATAATAAATCCTAAACCAAGACATGAAAACGTCTCGGTTACGAAGGTAACCCTCGTTCCCCGAAGGAGGGAACGGAGACGTTACGTCAACGACGTAATATTGGGGATCGGCAACGAGACCCTATCACCTCTGAGCTAAAGAGAAAAAGCCAATGAACATTGGCGAGTGGAATTTGCATGCCGCGCCACTCCCCCGGACATACGGGTATATAAGATGGCGGCGTGCATCCACTCATTCAGATTTGCTGAGGAGCCGAGCCGCAACCCGGCTTCAGCGCAGTCCAGGATTGTGGCAAGAGGACGTAACGTCTCCGTTCCCTCCTTCGGGGAACGAGGGTTACCTTCGTAACCGAGACGTTCCCCTTCAGTCGTTCTCTACGACGTTACGTCAATGACGTAATATTGGGGACCTCTGGAAAACGCCACAACCCTGAACTGCGTTACGCAGCCGAGACCCAATGCCGGCAGGCAAGCGTGTCGGAACAAAGGGCTCAATGCGTAACCGTCCCAACGCCCTGTAGACCACGTGGTGGCCCACCAGGGGTGCCAAGTTTTGAAGCAGCCGTTGGGGGGCGGAGCACAATGACGGTTAAGTCATGTGGAAGCTTTTAGAAGTAAGTCTAACTAGACTGGGGAAACACGGAAGGTTCCGTGGAGATACTGAGACATGATGCCACAACCGGAGGGGGGTGAAGGAGGCCCCGCTCCGGAGCACAGTATGGACTACTCCGTCTAGTCCAGTACTGCGGGGCAAGGAGGACCCAGAGTTCAACCATGGGAACAACTGGGAGAATAGCGCACGGATCCGAGAGGAGTGGCGCAGCAAGCCGACACCTGAGCCGTCCTCCTGCAAATTACCTGATGTTACCCAACACACGGGAGGACACTGGCTCAACGCGGAGGTTGTAGAACCGCGCAAAGGTATTGGGTGTCGCCCAGCCCGCAGCTCTACAGATGTCTGCTAGAGAGGCGCCGTGCGCCAGCGCATAGGAGGAAGCCACACTCCGGGTGGAGTGGGCTCTCACTCCCAGGGGGCACGGCTCACCTTGGGCTTCGTACGCCAAGGTGATGGCATCAGCTACCCAGTGGGCCAACCTCTGTTTGGAGACAGCATTCCCCTTCTGCTGTCCCCCGAAGCAGACAAAGAGCTGCTCGGAGCGTCTGAAGCTCCGGGTGCGGTCCACGTAGACGTGCAGGGCACGGACGGGACACAGCAACTCCAAGGCCGGGTCTGCCTCCTCCTGGGGCAGAGCTTGCAGGTTCACCACCTGATCTCGAAAGGGAGTGGTGGGAACCTTGGGCACGTAGCCGGGCCGGGGTCTCAGGATAACGTGAGAGTTACCTGGCCCGAACTCTAAGCACTCTTCGCTGACCGAAAATGCGTGTAGGTCCCCTACCCTCTTGATGGAGGCCAGCGCAGCCAGGAGCGAAGTCTTGAGCGTCAAGAACTTCAGCTCAACTGAACCGAGCGGCTCGAAGGGAGCTCCCCGAAGGCCCTGGAGGACCACGGAGAGATCCCAAGAGGGTACGAGGTGCGATCTAGGAGGGTTAATCCTTCTCGCACCTCTCAGGAACCTGACGATCAGGTGATGCTTCCCTAGGGATGAACCATCCACTGCATCGTGATATGCCGCAATCGCTGCGACATACACTTTCAAAGTGGAGGGGGACAGTCTCTGCTCCAACTTCTCTTGCAGGAAGGAAAGCACCACTCCGACCGAGCATTTCCGTGGGTCCTCTCGGCGAGAGGAACACCAGTCAACGAACAGACCCCACCTCAGGGCGTAGGCCTGCCTCGTAGAGGGGGCTCTAGCCTGAGTGATAGTGTCTATCACGGCCTGGGGAAGGCCAGTGAGGTCCTCCGTGTCCCGTCCAGAAGCCACACGTGTAGGTTCCATAGATCGGGACGCGGGTGCCAAATCGTGCCGTCCCCCTGAGAAAGAAGGTCCTTCCTCAGGGGAATCTTCCAGGGAGGGACTGTCGCGAGGAGCATGAGGTCGGCAAACCAGGTCCGGGTGGGCCAAAACGGCGCAACCAACAGGACCTGCTCCTCGTCCTCCCTGATCTTGCACAGGGTCTGTGCAAGGAGGCTCACTGGGGGAAAGGCGTACTTGCGGAGGCCCCGAGGCCAGCTGTGTGCCAGAGCGTCCCTGCCGAGGGGGGCCTGAGTCAGGGAGAAAAAGAGCTGGCAGTGGGAGGACTCTGGGGAAGCAAACAGGTCCACCTGAGCTTCCCCGAATCGACTCCAAATTAGCTGAACCGTCTGGGGGTGGAGTCGCCATTCTCCAGGAAGGGTGAGCTGTCGTGAGAGCACGTCGGCTGCACGATTCAGCTCTCCTGGAACGTGAACGGCCCGCAGCGATTTGAGCCGCGTCTGACTCCAGAGGAGGAGATGGCGGGCGAGTTGCGACAGACGACGGGAGCGCAGACCACCCTGATGGTTGATGTACGCTACGGTCGCTGTGTTGTCCGTACGGACAAGCACGTGCTTGTGGCGCAGCAGCGGAAGAAACCGCCGGAGCGCCAGAAACACGGCCAGCAACTCGAGGCAATTGATATGCCACTGCAGTCGAGGTCCTGTCCAGGAGCCCGAGGCTGACTGCCCGTTGCACACAGCACCCCAGCCCGTCGTGGAGGCATCTGTGTTGACCACAACATGCCTGGACACCTGTCCTAGGGGCACTCCTGCCCGGAGGAAAACAGGGTCCGACCACGGGCTGAACAGGCGGCGACATTCCGGAGTAACGCCCACCCGGAATGTGCCGCGGTGCCATGACCATCTCGGGACTCGGTCGTGTAGCCAGCGCTGAAGCGGTCTCATATGAAGCAGCCCGAGCGGCGTAACTGCGGCTGCGGCTGTCATATGCCCCAGGAGCCTCTGAAAATCTTTGAGAGGGACCGCTGTCTTGTGCCTGAAAGCCTTCAGGGAGTTCAGCACTGACTGGACGCGCTCGTTGGTGAGGCGTGCTGTCATGGTGACCGAGTCCAGCTCCATACCGAGAAAAGAGATGCTCTGCACAGGGGAGAGCTTGCTCTTCTCCCAGTTGACCCGAAGCCCCAAGTGGCTGAGGTGCTGCAGCACCAGGTCCCTGTGTTCGCACAACACATCTCGCGAGTGAGCTAGAATCAGCCAGTCGTCGAGATAGTTGAGGATTCTGATGCCCTTCCGCCAAAGGGGGGACAGGGCACCCTCCGCGACTTTGGTAAAGACGCGGGGAGACAGGGACAGGCCAAATGGAAGGACTTTGTACTGATATGCCCGACCCTCGAAAGCAAACCGAAGAAACGGTCTGTGTCGAGGCAGAATCGAGACATGAAAGTACGCGTCCTTCAGGTCGATGGCTGCAAACCAATCCTGGTGTCGTACGCAAGACAGTATGCGTTTCGAGGTAAGCATCTTGAACGGTAGCCTGTGAAGGGACCGGTTCAACACTCGAAGATCCAGGATCGGTCGTAACCCACCCCCTTTCTTGGGCACGATGAAATAGGGACTGTAGAACCCTGATTTCATCTCGGCTGGAGGGACAGGCTCGATTGCGTCCTTCGCCAGGAGAACCGCAATCTCCGCCCGTAGAACAGAGGCATCCGTGTCCGAACGAACAGACGTGAAATGGACGCCTCTGAACTTGGGCGGTCGCCTCACGAACTGAATCGCGTAGCCGAGTCGTACCGTCCTGATCAACCACGGGGACGGACTGGGAAGCGCTAACCAGGCTCCCAGTCGACGTGCCAGTGGGATCAACGGAGCAGTAACTGACGTGCCGGGGGTGGGGCAGCCGGGGGGGGGAAGGGGAAGGGGGCTCATCCCAGAAAGCGGGGCGTTCTGGAGAAGAGCTGAGCTGCACGGGGCAGCGCTTACCTTCCCTGGATCCCGCGCTGGCGAATTCAGGCTCCGAGTCCGAATCCGAGGAGGCAGTGCGTCGCTCAGGAACGAAACTCGGGGCACTAGGCCCAGAGGTGAAGAAAATTGCTCTTTTTTTGAAAATTTGGGTACCACTGACCCGGAGGTCAGTGGCAGCAGCGATGTTGTCTGGCCCCGGCCCTCCCCCGGGGCTGGGGGGACTGATGGTGACGTCCCCCGAAGAGCAATCTCCCTCATCTCCGGGCAGCCCGTGTCAGGGCCGCTTCGCAGACTTGCGGGTGGTTTTAGTGGGCCGCTGAGTCTCGGGCTGCGCCGCCTTCCTGCGACTGGCTCTACGCCCGGGCTGAGAGGTCTTGGGCTCAGCTGGTGGTGCAGGGGGCGGAGCAGGAGCCGCAGCCGCAGGGGGGCGCCCTCGGCGACGAGCAGCCTGAGGCCTGGCACCCGACGGCTTGGTGGCACTGCGCCGGGGCAGGATGTGGCTTATGGCCTCAGACTGCTTCTGGACCGCTGAGAACTGCTGGGCGAAGTCCTCAACGGTGTCGCCGAAGAGGCCGGCCTGGGAGACGGGTGCGTCGAGAAAGCGAGCTTTGTCGACGTCAGCCATCTGCGCCAGGTTCAGCCAGAGATGGCGCTCCTGGACTACCATTGTAGACATCACCTGACCGAGGGCCCGCGCCGTTACCTTCGTCGCCCGGAGGGCGAAGTTAGTAGCCGAGCGCAGTTCCTGCATCATCCTTCGGTCAGAACTACCCTCGTGCAGTTCTTTTAGTGCTTTGGCCTGATAGACCTGCAGGGTGGCCATCGCATGCAGGGCTGAGGCAGCCTGGCCCGCCGCATTATAAGCCCTCGCAGCAAGCGCTGACGAGAGCTTACAAGCTTTGGACGGGAGACGCGGACGGTCCCGCCAGGTGGCGGCGTTTTGCGGGCACAGGTGCACCGCAACCGCACGCTCCACCTGAGGGACATCCACGTACCCCCTGGCTGCCCCGCCATCGAGGGTAGTGAGAAGGGAGGAGCCCTGACGTGTACGAGCCGAATAGGGGGCTTTCCACGTCTTGGTGAGCTCCTCATGCACCTCGGGAAAGAAAGGCACTGGGGCGGAGCGAGGTGTGGCGACGTCGCTACTCGCGCCCAGATACCAATCGTCGAGCCGCGAGCGTTCGGGAGAAGGCGCTTTAGACACCTCCAACCCGATACTCGCGGCTGCCCGACGGAGCATGGCCGCCAGTTCTGCGTCCGCCTCCGACTGAGCAGCCGCCGCAGCGGGGGGCTGCCCAGTAGAAGCTTCCGCATCAGCAGGCGTAAGCCCCTCCTCTGATGCAGTGATGGACATCCTGTCATCCTCTGGAGCGCCAAAGGTAACACTAGGTCCAGCTGGTGGACGAGTGCTGAGCTTTGGCAACTCCACGGGGCCACGCTTTGAGGGACCGGACTTCCGCGGGGGCTGACCCGACGGAACGTTCGGCACTGTCACCCTCAGATCATCTTCACCTCTAACCAATGCAGCCGAGGAGCCGGCACGGCCCGCCGAACTGGAAGGGGTAGAGGATGAAGGGCGCCATCTCGCGAACGAGAGGCGCGATCGTAGCGTGGCCATGGACATGCGCTCGCAATGAGTGCACGATCCATCCACAAACGCCGCCTCAGCGTGTTCTCGGCCCAGGCACGAGAGGCAGCGCTCGTGGCCGTCATTAGACGACAAAAAACCACCACATCCAGCAGCACACGGTCGGACAGACATCCCGGAAGACGCTATCGACGACCGTGTAAGAAAATTGCTCTTTTAGATCGGCGTGCCCCAGGGAAGGCAACAGCCAGTAGATCGCTGGTTGGCACAGATGCCGGCAGCGCCGGTAACACGATCGAGCAGGTCTATGCAGGAACAGGAGCAGGAACAGGAAACGTTTCTTCTCCGTCTTCAGTTTTCTCACACTCAGGAACAGCTCACAGGCGAGGCTCCGAAGCAGAAATCTGAATGAGTGGATGCACGCCGCCATCTTATATACCCGTATGTCCGGGGGAGTGGCGCGGCATGCAAATTCCACTCGCCAATGTTCATTGGCTTTTTCTCTTTAGCTCAGAGGTGATAGGGTCTCGTTGCCGATCCCCAATATTACGTCATTGACGTAACGTCGTAGAGAACGACTGAAGGGGAACTAGGAAGCGGAAATGTTAACTGAGCGTTAACTGAGCGATCTTCTGCTGTCATGTATTGGTTGTAATGGTCATTTCATGTCATTTTCATCTAAAAATCTTTGTTTTCCATAAGCTATATGGCAATTTTTCATGTCATCTACCCAAATGAAAAGTGAACGTTTAAAGTGAATTTTACTGCACAACTGTAGTTTAAAAAAAAAATAAAATAAATTACTGTCTATTAAACTACTGTTACTGTATCTAGAATTACTATTGTTAATGTATTTACACTTTTTTGTTCTCAGAAACTTGATAAATGCTGCGTTCAGAAATATCGCCATCGGCCAGAGAAAAACCCATATCGATCAACCTCTAGACATAGGGATGTAACAATGCATACCAAGCCAGTTAAAAAACTGGAAAAATTGTGAGTTGAGTGAATTGTTACATTCCTACGCAGATTACTGAAGCGACGAAAACATGGTTTTTGATGTGCAAACCACAATGTTTAATTGTCTACTGAAAACATCAAAATTCATGAGACATTTTGTTGAGATTTCATGAGAGATTTTTCTTTTTATTAAAACATCCATTCCACCTAAATGGCTTCATAAAGTTCATAAAGACATCATAAAAATTCTCCATGTGAGATGTGTGAGAACAAATCTCAAACGAAGATATCTATAAATGAAAGCCTTAATTATATAAAGGGATCATATCTCTTGAGGACTTGAGTTAATTCATTAAATTCATAAGGATTTCTTTTACAATGTCTTTACAAACTTTTTGAAATGGCAGAATGGACAACTTTCAGAAGGGACGCACTTTCAGTTTACATTAAAAAAAAAAACTTAATCTGTGTTTCAAAGACAAAGGCAAGTCTGATGGGTTTGGAATGGTATGAGGGTGAGTGTTTAACACATTAGGTGTGATCTGATAAGCATCTAGTTTTAAAATCACTGACGCTTCATGCATTCATCTGACACTTACAGTGACAAATTCCTACACAGACACCGACGCGACGCGAGTGAGACTTCTGAGCAGAAAGAGACATCTAAAATTAACTGCCCCACATGAGCAGATAGACATTACCACCCAGAGTGAAAGCAAACACACACTTACACAAATACACATACATGCAAGCCTCACACTGTGTCCACAACAGATGCACATACAGTATCAGTGGACAACTGTATTATGTTTGATCAAATTTTGACTTTCACTTAAAATTGAACTTTACTGCAGAGTGTGCGCGTGCACATTTGGGCTCATCTTTAGACTTTTGTGAGTGTGTCTAAATATGACAGCAGTTGTCGACAGGTTTAGGTTTATTGAGAGAGAGTGTTTTTATAGGGTGTGTAAGTGTGTGTGTTTGTCTGTGTGGTGTTGATCCATGTTAAGCTCTTGCAGTCGTTATATCTGTGTGTCACATTCCCGACAGTTCCTGCATTATTTTTAGAGGCCGGGGGATTTACACAGACACACACATCCAGTAAACCTAATCTCGATGAGAAATACTGTTTTGCACTGAGACAAGTTCAAATCCAGTTTCCACAAGATCAGCAGAGTTCAAGTCACAGCTCAGTTTAACATATTAAACTGATGCAGATGTCAAACTGTTGTGTACAAAACACTTCTCAGACAAAGTTTACCCTTTGCTTTGAGGTTTCTGACAAATTGTTATTTCTTTCTTTGCATTTGCACCCAACGTCTTTTGAAAAAGACTTTCACATAATCACTGTGTGTGTGTGTGTGTGTGAAGTGTTGATTAGAAAGGTTCGGTGGTCCGAACTGCATGCTGCTGGGGTCTTATCACTAGGCCAAACTCATTCACAACCCAAACGATTTCTAGTCAGAATGAGAAACGCATCAGAAGAGGAAGAGACCTCACAGAGAAAGAGGTGATGAGGAGGAAGTTGGTTTTGTAAAGGGCACCGCAATGGCCGACGCTTAGGAAGGAGCTGGCAAACAGAGCGTAACGTACGTGAGAGAAATGGTCAATGGAAATGAAGTACGTTTTCTGGAGAGTGGGCTTAGTGGCGGGAGAGGGGGATTATCTGAAAAATTCCTTTCAAGAACTTAGGTTTAAAAGTCCATTTTGTCTCTCCGGCAAATCTCTTTTTCTCTTTCTCTTTCTTTCTTTCTAACAAACACACTTCCGAATGGTGGTATTATGTTGCATGTCTTCATCATAATGGTGAACTGGACAAGTGAGATTACAGTGACCTAACATGGGAGGAATTCCTGGGAGAGAGAGTGAGAGTGAGAGAGACAAAGGGAAAAATAAAATTAACACCTGCTCGACCCACATTCCCAAGTGAAAACATTTCTATCCCAAAGGAAAACATACAGTAGAGGGAAGAAAAGCTGAGGAAAAGAGAGTGAGTGAGTGAGTGAGTGAGTGAGTGAGTGAGTGAGTGAGAAAGAAGCACCAAATACACATCTATTGAAATGATCAGGGCCAATTAGTCCCCATCTGTCAGTTCGGCACTACACACACTGACAGACAGGAAGGGGTGAGCGATTGAGGCACTAAAGTCATGACATAAACATGCACTCAGACACACATTCCACACTCATATATTTAAGTAGCACAGGAAGCTGGATTGGGTCAGAACAAGAGGTATAAACTCTAAATGTGACCTTGATATGAAAGTTACTAAGCCTGTAGGGTTTTTTTTTTTAGTCCGGGAAGTTAAAAATTCTCAAAAATTAGACTTTTTTCATGCAGTTACAATGAATAGGGACTGAAGCTTTTAATAAGACATTTGTTCATCTTCAAGACACAAATAAAGATATTTCCAATTAAACCTGAGAGATTTCTATCCTTCCACTGAAAGTCTACTACACCAAAACTTTAACTCCTCAAAAAGTTCAAGAAAAGGTTGCGTCAATGAATAAAAAGCCTAAATTAAACCTGTCCATCATATAAACCGATCTCTTTGAGTCTCTTCAGAAGACTTGGATTTAACCACTCAATTAATATGGATTTCATTTACAATGTCTTTATGAACTTTTTGAAAAAGCACTTTCAGTGAAGGAACAGAAATCTCTCATGATTCATTAACTATACTACCCAGACTCATTGGAAATAGGTGCTTGAGGTTACATTTCTGCAACACTGTTATTACTGCATGTTTCAAAGTGAAATGTCCAGTGAATGGTGGTAAAACACATGTTCAATATGTGACCATGGCCACATTTTTATTACGTTGGTACAGGCACGTATTGCTGCATTTTTATTACACCCCTTAAGGTACGCATTGCGGCTGAATTCAAATGATCTACCGAGCAAATGTACTGTGTTAGAAAACCCATACATACGACACTGTATATGTAACGCTAACATTTAAAAGTATCAGTTTTCAGATCTTGCAGTCATAACATAATATTTTGTGTGAAAATTAGGCTTTATTAATCAAAACTCTGGCCCTGTAAATCATGCTTTATGTAAAAAGGAATAAAAGTTTCACGGCCTGTAGTGTTAATTTCAACTGAAAACAACAACATTTGTATGTATAGGTAAGTTTTTTGAATTTTGCAGATATGTAGGTAGGAGCACATATTTCCAATGAGCCTGGGTTGTAATTATATCAACCTGATCTCATGACAAATTGGTATGTGAAATATGTACCAATAAGTACATATCACTGCAGTTTCCAACAGAAATGTCCACTTAGTGGAACAGATGAAAGTACACGTAGTACTTTTTATGTGACGTTGGTTTTATACGTGTCACCGCAGTTTTGACTTAAAATGTCTGTTGAGTGGCGCTATAACTCTAATGCTCTGTGATATTTTAAAATAAAGTACCATCTGTATTACACCCAAACCTACCTCAATTTATCAATTTAATCAGTTTATCAATAATACACTGCATAAAATGAGTGTGCCAAGAAATACATAATGTAATGTTTGTCTGTAATGTTAGAACAACGTGATTGAAAACAAAAGAAAAAGAAAAGCTTACAGCAGCATGAGTCTTGACTGTCATGTTAGCCTGATGGAACCAAACTTCCTCTGTAAGTGATTTTAAAACATAAAACAGTACCCAGATTTGAAGACTACAATAAGATTTCACTTCAGGCTACTATGAGATGGATAGCCTAATTGTTATAATTTAGATGAGTTGCCTGATATTTTTTATGGAATATCAAAAGCAAAAACTAAAAAAGGAAAAATACGCAATATGAAAATAATTTAAGGATTTTTTTCTTAATAAAACACAAGATTTGGTTTTCAAAAAGCCTTTTCAAAAAGGTACATCTTGAAAAAGAGGGGTCGTCTTATAACCAGGGTCAGCTTATATAGGGTCAATATTGTAAATACATTTTGATCTCTTTTCACTCAAAGAAGGTTTCAGAAAAGAAAAAAAAAGAAAAGGTTTCAGAGCGAGCAATTCACATTTAATGTTTTGTATTATACTTTTTTATTATTCATTTGATACTTGAAAACTGTCTTCTTTTGTCTTCGTACAGGTTCAAAACAACTTAAAGTGAGTGAATGAAGACAGAATTTTCCCTTTAACCATCCCTTTAACTCTCCTTCTTGATTTCTCTTTCCCTCTCACAGGCTTATCTAAACTACTGATTTATGTGCTTGATAGAGCATCGTAGACTTACATAAAGACACATTCCATAAATGCATGTTCATCGACCATGTCAAGACCATTCGTAGCAATTTCCGCCTCACTGGAAAAAACAATACAGGTATCTGCGGGTGACTGTGCCTTGTGTTTATGAGGGTGCATAAGTGTGTACAAACAGTTCTGAGAATTTAAAAAAATGTATAATGGTGCATCAAAATCTTGGTGCTCAGGTAAATGTGTGTGTATTTGTGTGATTGATCTTAAAAGGAATCAGCTCCAGCATTATTGATATTCCACATCCAAAGAGACACACCTGTTTTTGTGAGTTCTTCCCACCTTTTATGAGCTTGACACCTACAACCTCACTATGAATAGGTCACTACAAGACATAAGTGTGAATGATCTATTTAAATGCATTGTGAATGTTGTCCTATGTTGTCTTTAATCATCAATTCAGTATGGTAATAACTGATGCATAAACCATTCATCACCCCTCTGCGGCAGACACCTGTCCTTCTCTCAAAGATTTGCTCCTCTAAAAGTTCATTAGTTCATTTCGCCTCTCCCCCGCTGAGTAACGGCTTTTGGGGAGCTCACACACTTTCTGACACGCACATATACATGCATGCACAAACACACTTTCATCTCCCTGTGCACACTGACCCAGCGTGGGGAGCCTCAGGCCTTTAATTGCTGCCATGGTGATTCCCTTCATTCTGAAAAGACAAGCGTCTCCACCCCTCTGCTTAGCACGTCACTCTCACTGCAGTCACACTCATTTACCACTGCCACCCCCTCAAACTATACTACACCTCCTCTCATCGCCCCTTTCCCTTCCCATCACCCCCTTAACCTCCGCAAAGAGACGGAAAAAAGATAACATAAAATGAGATGTCATTTTTGTATACCAATGAAACATCATTTACTTTTCACAGTCATTTGAAGCTGTTTGGGTCATTTGAAATTGTTTATTACATGGGAATGTGTGTGGATGTGTGTTTGTGTGCAAACACCGCAGAGGCATAACAATGCAGTGAATCATAAAAACATGCAGTAACCTATTTTAAGTGAACTTTTGAACTTTTCTGTTAACCCCCTCCACATACACACACACACACACACCCACACACCCACACAAACAAGACAAAAGTCAGAAGAGCCCTTATTACATTTGTGTTTTGTTTCAACAGGTAGAGTGGTGTCATTCTCCACCTCTCTACTCCTCCCCTCCTTTCAAATGCACATTCCTGCAATTACACACACACAAACACACACACTCTTAGATCTAAATGAGGACATACCACAGGCTGTTTTTATATAAAGCTAATTATATTGATTAACTCGAACCCTAAACGTAGCCACACAAAATTAAAAATAGCATTTTTAGAATAACGAAAACATTTATTTATTTATTTATTTCTGATTGAATATCCTCAAAATAATGTTGGTCAGACATACTGTAGATCATTTTTGGGGACAACTTTAACTATAGCAAAGTAAACATTTACTGAACACTGTGAAAAGTGGTTTTTCATAGATTGTTGGAGTACAAGAAAATACTATTTCTGTCTTTTAGAATTGCATATTTAATTCAGTGTTACTTTACTCCTTTTTAATTAATTGGAATATACTAACATTTTCTGAGTGAAAACCTTTTTGTGTGTGTGTGTGTGTGTGTGTGTGTGTGTGTGTACTCTCTTTTCAAGTTTCATATGTAACCCTGGACCACAAAACCAGTCATAAGGGTACATGTTTTGAAATAAATAAGCTTTCCATTGATGTATGGTTTGTTAGGAGAGGACAATATTTGGCAGAGATTTGACAACTATTTGAAAATTTACAAAATATCTTCATGGAACATGATCTTTACCTAATATCCTAATGATTTCTGGCATAAAAGAAAAATCAATAATTTTCACACATACAATGTATCTTTGGCTATTGCTACAAAATATTCCTATGCTACTTAAGACTGGTTTTGTGGTCCAGGGTCACATATATGCTATATTACAATAAGAGATAAGTAAAAATATATACACAACAAAAAAACAATAATTTTGTTTTTGACTTTAATTAACTTAATGTGCCAAGCTAATGTTTTTTTATTAGAAAACCAGTCTGTGAAAAGCAAGACCACACACTGTTGCAACAGAGAGTTATACAAATTTATAAGAGTCAAAGCGAGTGCCAGATATATCACTTTTCCCTAAGGCTAAGCCTTTAATAAGTCAGCAACTTGAGTTAAAAAAGTTGAATTTTCCAAAAACTCTAATTACAACCCCCAATCCTCAGACCCCAAAGGAGAAAAGGTCAATTTAAATCTGCCTTGTTCTCTTTTGCCTTGTTAAATTGAGGTATCTCATTTTCATCAGGTGTAGCGGCAGTTCTATAGCGGTTATTTGAGGAGTGAAAGGATGTGGAAACAAGAAAAAAAAAGCCACGTTTATCCGGTATCCAAGCAAACAGCCGCAGAAAGACATACCAGAGAGTCTTTATATCGTTCTATTACCTGAGGACACACACACACACACACACATTTAGTGTTCCCTGAGGCAGTGAGATCTGACACACCCTTGTATCACCCTGCAATTAGGAAACCCGCTTACATCATCCCTTAAGCTACTGTTACACACACACACACACACACACACACACACACACATACACCCAGGAAGCCAGCAACAGAGCTGACAGACACATAATCAAGTGTCACCGTACATGTCTGCCTCCCACCGTGACTGATCATAAATGGGCAGGTTTAGAGCCCTAGAGACTAAGAAGAGGATCAGCTTTTCAGGCTATGGGTGGTCTTCAGGAAATATTTGGTAATATCCCCTTTTTCAAAACAATTCTGTCCTCCTACTCGCTCTCTCTTTAGGTGGCCATTATGATGCTGGTTTATGATGATATAATGCTTACCGTACTTGTGCAAGGCCCAGAAGTGGGAGGCCGTGAGACATGACTTAGCAAACGACTCATTGTACCTTTGATTTAAAAGCTCTAAAAAAATTCAGGAGTGAGCTGCACGGGTGTTCCAAGAAACGTAAAAAGTAAGCCTTTCTCAACAAGCATTTTTATGAGAATGTGATGAGATGATAAGCTCCTCTGAGCAGCCAAATGAACTTGCATTTGTTAAAGCTTTATGATTTGTCTGCAACAGCTTATTATGGGAGTGCATTTTGGAAAAACTGTGTACTGGGTAGGTTTTTGCTTATGTTTCAGTTATGTTGTTATGTTGTTTAATTTCATCTATATATATGTTTTTCTTCTCCCTTTTCTCATTTACACATCAAGGACATTGTGTGATTAAACCCCTTTCAAATTTTCCATGCATTCTTTGAACTCAACTTATTGTAACCCTGAAATAATTAAACAATATTCTCCTATTTAAACAGCTTTCCCCAGCACTTTATTGCTTAATCTCACATATTTACCAAAGATTTTGACAAAAACTGCAGGAGGCGTCTTATCTCAGAATTTTTATTTCATCAATTAATTAAAAATCTCTTAATAAGCAGGATCATAACAGCCAAAATCACACAAAGTAGAATTAAGTAGTTATAAATTAGCTAAATGCATTAACAGCATGTTTGTGCCGACAGTCTACGACAAGCTAAAGTTATCATGGTCTATTTGAGCGAATTTGGTTGATTCATCTGTTGTAAGTTACTGAACTGAGTTAACATTTAAACCTTTTGCTTTTGTCAGCAATTTGTTTTGTATTTTTGATTAACACTTGGTGCAAATAGTCCAATACATGGAAGCAATCAGTGACGTGTTTACATGTTATTATTAGTAACTTTAAGTAGGAAAAAAATGGGTGGAAAAAAAACTTTAAAGTTGTCCAAATGTTCTTAGCAATGCATATTACTAATCTAAAATTAAGTTCTGATATATTTACAGTAAAAAAATAAAAAATATCTTCATGGAATACGGTCTTTACTTAATGTCCTAATGATTTTTTGCATAAAAAAGAATCGATAATTTTGACCCATACAATGTATTGTTGGCTATTGTTACAGATATACCCGTGCTACTTACAACTGGTTTTGTGGTCCAGGGCCACATATGAGTGTATGTCACTTAAAACAGTTTATAAAATTAATATTAATTTTAATTAACTTTTTCATCTTTTTAATGAGACATACACAGGTGTGGTCCTTATCAGTCAGGGCTAAGCCCAGGTGCTCATTGTTAAGCCACCGGACAACTTTCACCAGTGACCCTGAGGACATCTCACCTTTGCTCACTTAACCTCTGGACACTTTGCACACACCGGCTAAACGCAGGAATTTACAGCTTAACACACACACACACACACACAAACATACCCTCAAAAGAAGATCCCTTTAAAGGAACATATGGAGGTCTTGTGTTTGTGACCAGTCACAACCTGATAAAACAGTATACAGACAAAATCAACACCCACACACACAGAGAGAGAAAGAGGCAACTTCCACACCCTGCTGCCCTTATGTCAGCAGTTAATTGGCTAAAACAACGGAGTGATTAACCAAGTAAAAGAAAAGACGTGATGGTTGTTAGTGTTTGAAAGAGAAGGGTTAAGACACAGAGAGAGAAAGGAGAAAAAGAGTGAGGGTGATTGTTAGAGAATTCACATTAGCAAAAGCCGATTAGAGAGCATACACTGAACAGGATCAACTGGGTAAGCCAGAGAACAACACTAAGCTTTCATTCAAAGACTCAACTCTTTCAAACAGATCCTGATTTGTGCAGCATCCAAGACACACACACATTTATATATATATATATATATATATATATATATATATATATATACACACACACACACACACACACAGGGAGGCAGACATTCCTCTGAGAATAAAACTCTGTGAGAACTCAAATCTTAGTGTATCAGAATGGGTGGTGATTATGGGTGCTGTAGAGGGACAAAAACCTTAACATTTGATGTTCCGCACACAATGCTGCTTAGACATGATCTATTCAGACTAGGCAAGTCTGACCCATAAACATGACACACTCTCTAATAAAAGAGTCCTGTGAGCCTTTCTGACCCTCCTTTTTCCCTCACCTCATTGTATACTGCCTTCAACACATGTTGAAATGATTGTGTTATGAAAGGAATAACACAGACATAGATAACATATTTCTAAATCAATCAAAGAGCAAAAACAAGTTGAAATTCAATGTCAAAGGGAAATTTAAAAAAAAAATGAAAATTCTGTCTGTTATTACTCACCCTCATGTCGTTCCAACCCTGTAAGACCTTTGTTCCGACCTTCCGAACTCAAATTAAGATATTTTTGATGAAATCCAAGAGCTTTCTGACACTGAATAGACAGCAACTGACATGTTCAAGGACCAGAAAGGTAGTAAGGACATTGTTAAAATAGTCCATGTGACAACAGTGGTTCACCTGTAATGTTATGGAGCTACGAGGGTACTTTTTGTGCGCAAAGAAAACAGAAACAATGGCTATACAACAATTTCTTCTCTTCCGTATCAGTCTCAGCTGCACATTCACAAGAGTGCAATATAGATTCCTATAGATTTTGCTGTAGATGAAGGTCTTTTTGCTACATAAAGCTAACCAAAGGTGATTAACTTTACATCATTCAATACAGACTTGCTTTGCGCTCACTTGTGTGTCATCTAGAATTCTGAGTTTCCCTCTTCTTCACTTGGTCATTCATGTGCTCGAAACTTGTAATTACAATATTTCAACTTCACTTGATGACACAATAGATAAAGCATCAGTTAGACATTTGTTTATTTCAATTGTTTATACAGGATCTAAAAGTGTCCTACCCTTGTCAGGAACCAAAAGAGAGAAAAAGAAATATGAAACTGTCCATTGTTGTTTTTATTCTGACCGAAGTCACTTAAATGCACACCGCACTGTAATTACGACTTTCAAACTTGCAAGTAGGAATTTCCTTGGAGGACTTTAAGACGGCAGTTTGCAGTGTATCATCTTCATATGTAACCGTACAAGCGATGAATGTTAAGTTATGTTTTATTTGATAATTTATTGTTTTATGTATGGTGTTTTCATACACTATGCATGACCTCAGTGACTTCAGGATGAGTCTTCAATCAACACACAGCTTAAAATGCAAAATAAGAGATATAACATTCTGAGAAAAAGGCTCGGCCTATTTAAACAACATTTTCTCTGAGCAATGAAAAATAGACTCTGGTCAAGAAAAAGGCCAAACCAGCAAAACACACACTGTACATTGCACACACACACTTCCACAAACACCCACACACAAATTCTCACACACCACTGAAACTACTCACTGCTGTTTGACAAACTTGAAAACCTGACAAACTAAACACCACAGAGGGCGTGAGTGTGTGTTTGTGTCCAGTCTTGGTTGACCAAAGGAAGTGCGTGATTCAGTCATCCCAGTGTCTCCTCTTTCACCGGCTGTGTTGCAATACTTAGTGCGACCTTCCTAGGCAACATCAGTATGTGTCTATGATGTCCACAAATGCTGTTTAGGTAGACAGCTCACT
The DNA here is from genome assembly GCA_033026305.1 of Cirrhinus molitorella. NCBI lineage: Eukaryota > Metazoa > Chordata > Actinopteri > Cypriniformes > Cyprinidae > Cirrhinus > Cirrhinus molitorella. Next base: position 17,733,250 of record CM065120.1, on the reverse strand, counting down.
AGATTTTGAAACGGCTCACCTCACTCTTCTAAGGTCAGGGAGTGAGGAAGTGACTCTGCAACTATACACCAATCAGGGAAACATTACGTTGCCACGGAGATGGAAGGAAGCGGTAATTAAATAATGACAGAGCTGCGGCTGAAACCTGTTATTACTGAATTACATATGTATACACGTGCACACAGATATACACTTTCACTCTGTGTCACCCTGTCAATCTTACAGTTTCCATGTGTAATTTTGAGCAGTGTTTGCTTGTTACACCTCTTGTGTCTGGTGTGTGTCAGTCCTTCTTTGTGTATGCTCACTTGTTTGTGTTTGTGTGACTGAGTGTGAGAACTCAAAGTGAAGAGGTTCTGTTAAGAGGTTAAAGATGACAGCAGTGCTGAAGAATGCTGACAATTCCACTCCAGCGCTGCTGAACTCACTCCTATTCCCTCAGAATGGCCTACTGTGCCACTGTGTGACCAGAGCCAAAATGGAGTCCACTTCAGAGCAATTACACTCCCACGCTTTCACTCAGAATAGACGACTGTGTGACTGAGCAAACGGAGCCAAGATGGAGTCCACCTTCCAGAGTTCACACCCCGTACAGATGCATAATAAACCCCAAATGGACTCTAAGCTTTTATGTAAACAATATCTGACTGTGAATTGTAGGGGTTTAGGGGGACTGAATCTTCCAGTATAAGTCAAAACATAAGGTTGGTGGAGCATTAAAACTATATTTGTTTCAACAGGGTTTTTTTAAAAATACAATTCAGTAACCACAAAAGTTAGATTACAAGTTAACGGGACAGTTCACCCAAAAAGGAAAATTCTGTCATTAATTTGTCACCCTCATGTCATTCCAAACCCATAAGACCTTTGTTGATCTTCGAAACACAAATTAAGATTCTTAAATCGGAGAGCTTTCTGACACAGCATAGATAGCAATGCAACTACCATGTTTAAGACCCCGGAAAGGTAATAAGAACATTGGTAAAATAGTTCATGTGACATCAGTGGTTCAACCTTAGATTTATGAAGCTACGAGAAAAGAAAAATAACGGCTTTATTCGACAATATCTTCTATTCTGTGTCAGTCTTCGATGTGCGTTCACAAAAGTACATTAATACAGCCCAACTGGTGATTTTTTGCAAATGCACATGCACTTTTCAAATTGTTTGTGCTAATTAATTTGTCTACAAAGTGAACACAATGTAAACTGGTGTTTAAGGAAAAAAGGAACAGAGCAGACAAAAGTCAAAAAGTCAAAATACATTTCTGGACAGAAATGGCGCAAACACTGGACGAGGATGACACTTTCTAGTGTGAGCTCCCTTGTTCATGCACACTATAAAATTGAATATAGTTTTAAAAGGCTACATGTTCAGCTGTATGAATATGCTAAACGCTACATCAAAACTGATGTCTACTTTAGACTTTAGTCAAAGTTTATATTTTCATGTTGCACCAACAGTAGTTTGCACAAGTACTTTCTGTTGTGATTATTATCGAATGGACAATTGACAAAACGTACCATCATTATCACTCCATCACTGATTTTCATAGCACAATTATATCACACAACACTATTTTAGAAGTTATTTAAGCAGTAAACATAAGGCTAACCGCACTAAGGATGCCAAAAAACAATTTGGACTGTACAAAATGGACCTCAAGAGATTGTGTTTAACAATTTCCTATTAAAAAATTCCTAAAAAGTCAACCCTCCTGAAAGCTATTGTAGAATTTGTACACTGTATACAACTGTTTTTGGTACTCAAAAGACTCATTCATACTCTTAATAACAATGTGGAAGCAAACTCTTTTAAAAGCTCCCATAATAGTTTTTAGTGATTATTCTCCATCGGGCTCCTTTCCACCTTTCAGCAGAAAAGTAATGCTGATTCCTTACACTGATTTGCTTGTAAAGGAAGTCGATATCTGACACCCTAAATGTAACAGATTAGCTGATATAACACTAATCAAGGGCCTTAATTATTTAATTCAAGTGCTACCAGTGGTGCGCCGCTCTGTAGCCGTGGAGATATTGTGTTCTAGTTGCTGTGGTGTTGTGAAGGTGAAACTAAAGACCATGGAGTGGCCAGGATGGTTGCTAGGATACGGCCGGAGTTTCAGTTACATGCTAACGAGAAATTGCCCACTTCTTGTTACCCGTCACTAAGACACTCGCTCACACGTAAACAATCTCAGACACAAACACACAACCACACACTCGGCCACACACAGAATTAGAAAAGTGGCTTGCTCAATTTGAAAAGGACATCTTTAACACCCAGTTGTGTGTGTGTGTGTGTGTGTGTGTGTGTAACCACACACATGTACATGTGGGTGCATGTTTAGAGAAAAAATATAAGCCCCGCGTGGTGCAGCCTGACAGGTCAAATAAGCAACAGAGATTGATGATCCTGTTTTGAAGCGTGATCCCCAAATCTTGCACACTTCAACTACGTATAATCCATTTCACATAAATGTGGAAAAAGATTAGAGATGAGCCCAGATAACACACCCTGTTCATTAACCAAATACACACATTCTTCCTCGCCAATGAGGCTTTCAAAAGTTTTCACAAGTTCAAAATCTCAGATTTCAGTAGAAAAACAGTCCGAAAACTGTCTGAAATGCACAATTAACTAAAAAGTAGTCAAAAACATATTGACCTCTTCAGACAAGAATAAATCACTTATCAAGTGGTTCTGAAACGTTAAATGGTCAAAAGCCATAACTGTGTGATCAACTGATAAAAAAAAAGTGTCTCATGAACCCCCCACACACTCACTCGCACACACGCAGGTGTTTTTTCTCATAATTGTGGATGGCTCAGTGCCTGGCCTGGAGACTGTCTGTCTGAGACTCTCTCCTGAGTAATGTTCAGGTGTGTGTGTGTGTGTGTGTGTGTGTGTGTGTGTGTGTGTATGTGTGCCAAAAACCCTCTTTGGTTCTCTCACCTACCAAGTAAACTTAAGATACTGTATTCTCTCTATTACACAAACTTTTTTAAAAATAAAGATGCTTAAAAGGGTTCTTCACAGCGGTGCCATAGAAGAACCATTTTTGGTACTGCAAAGCAAGGGTGTAACTTTGGTTTGAGAAGTAGGGGGGACACAAATTGGGGGATCATGAATTATGAGCTTCTAGAACGTTTGACCCTCTAACCAAAGTTCTTTTCACAAATTGAACATATAAAATAATTTGTAAATAACAAAAAATAAACAACATGGTTATTTATTTAGTATAGTCTTATTATTTAATATAGTCTTATTTAGTGCAAACAATAAATGCAGCCATAATCAAAGTAGGCTACTCTCTCAATGTTCAAAGTCCAAATAGAGACCAAATTATCAAGCATGATACAGAGCTATAGACAACTACAAAACATATTGTAGCCTACATACTAACAACAGCCTAGATATGTTATGTAGCCTGTTATGAATGCGTGTGCGCATTTTACTTTCGGTTTTGTTTTAACGATCGCACGAAACTCTAAGCGGTGCTGAGCGTGCATTCTACAATACAAGACGTCAATTTAACAAATGAATTTGAAAGTGGAGGGGACACAAACAGGATTTTGAAAAGTAGGGGGGACATGTCCCCCCTGTCCCCAGTGGAAATTACGCCCTTACCGCAAAGAACAAGAAAGGTTCTTTAAAGAACCATCTCTTTCTTACCTTTTTATAATCTAAAGTACCTCCTTCCACCACAAATAACCTTTTGTGAAACAGAAAGGTTCTTCAGATGTCAAAGGTTCTTTATCTTACCATTTAGACAAAAAAGGTTCTTCTATGGCATCGTGAAGCACCTTTATTTTTAAGAATCCACAACAAAACTCTAAAACAATATATAAAATGAATATTTTACACTGTATTTGCTGCAATGCAACTGCAAGCAAAACATTTAACATAGGCTCATTGGAAATATGTGCCTCTATATACACTTCTGCTAAACTGAAAAAACATATCTATGTGTACAAACCACTGCAGTTTCCAGTTGAAATGAACACTAGAAGCAGTAAAACTGTGACAACTTTAATTCCTTTTAACTAAGTGTATGATTTACAGGTAGAGATTTGATTAATAAAGTCTAATTTTCACACAGCTACTTGCAGACTATTATGTTATGACTTCAAAACAATTTTTACATTCTGAAAACTGATACTTTTGAACGTTTTTGTCAAATATATAGCTTTATATGTTTTCTAATTCAGTACGTTTGCTCACTTTGTTAACACTTTGCTATTGGTTAGGTAAAGGTTGTGTTTGGTGTAGGGGATATTTCCAATGCGATAGAGCATTAACCTTTAGCGACACTACCTGGATATTTGAATTCTGAACAGCCGCAATATGTTCCTCAAGCAGCATAATAAAAACACAGTAATACATGCCTGATGTAATAAAAACGTGCCACAGTCATGTATTTAACTTTTGTTTTAGACTCTCTGTGAGCATTTCACTTTGAAACTGCCACGAAACATGCAGTAAGGTACGAAATTACAGTGTTGCAGAAATGTATATGGAGGCACGTATTTTCATGAGCCTGAGTTGAAAACATTATATATACAAAAAATGTAATGCTGAGATTATTCTAGTTTCATGCAGCTTTATCTGTCACTCCAAACATTCATAACACTGCATTTAAACTATTCTGTATTACCAGAATACCATTATATTTTGAATGTCATAATGCCATAAACAAAAGCATATATACTGCTACATTACTAAATGCCCCTGGATACAAAAAAAAAACAATTATGTGAGTTTATTCAAACAGCCTGTAGGCAAAAATAATAATCAAAATGAATTTCCTGAAATGCTTTATATACGAGTTATATTTTCATAACAGAAAACAGCAGAATGTGAAAAAAATAATGATTTTGGTATTAATTTGCTTAGTTTTCTTACCTTGCACTGCATAAAATGGTAATATTAAGACTGACAATTAATTATAATTGCATATGTCAATTAACTAACTCCATTTATCAATATTTGCTAAGAAAAGTAAAGATAATTTGATTTTAATTCATTTTTTAATTAATCAATTTAAAAGACGATTCAAATTGAAAGTCATAGTTATATTGAACAGTTTATATTTAGAAATACTGCATTAATATTCACAGACCATTGCTCAAAATGTTCACTGCTTGCCATGTGATTTGCTCAGGTATTTTATAACGAAGTTTGTCAAATGGTGTACAACAGATTTAGACTTTACCTGTTGCGTCTTGCTTAAATATTCTCATTTGCATATTTTTAGACAGCACAGTAACAAACTGGCAACTTCAGCACATGATTTACTCATTCTACTTAAACCTGCAACCTGAAATTGCATGTTTTTTAACGACCAAGGAGTAAAATATATTATTTTGAATCCTCTGAAGTAATGAAAGTGTCTAAAATGCAGGTCATGCACATAAACACAACAACACAAGAAAACACATACTCTGACATACATGTACACACATGTCTACAAGCTTGTGGTTTTTCCATTATGAGTCATTGTCACTATGGCAACAGGCTATAAACTCTTTTCCTGTCTTCATTAAAATCTGATTATGAATGAAATTAAATCCCACACATGCACACACATGTACACACATATATACACACATATACACTTGCAGCTAATAACGCTATACTTCAATAGACAGGCAACACTTCACACTATTGTATCCGTCTTTAATTTCAAAACTGTTCCCACCAACTCGTGTGAACAGACAAGGCTTAGCAAGTGTGTGTGTGTGTGTGTGTGTGTGTGTGTGTGTGTGTGTGTTGTGAGTCTGTATGTGTGTGTCTTGCGAGCTGAGAGGACTGGGGTTAAGCGTCCACTCCGCAGACAAAAGCCAAACTCTCTACAGCACTGTGACCTAGGAAACGCAGAGCTCGGTAAACACACACACGCAGACACACACTCTGAGATGGCAAACATTTTGGCTTGTCTAGCGTATGGTGTGCGGATTAAGCAAGAAAACCACTATGATTTTTCACCCCGAAAACTCGTGGCACATTGCTCAAGAAAACCACATAGTCAAAGCCATATTTAAAATCAGCTAAGCGTGTGTGAACCCAAAGCCACTGCTAACAGACATGACAGGAATATGAAGATGTCTGCTGGCATATTCACATATTCAACCTCCCGCTTTTTCTACGCGTTTAAGTTTCTAATCTTCTCACGAAGCTGTTCTCATAACATAACGTCAGTGTTCCCAGAGACTTCATAATGTTTTGCTTTGGTTTGCAAGCGCTGTAACACAAGCAGACCTGATGATTTTAATTTATGGTCTGGGGTTAAAGCTGTCATTTCACTGCTACTATTACAAAAATAATTGCAAAACATAACAGAATTACAAATATAATGGTGTTTTTCAAAAAGGGGATCCCTTCATCTGTCATTGGTCAATTAAACAGAAAGTTCCACCGTAAACTCACACCACTGGTTAAGCCAGTGTTGTTTGGTCAGTTTCCAAAATAACAAAAACTATTTCTTCAGTTTGTGTTCGGCATAAAATTCATACATTTTTAGAGTTACATGATGGATTCCATTTTAGATTAACTATCCCTTTAACCTATTAGAAAAATTGCCAAACTTTTCATCTCTTCATAAGAGCATTGATCAATATCTGTCCTTATGATTCAATAAATGTATGCAAAACCAACTTACACAATTACCATTTTAAGGCATTTGATTTGACCTAATAACCAGTGACAGGCTCAATAAAAGCCACGCACAGACGTCACAACGGGGGAAATTCCTTCGCTGTTCAGAAACACCCACAAACACACTCCGAAAGTTTGCACAGTGTGAAACAGCACTAACGGTTACTGGATGAGGGATGATGGCTACATGACATGACAACAGTAACCCTAGCAACTATGAACGGGCATTCACACAAATAGACCCCCCCCCCCACACACACACACCACCACCACCAACAACAACAGCATCTACAAAATTACAATAAAGGCAAAAAACTATAGACAAAACCATTGTTTTGTAATGCACTGGTCAATTTGGAAAGAAAATGGGAAAAAAAGTGAAAATACACACATTTAAGTGTTTCTTTTATTACACTTTAAGATTGGCATTAGTAGATTTCTCCACTTCAGTAACAATTACATAATTCAACTTTCCAGTTGGTTTTCCTATCTACATTCTAATGGTTTTTACAGAGGGGTTTGTTCATATAGCATTCACCTGGTTTATATAACATTGTATTTCTTAAAACAAGGGGAAAGTTTATGTTTAATTAGAACATTTGCATATTTAATTTCGGAAAATGATCACCTGTGGATTCTTGCCTTAAATATTTCAGGGCATATTTTCACTCTCTCTATGTTTTTTTTTTATTATTATTTCTCACTCCATCAGTTTTTTTTATTGGTGTTCTCATTTTCAAACTACTGTTGGGTTTTTACAGAGTTCTTAATGGACTTTCAAAAATCTGACCAATCTCTCTCTGTCTCTGCCTTCACGCCTCCTCTTTTCTCTTTCCCTCAAGTCCCTTTCTTCTTTCTTTCCCACTTTCTCTCTATCCAAACAGACACAGCTGTGACCGACCTGCTGTCCGTGAGAAATGTTATCTGAACGTTCTCTCCAACATAACCAATGTTATTCAAAGGTTTTCAAACAGGCCTGGCCTCTGAGGAGACAAAAGGCAGAAATACTTCAGCCGCTACTGTGGCAGCGGCCGTATGTGTGTAACCATAACTCATATTCACACAGACACACACACAAACATACACACACACACACACACACACACACGTACAGCAGAAGCCGGGGTCACTAGGGCACCCGGCAAGATGAACAAAACAAGCTCTAGAAGGTTCTGTCACCCGCTACCAGACCATCCCCCTCAAAAAAAAAAAAAAATCACACACACTCCATCCAGACACATTAACGTCAAACCTGATCAGAGGGGCAAAGGGAGAGGACGCACAGAGACGTGAAAGAAAGAAAGAAAGAAAGAAAGAAAGAAAGACAGAAAGAAAGAAAGAAAAATGCACATTAAAGCACCATAAAAGAACGAAGGGATGTCAGAACAGGAAAAGGAGCAAAATAAAGCAAAACGAGATAGACAGAGTGATGAAAGAGGCAGGCAGATAAAAGCTGCACATGTTAGCCACAGATGTAGACGAGCAGAGATAATCTAATGAGGAAAGAACAATGTGTGTGTGTGTGTGTGTGTGTGTGTGTCAGGACTTCAAATCAAATAATACTATCAGAAAGTACACTAGTAGTGCTTCCTCTTTTTTCCCCCTCATTGTCTTTTTTTCTCTCTTACACACCTGCTACCATCTTGCTGAAATTGAGTTGACAGACAGACCAGAAAAATCCTCTCTAAGAGTCATAAAATCCTGCACACACACTTTTCATTGACTTCTATTGTTTTTTTTTATGCTTAGCTAATAACATTTTGTATCCAAAACATTCTGCGTTTTTACATTTTCATTAAAACATTATTTAAGATGTTTATTAAGCCATTTTCCATTGGCTGGTCCACCAGTGTAGCTCATTTCAGGTTTTATTATCCCAGAGGAGACATTTGGTCCCAACAATGTAGGCACAACTTGACTTCTTCACAAACACACACACACACACACACACACACACACACACACACACACACACACACACACACACACACACAATCTGATGCTTTTAAAATAAAACAAGTAAACAGTGCTTTGGTAAACACATTAATCTATTTCTTTAAGATTTGATTTTAAGACCGGCATTTTACTTGTCACACACATACACACACACACACACACACACACACACACACACACCTGATAGTTGAGCCTGAAGATCCCAGTGTATTTTTAGGAGACCACACACACAACCATACCATGTCTAGAACATGAACAGTGACTGTATGACGGCAGAAACATGAGCGATATGCGCAGAAGCACACACACACACACACACACACACACACACTGAAACATTTCCTCCATCAACCTCCTGCAAAGTCCGTTAGAATGTTGTTTTTCCTGGTAAAGCTGTTAGCGCTCACTATCCTTCCTCTCGCTCTCTCAGAGCAGCAGATGTTTAAGCGTGTATCTCTTTTTAACTCAATTTAGTCTGTTCATGGTCTGAACCTCCCTTACTGCTGATCCTAGATGGCCTGCATAACTTAATTATAAACACACACACACACACACGTACACACACATGTACACACACCCACACACTTCTGTCTGGGAGTAATGAGTGAAATTTAGAAGAGAGATCTTAAGATTTTGCTGTGTTTATGCTGTAATTGTCCTCTAAATTGAATGTCACTATCTTTGGGTATTAATAAAAATGTATTAAAACTAAATCTGCAAACCAAACAGGACATGAGGGAACCCAACAACATCATTTTAATGTATTAAGAAGTCATCTTAGTTGAGAAAAATCCCAGATCCAACTGCAGCACAGCAATAGAAATTCATGAAAAAAAACAATATAATTTATCTAAAATAAGTAAATTGATTAATAAAAGCTAAATTAATGAATAAACTTTGGAAATAAGACAAAAATCCTATTTTTAAAAAAGCAACAAAAGGAGAGCTGAGAGAGACAGCAAAAAGGAGAGAAGGAAGAAGAAAGGGGGTGAGAAAAAAAAACAGGGAGAGGAAAGAGAGGGGCTAAAAGATAAAGGACTCACAGTCTGAAGAGTTTGGTCGTGCCCAGAAACAGCAACTCCGGAAGAACCTGAAGATTATTCCTGTTGAGACGCCTGCAAACACAGACACACGCAGCGACATGAAATCACACAAAACACACAGTGGTGCACTTTATGTACAATTCACAAGTGCAAAATTCAATGACTGTGAGGCATCAGAAATTGTATGAGGCGTATCAGACCTTAAACTGTTTGCAGAAAGTATGTTCACAAAGCCGCCTGCATTAAGTTATGAAGCAACTGGAATAATCTACCCCAGTGACATTTTCATCACAAAAATATGAGCACAGTAAATATTGTGAATAGATTCCATATGAAACATCAGATCGAAATGCACTGATTGTGTTATGCTCAAGAAAAATACTTCAAACATTTAATGTTATAAAATATTTCAATTCGGGCCTGCCAGTCGTCAAGCCTTGACTGTGTGTGTGTGTGTGTGTGTGCTTGTGTGTGTGTGGCTGGCAGACACTGTCAGTGTGTGGGGGCATCTAGCAAACACACGCAGACAAAGAACAGCCCGGAAAAACAGATGTGGGAAAAACAAACAGAACGTCTCACACAAAGTGAAGCGAAAGAACTTACAGTGCAAATACACACAGACACACACACACAAATACATATGCACACACGTCATGAAAGGAAATGATAATTCAAGGATAAAAAGTAATTTCTCTGACACGGTAATAAACTGAGTAATATTCCCGACTAGTGCATGTATAATAGACATTATGCATGACAATCAGCACATACATAATACCCACTGCGCATATTAATGAAGAGTGGCGCCACTGTTGTCTGTATGTTAGATTAATGAGACTTGAGATTAATCAATAATGTTTTTAATACCAGAATACAGATCGTTCAGAGCAGCCTATTAAGCTCCCAGGTTTTGCGAACTTTTACAAGTCTGCTGATAATGGAAGAATGTTAAAATAAAACAAACACCCGATCAATTCTTGCGCTCTGACGTCAGCATGCAAGATTTACCACACGTCAATCACACAAGCCGAAGTTCTAAAGTGAACTCTGCCTGCACAAAGTACGAAACCATCAAGCTTTCACTCTCCCTCTGTGTTTTTACGCCCTCACTTTCTCTGACACACTCTTGCAAACTCTCGCACACTCAAACATAGCAGCCGATGACATCATCGTTCAGCTTCTGGGGTTACATCATTCCATTTGAATATTTAATGAATGATGAAATAATAACGAGGCACACAGTGCTGCACACTCCAGAAATGCCCACGTGTTTCACTCAGGCACAGAGGACAGCCTTCCCTGAGGACCCCGCTGCAGAAACACACAAAGACACACACACGGTGCTTAAAGCGAATAAGATCGACCCTTAAAATAGACGAGTACACACAGACACACACACTTACAGATAGAAATGCACATAGCCAGACTCTAACACACACACACACACAGACATGCACTCACAGTCATTTCCAAGGAGGGCCATAAAGTGAGATGACTTTTAATGCCAAAAAAACAGGCAACAAGAATGAACAGAGGAAAGAATGAATTGAAATTTAGTGTGGAGACACACACAGCTACTGTAGCGCAAAGTAGACATGATCCGCAATCAGTCACATATAGCACATGAGATAAGTTCATGGCTTGCTTTATAAATCAGTAGGCTCAGACGGGCCGCCCACAGTCTGCTCGCTGACAGCCTGATGCATATTGCACACAAAACTGGAATGCACTTTCTTCATTTGGCAAGCATTAATCTGATTGGCTGAATCTGCGCGACTTCCTTATATGAACAAAAGTCCAGAAGGACACAAAGTTAGGTACCGGCCTGATACAATGAGGGCTTTTGATAATGAAATAATCATTGGATTTGTGAGTTTTTCTAAGACACTGGTATCAAATGTTTGAAATATATTCAGCATTTAGTAGCAAGTTAACTTGATATCCACAATCAGAACTATATGTTAGTCTTTGATTTACTGGGTTAAAACCAAATACGGACAAACCTAGGAGTTGTTTTGAGCCAGCAGTTGGGTTAAATGTTTAATGTTTAAAATTATTATATGTGACCAGAGACCACAAAATCAGTCATAAGGATTTTATACATCATCTGAAAGCTGAATAAAGCTTTCCATTGATGTGTGGCTTGTTAGGATATGACAATATTTTGTAGAGATTCAACTATTTGAAAATTGCTTGTCAAAGTCAAAATCAAAGTTGTCCCAATGAAGTTCTTAGTACTGTAGGAAATACAAAATATATTCATGGAACATGATTTTTTACTTAATATTTTAATGATTTTTGGCATAAATGAAAAACCGATCATTTTGACCCATACAATGTATTGTTGGCTATTGCTACAAATATACCTGAACAACTTACGACTCATTTTGTGGTCCAGGGTCACATTTTTCTTGTTTAAACTGAACCCAAAATAGTTTGGAAATTAACATTTATTAAAATGTAAAATAAATTAACATTTATTAATATATTGAAGAAATTCTAAACTAATTTTTTTTCTAAACTAAAATTGCTTATTAATAAATGTTCACCTTTTGATTACTGCTGATGCCTCTAGTAATTATGTGTCTGCTTTTTAATATACAACCTATTTTGGGTTCATTTTAAGCCAACCATATAGTATTTTTTAAACAATAGTTAAGGTAAATAAAACTTACCCAACCACTGGGTCAAAACAACCCAATTTCTGGGTTTGTCCATATTTCACCCAGTGCTAGGTTGTTTTTATTCCTGCATTGTGTGTTTCTGCTAAATTATCAGTTGTGGATGGGCTGATATTCTGATCACAGATTCTATATTCTTTTTACACTATTTTAAGGTGTTTTCTGAACAGCTGTTCATGTCAATTGTACACAGGTCTGGTAAAAACAAACGCACTTTAGATAAATCCACCCCTAAAATATATGTAAAAACAAAAACAATGAAACAAAACAAAATTAAATTAAAAAACTAAATAAAACAAAAACAAAACAGAGTGCTTCAATTACACAGCTATTCCTTTGTAAATAGGCAGTTGAGAATGAGCTGCAATGTGGACCATATGCCATTTTAGTCAAAGATCTGCCTGCGTAAGACTGAATCAGTGATCATGACAGTTCTTAATCTCAATCCACACACCATTAGCTAACAACCAACAACTAGCCCAAAACGGTGTGAGTTTTTTAAAGAAATAAGAGAAAAAAGAACAGCAAAGCAGACTGCATCACAGAGGACAGATTGAGAATGCATGAGGAAATTACTGAGATGAGGGGAAAAAAAGGATCTCGCTCGTTTGCACAAGTCCTTCTCCATAGGCTTACTTTACCTGACTGCATTGCTCATGACTAGCAAGCCGTGACGAAGGGTGTTGTGCGTATGTGTGTGTGTCTAAAAGGGGGGGTCATACGTGGAACAGAGTCTCCACTTTTCCTCCCTACAGGAGGTCGTCACACCCAATACCTAAATGCATCCCCAATACGCATACACACACTCTCTCTCTCACACATATTTATGAAGGGCCTTTGGTAAGGGCATTATAATGCCTGTGCGTTCTAATCCTCTCAGCTATGCAGTCACCCTCCAGCATTAGACTCCTGCTTTTGTACCGGCACAGTGGGACTGATCTTACACACTGACTTTAGCTGTGCTATTCAGCGCTACCGCTAGCTCCTCTATCCCTACACTTATCACTATAAAGAGCTATTCATCGCCACTATTCGCCCGCCTAACCCTTCAGTTATGCCAACACTGCACAATTTACGCCGAAAGCAAGTTTGCTATTATTACAAGCTATTACCAGTTAGCTGTACTCTGCTTTATGAGCTATATGTCACAGCCGCATTCACCGTTAATGCCCTTGACCCTTTCGCTAGTTAGCATTCAGAGCCACATGCAGCTAACACAAATCCTTTATTAAACTATAGTTATCATACTTGTGAGTGAATTATATGTGTTTCTCACTGAGCTGAGTTGGCAAGAGCCTTTTGTGGTTCAGCTGGGTTGGTCGCAGTCATTAAACATTTCCTCACCAAATTAAAAGGTAATGACTAGCAGAAAAATAGGATAGCAGCGAGCAGGTGATTGACTGAGCCTCACGCGGCGCAGCTTTAAATGCCAGTTCTAATGTGACTGTGCGTGTAAACTGAACATCTGCCAGTCACCATTAAGAGACGGTAATTGACAGTCAATCATCTTAAAGTACAACACTCTAATCTAGACAGTAATCATGATCATGCAATGGCATAAAATGGTGTTTAAGCTCTCCTCAGGAGAGAAATAAGGTTTTATAGGGAATTTAAGATCCACATAGCCTTTATTCGTTGTATAATACATTATTGCACTGCGCAATAATCTTTATTAATTGTAATCCATTATTAATTACCAATTCTCCCTGGGTTCCTTTCAGAATTTCAAATGGGTTTTTAGAATTTATGAGCAGTGTGCAGTGTAGTGTGCAGTTGCTGAGTAAAAAATCACTATGTATCAGCAGTTAACCTTATCTGAAGAGAATGTACTTATATGTGACCCTGGATCACAAAACCAGTCAGATTCATACATAATATGAAAGCTGAATAAATAAGCTTTCCATTGATGTGTTAGAATATGTTCTAAAATCCAAATATTCAGAACATTGCCTTTAAAGTCCAAATTAAGTTCTTAGCGATGCATATTACTAATCAAAAATTAAGTTTTGATATATTTACAGTAGGAAATTTACAAAATATCTTCATGGAACATCCTAATGATTTTTGGCATAAAAGAAAAATCTAGAATTTTGACCCATACAGTGTATTGTTGGCTGTTGCTACAAATATACCCATGCTACTTATGACTGGTTTTGTGGTCCAGGGTCACATATATACTGTATATTAATATATATATATATATTTTAATCAGTTAAAAAATACATCGCTGAAGCAACCTAAATGCATTAACAAAAATTAAGGGGTAGAAAAGGCTCTATAAGGTTGATTTTATCGATATACAGTGTATGTAAGGACTAAAACTGCAAGGATTTGAGTTTACATGCTGGACAAATCAGACAACCGTAGCAACTTGTTAACCACAGACCTTACTGTGCACATAAATAGAAAGCTGCTGTTCTGAAAACCCATTAGAAATTCCTCAGGTGAGCTCATGGCTCAAAAATGGTAGTTCTGTTCTGTGTTTGCTCTATATTAATTTGTCATACTGGTTCATATCATATAATATGTGTACATTAAGGGAGATCTGCATTACACCAAGTGCACCACTTTAAGAAACTGACGAAACCTAAACTTTTGTCTGAGTCAGTGACAAAGAGATAAAGGCCATCAGAATGAATATGGTTTGAAAATGGAGAATAGCTGGGGGGTAAAAGCTTGAAAGAAAAGGTGGTGGTGGTGGTGGGGTGGGGGGGGGGGGTGCTTCTTAAGAGCGCAATTCCCGTTTCCATTCCAGCTTCCAGTGTCATTCTCTTAAAGGGCTGTGTGTGCCAGAGTTAGAGTTAGTTGCGCATGTGTGTGTTCCCCTGAGGCTGGGTTGGCTGTCAGACAAAAATGTTGCTCCATGAAATCCTGACCACAATGCGCGCACACACACATGCCCACAACATACAATGTCCACCATTAATGTATGAAAACACACACTTGATTGTGTAATGTCATTTTGTAATTAATTGTACTCGGGAGGTCACACTGTTAATGTTAGCTCACAAATACGCTTCTGACTTTTAGCCCTACCGGCCAGTGCAGCGTATCTTGTGTGTGTGTGTGTGTGTGTGTGAGTGAGAGAGAGAGAGAGAGAGAGAGAGAGAGAGAGAGTGTATGTGCATTAGTCACTCACAGTCTTTCCAGCTCTTTCAGGTCCTGAAATGCCCCTCTCTCAATAGAACTGATCTTGTTCTCCATTAGCTGCCTAAGAATGGAAATGAAAGAGAGTGAGAAAAAGAGAGACCAAAATAAAGATAAGTCAGTCATTGCATGAATTTCAATGATTAAAACAGTTAATATGTCGGCACATACTTGGCTGTTTTATAGAGAGCACTTTGCATTTCATTGTCCGCAAGTAGTTTTCACAAACACCATTTCACGGGATATCTCATGATCTGAGACCCTCCTCTCATTATAAAACCACTGTAAATTAGAGCTTAGAGCTCAGTCTAAATACAACATCTAAACTTAGACTATGATTTAAAAAACAACATAAGTGCACCATTTCCTTCAGCTACACTGCCCTACAAAAGCAAAGCGCCTGTCGAAATTGAGCGAATTGGCTGAAGTCAGGTTTCTTAGTGTGGAATTTATCCTGTGACACAAAGATTTTTCTCAACTGTGCCCAGATTTAGATTAAAAAAAAAAGCGTGGCAATTCATATCAAATTACTAAATCAAACAACCTTGCTATTTTTTTTAGTTTTGGCGCAGTTACTGCGTTTTGTCTTTTTATAGCAGTGCATTACAACTTCACATTTACCCAGGTGAACTTTCATGTGAATACCCTCGTAGTATGGGAATCATATATTTATAACTTGATTCAAAGGTATACTGATGCATTATTTAACCCTTCCCTAGCTGGAAATTGACCCTACATGAGAAACCACAGCTCACAAGTTATATTTTTCTGTCTGACTGAGCATCTATGTGAGAGTCGTCTGCAAAGAATGCCAACGTTGGTTAACATAAGTTGACAATAACTTGAAGTATAAGTAACAAATTTGAAGTAGAACACTCTAAAATGGGTGATAATCACCTGCAACCAAGAGTCTTTTGTTTATGTTTTGTTTTTAATATGAATCAAAAATATGTTTTAGCAGTTTAGATGAACTTTGGAGATACAGGTCATATCAGTGATGTCTTATAAGTGCAAGAAAAATTAAGAGAGAGAGGAAGAAAAAGGAAGCAAAAAGAATGTCTATGAGGGAAAGGAAAGACAGACAGAGAGAAAGTCTTCAGCTGAAATACTACCCTCCAAGTGGGAGGGCAAACCTGTTCTTACATGAGCTCTCTATATGTCTCTCTCTCTACACATACATTCACACCCACACATTCCATCTCACACACATTTACATTCACAAAATATCCCGCTCTGTCACAACCTCACACAGAGGCAGAGAGGAAGACAGAAAGAAAGATATAGACAGGCACTTCACATTCCAATAACGCAATCATTTTTCTGAATAAATGCTGTCTTTGTTTGTGTTTGACAATCATGGGCTCACTGCCTCGTTAAGTTTCACTGTTCAAACTTGTTTGCTCTAAGTGAGCGAATACTACAAGTGCTTAACCTCCAATGAAATCCAGAACAATGTATTATGTGACAAGTCATGGTATTTTAGCATAACGATGCTTTCACTGGCATTAATCTGATAATGGGACCATTGGGGCCAATATGTTTGCTGGATAATGGGAATCTAGACAAAAAAAAAAATCTGCATATAAATGTGTGTGATTTATATTGAAACAATGACATTTTCAAAGGTATATTTGAAATTAGCATAATAAACAGGAAATATTTTATATTTTACATATTTTAACTTTTTTGTTGTTTTTGTAAAATCTATGTTATGCTTTCTGCATGCAAAATACACTTTTTAAACATTTTGGAGTTTATGCATTCTAAACAAAGCAAGAAACTGATAACTGGTTACTAGTTCTAAAAAATAGTTCAGTACTTACAGAACTCTGAGGTGCCGCAGTCCTGCGAAATCTGCCTTAGTGATTTTAGTCAGATTGTTTGCATTCAGGTCACTGTGGAAAGAAGAATGGAGGTAAAATGATAAATAATGACTTGGGTGTTTAGCCACAATTAGGAAGTCTAAATTAGTCCATTAAGTGGTAAATGATGCTATGAACCATTTTTTTTCCTGCCCACTTCATTACCTTGGCTTTCACTACAATGGATTTCACGTGTTTCAAGAGCATGCTAGATTGCTTAAATTGTCTGCATCACCATCATCATGCACCATCCATGAGTGTATTTTATCCTTAATGAAGTATGTGCTAGACTGTGGATGAGTTCTTAGCTTATTTCTAATTGAATTCTGGTCAGGGTTGAGGAATCCTGACCAATTAACGTTGGTGTCATGTAGCTTTAGAAACCTGCATTTCTTTATCTCTTGACAGCTACTTACAGCTACCCAGCCAAAAAATGAATTATCATAGTTTTAAACATGCAGAGCATAGGCCAGGAGTGATTGAAATACTAATAATTAAGTAAAAGACAGGATTTTAAGTGCGTCTTTGGTGGCTCAACAGCTTCTCTAGCTCTTGCTGTCTCAAAGCAGCGCAGGTTGTGTTTAAACTTCATGCCAGTTTAATTAATGAATCCCACTTCAGAAAGACAGTCAATGTAAGAGACAGATAGAGACATGCGTGAGTGGAATAGAAAAGGACACTCTGGTATTGTTCTGATGACAGCACTTCAAGAGGGGAAAAAAAGCATGTAACAGAATAATATTAATATATCATTTGTGTGGCTAATTATACTAAACGCACACTGTTATAAAGAATTAGTAACAGCACATTTTAATAACAGAGGCGAATAAATATTATATAATGCATATTATATATATATTAAGTGCATTTCAATTAATTTATAAGATAATAACTATAATTTAAAATATTTTGTGGCTTAAATGTATAATACATGCTAACTGTTATTAGTATAGTAAAGTACTGGTCAGTGCAATCGTGTTAATGTAGCGTGTTTCGGCGCACTCACAGTCGCTCAGCGTTGCGGGGAATGTTCCGCGGCACGCTCCGCAGACTCTGCCCGTGGCAGTCCACCGCTGTCCCGCTGCAGGAGCACTGAGACGGGCACGACTGAGCCCCAGCCCCGCCGAGCAATGCACACAGCACCACTGCTTTCAACACAAACATCACTGCTGTTTCCTCAAGTTCTGATAAAACACAAGAAAATCCTGGTACGAAACAGTTGCGCCAAAGCAGGCGCAAGAGTTTTAAATCCAAAAAGGAGAGGAGTCACAACAAATGATCTTTGGGAAGAAAAAACACTTGTAATCTCCTCCGGCTGGAATGTTTTTTCCCTTCTTCTTTACAAAGGGAAACAAATTACAATTCAATCCAGATCAGCTCCCATCTGGGGTCTACGTAGTCTCTTCTGTACGGGGACGCGAGTTCTGAGTCCAGATCCAGACGACTGCGCCGCAAACCAAAGTTTAAACTAACCCCGCACGCGCATTGTAGCTCTGCGTTTTTGTTTTGTGGCTCCTAAAACACCTTATGCGCACAGGAGACACGCGTTTGGAAACACGCACTTGAAAAGCCACCTGGTGATAGAGATGCGGTCATACACATCCAGCGGAGCTGATCTTCACGTGCGCTTAGAGGGTATTGATTAATTAGGGGTATTGATCTTGCGCGCCCTCATGCATCCATCATGTTGTCACACAGGAACAAATCTGCTTTATAAATCCAAGTCGGTGCCGGGTAAAGTCCTGGGTGATCTTCGCTGATCTGCTTGTACTCGAATACTCAATCGGAAGTGTGTGTGTGTGTGTGTGTGTGTGTGTGTGTGTGTGTGTCTCTGGCACCTGATGGCGCGGGCGTGTGTGTGTGTGTGTGTGTGTGTGTGTGTGTGTGTGTGTGTTCAGAGCAAAGGCGGCGCCTCTAGTGTGGAAATAAGCCCCGCACACCGATAATACTCGGTAACGGAATCACACACAATTTCTCGATCCAACACGGGAACCGGGTCCAGCCAGAAGACAGTCAAACCTGTACTTCAAGCTTACTGCACTGAAACAACTCAGACTTTAAAGAATCATTTAAAACATGTTATCTGACAGGTAGGAATATAGTGTTTTTAAAAGAATCCCGACTTTGAAGTCATGAAGTTGCAGACTAAATGGGCTTTTCCTGGAGTGAGTAAATCAGATAATTCCCATGCATGCACCAATGCAGTGAATGAACTCCTGTGCTTTGATTCTCTCCGTTCTCACGCTCGGATTAAAGTTGTTTTAGGTGAAGTGCGGCTCTCGGACACGGGATTCTCTCTCTGTCAGACTAACATGGAATTGCTCTATATACACACAAGGAGCGGCTCCACCCCCTCGATCCGCCCCGCTGGCCGCATGAGCCCCGAGCCAGCCGTCTGCCTTCTACGGCACTGCCGCTCTAGGGACATGAACAGCTATCACTAGCAGTCTAAAGTCGGTAGCCCATGCGCAAGTGACGCACAGAGGGCTAACAAGTGAGGCAGCATCTGTTTCTCTCTTTCACACACTCTCTCTTTTTCTTGTGAATGGGGTAAATTGATGGTTAGCTGTTTGGTAGCCTAATTGCAGGGAAAGTTTCGAAACTGTCCAAATCAATCTAAGCTGCTTAAAGAGATTACAGATGAGTAGGCTATCTGCAGATCTGAACCCAGATTCCAGTTAACAACAACAGGAACTAAAACCAGGGAGAGGTGGAGAGTTTTGCCTGGAAGACAGAAGCAAACGAAGGTAGCAGGAATGACCTCAATCACCTTCTCAGTATGCACCTGCAGGGCAGGGTGAGGTCAAGGGTCAACTGCAGCTTCTGTGAAGCTGAAACACAGCTATACACCCCCACACTAATCTAAAAAATATGTGTTGACTATTTCATTCATTCATTCATTCATTCACATGTACACACTTGTTTTAAATTTCTAAATGTTCTTTACTGAATTCCTTACTACTCACTATTAATTTTAAAACCAACCTACAATACTTCCTTTACCTGTTTGTCAAGATATGCTGTTAGGTATCAATGTGAGGTACTGAGGTAAAAACAAAGGTTTTCAAAAGAGTGATTACAGTGTGAAGATCATTTGTGGCCCTGAACAACAAAACTTTTTCTTTTAATGCCAAAAATCATTAGGATATTAAGTAAAGATCATGTTCCATGAATATATTTTATACATTTCCTACTTGTAAATATATCAAAACCAAATTTTTGATTAGTAACAAGCATTGCTAAGAACTTCATTTGGACAACATTAAAGGCAATTTTCTCAATATTTAGTTTTTTTTTTTTTACCCTAAGATTCCAGATTTTCTAATAGCTGTTTCTCAGCAAATATTGAAAGCTTATTTATTCAGCTTTCAGGTTATATATACATATCAATTTTTTAAAAATGTCAAAAACATTTGTGGTCACATTTTATTAATCTGAATGACTCTTTTCCACTATAAAGAACCTTTTTTGCAACAACAAAAAGTATGTATGTTAAAGGTTCTTCATGGAACCCTATATACTAATAAAGAACCTCTACTTAGAGTGTATGTTATATAATGTTAGGTATTGTGGTGGATTGATGGGTTGATTAAGGTTATTGAGTTAGAGTAGTAGGTTGAGTAAGACATATACTTTGTAATATGAGGTATTAGACTAGATTGATTGTTAGAGTAGGGTTATTGAGATGGGTTGGTAAGTTGAGTAAGGTGCTGAGATATAATAAGAAATGTGAGATATTGAGGTAGATTGGTAGGTTGAGTCAGGGTCATGGGTCAATGGTCATCACTTAAATGACCAGGACAAAATGATTATGAGCCCCCTCCCCCAGACTCAGTGAGCTGGCTATAGTATGAGCCTCACAGAGCCCAGGTTCTCTGTTTGTACTGACGTAAAATTAGTAATGTGAGGTACTAAGGTGATTGATAGCCTTACCCTATAAAGCCTACTTTTAGGATAATTATAAAAATGTCCCCTGTGAAGTTTTCTATGAAAACTTTACTGATTCTTATGAAGTAAACATAAGAGTGACTTTGATAACGTTAATGATTTCAAGATAAACACTTAGTGGACTGAAGCAACTTAGATTTACTTCATTATCCATACAACATTGTTTAGAAAAAATGTATGTATGCATCGTAAATGATGCAACAGGCTTTTGGGAAATGCTTATTTTTACATTTCTCATTAATTATATTGCATTTCGTCCAACAAGCTTTGATTGTAAAACTAAGCATTAAAATATGATCTTACTAAAACATATTATTGGTAGATTTAGAGTGACAACTGGTACTTATTTTATGTCTGTTACACTGTAACATGACTGACACAAGCTGTCAGAATTTCATCTTTCTTCTTGGTCATACAAATAACAACCATTGCACCAAATTGCATAGAATTATTTAATATGTCTGGCTTCACAGAGTTAAAGGAACAGTGTCTCAAAAATGAAAATTTGCTGAGAATTTACTCACCCTCAACCCATCCAAAATGTAGGTGCCTTTGCTTCTTTATCAGAACAAATTTAAAGAAATTTAGCATTACACCACTTGCTCACCAATGGATCCTCTGCGGTGAATGGGTACCGTCAGAATGACAGTTCAAGCAACTAATAAAAGCATCAGAATACTCCACCAAGTTTTAAAGAGCGGTCTACACAATAATTAATTCTCTTACCTGTCCAGTAAAAAAGAAGCATTTTGATCCTAACTACTGGAGTTTCTTAATTGTAAAATTTTCCACTTTGTGTATAGCAAACCAATGCATAGACTCATTTATTGTTGGCCTTGCTGTCTTTTGGATTCAGACCTTTTCTGTTTCTTCAGCCATGCATGAACAACTGTCAAATCTTCCCTCTTCTCATCACCAAATAACTCTACAATACTAAGCGTAATCTCTTCAAACTTTCGTTTTTTTTCACGGTCTTTATTTGTGAGTGTAAACCATTCAGACGACTCTTCCAAAAAACACAATTTATTTCTTAAAGTGCCTCTATTATGCCTTTCCAAATATTACCTTTCATGCTGTGTGCCATGTAGCTGTTTGTGAACATAAACTACCTGCAAAGTTGTGAAGCTGACAGTGCACGATTAATAAATTTATTGAAAAAAGAGTCGGCTCGCGATGGCCTAAACGAGTCGTCAGAAATTTGAATCTTAGTCTGTTATGGCCGGACATCACAAAGTAACAAATTTGCATAATGTCCGCCCACGTTCTACATCGCAAGTAACTTGCCTGCCCACAAACACAGTAAAATTTCCGTGTGGTTCACATTTTCCAATCTCGGGGAGTTCAACAGGGGATACACTAAACGCTTGCTTTTAAAAGATGAATCAGTGCCCAGTTTATTTGGACCTGCTTGCTCCTCTGAACCTCTACCTGTAAGTATGATTAATAATTGTTGATTGTATTTTCTAGCGATCGTTCAAAATAGTTATGTAAACCCTGCACTTGTCTTGCTAATCAGCTAATGCTTCTGTAGTTCTGTTGTTCAGCTGTGAGCCCACTGTATTCTAAAAAAATGTCGATTGATGCAGCTTGACTGTCTGTCTGTAATGCTAACTAGTTGAAGTATTCTTTCTGAAAGCACCCCTGCTCCAATTGTGCTTGCAAATCAGTTTCTTGTCGATCAGCCACTTCAACTGATTTATCATCAGACTGTGGCTCGAATTGGTAAGGTAAAATCGATACTATCGTTTCTATGTATTGACAAGCCTCCAGTGCTGTCATTCGTTATGGCAAAGGGCGTTATTTCCAACACACGCTGTACGGACCAATCACAAAGGATTGCACCATCTGACCAATCACAGAAGTGAGGGCTCACAGAAAGGAGGGGTTAATAGAGACTGATTCTTCGAACTGCTTTGCACAAGTCGTTTATGAATCATTTAGAAATGAGGTCAAATTAAATCTATTTTTGGAGAAAACTAAAGTGTTTTTTGACCTTGCATACATGTAAACCTGTTTTAGGAGACTCAATATTAGCGACTTTAAAAATGGATTAATAGGGGTACTTTAATGTGTAAAACATTTTAAAATGACTACGAATGCACCTATAAATGTTTAAACAACAGTAAGTTTTGGTTTTCGAACATGACTGGTTTCTACCTCTACATAAATCTGGATACATGTGAAAATGCCATTTTAGTTTCAAAACACTGATCACATTAGTGTTTTCAAGCGTTTTTCCAGAAGTGAACTGAAATGTCAGAGAAAAACAACATTAACCTTGCTGCACATGTGTAAAACCTCATAAAAATGATCCAGACGGAACAGACATAAGTTTTCACACAATTCTTCTGGTAGGATCATTTTATTTATGAATATATCCCACTATATTATGTTATTTTATATTATGTTACATGTTTGATCTAAAACACAGCTGCCGCATGTTTTGCCGCAGGACAGCAATTGTGAGTAAACTTTCTGTCATCTTTACAGGACTGTAATATAAAGAGTGTACACAGTAACATATCTTTAGCAACAGTGTGAAAGTAGCACATAACAGGCAATTACTGGTATAAACATAGATATCTTGGTACAATATGTGTCACATGACTAAACGTGTCATAGTTTTCAAAACCCTACATTTCCACAGTTTTCACTATGCAAAAACTGCATTTTCAAATTTATCTTCTATGGAGAGCATTTTCTAAAAGCTCTGTTTTCCTTGACGCAAGAACAAAACTGAGAGAAATAAAGCTTTTTTAAACGAAAATGTTTTAGTCTGTATAACTTTTCACAGTTTCTGTTTAACAGTCTAGTAGTCTTTTTTTTTTTGGCTTTAGATTTCTTTTTTGTGTTTAAACTGTAAGTTATTAAATAATTCAAATGAATTAATCATCACACTCTGAATTATACAGTGTGTTTAAATCTGTGCCTGAAATTAACTGCACTAACCGGTCGGTACACTACAGCTTAATGGCTGAAACAGTAAAAACATGACACAAATCTGTGCTATATTCTGTAGGTCAGGTCAAGTATCACAAAGAAATACAAGGGACATTATGTAATGTAGAGTGATGTAAACTGACGGGTAAAGTAAGCTTACAGAAGTATATTTAGCAAAAATGGGTACTATAATATTTCAGCTCTGTTAAGTACAATGACAGGTATGATGACAGATGACAACTGATAGCTTTGATCTGATCTGCTCTAATTACCACAGAACACCAGAAATGTGGTAGTGAGTGTTTCTGTGAGTGCTAGAGAGATGGAAAAGGAAGTGTAAGCAACTAAGAAACTGAGAGTGAGTTTACAACCTGTGTTTGTTGTAATTTACAGTTGTTTAGACTGCCGTAAACACATTTCCAGATGGACACTGCACACTGTCCTTCTCTGTGAGTGTGTGTGTGTGTGTGTCTATAAACCAGACCACATGGTAAAGTACTAAACGTTCCTAACAAACATCTGCCAGTACCCCGTGTCTTAGCTGAATGACAAGCCTGTTGTAGAAGATAAAATTAATTTGGTCTTAAATGGCACTTGTCATGGTTTTAGGCTGATTAATATAAATACATCTGTAGTTTTTACTGTGTCCTACAGGACATCTGTTACAATAATTAGAAAGTGTGAAAACATCAATAAAAGGAATTCAGATTACAACTGAAGCAAATCCTTTTTAAATTTTATTCCAGCTAATGCGTTATAGCAGCATCAGTTTTATGTTCAATGACGAACAGAACAATAAAACTTTTTTTTAGAAATGTAATCTTTGTATGTATGTTGATTATACATTTTAAATGCCATGTGGTGTAACCATCCAGTAAAAAGTAGTAACATATTTTTCTTAAATCTTGAACATAAAAATATGCTTAAGCTAAAAACTACATTTTACAAATATCTTGCGTTATTAATTCAAAAACTTTATGGAGTTATAATATTTGACATTTTAAAATCAATGGACCTTTTGAATCAAATTTATTCTAAAATATAGAATAAGAGTAAAATTCATTCTAAACATTTTTTACAAACCTAAGACTAAAAGTTTTACCTCAGGCTTTATACATATGACCCCTGATATTTTTAAGACTTATTAACCTTGACACAGTCATAATGGCCTTCAGGGGTCCTTTCTATGATATCATTTATTGTTTTAATCATTTTTGCTTGTTTAGTTGCATCATGTCATTGATCCTTTAACAATTTATTTGATCTTTAGAGGTTTTCAGAGAAATTATATAGAGTTAGTGTAAAATGTAAAAGCATATATCACTTTATAATTGGGGGTCAATGTCAATGATTTGTAAATAGTTTCTTTGCATGTTTTATGTTCGTCTTAATTTGTAGTCTATAGGGTTTTTTGGGATATGTGTGTACAAGTTATATTGACAAGACAGGCTGCCCACTCCTGTAAAAGAGACATTTTAATCTCATTGAGACTGTTTCCCGGTTAAATAAAATAAAATTCTGGGTAAGACTCAGAGTAAGTTGAAAAAAAGTGAGTATTAAAAATACACCCAAAAGCAACAGCCAAAAACAAATTAAATATGTTGTCAAAGAGAAAACAAGGACAATTTCTTTCAAAACAGGGTTTTAAAATATCCAAGTCTCTATTATAGTGACATCTGGTTTAAAAACCAACCACACGCCTGTTTAATTGACAGTCAGTCAAAAATGCACCCAGGAACAAATGAATACAAATGAAACTTACGGCATGCTGAAAGCCCACCCCACTGAATGTCTGATATTTCAATCTCTATTAGCAGTTGCCTGGAAAAATGTCAGTTGTACACCGAGAAGACGGAAAAGAAAATAAAGGTAGACAGAACAAAGTATTCCACATTCCAAATTCAGGTGTTTTCCTGTTAATTGTTTTGTTGGGTATTGTGTAGTCAAGAAGGCATGTTTGCTCTGTTGTTATAAATATGTTTGTTTGAATGGCACGTCGATGTTTTCCACTTAAACAAAACATTTCATTTCCTTAAAAAGTGTGAACAACAATGCAAGAATTAGACTTAAAGCCTTTTCAGACAAAAGCTGTGAGGTACGTGCGTTTGTTCAGGCACTAAAAAAGGCTACAACCTAACAGTTAAACATCTCAACTATTTCAATAGTTAAAAACAGGCGATACAAGCATGTTGATACAATCTCTATTCCGGTGGAATAACAGCAGTAACTTCCACCTGATCTTAGTAGCGGCCAAAACAAACGAGCAACAGGCACTTCAATAACTAATGTCCCTATTTACTGGAGGTTGACTAGTTTTACTGAAGTTTTGTTCAAGGAAAGTTGGAGATGGGGGGTCTTGCAGACGGAAGGCAGAGATGAAGAGATAACAGAGGGAGCGACTACAGATGTCTTTAATCAAAAAGCGACCAACCTCAGCAGCATGGCAGCATTATAATGATATCATGAACTCCTCTGTAAACATGCAGAATGCAATTATTTGTCCAAACACACATTGCCTATTCAGCTCACAGTTACGCTTAACTACTAATGTAATCTCTCATCTCCTGTTTTTTTTTTCTTTTTTTTGTTATTATTTCTTAATTATCTTATTACTTGCTTCAGTTACTGTCAAATGGCACATTTGCTGAAATTATTCAGATGCCAAAAGTTATTTGCTGATACTATGATAGTATAGTGTCAACTGCCTTTGGTTATTTAGCAGAAAGAAAAAAAAACTGTTGTACATGTCAGTCACTAAACAGCCAACTAAAAGACAATTTTTTATTTTTTGTTTGTATAGCGCTTTATACAAAACAAATTATTTCAAAGCAGTTTCACATTAATAAACAAGAAAATAACTTTCAGTGTTACAAGGTTCATCAATTATGAAACAAATTTAATTTAGCACCAAGCAGCTCTACAGAAGGCAATAGTTTCATTATTCAGCTCAAGTCAATTCAATGTTGATTCAATTCTGTTCAATAATGAAAGCTGATGATGCAAAGGTAGTGCCATTATCCAGCTCAATATAAGTTAAGCTCTATGTTGATTACAAAAAAAATATTTCCATCCTTTTTCTGCTAAAAACAAAACAAAACAAAAAAAAAAAACATGTAAAAACTGTTATGGAACTATAAACTATGGAAGTGAATAAGCAAATGTGTAAATACAAACTGTTTAATAACAAAATATATACACAAGACATAAACAATATTTTAACTGAGGAATTTCTGTTTTTCTAAATTTATAAGCTTGACATTTTAGCATTTTAGCAAATTTCCTTCAAATCTGCCACAGTCACTTCCACTGCAAGGACCTTACTAAAAATTTGTGGTGATCAATTATGCCTTTACGTAGTCACGTTGGAAAGGTTGTGTGTGTCATAGGCGAAAGTATGGACCCAGTGTTTACAAAGCTAACGTGCAAAGTAAAACAATGGTGTTGGAGGAGAAAATGAGATGGAGATTTTCACACTCCCTGTAAAAAAAAAAAATAAAAAATAATAAAAAATAATAATAAAACAGCATTTGCTGGTTAGGTAGGTTTTAAGGCATGGATGCTGATTTGAGCTGGTTTATGCTGGTCATGTGCTGGTTTATGCTGGTCCTTAGCTGATAATGTGCTGGTGAGGACCAGTTTAGGACCAGCACATGACCAGCATAAACCAGCTCAAACCAGCATCCATGCTTCAAAACCTATAACCAGCATATGTTGTTTTTTCAACAGGGCTATCCTACCTTTTTGAACCAAAGTACACAAATGAAGAACTAACCACCAGTGACCTTTCCAGAGTGATTACATAATGAGTGAAGTCGCAGATGCATGACACAGACCTAGGGCAAGATATATATATTGGACTTGTTTTTAGAAAATGACCAATAGTTTCACTAAATAAGTTCATTATTCTTTAGCTAGGATTATGGAGAGTCCTTTGAAGCTGCATTGAAACCCCTTAATTGAAACCTTCAACCTGTTGGCTCCTGTTAAAGTCCACTATATGGAGGATTGTTTTAGTCAAAAACCTTCATTTCTTTTCAATTAAAGAAAGAATGACATGAACATCTTGAATGACAAAGGGAGAGGGAAAGTAAATTATCAGGAAATGTTCATTTTGGAAGCAAACTAATCCTTTAACTTGTTTTGAACATGGAATATTCTTTAAAGAGTGTGAAATTATACTAAACCCTGCTTTTGTAATATTTCTACCTCTTGATTGCCTTAAAAGCAACTGCATTTAGAGTTACATGACAACAGTATGAGTATTTTTAAGCAGGAGGTTGAATTTAGATCCTGAAAAACTTAATGAAACGTTTCTTTAACTGACCAAATCTGTAGCAGATAGAGTGAGATCTTATAACATTTTAACTTAAAACAATGTTTTATTAGCATAATGGCAGACCGTCAGGTGCTCTCACTAATTAAGGTAAAAGGAATAAAGGAAGGAGAGAAAAAAGAAGGAAAAGTTGGAGGATAGTGTGAGTGTGTGGAGAGAAAAGCTGAGTGAGAAAAAAGAAGGAAAAAGAGAAAGAGAAGAGTGTGGGAAAAATCAATAAGACTCCCACTCCAAATCCGTCTGCAAAAGAAACAATCAACCACCTCTCTCTCCTTCTTATATTCTCTCTCTCCTTCTCTGTGGGGTGGATAAACAGAAAGACCTACTTGGTACCTCTCTACCATCAGAGCACATCCACACACACAGACTGTCCCGGACACACACACACAAAGTGCAGAAGTGAAGTGGGCACCCCAGACTGTTATATTCAGCCCATTGAAAGCTGCCTAGAGTATTACACAACCAAAAGCAGGGATCACGGAGAAAGGCCGAAAAAGGAAACAAAATAAAGATTGTGATAGAGTGGACAAAAAGAAAGAAAGAAAGAAAGAAAGAAAGAAAGAAAGAAAGAAAGCGGTAGAGTTTTAAGTAAAGGCCACTTGTCTTTGCTTACATGTGTTTATGAGTGTGAGAATGAGGAATTGTGTATGAGTGGGTGTGTGTGTGTGCATATATGTGTGGATTCGCCTGTTAGCGTTAAGAATGAATGGTATTGCTGATTGTTCTGGGAGGCCTGGAGCAATAGCCAATAATAATCCTGCATTTGAATGGACAGCCTTTTCCCTCCCTGGAATTTCTCTGTCTCCTCCGCCCTCCCCATTCACACGCCTGTACTGTACATAAAAGAAACAACAGAATAACATCGAGAAAAGAAGAAAAGGGATGAAGAAAGACACTCTGAAGTGGCTTAGGTCTATCTGGGCTATTTGTCAAGTGAAACTGAGGCAAGCTGAATGCCTGTGTGTGTGTGTGTGTGTGTGTGTGTGTGTGTGTGTGTGTGTGCATGCTTGTACAAGACTGCGTGAAGCATGTCTATGTAGCCGCATGGCAGATGGGGGCATGAATGTGAGTGTGTTTGTTTCTCTCTGCGTGTGTTTTTCTGCATGTGTAACAGATGGTTAGTTGTGGTATGCGTGTTGCACTTGATGTACTCAACAGCTAGCTGGACACTGTCCAGTGAATTTTGAATACAGTACACAATACTGTATGACTCCAGTGAGAGACACACCTGCTTCTGTGCAAACTTAATGTTTAAATAATTAAAATATTGTGCAAATGTGAGCATAAACACATATCTGAACTTTGCCATATTGTTTATGGTGATTATTCACTAACATTGTGGATTTGGCATATTATGTGACAACAACAGCAATGTCTCATATTCGGCCCTCGAGATTCAGCCCCTCAAGTGTCAATCCATTACTTTCCTTCTTTTGTGGAACATAAAAGAAGGTATTTTGAAAAATGTCTCAGTGTCTTTTTTTTTATTTCTATACAATGGAAGTCAATGGTTACCAAAACTGTTTAGATACAAACATTGCTTAAAATATCTTCCTTTGTATTCTGCAGAAGAAAGAAACATTTTTTTTTTTTTTTTTTTTTCAATGAACTATCCCTTTTATGGATATGTATCATGAACTAACAATGACAATCAACTTACTATACCTTTTAATAAGCTAATGTATAATAAAAATACTACTGCTTATTGCTAATTTGTGTTCAGTGGTGACAAATTAATACATTATTTAAGGGTTTCCCAAATGGGGGTCTGTGAGGGAAATGTAGGGAATATACTGCATAATTAATCTAAATAAAACTGAAATAGTGATATATCTTATCAAATCAAAGGCAGATAATTAAATTAAGTGGTATATAGTCTGTGCAATAGGAAAGAAGTTAGTATTTCACCAATATTCTGCCATAATAAAAGCTTACTTAAGGATCTGAAATGGTAAAAGCAAGGTTTGTAATTTGAAAGTGAATACATGAATGTTTGTTTATCTATTAGCATCCATTAGTCTTTGTTCTTTGTTTCTGGACATAGCAATGTGAGACATTTTCATAAGAAAATATGTGTCATAGCACAGTTCAAATCTGTGAACATGTGAATATATTTTTGAATTGTTGCACTATTAACTTAAAATGTCTAAGAAAGATAAGAATAAGATAAGATAAAAGGCTAGTTCACCCAAAATTTTAAATTAACTCATGACACTCGTCCTCAAGGCATCTTAGGTGTATATGACTTTCTTCTTTCAGACGAACACAATTAGAATTATATTTAAAAAGTCCTGGCTCTACCAAACTTTATAATGGCAGTGAATAGCTGTTGAGATGTTGAAGTCCATCCAAGGGCATCCATCCATCATAAAAAGTACTCAACACAGCTTCTTTAATATGTTCTTTATAATTACAAATAAACAGCCATTATGCTAGTGAGAACTGACCCTTCACAAACAGCTTGATTGACAAGCGATCTGACCAATCATAACGCAGAATTTGTGATTTAGTTTTTTTTTTTTTTTTTTTTTACATCTTTCTACAGTTTAAATAAAATATGTTCTGATGTTCAATTATGTTTATTTTTGCTTTAAGTAAATAAGAAACAACGATTGGTTCACATGTCTATTAATCTAATAAGGCAATAGTGATCTGTCACATTAAAGAGCCACAAAATTTAGCCACAAAAAGCTAAAACTTTGTTTCATACCTAAGTAACCTGCTCTGTCTTGTCTGTCTGCGTGTTGTCAGTATCCTCTTTGTTCCGCAATGTATTTTTCACTGCATGAGAACATGATGTGTAGCGTAAGAGTGGCAGAAAAACGCATTTCAAAAAAGTTATAAATTGATATACACGTATGAGCTGAGATTAGGAGCACTCTCTTAAAGAGAGTAAAAGACACAGTAATGTCCACAGAAGCAAACAATCAGATTCTAAACTCTCCACCATAGCCAAGACCAAAGAGCTGTCCAGGGACAATATTGTAGACCTACACAAGGCTGGAATGGGCTACAAGACCATCGCCAAGTAGTTTGGTGAGAAGGTGACAACAGTCTGTGCAATTATTCACAAATGGAAGAAACACAAAATAACTGTCAATCTCCCTCGGTCTGGGGCTCCATGCAAGATCTCACTTCGCAGAGTTTCAGTGATCATGAAAACAGTGAGGAATCAGCCCAGAACTACACAGGAGGATCTGGGATCAGGAACTGGGTAAAAGTGTTGTGGTCAGATGAGACCAAAATCAAGCTCTTTGACAGGACAGGACAGGACAGGACAACTGCGCCGCATCAAAGGGACGATGGACGGGCCATGGACATTGAAAATGGGTCGTGGATGGGTATTCCAGCATGACAATGACCCAAAACATATGGCCAAGGCAATAAAGGACTAGCTCAAGAAGAAGCACATTAAGGTTCTGGAGTGGCCTAGCCAGTCTCCAGACCTTAATCCAATAGAAAATCTGTGGAGGAAGCTGAAGATTTGAGTTGCCAAATTTTTTGTTATACAATACTGTGCAAAAGTTATAGGCCACTAGTATTTTCACCAACAAAAAATGATTTTAAGTCAGCTATTTCTATTTTTTTTGCTGTAGTGTGTCAGTAGTAAACATCAGTTTACATTTCTAAACATTCATTTTGCCATTAATTGTAATAATCCAGTGAGATTTTTGTTTGTACAGTTGTACTCCACACAGAGATCTGATCTCATCATCATCGCCTGTCTGGAATGATATGAAGAAACAGAACAAAC
The DNA here is from genome assembly GCA_033026305.1 of Cirrhinus molitorella. Taxonomy (NCBI): domain Eukaryota; kingdom Metazoa; phylum Chordata; class Actinopteri; order Cypriniformes; family Cyprinidae; genus Cirrhinus; species Cirrhinus molitorella. The sequence continues at coordinate 17,700,929 of CM065120.1, read as the reverse complement.
TGAGACAGACTAAATCCAGAAGAACTGTGGCAATGTCTCCAAGATGCTTCAAGACACCTACCTGCAAAGCCATTTGAAAATCTATGCGCAACTGCACCTAGGGCAAAAGCTACTTTAAATTGAAAAAGATGGTCACACCAAATATTGATTTCATTTAGTTAATAGAAGTTAATTGACAAATAAAATCTACTTATGACATTATTTTTGACAGCATCCTCATTTTACATTTTTTACACAAATGCCTAAAACCTTGTATTGTAGCTTTGCAGGTAGGTTTCTTGAAGCATCTTTGAGACGTTGCCACAGTTTTTCTGAATTTAGCCTGTCGCGGTTTGTTCTGTTACTTCATGTCATTCCAGACAGACTGGATGATGAGATCAGATCTCTGTGTGGAGCACTGGCTGGTGTCAGACTCCTTGTGCAAACAAAAATCTCACTGGATTATTACAAATAATGGCGAAATGAATAATTGGAAATGTAAACTGATATTTCATACGGACACACACAACACACTACAGCAAAAAAATAGAAATAGCTGACTTAAAATAATTTCTTGTTGGTGAAAAAACTAGTGGCCTATAGCGTTTGCACAGTATTGTATTTTAGTCCTTTTATATTTTCATGATTTTTGCTCATCAAAGTGAACTTGTTATGTTTCTAGTCTCTTAATGAGACTCTTCCTGTCTGATCTGCAAGGACAACATAGCATTCTAGGAATAGAGTTTCAGGCATAATTAGTCTGGATCGGTAGGCTAGGTATAAGTCCATGCATCAATAACTGTAGAACTGGTTATAAAAACCCTTGTGTTTGTTGTAAATGCTCAACTGCCCCTGACGGAGAACACCACCTGGCCCCATGTAAATGCAGCTAATTTTACAAACATCCTGCAGAATAATTAAAACAGAAAGACATTGTACAGAAGAGTCGTGAACTTTAAGCAGACTCTGCATTACTGGTGGCATCATGCTATGACATCTGATATAACCAACACATTTCTGATTCGCAATCCAAGCATCCAAACAATCCAGAATTGCCAACACAAGCCTTAATATGTAATCTAGCTGACATGCCAATCGATTAGGCTCAAATTTATTAGTACGCCAGGCATAGTCCATAAAACTGTGGGTGTGTGTGGGTGGGGGGGGGTGTATGTCGGAGAGCACCTGTCTTCTCTGTAGAAGGTACCAGACAGAGTTAATGAGACCAGCGATTCAGTGAATGACTCAATTCATCTTCATTAGCGAGCTCAGACACTCTCTCCTTCCTCTCATTCACATACACACGTTTTCCAGACATCTTCATGCAGATATACAGTACACAGAGATTCATTGTGTCATGAGAGTTTATTCGCTCAATAATAATAATACCACATGTCCATATTCATAACAGGACGTATAGTATAAATGTCGCAATATGCAGCCATTAAAATGAGATATGTTTAACAAGTTAAACATGATTGTTACAGTTGTTATACCTTTTCATTTTTCCAGAGCATTAAATGTTAAAATGTCTAAAACAGACGTCTCAATGGTTGAGAAAATGATTTTTTTGATCTATCATAAAACCTCTGTTTTGGTCCCTGAGAGCGGTTTAACCAGGCTACAGACTGCAGTGTGTGTATCCGTGTGTGTGTGTGTATGCAAGCACGTAAATATTGATTAAACCTGACGTTTTTCAGCAGGAGGAAGTAGACACTTCAAAGCTGACTTTTACCACACAAGCACACACACTAACACACACAAGCACGCACACACTGCTGATTTTCTACTTCAAACACTCCTGGTGTTTGCTCTGAAAATAAGACCGCTGTGTAGCCAAAAGATTCATTTCCTATGCGGAAGGGAGAAGGAGGGAAAGGGAGAGAGCAACAATGATGCCAGATACTTGTGAACTGACTTACAATTCATAGCCATAACAATAACGACAATGGCAGTGACCCTGATATATTACAATGCATTTTGGTCAGAATGACCTAAACCTAAGTTCTGCCATCGTTTACTCACCCTCATGTAATAAATATATTATTAAAAAATATATATATATTAATAATACTTATTGGTAAACTATTATCAGGTCACTCAACAGTCATCTTTGTAACATATTGTTAAACAGCAATAAATATATTTATAAATATCATCCATAAAATAACTAAAATCATATACAGATGAGCATAGACTTTAATCAGCTAGAATAAAGCCACTGAAAGGCCAGACTTAAATTCTTCTGTTTCTCCCATTCATTTTTCTATGAGTGGTCCCTCACCTCCCCATTATACGGTCTCTGGTCAAAACAGCAGGAAGATGCTATAAAATATTAGTGTGAACTCAAACCATGTGGTATAATGAATCAAAACATACACACACAGAGTACACCAACTATTAATATACATATAAACACAAACACGGTCAACCTGTAGAGGGAGAGAGAGAGAAATTAAGGTTGGCGTATGGCCTGTGAGAGCGTTATCTGCCAGTGTGGCATTTCTCTATCACTTCCACACACTCTCACTGAGGCCTCATGCCAGACTCAAACTGTGCTGGCCCACTGAACCACTCACCGAGCTCAGGCTGTGCCAAATACACACACACACACTCACACACACACACACACACACATACGCAGTGACTGCTGGCAGCAGTGGGTTGTCAGGCAACAGATGGTTTCACTGAATGAGCCTCTCATGAGAGATAACTGATCTGGAAACGCTCAAACCATTACACAACCAAACACTAACCATTCACAAACCAAAGAGCAACCACAAATGAACAGCCAAACTAAATAAAAACCGTTGAAAAAACACATTCAAACCATTATATCAACCAAAATATCGACCACTCAGGGTGCTCTCCTTTAAAAAGATAGTATAGAGCAAAACCTTCAACAGCTCTTAAGAAATCTATTAGCACTTTGGTTAAAGTCAGTGCTAAAATCAATACAGCCTAATGTGTATTCAGTGTATTTGCACACAGAGTCCATAATTAACTTTTTGCCACACCTGCCAATGGTGGGTGAATTAATTAATTAAATAAATAAATAAATAAATAGTGGCCATTTTATTCCATAGGCAGTTTTCCATAGGCAGAGTTTTTCACAAAAAATGTATACTGTATTATAGCGACAGATTAAGATGTTTTTGTTTGTTTGTTTGTTTTTTTCTTTCAAACTGTGACTCCATCTAGTCAGAGGATAGCAGACATATTTCATGTTTTGAGCTAATTTTAGAACACATTTTGTTTCTGCATGAGTTTGTTGTGCTCAGAAAGGACTTGAAAGTCTGGTATTGTGTAATCTTCATTCGTTAAGTGTATGAAGCCCAGTTTTTTTTTTTTTTTCCCATAGCCATTTACAAAGTCTGCAAGTGTTTTGGCTGCTTAGTGTTTTGAAATCTGTTCAGATATTAAAAGTCATGTAATGTATTCTTGCCTTTATATTTAAACTGCACACAACAGATTAGCATTGTTACAGTTCCACTCACCAAAAAAAATGAAATCGTTGCAAACTTGTATGGCTTAATTCTGTGAAACACTAAATAAGCCTTTTACTTTGAAATCAAAATATTGATCAACATTCACACAACATTAAATCAACCTCATTGGTTCATAATGCAAACATGTTTGGTGTCAATATTTGATGAGGTCTGCTTATGTACAAGCTGCTTAGTGTTTAAATTTAAGGGGTGGGTTTTGACACAAATTTCACGATTTGATTCTGATTATTTTGGATGTATATCAGGTACAGTACATGCCAAATCTTCTCAAGAAAAAAAAAATTCTCAACTGCTGTAGAATATACATGAGAGGCAGTTGGTACTACATTACAATAAAAATGAAGGTTAAAATTAACTGATTTGTATACAAACTCTTAAATTACACATAATTAAGTTCATAATAAAGTTACAGTTACCTAATTATATTCCTACTCCAATTTGGGGTAGGAATATATGTACCATATAACAAAATTATAATGAATGTTATATGGTACATATGTTTAACAAAATGCTCCTCTCTAGAGTTAATTTTTCTAACTGACTAACAAGTTTATGGTCGTGGAAAATGTTTTTTCTGATGTAAATACTTATGTGACATTGTTTACAAGCTGTCATCGTTGTGTGATTGAAACACTGATATTAAGTTAAGATATTAATTTGTCACTCTACATAAAACAGCACCAAGACGACATGGATTGTTTGACTATTAAAATAAAATGGACAGAATTTTAGGACGAAGACTTTGTTTCATATCAAAAGTACAAAGCACAAAGCTTATTGTAATTTATTGGATGGGATATGTGTTACAATGTTCTGTTTGTTTACTGAAAACAGGCTAGACTAATAAATTATTGGGATTTAAAAATAGATTTTTCGTAAAAATGCCTATTAAATTTGACATGAAAGTGAACAAATACTTTTACGCTACATTCATATCCTTTTTGGAGTTTTGGTGTACCACTGGCTTGCATAATATGGACAAAAACATCTGAAACGTTCTTCAAAATTTCCTCTTTTGTGTTCAGTGTAATATTATCATTTCTTATCATTTTAACATCCACAATGATCTCCATTGTATTTACTCTCCAAAGCCAATTTTTACTCACTTTTGAGGCTTGGGTTATGTTAACTTTGGACCCTATACAGTATGTTCATATCATATTATAAAGACTAACAAACACACAGGCAGGGACTGAATTAGCTGCATAGAAACGAAAGCCAGATAAATGTTATGGCAAATATATCTTTTCATTCAGAGCAAGAAAGCCAAGCACAGCACATAGCGGTACACCCCAAACACATACACACACATTTATTGAGTTCAACAAAGCGCCACCATAAGGCCTGTAGTCTAGCCCTGCAGCAACAAAAGTGTGGCTTGCCAAGGTTGGACTGCAACTTCCACACTATCTACGCTCTCTTTCATAAAATCATTTAAATTATACATCTAAGTCTCAAATTAATGTATGGAATTTACTGAGAAATTGGTATGCAATCCAATGAATTTTCCATTCCATCCAGTTCAGACAGGAAATAAGTGCATGGTATTCGCATTCTCTGATAAGTATTGCAATATATCATTGGAGATGGTACAATAAAATACAGGAAACTGAGGAAATAGAGGGTAAGTGTTAAAGCCAGTCGAGTAATAAGAATCCTGATGAGGTTAGTCTGGTTGCGTTAATATATGACAGTATAAAAAACATTACGGTGCCATGATTACCATAATAAAATGAGGCACTGTAATTCCCTCTAACTATTAACATTACAAATATTGCCGGGCTCACAGAAATCCCAAATAATCCCAAAGTTATTTGCATTGCTGCTTTTCTTGGTGAAACATTCCAAAATATGACATCAGAAATGACAAAGCCTGAATGAAATGATGGCATGTTAAATATTTCAGATGGATTCTGGACAGATGAGACCGCAAACAAGGCAGAACAGGCTACATTTGTCACATTTCATTCTTAATTGTTTAAATCCAGCAGAGGCTTTTAAAAAATAACAGTTATCATATGGTAAAGGCATCTGCTGGAATTCATGCAGGCAGATAGATGAAAATATAATTGAATATGAAGTGACACTATGCACACTTTTAAACAAGATATTATCATGTAATTCACTGCAGTGCATGTTAATGACATACAGTCAAACCAACATTTATTCAGACATTTTCAAACATTTCTCACATTATTACAGTTTATACACTATAGTTTAGAAAATGGTAATAAAATATGTCAGAACAAATTTATCTTGATAATGTCAGGTAAGTTTGATAGAAAGGTATGTAATGGATTACAATCAACCTAAAATTCAGACAACTGTTAATATGACTATAACTATTAATAACTATTAACTATTGATACTTTGTTGATCGATTATGCTTACTTTTGTTCAGTCTGTGGTGTAAAAAATGCAAAACATGGTCAGGTCAAAGTGTCAAAAAAAAATTTTTGGTGCCAAAATTTTAGCAATTTTACTGGTAGTCCACTGTATGAAGAATTTTGGGGTATAATATGTAAAATTGGGCTATCCTATTTGCATAAATGAATGTGCTGCACCCACTAGTAAAAAAATATAAAAAATTCTATCTGGTGTCTGAATTTTTTTTTTTTTTTTTTTTTTGGTTTGACTGTACATCTCTACCATGACCAAGCAAATAAGTCACAAGAAAAGTAAATTCTAAAAAGTGTGTGTGTGGGGGGGGGGAGTGAATTTCCAAGCTGTCTTACGTACACAAGCAGGAAGAGTATTTACTGTTGTTCAGCAAAATCCTGATATTTCAATAAAAATTTGTGTAATCAAGAATTCCGTGTGTGGGTGAAAGATTAGCTTGTTTAAGCTTGTAAAGTTGGTCTATAGCAAAATTGGTAACTGCACGGCAATGGGGCTTATTTTTTTTATTTGCTTATGTGACTGCATCTTAACACTGGTAAAATATTATAATTTATGGGATATGCATGAAAACATTATTTGGTGGACCTAAAGCCTCTGTTTGATTTGATTAAAGCAGTGTAAAGTGGTAGACGCTGCAGGTTTGCTCAAATGTTTGCAGGCAGATTTTTAAACTTACAGTAAACTTAAACTTACTCGTCTTATCAAAAGCTAAACACACTGTAAGACAATGGCTATCCAGGGTGGAAATAACAGCTTTAAGCAAGGGCAAAATGAGAACACAAGGAAAGATTTTCTTTCCAAGCATAGAAAGCTTCAGTTGCCTGCCAGCATGGAACTTCTGGCTGAAAATTTTTCAGCAAACACGCAAATGAAATCACAACAACAGCATGTCCTAAAACAGATCTGGAGTAGATCACTCACTGCTCTTTATAGCACCTAATATTGGGCCCTGATATTACTAAGATTACAACTGAAAAAAACAGGCCCTGTTTGCAGACAGGAAGTAAGCACAATGATGCACTAAACCTGATTTTGCTGAATAATGCTATATGTTATGAAGACAATAGACGTCACTGACTTATTAATAAGCAGAAATTGCTCATACATACCCTGAGAGTGTATAGGAAATGTAGTAGCCCAAGAGTGGTTCCAAACTCATGGGTCACAAAACCAAAAAATTTGTCACAGGTTTGTTCTGATAGGTTCAAGAACAGCATGGACAACACAATACTAAATGCAATAAATGTATAACTAATCATACAATATTGGACATGGAAGAGAAGAAATTGTTGAATAAAGTCATTGTGTTTGTTGTCTTTGCACACAAAATGTATTCCCGTAGCTTTATAAAATTACAGTTGAACCACTGATGTCACATGGACTATTTTTATCAATCTCCTTACTACCTTTCTGGGTCTTCAATGTGTCAATTGCATTGCTGTCTTTGCAAAAAGCTTTCAGGATCTGAGAGAAAACAGGATCCATAACCACGATCTCTTTAGTGTATTTTCATTTTACTTTAATAAAAACAACTAACACAACATTAACAACAGTAAATAGAGTCAAAACCTTTATTGATTCTCAATAACACTAATTTACATTTCCCACGAGTCCCTAATCAGTGATTTGTATGTCTGTTTATAATACAACTTGATACTATTACTATGCAGTTTATTTTAAACAGCATTAGTACCATCTTTTACGCTATTTGCACATATCTACAGATAATATGTAATTCATACAGTAATTATCACAAAATAAACCACTTTCACTGAGGTGTCTTGCATCACTCCATGCATAGGTGGAGGGTGAACCAACTCCAAGGTAAGGCTAAAAGCAGCCAAATCTGTTAACTACAAACATCATAAACTTGTCTTTATAGACAAGAACCAGATATGGGTGTCATGTAGGCTAATGAAATATTAATAATGGGACTGAATTTGTATTTAACATGATTACAATTTAATACAATTTTATTAGAAATGTATAATTGTAACGTTTCATTTCCACAGTTATTCAAACAGCGAATAAATTATATATAGAGAAAGAGAACAAAGAACTAACTTTGATTTCAGTTTAAGCGCTCTCAAAAAACAGCTATCGTTATAATTTCTGAAGCTGTCTACACTGTAAAATCTTGCTTACATTGTATGTACATCTGCACTTTGTTGTTTATGATGACCGAATTCACCAGTGTTGATTGGCCTCTGATTGGCCATTGCATTCCTAAGCTCAACAGAATTGTGTGATTGTTATAATGTGCAACACTGTAAAAACAGTACAACATGAGAAGATCTTAATTTAATGCTGCAATTGACACTTTCCATTTATTTTCACTTTGTTAGCAACAGACATAATAGATTTCATTTATTTGTGAAGTGACAATTTTCACAGTCCCTGTGGCCAAGCCTTCCCCAGCCTTACACATGCTGTGCCTATGACTCCATAGTTTTTTTTCTTTTCTTCTGAACATTACCTGACTTGCAGCTACATATCAAATGAATACATAACAAATACATAAAATATTGCTTTGAACTGAAATTATTATGTGGAAATACAGAAAATAGAGTGTTAACAGAGACCTTAAACTATAGCATACATATATAAAATGGCTGCCTGAGACAACGATCATTTATACACAAACATGTGGCTGCTTAATACTGCAATTGATCAAGCAGATTCCAGAATTCCACAAAGTCATGCATTTTGCACTTACTACTCCTGAGTATAAGCTGAAGCTGTTTGTGAATGTCTGGGTGACAGATGCTTGTTTTATTGAATTCTTTCATGCTTGTTTATGGGAGTGGTGCATGTGTGTCAGTGTGAGCAGTGCTCTTTTGCAAATGAAAACTGGATGAGTCTCCATCCCACTCCCTCCTGTCAGATTAAGAGCAGATGAGTGTATGATGGTGTAAAAAGTTGGAAGAAATAAAACTGATTAGACTATTAGACTTCCTGAGTTGACGAAGACTACCGAGGCATTCTAACAGAACCAAAAATTTCAAAATAGTATTCTGCTGTTCTGGAAAAAATGTGGCAGTGCGACATAAAATATAAAAACAGAGTTTAGCAGCATATTCATGTATGATTTGAAAATGAAAATGTAATGTGTTGATTATAAGAATAAATAATAATTTAACAAATAAAATAAAGAATGAATAATAATAATAATAAACATTGTTAAAATGCATTTTAGTTTGAAATCACATCATTTTTTCCCTCCGTCCACACTGAGACAACATTTTTGTCAAGGAAAACTTCTTGAAAATGCTCTCCGAAGTGGATACATTCGAAAACACTGTTTTTGCATTTTATGCTACATCTACACTAGTGCATTTTCATTTTAAAACATAACTTTTGCCACGGTTATGCTTGTCATTTACACTACTCTGACGTTTTCGGGGAAGACTTTCGAAAATGCTACAGAAATGGAAATGAACCAAAACTGAGACTTTTGAATGCTATTTTAAAACAAAAACGCACTAGTGTAAATGTAGCCTTAGTGTGGACTGTGAAAACAGAAGCTTTTGAAAGTCATGTGAGACAAGTTCACTGTAAAAAATAAAACACAATTTGCTGAGTCAACTTAAAATAATGCCTTAATTTTTTTGTTGACTAAACTTCTTTGAGTTGACTGAACGTAAAATTTTAAGGCAGCCAGGTAACAAATTATTTCAAGTTGACGTAACAAATTGTTTTTTACAGTGTGGTACTAATAGATATCTATGTTTATAATGGTTTTATGCCTGTTACGTACTATTCACTTCAACACTGCGGCTACAGATATATTACTTTGTAAACTCTTCATATCACAGTCCTGCAAAGATGAAAGAAAATTACCCGTGATTGCTTTTTGCGGCAAAACATGGGAGCAGCTGCATTTTAGATCAGGCATATAATGGCGAGTGGTTGCGACCTGGACGCATCAGTGAATAGTTAGATATTTTCCTAAATAAAATGGTCCTGCCAGAAGAATTGGATTAACTTATCAAGTCTGTTCTGCCCGTATCATGTCAGTCAGCCTTTTTGGAGCTTTCTACATGTGTAGTAAAGCAAATTTAACATTTTCTGACATTTCAGTGTGGGTGAGAAACTTTTGGAAAATGCTTAAAAATGCTAGTGTGGACAGAGAGCCGTTTTCAAAATGTATCTGAAGTAATGTAGATATAGCCAAATAATATTAAGGAATCGGTTTAATGTATTGAGGTACCGGGGACTGGTATCATGCCAAAATTGTGGCATCAAGCCTACTCTTCTAAAAACACACATACGTACATATTTTAATAGACTCTCAGTAGTTATTACTGATGTGATAACTTTTGAAGGACTGGTGGACTGCGGGGGATAGGAAACACATGTCTACAAACTAATATGTATCTTAATATCTCTCTTATAAACTATTAAATTATTTAAATAATTTAGATAAGCCATAAAACATTTGAGAAGCTTTTACGGAAAGTGATTTATTTTGTTTCCTCTCTCTCTCCTTGCTTCACTCTGCCCATTTCTCTCTCTTTCTGTCTCACTGCATCTTTCTATTTCTAGGCCTCATTTCCACTTGGAATGAGGTATGACTTCATGATTCCACTGACATAACTTGGGCGATATGAGTACTAAATAATTTCCACATTTCTTAGAAATGGCATAATAGAAGTAATATACTCCATCAATCCATCTCCCAGAAGCGTGTGTGTGAGAAAGAGAAAGAAATATAGTGTGAATATAGGGAGAGTGTGTGTCATATTTTATACAGTTAATAAAATACAATAATGAAATATAATCCCTTCTTTGAATCGGGTAATAAAATATATATATAATCATTTGATTCCAAGAACACACACGCACACAGACACAGACTTCAGAGCGATTTCATTTTAGATAAAGCAAAATGCTGCACAATATAGTAAACATAAGCATCAAGCATTTGTGCACATGCACACAGAGTTTTGGCACATTATTTGGGATCAGGGTGGCCTGTGTGTGTATCTGAGAGCTCTGAGCTTGAGACGCCACTAAACTCAAACCACATGTTTGAGAGAGAGTGTGAGAGTGTGTGAGAGAGGCAGACGGAGAGAGGAAAAAACACCTTACTCGGCTGTTGGTGTTGCCAATTCTAATGCTCTTTCTGTACAATCTCCTGCACTTTTGAAGCTGTCCACAGCTCATAAAGTCAGAAAAACTGCAATTCCCATAAGGCTCAGCTACAGCCAAGGCGAGCTGCTTACAATCACCAGAAGTACAGGAAGCATATATCAACCTGAGCATCAAAAACATGTATCCACCCAGCTATCGAGCTCATATTATTATTAATATTACTTAATGACAAGTAAATAACATGTTTTTACAACATTTTAGACATTTTTATGTCATACATTGCATTGTCATAAACTATAATATATCAATATGAATCTGTAATCTTTTCCATACCTAATTCTGACCATCACAGATACACATGAGTAAATTAAATTATTCAATAATTACATTTATATATAGGGCTACCACATTTTTCCTATGCCTCAAGATTCTGTGCACGAATTATGGGAGTAAACGCAATAAGCATTTTCAACAATGTGATATTATTCTACTTACCCCTCAATCATCCAAAATGATTTTTATTGCATTTACCTGCGTTAGAAACATTCCAGTAAACTGCTAACAGAGATTAGAAGTCAAAATGGAAGACACTTACATTTTAAAGCATCCGTTTGACAACAAGCCTGGAAAGAGACATGAGCATTTGGGGAGAAAAGTGAGAGATTCTTTGTGCTTTGCAGTGAATTATTCATGGAATATATTGTAAATTAAATCAGGAGAGCAGACCATAAATCCAAAGTATAAGTTTTTTATTGTTACAACAGAATACAAAAGAAAAAAAAAGGAGAAAATGGAGGAAAAGAATGAAGTGGGCTGAAAAGAGCTCTTGCCATACATATTCTTTTTTCCATGTCACAATAAAATACCAAGTGTTATATTATTCCCTTGATGTTTGAAAATAGATCATGAAGGAAAATTTACAGGTCATTTAGTCAAACTGACAAATAAGTATTATTTATAGAGCAACAGTATGATTTGAAATTATTTAATTCTTTTTTGTTATTAAAATTATCAACCTCTAATCCAAATTAAAATGCTAAAAACACATACGATTAAAATGTAAGCCATCATCATAAATGTAAGCCATCATCATAATTACTCCCGTGGTTAATTATATAAATCAATACGTACAAATTTGAAAGCAAACAGCATACTCATAAATACAGCAGAAATACTACAAATATCATAGACTATAAGGACTGTATGGACAACAGGGGTCTTCAGGTCAAAATGGTTGAGAACCACTGCTATTATCTATTCATTCAGTAGGTTGATTTTCTGAAGAGTGAGACGCTTTCAAAACATTACAGAAACTTGGAGCGGTTTGACATGTCAGCTGGAGTTTGGGCGGGTCTTCCCATTTCAACAAAAAATGGGAAGGGGTATGAGTTGAAAGGCCATGTTAGGAAAACCTTTTTAGAAACAGTCACTATTTTGCTATTATACACATAATTTTTAAGATTAAATATTGAAGGGATAGTTCGCCCAAAAATGAAAATTCTGTCATTAAGTATTACCCTCGTGTCGTTCCATGTCGAAGACTTTCATTTATCTTTGGAACACAAATTAAGATATTTCTGATAAAATCAGAGAGCTTTCTGATCCTCCATAGACAGCAATGCAACTACCACATTCAAGGCCAGAAAAGTAGTAAGGACATAGATAAAATAGTCCATGTGACACCAGCGGTGCAATTGTAATATTATGAAGCTACAAGAATACTTTTTGTGCACAAAGAAAACTAAAATAATGACTTTGTTCAATAATTTCTTCAGTTTCTACTTCTGTGTCAGTCTCACCTTCACAATAGTATCGTGGTGCATGCGTTCTGACGTAGAACCTGGATGGGCCTTGTTTACAAAGCAGAGGAAGACGCACCCTGTACATTAAACAGTCTTCATAAACATGTCTGAAGATGTCGACAGAGAGGATGACTTATTTATTTGAACCAGAATATAGAGACGATGAGCTAAGAGAGATGGACATTCTACGTCGGAACCATAGGCGCTAATTTATGTTTCTGTCGGTGAGTGCTCAACCGACCCCCACCCTGCAGTTTTTCGTTTGTTTGTTTGTTTTTTAAATATAAAACACAATTTCACCACTTTTTTCACGACTAAATAATAACGGGGATAAGTTATCATACACATGTTCAACAACTCGTATTACAATAATGCATTCTTGACATTTGCCATTAAAATAACACTAAAACTTGCCTCAAATAAACTATGAAAACAAGAATAAAGTCATTCAAGCCACAGTCCACTTCCTATTGGTTAAAAACACGGATGGATATCTTGTGTTTTTCCGTGGGTGCTCGAATGAGTTGAATAAAGTCATTTTTTTTGTTTTCTTTGTGCAAAAAAGCTTTATAGAGCTTTATAAAGTGTCATAAAGCTCTCAGATTTTATCAAATATATCTTAATTTGTTTTCTGAAGATGAACAAAAGTAATGACAAATTAATTAATGGCAGAATTTTCATTTTTGAGTGAACTCAAAATTGACTTGACACATTGAAGCACCACACAGACTGTATAAACAGAAATCTGAGCTGCAAAACTGAACATTCTGCCTGTTTTAAGAATTATTATGGGAGCTGCAAACAAAAACATTAGACAAGATGGCACAATGTGGCATAAGGGCCTGTCCTGAAAATGCAACATTGCGTAACTTACTCAAAAACAAGACCTGAAACCATACACACACTTGCAGTATAAGCACACATAGACATACTAAGGAGCAAGCTACATTGGTCTGGGAATACTGATGTAATTTAGATGACATCACGGGTGTGGTTAAGATTTTAAGCCCAAAGTTCGTTTTGGTTTATCCCTTAATTACAATCAATTACACATTCCCTTTCTCTTTCACACAAATGCACAGAGCGCAACACGTGCGCCTGGAATACGCACACACTCTATCAGTGAAAATAATGAATAGTGAGAATTACAATGATGCTTTCATCATGGGCTTTGCTGACTGGAACAACAGCTGGATTGAGTCACTCATCACTCTAATTTTTATGACAACCATGGACATACACACATACGACAAAGTGTGTCACTTGAAACTCGCCCGTAGCTTAATTCTCATTTAATAACAGAGATACAAGGAGGAATTGCAAAAACAGACAAGGAAGAGGTGCGGAGTGGAGAGAGAAATTGCATGTTTTCTAAAAGATAATCTAAACAAAAATAGATTTTTTAATAGTATAAATTAATATTTGTGCTTAGCAAGACACATTAAATTGATAAGAAAAAGCTGCTCTTTTCAACTTTCTATTCATCAAAGAATCCCAGGTTGAGGTCATGTATCACAGTTTCCACAATGCATTAATTAGCACCATCAACTGTTTTAACTTTAACTTTAATAATAAGAAAAAATGTTTCATAAGCACCAGATCAACATATTAGAATAAATGGAGTACAGAGTTCTGGCAGGTCACGTTAGTCAAGATCACATCAGCTGACGCTCAGCTGATCCACGTCTACCTATAGGAATGCGACGTCCATTCAGTCATTATTCAGCAGCTATTGCTTTGCTCAGGAGCTAATTACCCACCTCCATCCCCAACTCCTCCTCTCGTCCAGTAAGGACTTGGCATTGGATATTTCTTGTTGAGTCAGACCACTGAATTGTTGTTACATAAAATAATCACTTACGACATTAATGATATCTGCTACATTAATCATTAATGTTGGTTCTGTTCTGTTTACCCTAAGGGGGTTTTTCATGCTCTCCCTGCTCCTATCCGTGCTAGGCTGCATGGATGGTCAGGGAGTGTTTGCCCAGAACAGAACCATACCCACAACCTAAAATACATGCTAAATAAGTGGTCCTGACAGAACTGTAATAATGGCTTTTGAAAATTTTGACTTTGCCATCACAGGAATGAAATGCATTTTAAACTGTAATAATATTTCTCCACATACTTGATCAAATAATTGCAGTCATGGTGAGCATTTATGTACAGTCATGGCCAAAAATACTAGACAAAATTATTGACACCCTTAATATTTGGTAGCACCCCTTTGGAAAAATAACTTCTTACACCTCTCTACTGGAATTTTGGACCACTTTTCTTTTGCCCTCTGCACCAGGTCATTCAGATTTGAAGGATGCCTTCTCCCAACTGCTGTTTTGAGATCTCTCCTCAGGTGTTCTATGGGATTCATATCTGGACACATTGCTGGCCATTTCAGAACTCTCCAGCGCTTTGTTTGTAACCATTATTGAGTGCTTTTTGAAGTGTGTTTCAGGTCATTGTCCTGCTGGAAGACGCATGACCTCTGGTGGAGACGCAGCTTTCTGACACTGGCCACGATGTTGCGCCCCAAAATTCTTTGATAACCATCAGATTTCATGATACCGTTCACACAGTCATGTACCATTCACAGCATCAAGTACCAGAAGCATCAAAGCAACCCCAAAACATCTTTGAACCTCCACCATGTTTGACTGTAGGGATGGTTAGCTACAGTGCCATGGGCTGTAAACCTCTTGATGATATTGCGCACAGCGGACACAGGAACAGGACATGCAGCATGAGATTGTCCATGTTTTTCCACTATTTTTTTTTTTCTCTCAAATCCACAGACAACTCTTTACACTTCTTTCTTTTCTCCATGCTCAGTATGACACATAACCCAAAGGTTGAGTCAACTTTTCTCCATTTTAACTGGTTGCAAGTGTGATTACTATATTGCCCACACCTGTTACTTACCACAGGTGTGTCTAAATACAAATTACACGGGCATCACATGCTTGGAAAGTAATTATTTCTTACAATTTTGACAAGGTGCCTTTCATTTTGCCCAGTCCATTTTTGAGTTCTGTGTGAAATTTTATCAAATTAGTTTATTTTTCTCTGTTTTTTTGTTGTTGTTGTTGCAGTGCAAACAAAAACAATAAGCATGTGAATATCAAAACATCTGCAAATGGAACACTTTTCTGAAAGAAGTGTTGCATTTTCTGACAGAATTGTAAGGGTGCCGATATTTTTGGCCATGACTGTATAATGCATTAGGGTTATTAATGGGTATATAGTGTTATATTTATTCATAATGTGCATTATAATACATTTTATACAACAGTTCTTTCTGGTCCTCAAATCCGATTGGCTGTTAAGAGTGTGATATTAGAGCATTATTAGAACTCCAACAGCCATTTCACAGTTTGTAATCATATTACTCCGCTTGTGGTAATTCTTACAGTGAGTGTCATGGCGGACAATATTACGGTTTTTGTGTCAAAACATTAATACATACAAAAAAGCAGTCTCACCTCACCCAGACCATCTGCAATTTACCGCTGACTAAAACTAACAGGTAGTCTTTGGTCTCATTAGACTATTATTTGTTCCTGAGCAAATAGTTTGGGCAAAATCTCATAATGTTAATGTAAATTCAATGCTGTATATTAGAGAGCTGTCTTTGTATGTTTAACTGAATTGCCTAGCAACTTTTATGATGGCTGTTGCTGTTGTTTATTAAATATTATTCATTAAATATTTAATATAAAAAATAGTAGTATTTAAAAGTGCTTGAGAAACTGTGTTTGTGTTCATGATTGTGATTTTAGTTACATTGTTCCTCCATTAGATGGTGAAAAGAGACGTGGTTAGAAACAAGTTATTTTTAGTTTCAACAACAGCTTGATGCAGCTAAGAAATGCACTGAGCAGAACTGTCTTCAGAAATCACCCTCAACAGATGAAAGGATATTAATGTTACGACAAAGACTTCCTAAGTGGACATTCAAACTAATGTTTCACCGTGAATACGAAGAATGAATGCTGTACCAGATGTAGGTAATCACGATCGCTCAGTCCATCTCCCTCTCATAATACTCTACTACACAGAATACAGTGAGCTTTTATTGCAGTAATGCAATAAGCTTTCAATGAGACAACTTAACATTCCTTCATTACTAGTTTTAAAGTGACGTTTTTAAATTAGTAACGGAGGCTTGGGCCCAGCTGTTAAACTGTCAACTCTATATTTGAATTTTGCACAAAAGAGGTCTTTTGAAGACACACTTGTGCTGTCAAACTGTTGTATAAATGCAATATCACACTTATAGACATGAGATATATGGCTGTATATCAGCACTCTGTGATTACCTATGGCCGAATCACAGCAGTGTCGATATACAGCCATATCTCACATCTACGAGTGTGATATAGCTTATATATTTGTCATAAATTATAACTGAATTTAAAAATGCATAGTGTAACAATGAATTGATAAGCATTATAGTGTTTTAACTGTGGTTACAATTCATGAGATTGTACAGTGCATTATAGGGTGCATTACAAGGCATAATTAATGCATTAAATTACTTTTATAATGCATTATGCATAAAGGCTTTAGGAGATTTCTTTCGAAAACATTTTAAAAATCTTTTGAATGGTAGTGTACAATGACAGATACACTGTTTAACAGTGACATTAAAGTTTCAGAAGCAGACATCTCTTTTGCACGTTGCCTTTGCTGTGATTGTTTAATCACACTCTATTTTGCTAAACAGACCAGGGGGTTCACAACTGGTGTAAATGGACAGAATAATTACTGAGTAAAAAATCCACTCATCATCACATGACCTCCGTGGCTCAGCCCTCATGACACCATGATGTATTGACTAATGGCCTAAAAACATACATAATGCATAAACCTGAGATGTGAGTTACTTGTAATAAATTTATGTTGTAATATGTATATAGTGCCCTACATAAGTTTGGAATTGCCCTAGGTGGGGTTTTGGACAATATCAGCATAAATCAATACAGTGTATACAAGTTACAGTCAGACATGGGTTTTGTGCAGATTCAAGTTTTGTGCTGATATTTTGCCTAAGGTGCTTCCAAACTTTTGGAGGGCACTTTTTAAATTATATAAAGTTTAGTTTTGATTGCTTGTTGATAGTTTAAGGTAAATAGAGTTCCTTATAACTTTAATCCAAAAACATCAAATAGCATAAAAAAATGCCTCCTCATTTCTGAAGTCCAGCACACACCACTGATACACTGACATAGATAAAAAAAAAATGAACATTTACTTTGAAAAGCACTCTGAGGACAACACAAAACCACACACACTGAACACTGAAATACACCTCCAAACATTCCCTTGATTTGATATTTTCCCACAGTCCACAGCAAGTGTTCTGACTTTTACAAAAGGGGCAACACACACACACACAGACATTTGGCTGTCCAAATGCATGTATAGATGGAGACGGAATCTCTTCAATAAGACACTTGCAAATATTTGAGAACAAGAGTAATGATGGAGACCATTGTGTTTTGGGCAGGCAGCAAACTATATGAGTCTCATTTAAAGGCCCTGGTGCTCACACACACACACACACACACACACACACACTGTTTGAATTTGTGAGAAAGAAAGAGTGCAAGACGTCATGAGACTAACCAACATCACAAATGACAAAGAATAACAAACTTATAGCATTCAATACTTGCGTGTTTTTGCTAGACACAACACAAACTCTTCTGATTTATGTTGCAGGAAGGTGTTTTTAATTAACTGCTGAAAACTAGTTTCATATCAATGTTGCTTTGAATTGTCATTATATTACTTTATACTAACACAGCGAGTAAATACTGTGCCAGGAATAGGCCTACTTATTTACTCATGGTTACGTGAATGAATCAATAAAAATTCCACACATCTACCTCTCCAACTGAGGTCAGTGTGTGATGGTAAGGCTATGCATACGTGTATGTGTGTGTGTGTGTGTGTGTGTGTGTGTGTGTGTGTGTGTGTGTGTGTTTGTTTGTATATCTGTCTAAACGGTCTGCTTGGAATAAACTGCCAGTCATAAGTACACACTCTCTCCCTCTCCATCAAAATATTAGGAAGAGCTCATGCTGCCTCCAAAGCTGTTTTTGTAACTTCAGAATGCTAATAATGTGGTTGCTAATGATTAAATAGGCTCACTCCTGGGAGCGGTTTGTGGAATGTGAGCCTGAGAGATGTTTGGGCCTGTCAGCAAGTGGCCGTAAGTGATTAGGCATAACCTAAACACCATCTAAATTAAGCACCAATCAAATCTGTCCATAGCATGTAATCATCAGGGCTATTATTGCACTCCAGAGAGCTCAAATCAAAACAATGAATATATTCATTTACTAAAAGAGTCACATAGAAAATCATTGCAAAGCCAAAGAGGTGGGATAATGTAAGGTCACAGAGACCATGTGAGGGCTAATATTTGGATTCCTTAAAAATTAAAATTATGTCGTTTACTCATCTTCATGTCATACCAGTGTGGTAAAACAATAAAAACACCAACAAAAGCACAATAAAAGTTGTCCAAAGCCTTATGGTATTTATGTAAGGAATAATTGACGACGGGCCGTTGAATTCCTAGAAAATAATGCACACCCGAGGTGGTGATGCGGCCAAGACGCGAAGCGGAGTGCCTGTGTGCGTTATTTTCTAGGAATTCAGCGGACCGAAGTCAATTATTCCGCTTATACTACGGTTACCACACCTCAAGACATCGATCAGATGATATATTTCAAGGCATTCGTCCGTTTTTTGTTATTAAACGGCTATTGTGAGCAGGATTAATTTCTTACGCAGCTCATACAAAGCCTTCGTTGCTAGTTCCAAAATGTCATTTTAGAACCAGTAACGACGCTTGAGCCGTTGATAGCAGAATAATGCAGTTAATAATGTAGTTTAGACAGACAGACTGGCAGGCAGACAGACGGAAAGAGAGAGACAGAGAGAGATTAAGCTCGTGAAATACCTCTGTGAATCTGTGCTTCCTCAAACGTGATCAGCAGCAGCTTCTCTAATTATAGTGAAACTTTAAGTTCATTTTCTTCAGGAACAGCGTCGTTGTTACCTCGCTTATGAGAAATGCTGTGTAGTTTTTAAGTTGTTAATTGTCAGAGAGGCGCTAACAACATTAGTGCGTATGTTCACGTCAGTGCTGACTGTTATGTCTGTGCGTCTGTTAGAGAGAGTGGAGAAATAGTGTGCTTTCCGTACATAATAAAACTTAATTTTGCGGCAAAAACATGGAAGAAATCTGTCGTTTCTTTGTTTGTTTGTATCTGTATTTATTTGTTTGGCCAGTGTCGTTGTGGGGTTGATTATTTTGCTGTTTTAGGCTGTAAGGACAGATAATAGTGTGGCGAAGTGATATAAACATGTAATGCAGTTAGAAGCTGCCTGGAACTATGTTCGCCGTGCGTTTCCCTGAAAATAATGCATACCTTCAGAACGTTCATCAGCCAATCAGATTCAAGCATTCAACGGCTCCGTAGTATAATTATCTGTAAGAAACAGACAGTATTTTCAGCAACTGAAAAGATTAATCTGAAAAAGTTTCAAAACTTTTAGAGGCCTAAAATCGTTGACTGAAACTTTGATTACAGGTTTTGACTTCATCAGTGTCTATTTTGTGCACACAACATGGATATGTCCACACTGCAGCCAGCAGTGTGGACATAATTCACCGTGACCAAAAAATATGACAAATTTGTTAGGATAGAATATGGAAAGACAGCTTGTTGCTAAAGAACTACAACTGGTTTATTTTACCACCTGAAAACATGACACCATCATAGACAGCAGATTTCAATTACTTTAATTACTTCAGGGTTATTATTTTCAGTTTTCAGCTAAATGAAAACTTTAATACATTTAATACTTTAATTTTGAGTCATTATTCACAGAATTTAGCCTCCCCTGAAGCTATTGTGATTATAATTTGCAATCTGGACACAATCTTTGGCCAAGGGAAGATAATAAATGAATAATGACTGAAATATTAATCTATTGGAAATAAAAAATAAAAAATAAAAAAATCCTTATTTGGATTCAAAATACTATGAATATAGAGTTTTATGGATGATTTTTATGGTGCTTTTACAGTGTTCTTTTTGGAACTTGACAGCACCTTAGTCACAATGCACTGTTGTTATATGGCATGCGTTGCTTAATGATTTCTTAATGTATGGCAAGAGTTGCTTAATGGTTGGAACAACATGAAGGTGGGTAAATAATGACAGAAGTTTCATTTTGGAGTGAATTATTTTGTTATTCAAAGCTGTTAAAGCTGCTTGATTTAGGATAAAA
The DNA here is from genome assembly GCA_033026305.1 of Cirrhinus molitorella. Lineage (NCBI taxonomy): Eukaryota > Metazoa > Chordata > Actinopteri > Cypriniformes > Cyprinidae > Cirrhinus > Cirrhinus molitorella. The sequence continues at coordinate 17,679,835 of CM065120.1, read as the reverse complement.
TACACTCAGACACATACAGCCTGACATGAAAGTAAGAGACAAGAATGGAAGCAACAATGTACCGTATTATGCCAGTGTTTTGTACATCATCAAGGCGTAGCTCAATAGACATATCAAGCAAAACAGTTATACATCATCTGTGGCCTAGAGAGACAGAGAGAGAGAAAGAGTGAAACAGAGCCATAGCGTTTGAACTTTAGGGGGGTGGACAGTTAAAATGCTCCAAAATCAAAAGTCTCTTTGAAACAAAAGCCACACAACAACAATCATTTCCAGACCTTCTTCTGATCAAATGCACTAACCCAAAGTACATGTGGGAGAGTCTCTAATTGACTCTTATGGCAAAGTCAATCTGAACCACACCATGCTGATGTCATGCTGGGGTTTTCCAAAAGAACAATACAAAAGCGATCCAAAAGCCTTACAGTGAAACACTTGTACCAATACAACCCCACCAAATCAAAACTCATGACAACTTTCAAAGCTTGTGGGTGTTTTACAAATGGAGGTGTTAGAGGAGGAACTCGCTGCACGCAACAAAACAGTGGACCAGTCTAATGGGTTAGGGTACATATGAAGGCATTTAACTTGGACTGAAGGCAACCGATTGAAAAGATTAAAACATTTTTTTCAGCATTTAAAATATCTGAATCTACTAAATAGTTATTACCTGTATTTTAGTATGAAATGTGCATGCTTTCACCTGAAACCTGAACCACATGAAATTGCTCCTTATTTAACATCGTCCACATGTGTATGGAACATCCAAAACCTTGGCTCTGCCCAAAACTGAATACTTTCTGAGTAGGTACTTTTTTTGAATAAGTACTTTGTGACCACAAAAAATATTTTCTCATTTCTGTAGTAGTATGTCCGGACATATTGTATTCTTCAGCCGTTTCCTGAATTTATATGTGATCTTGCATTTTTCATTGTATTCTTGTACTATGTCATCATCAGCCATCGTCAAAGTTCATTTCCAAAATTCTGGAACAAATGCAGAGGATGCATGAAAATAACAAGGATACATTGAATGCACTTGAGAGAATTAAATCATTAGAAACAGGGAATGGTCAGCTGAGCAACAAGATCATAGCGCACCTCAATTCTCACAAAGATGCGCTTGAAGTCCTCATGTCCTTGAAAGTGAATTCTTTCAAGGCAGACTGGCAACCCCAGTCTCCACAAGAAAGCAAGTTGCATTCTTAGGATTGATAGAATGCCTTCATTGTCAATATAACATGATAGAAAAAAACAGTGATAAACCCTAATGTTTATTTTTAGTGAATATTGTACATCAAAGAATCATGACATATAATATGGTGTCCCACAAAGTTCAGTCCTTGGCCCAGTTTTGTTTTCATTATATATGCTTCCATTGGGTAGCATAATTCAGAAATACGACATGAATTACCATCTCTATGCTGATGACATACAATTATATATTTCAGTGGAGCCCAGAGACAATGTTGCAATAGAAAGATTGTTCAACTGTCTGTCCAGCATTGTAAAGTGGATGAATGCAAAGTTTTTAAAATTGAACAAAGATAATACTGAAATACTTATTGTGGGTAAAAAATCTGAGCGGGAGAGGATTGAAGCTGAATTGGGTTCCTTAGCTTTACAATCTAAGAAAAAGGTAAAGAATCTAGGTGTCATTTTGGATTGTGATCTGAGTTTTAGGGTTTTACAAAAACATGCTTCTATCACTTAAGAAACATTGTCAGGATTCGCCCATTTCTGTCTTTTAATGTTGCACAGAAACTAATTCATGCATTTATTTTCTCCGGACTTGATTACTGTAATGCTGTGTATACTGGTCTACCTAAGGGTTCTATAGTTAAAATGCAATTGATACAAAATGCAACAGCTAAAATATTAATGAAACTGAAGAAACAAGAACATATTACACCAGTTTTAATGGAATTACACTGGTTACCAGTGCACCAAAGGATTGATTTTTTTCTTATATTAGTTTTTAAAGCATTGCATAACCTGACACCTTCTTACATTTCTGACTGCTTGTCAAGATATATTCCAAATCGAATGTTACGTTCCTCTAGTGCGGGACTTTTAACATACTACACAGCAAATCTCAAGCGATCTGACGGTGCTTCTTTTAGTCACTATATGCTCCAGAAATTTGGAATTGTCTTCCAAATAAAGTGAGAGAGTCCACTAGCATTCATATCTTTAAAAAGTGTGTTAAGACATATCTCTTTAAAGCTGCCTAGTGTGTGTAATTTTACATGTTTTTATGTGACTTTTTTATTTACTTGTTTATATGGTTTATACTTGTTTTATTTGTATTTTATTCCTGTATATTGTTCTTTCATTTTTCTTTGTTTTATGCTTGTGAAGCACTTTGAGTTGCATTTATGTATGAAAAGTGCTATACAAATTATTATTAATTGTTATTATGTTTACATCAAACTTCTTTAGAAAGAAGGAGAATTTAAATGAATTTCTATGAAATTATATAATGTGAGTATGTTTGGGATCTGTGTTGTCTCAATATACTGTTATCCTTTCAGCCAAATCAACAGAGGGAGCTCACAGACCGTAAACCAGATACATATTAATTATTAAACAGATATGAAATTTATGACATATGCAGATGCCAAAGTCCAATATCAACAAAGACACAGGAGAGAGCCAAATAAGAAACCAAATAAATACATAATTATAATCAAAGCTACATGATTTCTTCCAGCGGCCACTGGTATTTTCATAACCATAATGTGTATTTATTATTATGCATTGCATATAATGTTTTAAATGCTGATTTTAGCTGGTAGCTTGATATGAAAACTAGTGGTGAAAACAATAAGAAGCGGTGCCAACCATCTCTTAAATAGGATAAACTCCGCTTTTGTACACTTCTTAAGCAACGGTTGACCAGTTTGGCAGGTCAAAAATCCCTGGCCATTGGATCCGAGGTAGCCCATCATTGCATCGACAAGAGTCTATAAATTCATCTGTTTATAATTTACCTACTAAATTAAAATAATAATATGTCTGTGACAAAGCAGTATAATAGGCTGTTAGTACAGCTAAAATACTCTAGAAGCAGCTGCTTCATTAAAAATTCAGTTTTTGTTTTTGGTTTTTTCCTGAAAGCAGGGTTTACTTGCACTGACATTAACCTAAAGCTGTGACTTCATTAAACAAACCATTACTTACTTTGGTTAATCGTTTTTTTTTTTTTTTTTGAAAAGTTGTCCTAAGGAGTTTGTGCACCTCTATTTCCAGCAAGACGCCGAATTCAAGAGTCACCATGGAAACAGACTGAAAGAAAAAGTGCGGTATATTATTACTTTGTTTAAATGCCAATGTACTTAATGCAGAATGCAACCTACTGGGCTGTTTTTTTAAATCTTTTTTTTTTTTCCTTGCTAAAAACTGTTTTAGACTAATGACTTTTAGTTTTTCAGGTTTAGCCATTTTGCACATATGAGATGCATTTTTATTATTTTATTTAAAACATGCACCTTATTAAATCTGGGTACAAAATATGGAAAATGATAAATACGGCAAGCTAAAAATGATCAACATGCATTCCCCGCTAGGATAATTATGTATTGTAGCCCGAATCCATTGGCAACTCTCTGATTAAATTCTGAAGTAAAAGTCACCATCGACCATGTGATATTTCAATACATCACAGGAAATAAAAATGATGAGGGTGATAATTCCATTCAGAATAGAGACACAAAACCTCTCAGACGTGCTTCTCTTGACAGATGTTTTAATGGTTTATTTGCTGACATTTGAGAGCGTTTATGTTGTTGTGATCTGCAGTTTATAACTGCAGGGGAAGATAAATTAATAACTCAATTGGAGACTGACTCATCGAGCCAAACCTTGATTGGAGTGACATTTCAAAAGTGTTTTCAGTCACAAGCTATCAAAAGAGGTTAGGAGAGAGCGCAAATGACACAGACAAAATGAGAGATAAGATAACAATTAAAGATTTCCAAGCTCCCAAAGAATTTGTATCTATTGTCATTTTTTAAGACAGTTATAGGATGGATAATAAGATTCCTGCAATGTGAGAAAATGCTTAGAACTAATTTAGAGGCACTAACTGTAAAGTAACAAAAAAGAGCTGAATTGTACTAAACCTGAAATATTCATTTAATGGTTAAGATAAGCAAGAAAGCAATGAGTTAATAGAGTTGAAATCTGCAGACACACAGACATTGCTATATCGTGTTGTATGTCATGATGGGGGTTGTCTGACAAAAAAATCCAACTGCTCATTCACAAACACACAGCCCTTCTCATTAGAGCACTGATTAGTGGAGCAGGTTTATTTGTATAGAGAATAGTCATGTTTCTCAATGAACTGCTACAAAGACAATACATTCATTTAGCATGCCTGAGTGAACGAGAAAGAGGAAAGGAAACAAGAAGAGGAAAGAGGGGATGGAGGGTAGACACCATTAATGAATGAATATTAGGACAGACATATCAATGGGTTACACATGTAACCCACATTGGAACTGACAAGAACAAGAGACTAGGATTTAGCACATATAATGTATGTGGCTCAGGTCTGTGTCTAAATCATAAGTCATAGTCTGCTTTAAGAATATGTTGTTACTTTTATGTGCTAATGATTGTAACTATGAACAGTTTAACAACAGAGAGCTACATTAAGCTCCAACTTATGTTCTATGGTGTGTGTGTGTGTGTGTGTGTGTGTGCGTGCATGCATATATATTGCGGGCAGCTGGATTTAGTTTCTGAGTTTTAATGAGCTTCACAGTGTGATACTAAGACTGCAGGCTTTATTAAGTATTTCTAATGAGGTCCATCCATTCCACAAACCCACACAGACCCGTACAAATCCACACTGCAAAAAAATGCTACATATTTACATTGACAGTAAGACTAAAGCAAAAAACAGTGAATTAGATCATGAAAAATGTTTTTAATGACAAAATATGCAATTTTATGGTAAAATGACATTAAAATAATATAGGTTACAGGGTTTATATATATATATATATATATATTAGAACATCTCTAATATTAGAAAACGACAAGAGAGTATCCCCAGAAATGTATAACCTATATGATCTTGTTATTTTTGCTATTAAGGACATCAGGGTGTATGTATGCTATTTAAGTAATATTAGATAACTGTATTACTTTAGTGTTGTGTGTTAACTTGAAGTTGACTGTTACAATGCAAATGACTGTGTTTAATATAAAGCTGAAATGCAAAAGAGTAGAACAGATACGGTAAAAATGGGGTATAATAACATGTTTAATTAGATAAAGGGCAAAATTACCATTGCAATGCAAAAGGTGGTACATTGAATTACAAAACAAAACAAAAAAAATTAAAAAACATGCAAAATTCCAAAGGATACACTTCTAACTTATATCTAGCTTTCAACGTGGAAAAAACTAAACAAAAACAAAACAGAATTACAACTTTTTTTAAAATTTAAATTTAAATGAAAAAATAAGCACTTGGTGACATTATCGACAGGGTCAGCAAGTTTATTATTTGGGGACATTTCTCCAAAATGGCACAGAAAAACCAAGACACACTTAGTTTAGTCAAAACCGCTGACACTTATTGATTTGGAAATAGTTAAAGTCACTTTATTGGAGAGAAAGAAAGCTATAAACTGTACAGCTCAATTTTGCTCTTTTATGTAGCAAGTTACTTGGGGCTTTGATTCTGCATCAGAGATGTTATAGTAGAAGTTGCGACCCAATTTAAAGGGCCACCAAAAAATGAAAACTCTGTCATCTTGTACTCATCACATAACATTTTTAGGGGTATAAGCACGTAGTGCTGAAACCCTATGTAACTGTTTAGGAAGACCAAACCGTAAGTCGTAGAGACTTGAAACTTGGAGGAATGGTAGTACTCCCACCATCTACAACATCACTAAGGCTCACCCCAAACGGCCTGACGGAGGCACAGTGATCAAAAGTACGAAATTGCCCATAAATCCTTAACCATTCGTCACAGACTCAAGTGTTTTATGTCAAAATGCATACCTCGGATTTGTTTGTCACCCTAGCGAAATGTACAGGTATTTTTCATTTTTTTAAAAACCTACTTTTGTAAACTAGTGAAATTAGACCTTTGCCAAACTTACAACGTGTATGTAAGAGCTAAATTTGAGGTCACATGAAAAAAGTTGCGGAGCTTGGCCACTTAGTAAAACATCAAAGCATAACTATGCAACCGTTTGTCCTATCGACATGAAAATCAGTACACTCTTGGTCCAAAGTGGACAAATGTCCTATAAGGACATTTGTGTATCTCAAAAAACATGGCCACAACAGGCCGATGAACTTTGAACACCTATTAGACAAGGTTACCGGAGTTCGATCGGAATGAAACTCAATGGGCCTGTTTGACTTACAGTCCTGAAGGTCTTTAAGAAATTTGATAGAAATTTGATTACCACTTGGGGCAATATCGCATTTTTCAAGGGAATAAACGAATTGTATATTGTGCAGTCTTTCACACATACGCACAATATTTGTATCATATGATAGACCTCCTTGTTCTGAACAACTTTCCCTCTAAAACCACTGATGTCAATCAAACGGTCTGTTAAGTGACTGCGAAATTGTAAAAAACTCGCTCAATCTGAAAAATACACTGCAGTACAAATCTGGACTCTCTAGGTCAATAATTATCAAAATAATAATAATAATAATAATAATAATTTACCTTTTGGGAAGCTATAACGGAGTCGTTTAGAAAAGGGGCCTGTCCAAATATACCCAAAAGCCTAAACGAAACCTCAATACTTGCACATGCAACAGGTTATTCAAAACAAACATGCAAAGTTTTAGGGAGATGTGACAACAGCTGCCACTAAAACAGTCCTAAATGTTAAAAAAAACATAATATTTCTATAGTAAATTACCTGTTTTTACCAAAAATGCTTTTTTAAAATCATTGATTTAGGTGGTTAAAGGCTTGCTAAATAAAATGGGTAACACTTTATTTTACGGTCTCTTAACTAGTTGCTTATTAACATTTATATTACCAGAATATTAGCCATTTATTAATTAATGCCTTATTCTACATGGCCTTTTTCTACACCCCTAATCCTACCCAATACCTAAACTTAACAACTCCCTTACTAACTATTAAGAAACAACAAATTAGGAATTTATCGAGGGAAAAGTCGTAGTTAATAGTGAATAAGTGTTCCCTATTCTAAAGTGTTACCATAATATGTAATGTATTTTTCCTATGTGCTTTGATGCCTTAAAGAGTTTGAAGAAAGAGGTTTTTTTTTTTTACCTTTTTCTAATTTTTTTAACGAAATTTTAAAGAATGTTATTTTATTAAATTACAATAAATAGTGATTGGCACTTTCTAGCTTAAAATGAATGCAAAATTACCATATAGTATCATACAATAGATTTGTTTAAGGAACTGCTGAAACTTACATCATTATCTACTGATGATTTTTCTCTCCAGTGAGATTTTAACTGCTTTAACTGCTGCTGGATCTAAGAGTCAGTGAGTTTATATTGAATTGGATCAATTCAGTTTGTGAATGAACGGTTCTGTGAACCAGATCAAACGTTTTTTGAAAAGAATCAACTGGAAACAACTTGTTCATGAATTAGGCATGATAAACACGCCAAGAACGGCTAGACAGCTGTCAAGATTTTCAGCAAAAAAATTCAGTTTGTTCCTCACACAAAGCTATCGTATGGCTTCAGATTACTTGGAACACAACACACAGACTTACATGGTGCTTTTGAAGCTTGAAAGATCCAGTTCTCATTGTAATTGTATGGAAAAACTGACCAGTGCATTCTTTGAAATTTCTCATTTTTTCCACTGAAGAAGGAAAGCTATGCATATCTGGAACAACAGGAGGGTGAGTAAATAATGACATCTTAATTTTTGGGTGAACTGTTTCCTTAACACTCACAAACTCACAAAAATAGCAGAGGAAGACACCTATACTTATTAATACCACCTATTCACAGATCATGGTACATTTAAATGTGTTATATGCAATAGTACAAACCAAGCAACCCACATCACTAAGAAATCTACTTCAGTTTGTTCAGTTTTCTTAAGCCCAAATAGCCTCACAAGCTTCACAAAAGTCTAAACACTATAACATACTCCAGGGAAGAAGAAAAAGATGTGGAGGTATTTGACATTAAACAAGAGGTATTTTTGTACGGTCACACACTCAATCAAGGTATTTGTAGCTCCTGGCAAATGAGACTACAGTGTCACAGCAGTGTTTGCATCTTTCACAGACAGAAAAAGAGAAAGGAAATCAGTGTTTTCATTTGAATCTGCTGTCCATCTCATCAGATATTTGAGGCTAAAACCTCTGGAATCTTTGTTCTGCACTTTCCCTTCCCACAGGAATGTTAAATAGATACACAGCTCACCATCCGACCTCTCCAAAGGACAAAGATTGTTATCAAAGTGTGAGTGGTGAAGAAATACAGAGTGACCCAAAATGATCTGCTACAGCCATCTGATCACAAACTATGTGATTGCGAATACACATCAGCTTTAAAGGGTTGGTTCACCCAAAAATGTTGTTATTAATTACTCATCCTCATGTCATTCCAAACCTGTGAAACCTTTGTTCATCTTCGGAACACAAATTAAGATATTCTTTATGATGCGAGAGCCTGCATAAAAAGCAACACGACTGACACATTCAAGGCCCAGAAAGGTAGTAAGGACACAGATTAAATAGTCCATGTCACATCAGGGGTTCAACCGTAATGTTATGAAGTTATGAGAATACTTTTTGTGCACAAAGAAAACAAATATAACGACTTCATTCAACAGTTTCTTCAATTCATTTTCAGTCTTTGATCCACATTTGCGAGAGTACCACAGCACATATGTTAGAAAGAACAGGTTTCTCTTTTCTTTTTTGTACAAAATGTCCTCACGAGTAAAGTAAAACATTTGAAACTCTACTTCTGAAGTCGACCTCACATTTGCAAGGCTCATAAATCTGGCAAATCATGTCAAACCCAATAATCCCAACAGCTTTCTTTGAGAGTTAGGTTTAGAGGCAGGGCATAGTAAATATCATTATTTTGGTATGAAAACCATGACGTCTATAAGAGGTAATATAAAAAGTCTGTGTGTGTCTGTGTTTACTATGTTCATCACTCTGTCCCTGATTGCAGTTGACAGTGCCATTTGCGGCAGACATCAGTAGCCTAAAGTCAGCACCAGCTGTGAGTACCAGCACCTCCAGAGCTCGGAGAGGGGACAGGGATAGCGCTGACCCAGCCAGGAGGCTTTGATCTGGGCTAGCGCTCTATCGCTACCCACTACAGCCCTGGAGCAAGGTGACACCCAGAAAATCAGAGAAAGCACTGTGAAAAGAGAGAAAGACATGTCAGAATTGGCACACAGAGAAAGACAATCAAAGCTAAGACAAAACAGTGCCGATGGAAGAGTAACCAATGTCAAACATACACAAACACGCACCCTGGCTGCTTTCCTTTGGACCAGATGTGTGAGCATTTTTCTCTGTCTGTGAGCTTTGGAGAAATAAACACAGCAATATATCTCCAATAGCAATGTCCTGTTGTACAGTATGGGAGGAAGTATTTGCTTAAATAAAACTGTAGATTTGAGTTCTACTTCCTTGTTCGTGCCAAAAACACATCAATTACAATGTGCTTCAAATAAACAAATTAAATGAAAAATAAACAACTGTTTCATGGGAGAAAACTAGATTTGTAGAAATAGTGTCTGACAAATGACAAGATTATTAGGTTGCCATGAAAAGGTGCTATTCTCACCTCTAACCAGTGGATGTAGTGTAACATGCACCAGATGATGATCTTTAACCTTCATCTGTGGGCTGATCAGAATTCACACAGAGATGGGCCATAATTCCATGTCACACTACTACACATTCATGCTCACTTTAGGACCTTAACATATATTATTTACGCCCTGATTCATTCCATATTTTATATGGCAATGGTAGCTCTGAGCACTTTAAGACCTGGTCAGACCTGTAGCGCTAGATCAGAGAAGCCTGTTCACACAGTTGATGTAATGGATGATGTCAGTTTTTATTGAAAATGACAGTGTTGAGTTTTATGACAGTTGATGTCGAACGAACAAATATCCCTGTAAGTTTTTCTTTTGTGTTTCCAATTTTTCTTTCAAACTTATAGAGGAACTTATCTATCTATCATCTTGATCTGTCATTCTTTTCCTTAAAATCTTTTTGTACTTTGTTTCTGCACCCTGGAGTCTGCCTGAAGCAAATGTTTCAGACTTGCTCTTTACTGTTTTTATTACTCTTCGCATCTAGGTGTTAAATTGGGCTAGAACAAACTGAAACGGCATCCAGGCAACTTCAATTGTAAACACTGAATAAAATAAAAACAATTACTGGCAGTTTATAGGTCAATCCATTCCATTTCATTATTAAATCCAGAACATCAGGTTGATCTCTCAGTGTTGGTAGGTATTCGTATGTAACATTTGTAAAGACAAAAATGTACAATATCACTTTGAAAGCTTATGGAATCTAAATCCTTGTACATATGAACAACTTCAGACCTAAGTCTTCTCAGGAACAAAAAGTACAGAAGTACCACTGGAGGTGAGTTCAATAGCAATTTTATTTTAAGTTTAGTTTAATTTAATTTAAGTTATATGCAAAAAGTGAACAGGTTATCTCCAAAATCCTACTATAATTGCTGTTTGTGTTTATTAGGATGGAAATGGACAACCATTGACATTTCTCTTGTTTCTCTTGTCTTGCTTTAGCTCCACAGAAGCAATATCTGGTTCAGTTTTTTATACACTTAAGGCCTGTTCTTGGACGATAACTATAAAGATAATGGTAAATATATAGTTCTAAAAAGTGTTCTCAGTATAAAAGAATAGTCCACACCACAGTTATAACCATTAAGGCACAGAAAAACAATATCGTTGGGATCACTTTCAGAACAATTTTTTTCCAGCTGATGAATGCTAAAAATATTCACACCCAATCAGAATCAATCTCAAGATTTAATCAAGCTCAAGAATTTAAAGCAGACAAGTGTGTGTGCTTAAAAGAAATACACAATGCCTGCTGGTGTGGACGCTAATATGTGACCCTCAACCACAAAAACAGCTATAAGGGTCAATTTTTTTAAAATTGAGATTTATACATCTTCTGAAAGCTGAATAAATAAGCTTTTCATTCCTTGTAGGACAATATCTGGCCGAGATACAGCTATTTGAAAATCTGGAAGGGTGCAAAAGATTAAAAAAAAACTGAGAAAATTGCCTGTAAAGCTGTCCAAATGAATTTCTTAGCAATGCATCAAAGTTTTGATATATTTATTGTAAAAAATGTACAAAATATATCTTCATGGAAAATTATCTTTACTTAATATCCTAATGATTTTTGGTGTAAAAGAAAAAAAAATTGACCCATACAATGTATTTTTTTATTTATATATTTTTATTTTTATTTTTTAGCTTTTTTAAAGACTGTTTTTGTGGTCCAGGGTCACATATAGTCATCTTTATACTTATTGTACTTTACTGTGATGAAAAAAATGACAATGAATTTTGACTTGACCTGACTTGACTTCTGTAACATACGAACACATAAACCTCAACACATACTGACATACAGCTCAAATTCCTCATCCCAGTCTCCTGCTGGTCACACTGTCCTTTGCTATAAATGACAGAGCCTAAAGGTGATCCACACATTTCTGTTCACCTCAAGACACATCCCGCCTGTGTGCATCACTTCTGCTCTGCCACATTACACATACAAACCCACCAAACCTCCTCTGTGGCTGGTATTTACTAAGAAGAGGGGAAAACAACAAGAAATAAGGGAATATCACACTGCAAGAAATGTGTTTGTGCTGCATGGTATCCGTTGGCAACCGTTCCTACCCCTAGGTTGTTTGTTTTGAGTACATGGATTCCAACCAGCTGTTAATGACAGCAATAATCAGCACTCACTCAGTGTGTGTTTGGTTTGTAAATGTGAATGTCTCACTGGTTTTCACACATTAACAGACAGACGTGTGGCCTGGTGAATCTACTTGACAGAAATATCACAAACCATCAGTGTCTTCACAATGCACACACACATTAGCACACAGTCTCACACACACATGCCTGCAAAAAACTGGAAATGTCACCAGAATCTGTAAAGACTGTATAAGAAAACAAACAATTACTAAATCTCACAGGTATCAGACAATCACCGTATGACACAAAAGCATTGGTAGAGGTATAGTTCACACAAAAAAAATGAAAATCCTGTTATTAATTGCTTACCCACGAGAGTGTTGCTCTTCTGAACACGCATCGAAGACTAACACGGAAGAGAAGAAATTGTTGAATAAAGTCGTTATCTTATAATGTTTTTTGGTTCTGCACAAAAAGTATTCTCGTAGCTTTATAACAATATGGTTGAACCACTGATGTCACATGGACTATTTTATCAATGTCCTTACTACTTTTCTGGGCCTTGAACAAGGAATGGGTTTGGAGCAACATGAGGGTGAGAAATTAAAAAAAAACACACCTGATGTGCATTTTTTTTTTTTCCAGCAAATTGTAGCAAAAGAATCAAGAATTTCTTTGTAGAAAAGGTACTTTGGTATGTCAACCAAAGTGACTAGAATGCACCTGAGCTGTAATTGCAATGTCCAAACTCGTAAATATAAACTCCCCAAAAGTACTTGAATGTTGTGTGGACTCTAAAGTGGTTTCAAAGCGTTCAGGTGAAAAAGTAGGAATGTTGATTTCGATATTAAGAGAATGACTCACATGGGTCAAAGTTATACTTTACTGTACAATGAATATAACATAGACATAGACATAAAGTCTACATATAACATACCACATTGCCCTTCGGCTTAACACAAGACCTCCCACATGAACAGGCATTTCCTGAGTGCTGCAGAGGTCAAAGGGCACCAATAAATCATGCTTCACAAATTTCATGGTAGAAAGAATGAAATAGAATAGAATAGAATAAAATAGAAAGAGAGAAAGAAACGTGCTATTCCCCTTTAATGTAATATAATTTTACTGATACATAATGCGCATAATGAAAGTAAAGATTATTTATTATGTAAGTTAAATAATACAGTCAAACCAAAAATTATTCAGACACCAGATATAATTTTTTGGGGTTCAGGACACTATAGTTCATTTATTGTAAGTGCAGACAGCAAAATAAAGTAAACTGTGACATATTATACCCAAAAATTCTTCATGCAATGGACTACCAGTAAAATTTATAAAAATGTGGAACCAAAAATTATTCAGACACTTTGACCTGACCATATTTTGCTCAATTGTTTTGATCAAATTGCTTTGTAATTTGTCAACAAAGTATTAATAGTTGTGTAAATATTGTCATACTAACAGTAATTTTTGGTTGATTGTAATCCAGTAAATACCTTTCCATCAAAGTTATTTGACATTATCAAGATGAATTTGTTCTGACACAGTTTAACTCTGATTTCTTGTCATATTTTATTACCATTTTCTAAACTATAGCAAATAGACTGTGATATTGTGAGAAATGTTGAATGTGTCTGAACAAAATTATGGTTTGACTGTATTATGTAAATTATATGTAATTATGTAAATTATATGTAATTTTATTACACAAATATTCTATACATTCATAGCATTTTGTAATCAACATTTGGGTTCTGTAGGACTTAAAAATTAGCCTTAAAATTATTATATAATAAATTATATATATAGCTGGTGAAATTGTACTTTTTTTTTTTTTTTTAGAATATTTCCCAAGTGATGTTTAACAGAGCAAGAGAATGTTTTCACATTATTTTCTATTAATTTTTATTCTAGAGAAAGTCTGATTTCTTATAGTTGCTTCAATAAAAGAATTAAAAAATAAATAAATAAAAAACTGCTAAGGTCAATATTATTAGCTCCCTTAAGAAATTATTAGTTTGATTAGCTATAGAACAAACCACTGTTGTCCAATGACTTGCCAAATTAACCTAATTTGCTTGATTAACCTACCTAGTTAAGCCTTTAAATTGCTCTTTAAACTGAAGATTAGTATCTTACGAAACAACTAGTAAAATAAAATGCACTGTCATCATGGCAAAGACAAAAGAAATTAGTTTGGACTTGAGAGAAAGAATTGTTAATGCTCATAAAGATGGAGAAGGATACACACATTTATCAAAGCGTTTTCAAGTGTCAAGAACTGCAGTGAAATGCATTATCAAGAAGTTTAAAGAGACCAACACAGTGGAGAACAAGAAGGGCAGAGGTAGGAAGCGAAAGATTTCAAAAACTTTGAAAGAAAACTAGTGAGAGAAGTTTCTAAAGACCCAAGAACAACTGGCAAGACACTAGTGAATGACCTAGCCAAGTCTGGAATTGATGTCTCAACAAAGACAGTCATTAGAGCCCTGCACAGGAATGAACTGCGAGGTTGCCGACCAAGAAAGACTCCATTTCTGAAGAAGAAACACCTCCAAGCTAGCATGAAGTTTGCCAAGGACAATCTGGTGGAATGTGATGCATACTGGAAACGTGTCCTTTGGTCAGATAAGACAAAGCTAGAGCTTTTTGGCCATAGAGATGTTGCCTATGTTTGGAGAAAGAAGGGAGAGGCATTCAACCCCAAGAACTCCGTTCCCACAGTGAAACATGGTGGTGGGAGTATAATGCTGTGGGGATGTTTCAGTGCGTTTGGAACTGGGAATCTCGTCAGGGTTTAAGGAAACATGAAAAAGAAAGACTATAAGAAGATTTTAAAAGACAACCTCAGACAGTCTGCAAGAAAACTTGGTTTGGGTCGACATTTTGTCTTCCAGCATGATAACGACCCAAAGCATACCTCACTTCTGGTGAAGAAATACCTCCAAATGAGCAAAGTGAGTGTACTTGACTGGCCTGCACAAAGCCCAGACTTGAATCCAACAGAAAATCTGTGGGGCACACTAAAGTCCAGAGTTTTTGCCAGAAGACCAACCAATCTGGAGGAATTTGAGAGATTTGCTAAGGAAGAATGGGCTGTCATTCCTCAGGAGACATGCTTGAAACTTGTTGAGAGCTACAGCAAACGACCAAAGGCTGTTATCAAGCAAAAGGAATACACTATTGACTATTAACATCAGAGGGCTAATAATTTTGACCAGTAGTCTTTTTAAAATTCTTGGTTATACATTTATTTATATTTGTATTACAAACCCTAAAAGCTTTCTGAATAAAGTATTATGTTTAAAAATGCTGTGTTGATAAAATCGTCTTTCTGTTAAACAACACTTGGGAGTTATTTGAAAAATAATGAAATATTTTATAAGGGGCTAATATTTTGGCTTCAACTGTATATATATATATATATATATATACCTTTCATCTTCGAAACACAAATTAAGAAAGAGCTCTCTCATCTTACATAGACAGCAATGCAACAACCATGTTCAAGGCCCAGAGGACACGCAGGAGGTACACTTGTGAAAGCATGTTGAAGACTGACACAGAATACGAACATTGTTTGTGTTTTCTATGTGCACAAAAAGTATTCTTGTAGCTTCATAGAATTATGGTTGAACCACTGATGTCACATGGACTATTTTATCAATGTGCCTATTACCTTTCTTGGCCTGGGAATATGTCAGTTGCGTTGCTGTCTATGCAGGATCAGAAAGCTCTCGGATTTCATCGAAAATATCTTAATTTGTGTTCCAAAGATGAAGTCTTATGGGTTTGTAACATGAAAGTGAGCAATTAATGACAGAATTTGTATTTTTCGAGTGAACAAACACTTTAAGTGTGTAATAACTGTCCAAACACTTTTTGTGAAACTATATTTTCATATATTTCAGTTCTGGACATGTTTGCTATACTTTTATTTGCTCTCTCCTTTGTGTTTATGTGTCCTATTATATAGGTTGTTATCATTATTTAAAATGTAATACTAAAAGAGTATAACATAAAAAACATGCATACATTCTCGCAAGTAAAGTAAACATAGAAACATACGCAGACACATGTGCAAAGAAGCCTTTAATCTGCTTTGAATATCAATTCAGACTGTCACAGACAGCAACGCGCAAAGAATAAAAACGATAATCAAAGAGGAGAAGAGAAAAGGGGAATTAAAAATCAAAGGAGAAGTAGAGGGGCTCTCTCTCTTTCTCTCTCAGCCCTTCATCACAAAGCTGAATCAATTACTGCCACTCCAGAAAGTGAGTGAGAGAGATAGAGCGAGAGAGAAAGGTAGCAAAGGAGGAGAAGAGAGGGATTTGCCAGGGACTCAACCAAAAGGCAGGAATGTGTGGAGAATAGGAATCAGGTGCTTTTTCCTGAAATCCGATAACGTAGTTCGCCTTTTGTTTTCACCTTCTTCTTTTTTTTTTCATATACACACACATACTCTCACAACAAAACTCCCTTAGTCATCAGAAGCACTTAGTTAATCTGCACATGCAAGCACACATACCGTTACACATTCTGTCAGGGATCACCCATTGCGATCACAGGCCATGTGTTCTATGATGTATGAATATATGGATGATTGTGAAACCACAACAGCGTACACAGACACACACACACACATCATACTTTGTATTCCAACTTTGAGGAGCCAGAAGTGAACTGTTATTAAATGCTTTCAACTTCAAATACTTACAGACAGGCCGAGGCGCACACACACACACACACACACACACACACATATTCATATACATGTACGCTAACAAAGGCCAAAAGCCAGGCATCTCGGAGTGATATGAGGCATAAAGGCGGCACAGATTCTGTTTATCATTGGGTTTGATGCAGTTTGCTTTAAAGAGTATGTTCTATAACCACATCATACACACATACAGTCACACACACCACATCACAGCTTCTAAACCTCAAACACAAATGACTCCAGACAATGTGGCAGACCACAAAGTTAGCATGCCAGTGACAGAGAGAGAGAGAGAGAGAGAGAGAGTTACAGTGCATTTTACCACTTGCACCAGCTCTTAAATTAAACAGCATGTTAAGTGAAGTGAAGTGTTATAAAATTATTTTATCGTTGGGTTTTGATAGGTCTCTTTTTCCAGATGACTAAAGTTTCATCTGGGAACAGCCCTGGTCTTGCGTTGGTCATGAGAGCAAGAATGTTTAATTTATTTAACAATTTATTTTTATTTAGTGAGGGCACTGAAGCCATCTCATGTCCTGTAATATCAATCATGTACCAATGCTGCTGGGAAAAGACACTGTAATTGCAGGCCAAAGAAAACTGAGCTCTTCAAAATGTGTATTTTGCATTTGGAAGCAGCCATCCTCTGACTGTGAAGAAGGAAAGAGATTTGTATTTGCTTTTAACTACAATCATATTCTTTTTTAGTACGTCTCTCTCTTGCAATGAGATTCCTTCAAACCATGAATTAAATCCGGAAATGATTGTACAAATGGCATGTAAACATTACAAGCTAAATTAATCCCAGACTGCAAAATTGAAATACATTGCTTCTTTGGAGAATATCTGATAATATGCTTCTAATTAAGCCTTTATTTATGTTTTTCATTCTCATCGTATGATCAAGGACACTGTGCTTCCAATAAAATGACAAATTCTTAACAAAAGCCCAGAGCAATACAATGATAGTATATGACAGATGTGCCAGAGTTACACAAACAAGCACACATTCAGTAAAAGACAAGTCAAAAACAATAATGTTGCATCTAAGAGTGAGTTTTCCAAAGACATGTCGGCCTGGGGCTTATGAATCACAAATATATTGGATACAAAACACACGCACATTCAAAAGGGGCACAGAGCGTACAATATGAGATGCTTCAATATGTTTAATTTCCAGTTTATATCAAATAATATACAAATTAAAAACATTTTTATGCATTTTTAATAAGTAAAGTAAATATTTAAAAATTAATGTTACATTTAAATCTAAATATAAAATCTAAATCAAAAAGCCTAGGAAGTCTACAGCTAATCTTATTATTGTGGTATGTCCATTGTTGCAATAATGAGCTGGAACTGTCCAAGTGGTATGTACTGTATACTAAACCCCATTTTTAAAAACCTATCAACATTTAAAACTGTTTTGCCATTTTAACAACTTAACAACTGTGTTGTTAAACTACAGTACAATATACTGAACACACTCTACTTTTATCCTTCACAGCCTGTCATTCCTGTGAATATGTTGCTACCAGACTGTGCATTGTTGGGGGTAAAGCATTACAGGTAACTAAACTTACGTAAGTTAGTAGCTCGTAAAGTAACGCATTACTTTTTCATTTACAAGAAAATACCTGCCAGTTATTTTTTGTTTCCTTTATGTATTGAATCCCATTTTACTAGCCAATGTCTTTGCTACTTATTTCTGTTGTTTCAAGTAACTAACATTTGTTCTTAATTTTACTCATTGCTGAAGAGTGTTGAACTTCCTTTTCCTTCAGTTCTCCTGTAGATACGTGAATTCACTTTTCCTTCAGCCTTACGCTTATTCATTTCACTTTTTTGTGTGAAAGTGCTTTTACATTTGCTAAAAATCTAACTAACTAAAAATAAAACAAACAAGCAAACCCTGCCCAGATTTAAAAAGTAATTAAAATTAGTTACTTTTTTAGGGAGTAACGCAATATTGTAATGCATTACAAGTAACTTTCCCCATGTAACAGAACGACTCAGACAAAGAGGGTAAGATAAAACAGGTTTATTTTGTAGCAGCTGAACACGGGAAATCAGGTGAGTAAACTGAAGCAGTTTGTAAACAACTGGGAAATGCAACGTGATTGAATGATAATGTCCTTTGAAAGTACAGGTTCAGAGATCATTGAGACTATGAGTGGAAGCACACACCTCAGTAACTGTAGTGAATATCCTGGTAAGCAAATGAACGGATAAGTTGTGAATGTAACTTAACTTGTCTTTCCAACTGTTGCAGGTGAATTGTCCATGAAAGCTGAGGGAGAAGCACACTGGAGTAGAAGGAATATCCACAGGGAGATCATGGGTGCATGGGTGAGTTCGTTGCTCGAAGTGAGACCAGACAAGGAGTGCAGGTGAGGTGTGTGCTTAAATAGGGTGGCGTCCAGGTGACCACCACAACGACGGGAGTCCAAGATCTCCTGGACTGAGTAGATTGTGCCATCCTCAATTTCCAACGGAGGATGGGGTTTGTCTCTCTGGCGAGGCTCTGTGGAGGGAACTGACTGGGGTGAAGTGACATGGTTTGAGGAGTGACACACAGTAATTGTTGGGTAGTTTAAGCTGGTAAGTGACTGGATTAATTTGGCAGATGATGGGAAAGGGGCCAATGAATCTGGGACTTAACTTCTTGCAAGGGAGGTGCATTCGGATGTCTCTGGTGGATAGCTAGACCAGTTGACCAGGTGAGTAGACGGGAGTGTCAGTGTGGTGGGTGTCGGTGTGGGGTTTTTGTCGGTGAACTCCCCTTTGAAGATGATGGGTTGGTAACCGAGTACCCACTGGAAAGGTGTAAGTCCAGTAGCAGGCTGAGGTATGGACAGACTGAATAGTGGAGGTATGTTGATCTGGGGGTACATAGAGGCATTGGGCAGACACCCCGGTGGAACAGCGTTGGGAGTATTGGCAGCATATTGGCAGTGGTTATCTCAGGAGGAATGTTCCACTCAATAGGACAGACAAAGATCTTCTGAGTTAAGATCGATTCTGGAGTTGAGGGAGACACACAGTCTGGACAAAGCATTGACTCTTGTGTTCTTGTCTCCAGGTCTGTATTTGATGGGAAAATCAAATCTTGTGAAGAATAAAGCCCATCGGGCTTGTCTCGGAATTAGATGCTTGGCATTCCTTAGATACTCCAGATTCTTATGGTCTGTTAGCACGGTAAAGGGGTGTGCAGCTCCCTCCAGCCAATGTCTCTGCAAGCTTGTTGCCTGGTAACTCCCTGTTGCCAATGTCATAATTGGTTTCCGCTGGGGTGAGCTTTTTGGAAAAGAAGGCACATGGTAGGAGTTTGGCTGGGTCCCCTTGCTGCTGAGACAGCAGCGTTCCTACCACATTGATGGAGGCCATCCACGTCCACCACAAAGAGTTGTCCAGGACAGAGACTTGGGCTTACCCCTCAACAAGCTGGTGAGTGGATTGATGATGGAACTGAAGTTCTGGATGAAACAATGGTAGAAGTTGGTGAATCTTAAGACTCGCTTGAGTTCTTTAATTGTGGTTGGTTGAGGCCACTCACACACTGCAGCCACCTTCCCTTTGTCCGTTTGGATTCTGTGTTCACTGAAAGGTACTGAGGGCAGATGGAAAGTGCACTTCTCGGCCTTGAGGAAAAGGTTGTAGTCTCTGAGATGTTGGAGGACCTCCGCAACATGCTGGCGATGTTCAGCCATACTCCGGGAGTAAATCAGAATGTCGTCAATATAGACCAACATGAACTTGTGCAGAAACTCCCAGAGTACCTCATGCATGAAGTCCTGGAATATGGAGGGGGCGTTGACCAGTCCATACAGCATGACCAGATATTCATAGTGTCCAGTAGGGGTCACAAAGGTGGTCTTCAACTCGTCCCCCTCACGTATCCAGATGAGGCTGTATGCACTGTGGAGGTCCAATTAGTGAACACGGATGCTTCTCGAAGTTGTTCCAGTGCACCTGGGACGAGAGGAAGGGGGTACCAGAACTTGACGGTTATGTAGTTGAGGGCTCTGTAATCGATACATGGAAGCAAGCCTCCATCCTTGTTAAAGAGCCTCTTCGATGTATTCCTCCATTGCCTTCTGTTATGGTATGGAAAGTGGATAAATTTTCCCACGGTGCACTGACTCACCAGGTGAGAGGTCTAGCCATCTACATGGCTGATGAGGTGGTAACTGGGTTGCCCTCTTGGGACAGGAGACATCACTGAAGGAGGCATACTCATGTTGAGGTTTCAGAGGAAGATTGGGAAAACAGTTTGTGAAGCAGTGATCACCCTATCTCAGAATCTTGCTAGTCCTCAAGAGAATTTCTGGTTGATGTAAGTTAAACCAAGGGCGACCCAGTATGATGTCAGCGGTGGAGTGCTCCAGAACCAAAAGATAAATCTCCTCTTTATGACTTACTCCAACTTGAAGGGTTAATGAACCAACCTTGAAATGGACTTGGCGTCGACTGAGGGGTTTTCTGGTTATGGACTGTACTTGGTAACTGTTCACGATGACGGTCTTCGAGAGGTTTCCCGAGATGAAGTGCCCGTGTGTGCTTTTATGTGCTTTTATCCATGTTTTATGATAAACTTAACTACAGATAACGTGCAACAACAGTAAAAAGCTTATACTGTTCTAAAAACAGATTTGTGGCAATTGTTGGAATTAAAAAGGTTAGAATAAACATGAAACACGTGATCGTTGTCATGCGGTGAATCTGACCAATCGTGAAACAGCTATTATGTCATCAAAGCTCGTGCAGCCACTCTTGAGAAACTGTGGTGGCTGAGTTAGCCAGCTGGTCTAAGATGTAAACTGAAAATAACAAGATGGATTTATCTTATTAATCCCCTGGTAGACATTGTGAACAGTCAAAAAGTCATAAAGACTATTGAAATAGATGCTTCATTTTTTTTTTCAATGACTAGAATACATCTCTGACTGTTTCCTGACTTCATCATCTTCTCTCTCTTCCTCCTCAACATGCATCTCTGACTGTTTTCTGACTTCATCATTTTCTCTCTCTCCCCCTCCTCAACATGCAACTGTCTGTTTTTTTAATTTTTTTTTTTTTTTTTTTTGTCTGTTGAATTTTATTTTAAATAGATAAATTATATTTTAATGAATGCATCAAATTTGCGTTGTTATGGCAACGGCTTGTCAGACTGTCTAACACGTTGAACAATATGGGGATTATCCAAACTTCATTTTGAGTTATATTCTTTACTATTTTATACACGTTCTCATATTATTTACGATTCAAATGCATTTTATCGACCACAATATTTTTGTTGATAAATACTGCGAGGGGGGCACTATTAATTACTTTTGGAAAAAGGGCAGGGGCTCAAGCCCCCAAAGCCCTCCCCTCTGCACGTGCCTGTGCGGTACTTTGATGCCACTTATGACAGTCATGTGCCATCGGTGCCATCTAAAGTCGGACAAAATTTCTAACCGGCATGCACTGCTTCAGGTCAGAATTTGATCGAGCTATGCTACGCTGCGTTAAGTTGAATGCACCCTATATCATGTGCAAGACTGCATTAATCACAAGTAATCACAGCAGAGCCATGTGGTCATAATGGTAAGAATTTAATGGTAACAAAGTTATGGGACTAACAAAGAAAGATTGTGTGATATTGCTTTTATACAGCAGTTCAAAGAAAGTTATTAAGTAACTTACATTTTAGACACAGTATTGCCTCCTACTTTGTCCATTTTGCTCTGTAAAAAATAAGTACATTTTGTTTAATAACAAAAAAATAATAATAATCTGCATGACACAACAATCACTCTGGTACCATGGTACTTTTTCGCACTCAGTTGTATGTGACATGTATAATGTAAAGTGTACAGAGTGTAGGTGAATCTATCTTTGGAAACATAGTACTAAAAGTTGTGGTTATGGTGATATGGTGATCTCTACTTCCAGCTTCATGAGGTTCTTTGGGAATCCCCCCAAGGAACCTCAGATCCAAGAGCATTTCCTCCAAGGAGGCAAGATAGGGATATTGCAATATTGTATAAGAGGAGAAAAAAAACGTGTAGTAAAAAAATTTAATAATGCAAATATTACAAAATATAACATCAAAAATAGTTTAAATCACTGGTAAAGTTGCACATCTTTTTCGTCTCCAAACTCGGCCCTGGAGGGCCAATGTCCTGCAGAGTTTAGTTCGAACCCCAATTAGACACATTTGAACCAGTTAAACTCTACAGGACACCGGCCCTCCAGGACCCCCAGTTTTGGCACCCCTGCCTAAAGCATGCGGTGAGTTTGGTGGGTGGTAATTAAGAATGAATGGGGGGAAAGTCACATGAGAGGAGGCAATGCCTCCATCACAATGTGATTGGATATGACATGGGATGTGCTTATTCTGTGTTTGTGAATCAGGCTGATTGAACAATATAATGGCGTTAACTGGAAGACAAAAAAGTACGTAAACAACTCATACACTTAGATAAAAGACTTGGCATGAAAACATGACCTGTGGAAGTTTTTAGTGAGTAATCAGCTTGGTAAAATTTAAAGGGGGCATAACACACACAGTTTCATCCAATCTCATGTTAATATTGAGTACCTATAGAGTGATACTGCATCTTTCACATATCCAAAAAGAAAGATACAGCTTTATGATTCTCTCCGAAAACAGCCGAGCTTCTGGATGCACGCCGTGGGCGTGGCTAAAGATTGATGAGCACTCGTGTGGCAATTGGCAATAAAAACACATACATCTGATGCCGTTTTACTTACCATATGCAGTTCTAAATCATGACCGGGATCTTTTATAGCTGGGACCACTCCATCTTTCAGTATCAAACTATGTGTAAATCCACCGTCGAACTGGGCCTCGTTTATAAAACGTTCATCAACAAACACACTTGCAAAACCCTGTTTCTGCCACAGAAAAACAAACTGCATCCACTGTTTACATAACAATGAGTTCTTCAGGAAGCTGAGCATGGTTATCTTTGGCTTACAACCAAAATGTCATGCAGCAACAGCTCTACACGGGAAGCAAAAAAGCTAACGTTGCAAACATGCTGTCTATACTGGATTCTGATTTTTTTATAGGTTTAAAGAGGGGTGCGACCAAAAAGTTTGAGAACCACTGCTTTAATAAATAGAATTTTGATTACATTGTTAATGTAAAAATATAAAACAGAATTGTTTTTCCCCTCTTTCTTTCTTTCTTTCTTTCTTTCTTTCTTTCTTTCTTTTTCTGATAGTAGATAAAGTAATGTTTATTTAACCAAGAAAATGTGACTGGGAAATAAATTTACATCTGAAAAAAAAAAAAAAAAACACTTTGGAACAATACTGCACACAACTGCTCAGAACTAAAGTATAAGTATAAGATCATCCTAAAGCCATAGGATATGCATGTGAAGCCATGCAACCAGTGCTCAGGAAGCGATGTCCCTTATGTTTGGCCAATCTCAGTGACATCATACTGACAAGTGTCTTACTGAAGCATTCTAAATATTTGTGACGTCAATCGCAACACTGACGGTCGAGTGAAGATTCATTTTGAAGCTATGCTCATCAAGTCTGTTTTAGTTCCTCGCGGGATTTGACTTGTCTACACTCTAATGTGCCACTACCCTGCTTCTTGCGTATTTGTGTTTAAATCTGAGTAAATCTGTGAAAACAATCAAACATAGACACTAAATTATAAAAAGCACAAATTTCCTTCTTCATAGTGCCATAAACCAGTTACAAAGTATTGCAAAGTGCCTTATTCTGTCATATATGTGCCTTTAAGTGTCTTTTTAAAGAAATTGCTGTAAATGAACTTTGCATTTTTAACAAGTTTCAGTTATATATGAATCCTGGCCTGTTACCGGCAGCAAGTAGTGTGTTCAGTATGTTCAATGTCCAATGTCCTACATACACACAAAGCTGACACCTCCACAGATCTGCTGCTACTATGAACACACTCACAGCCAGACACACACACACACACACACACTGCAGCTGATATATGGAGCCCGCAGTGACTGAGTCAACACTTCACACATCAGGAGGGAAAAGACAGGAGTGTGCGTAGCTTATTCACAGACAGCTCTGCTAATTCAAGCTGTCATTATGGGCAATGATCTCATTACAGCCATTTAGCACTGCACACTATTACCAAACTATTAATGTTCCTGTTTTGCTTCCACTGCAGAACCTGTTTGAATATGAGCCACTGAATATCAGCATAATTTACATTTTCCACCATTCCAGAGCGCCATTCCAACTGTACCAAACTGTTCCACAGAGTCAGCGGAGTCTCTTGTGACATCACAATAATGCTAAACGCAGATGAAGCTATACCGTAATGTATTCTGACAGCACCAGCTCTTCTGCTACATGTCTGCTAAGGGGTTCAACCTTTTAAGCCTGTTAGCAGCTAACACATCCACACTCAACGCCATTGCACAAACTTTATAGCCTTGTGACCTTCAACACTGAGTCTCTGTTAAAGAACACCGAGTTTAATTTACTTGTAAAATCCCCATGTGGCTGCTGCATCACCAGTCAATTAGCTGTAAAATGCTATGTGAAAATCTTAGCAAGACGGAGTAGATGGCGCAGTCTGGATGAATAAAAAACATCATTGCCCAAATGAAAAGCTCGCTATGCATGGGCACACCATCCATCATGTTTAAGAGCTGACCTGTTAAACCCGTCTCAGCACTTTTATTGTCTCAAGATAGAACAGAGTGACTCCTTATTTTCATCGTCCCTGTCCAATGCTAACCATGTCTCAGATGATGACAAAGAGCCCTTGATGAGCTCCGGACTCTTAAATGGAGCATCTGATTGAGAAGATTGAAGAGGTTGACATCCTGCCTGAGCTCAGGTTGTGGGTTACTTTGACATTTTCAGACCTTTAGGGTTTTGTAAGATAAGTTAACTTCCTTTGAAGGTTACATGACCAGTTTGAAACATCTTATTCCAGTCATTTGCAGTGAACATCTGCTGAACAATGAGATGAGATTCACAGTCCATCCTTGGAGTTCACAGCTTTGTTTCCCCACTGAAATGATCATGTTTCTCTAGGGAAACACATTACAAAAGATTTTCCACATGGACCTGTGGAAGAGTTTTACTGTAATAAAACTAAAAGGAAGATCATCCTCCCTTAAAAGTTCTTTTCCTTCTATACGTCTGTGTACCCTTACAAAAATGAACCATGGTTTTATTATAGTAAAAGTGTAGAAACCATGACTTTTTGCTGTACTGATTACCATTTGCACAGTTTTACTACAAATGCCATGGTTAGTGTAGCATTACCATGGTTTAACTATACTAACCATGTTTTGTTTTTTGTTTTGTAGTAAAACCATGGTTAATTGTCAGGTCTTTGTATTCAGCAGTATGATACTGTTGAGCAAGCCTTATTTATCTGAATTAAAAGAAAAAACACAAGAGTGACAGAGAGAGAGAAAACCATTTTGGCTTTATAACTAATTGACTTGGCATACATGCATGAGTATTTTTTCTTCTGTTTTCATCAATCACTCCAAAACCAAAATTGCTCTTTCTTCACCGCTGGAAAAGTCCCATTCACTCAAACATTAGCCCCCTGGATCCATGTGGTGAGTTCTACTGGTGAAGGTGAAATCTGAGTCGCTTCAAATATTCATCTGAGTGTCTTAACCTTCGCTCCTATTATTAAAGCTGTTATTGTTGGAGAGACACTGGGTTCGGGACAAAGGAGAGAAATGGAGGGAACCTTAGCCAGGATAAAATAGTTCCCCAACCTGTTCTAACAACACAATTTCAGTGCACTGCTCAACACATTAAGGGTGAATGAATGCATGAGTCAGTCAGTGAGTGAATGATGAATTAATGGATGAATGGACATTTGCAGACACATTTCCGCAAAGTTCATTTACTACATGGTTATATCTGAATTCTTGTGGACTCACTGTGATCCTGATCCTATCCATCATTATGGGTTAATTCTGGAGTTACTAGATTCTAATTCCTTTAAATTCATTAACTGAACTCTCCCACACCATTACCATGAATACTAGACAAGAGCTTCAGAATAGAATAGAATAGAATAGAATAGAATAGAATAGAATAGAATAGAATAGTCAGTGAACGAAAGAGTATGTAAAGTGTGTGCAAGTAAAGTAAATGGGTCAAAGAAAAATAGTGTATGACTGAGGGAATATGTGAGTGGTTAAGCGAGAGATTATATTTAACATAAGCACATTGGAAAAACAAGCCTACATTCTTTCCGAAATCAAAAAAACGTCCCTATACGTTTTTACAGCAGTGTACAGCTGGAAGGACCACTAGGGACACACTTTGACGTCCTATAACCACTGACCGGTTGCATAAAAGGTTTAGATTAGTCTCACAAGTTAGCCATCCAATTTTTTGCTTTAAGGCTGGGTATTATTTTTTCAATTTGGTTACATAAAAACGTATATTCGTCAAAGTTGAATCCATTACCCCTTGGCTAATTGCTAGTTGAAAGTTCTGTCATTAATTACTCACCCTCATGCTGTTCCAAACCTGTGAGACCTTGGTTCATCTTTGTAACATAAATTAAGAAATTTTTGATGATATCGGAGAGCTTTCTGACCCTTCTGACCATGGTCAAGTTCCAGAAAGGTGCCAAGAATAGCGAAAATGTGTGCGCTTTCCTCTGCATTTATTCAATAAAGTATTTTATTTTTTTTTGCGCACAAAAAGTATTAATCAATTAAGCCACTGATGTCACATTAACTATTTTAACGACGTCCTTACTACGTTTCTGTGCCTTAAACATGGTAGGGCGCTTGCTGTCTATGGAGGGTCAGAAAGCTCTCGAATTTCATCAAAAATATCTTCATTTGTGTTGCAAAGATCTTACGGGTTAATTATTGACAGAATTAAACATTTTTGGATGAACTATCCCTTTAAATAGCATACTTCAACAAATTAGTTTTCATCTTATGTTTACTTTTGTTAACAGAGGCTTACAGAACGATTTAGTGTAGATGGTATTTTAGTGTAGGTTTAGTGTAGTTTATTTTGAAACTGTTTTAACGACATTCATTAAGTTATGAACCACGATACATACAAAAACCAACTGAATAAAAAAACTGACAGTTTTCTGTTCATCTGTTTTGTGTAAAACTGAAATTAGAGAAGAGAAGAGAAGAGAAGAGAAGAGAAGAGAAGAGAAGAGAAGAGAAGAGAAGAGAAGAGAAGAGAAGAATAGTAATTATTATGGTAATTATCATAAACCACAGTATGAATGAGGGCCATCAGTGGCATCTGGTGTATTGATGTTTATGTGTAATAGATTTGTAGGACACTGTTTTCACAGGATGAAATCTGATATGACACGCTGATTAGATCTGAAAGACCTGAAATGTAAACTCCATCACTGTTTATACTTATATGCTTCACTGGGCCACAGTTATGCACTTCTCAAACCACACTCTGTGTGTGTGTGTGTGTGTGTGTGTGTGTGTGTGTGTGTGTGTGTTTGAACACCTGCTGATAAAGAGATTAAATTTCTTCGTCTGTATTAACCATCATAATTTGGTCAGTGACATTTACCCATTCAACATCAAACCACAAAATAAATACTGGTACAGAAACAAACTTAGACACTTAGACACTACTTGGACCATGTATTGCCATTTTAAGAGAAAAAAATGTATGTATGTATGTATATATATACATATATATATATATATGTACACACACACACACACACACACACATATTCAAAATAGTTATATCTATTTTTTGCCACTCTTCCAAAATATGCGTGTGTGAGTGGTTCAGGTGTAATAAAAAAATGTCCCCACAAAGATGGCAATATCCAAAATCCTTGTCCTTGTGGGGACATTTTTGGGTCCCTGTGAGGAGACAAGCTTATAAATCATACAGAATGATCTTCTTTGAAAATATAAAATAGCAGAAAGTTTTGGGAATAGAAAATGCAGTACACTATGAAAATCATAACGTCTATGGACTACCCCCATAAAGCACGAAAACCCAACGTGTGTGTGTGTGTGTGTGTGTGTGTGTGTGTGTGTGTGTGTGTGCGTTTGCTGCTAGGTTAAAGGTTGCGCTCACAGGGCTCCTAAAGATCAAAGCCACGGTTGCTGTGGCAATGGCTGCTGTCTGAGATGTTGCCGTGGTGATGAGAGTGTCTGGCCACCTGCCTGAACATTCTACCTCCATGAACAAACACACACACCTTCAGCATTATGCTGTCATAGAAACCCAGTACATACACTAATGGCTCAACTGCAGTAAGCATATTGGAAATCTGGGCTGAGAAATCAGGAAATTCTTTGGTCAATTTAGCTTGGATGACTGTTTTTCTTTTCGACAAACATTCATTTTTTTCATCTTAGAAACAGCCAATGTACAAAAAGTGAGACTGAATCAAAGATTTTGAAGATCAAATTTCAGTTTTTCCCTCATTAAATGTGAGGAAACACACACGCACACACACTCAAATCTGTGTGTAATTTTCTGAGCTCCCAGTGTGTGCATGTGAGCATGTGCATGTGATTAATGAATAATATGCAATTACTTTCTCCCCTCTCTGCACGACAGCAATTGTTTTAATAACAGCACTGGCCCATCTTTCAAAGCAATGAATGAAAGGACCCGTCAGACACTCGGGCAGCTAAAAGACTTTAACACCTGTGGACTGAGGGGGCGTGGGAAACGCAGAGGATGTGATTGATCTGAATCCACACACTTTCACCCAAGCCAACAGGGCAGGACAGAGTGTCACATAGGAAGAATCAAATAATCACAGAGTGATTAAGCAAACTTAGAAAGAAACCAGATCTCCTTCTAAAAAAAGTAATGGTTTAAATCAAATGAGATCATAATGATATAATTTACATAAGTCTTTAAAATCATAAATTCTTTGAAATATAAAGTTTAAACACACCTAGGATTCCCAAATTCCCAATTGAAAGGTTGTGAACCCTTTTCAGACCGATTGTGTTCAAATGGAGGAAATTCAAGACTACTGTTACCTTCCTGAGAAGTGGTAGACCATCAAAGATCACTCCAAAGCAGTAATAGTCTGCGAGGTTGCAAAAGTTCCCAGGGTAACTTCTAAGCAACTTTTAAGCAACTAAAGGTCTTTCTCACATTGGCCCACACTGTTCTCCAAAAAGAAAATAGCTTGCTAAAGATCATGTGGACAAGCCACTGCATTCAAGCTTAAGAATCTTATCCCATCTGTGAAACATGGTGGTGGTAGTATCATGGCTTGGGCCTGTTTTGCTGCATCTTGGCCAGGACAGCCTGCCATAATTGATGAAACAATAATTTCTGAATTATACCAGCAAATTCCAAAGGAAAACGTCAGGACACCCGTTTAAGAACAGAGTCTCAAGAGAACATGGGCATGCAGCAAGACAACAACCCCAGGCACGCAAGTCATTCTACCAAAGAATGTTTAAAGAAGAACAAAGTTAATGTTTTGGAATGGTTGAGTCAAATTACAGACCTTAATCCAATTAAAATGTTGCGGAAGAACCTAAGCAAGCAGTTCATATGAAGAGGTTCTGCTCTAAGGAAGTGGTTCTGCACTAAGGAATGGGCTAAAACTCCTACATGTTATTGTGCAGGACTGATCAGCATTTACAAAAAAACTTACTGCAGAAAAGGGGGTCACACCAGATAATGAAAGCAAAGATTCACATACTTTTGCAATGCACAGATATGTAACACTATATCATTTTTTTCAATAAATAAATGACAAAGCAAATATTTTTTCTCTCACTTTTCTAATTGGGTTCTCTTTGTCTACTTTCAGGACTTATATAAAAATCTGATGATGTTTTGGGCATATTTATGCAGAAATATAGAAAACTGTCAAGGGTTTACAAACTTTTAAGCAGCACTGTATGCCAAACTTACACTGCAAAGATGGCACAGAAACACTTGTGGTAGTTATATATTTTCGTGCAAATTGTTTCATGCTGCTCAGAGGTGGCATAAATGCATTTACACCGCAATTTTAGCAGTCACATATTTTTATTACAACAGAGGTGAGTTAGATCTAGTCTTTCAGCTCAGAGACTAGCTATGGCCTATGGCACACAAATTGGAAACACATCAAGTCTCATCTGATTGGTTGAATTCTACTGGATATCCAGTAGACGTGTCATGTTCTTTAACATTCTGCTTAGAAACAAAGATGCTGTTACACCAATCCCCTCATAGAAGAAGAAAGCTGCCGTGTTTACACCTGTGACAGTGAGCGCTTATTAGGATCAACTAAGCGCTGGATTTTTTAAAGTGTGATGTATGTGAAATATGTACAGTAAAGTTTGCGGCATAAAAAAAGCAAGTAATGGTAATACTTTAAGCTAATGTTGACCTTTAAATCAGAAAAGTAGTCATCATTTTTGCCTGATTGGATAGGCAGGGCTCTGATTATGCTATTTTAAACTGAACTGATAGCAGTTGTTCACATTTTTGAGGGTTCTGATTTTGGTGAGGAAGTCTGTTCCTGAATAAGGGATACTAGGGGCCTGTCCTTGGCCACTTCACATCCATGAGACTGCATTTTTGACAGAACCATTAAAACAAGCTGTCAGTCACAGCCTCCTGTGACAGGAAGTGTTAAAAGGTCATGACCCTGCATCTTACAAGCAGGAAAGCTCATCTGCCATCCGGACAGATGAGGTGTTTTCATCTTCACCTTGAGCAAGGACAGCAATTCAAGACTCTTCTGATTAAGTCGTTGCTCTTTAAAATAATACGAATGGAAAAGACAGAACAGAACAGAGACATTAAAATTACATTTGAAGGTCAAAAACAACCACAATCGCATTTGTAAATGCTAGTACACTAGTAATGTTACTTCGTCCTGATGTGTTCCACATAACATCAAATGGCTGTCTACCTGGAAAAAGGCAGTAAGTGTGTTTGACTGCGCTGTGCAGACAGATCGGCAGCTGACTTGAAGCAGTTGTCCAACTTGAGACGTCACTGTGACGTATGTCATCAAAGTACCGTAAGAGCGATTTAACTAAGACAACACAGCTGTTTCGAGACTAGACTTTCGTGTTCATTCTGATGTTCACAAATCTGTGTTTTTATAACAGGAAAAGCTCTTTTACTGTAGTCACAATGTTATATTGAGTCAAGTTTATCAAAAAACACAAAAAAAGTATACATTGACCCACTTTATTGGTATTTAAATAGTATAGGATTTGAACATTATTCTTGTACAGATGGTGTTTTATTCAACAGCGCATGAAAAGTGTTACTGTTGCTTCAGGAAGACATTTCTGAAACATCTGTGTGTTTGACAAGTATTGCATTTAATTCACTTCATCTGTGATAAAGTATGCAAACAGCATGCAAGCATTACAATGGGATGCAGAAAGTGTCCGACTTCATGTCTCCACTTTCAAATCCGCCCTTGACTGCAAGAGGCAACTCTCGCCGATCGGTCTGAAGTGGAACACACCTAATACTTCTTTATGAAGGTGTTTCACCACCATTTTCCTCCAACACAGCTTCCAACTTTCTAAGAATAGATTTATACAACTTTTGAATAGTCTCCAGTTGAATGCTGTCTATCAGAACATCTGCCAGTAGCTTCAGAGATGTTGGAGGAGGGAACTGGCTGTCTGGCTCTTCACTATTTTCTATAAAACTGCCCACAGTGGTTTGAAAATATTCAAGTCAGGTGACTGAGCTGCCAGGGTTCAGTTTCATCTTAGTGCTCAAACTGTCCAGGTTTCGCATTTTAGCACTGGTGTCGGATTAAGGTTGTAGCTTTTTCATGAATGTTGTCTTTGTGGAAACGGGGTCTTTAATGCAAATATCGAGGTTTGCTGTCACTTTTGCTGTAGTAGTTCTGTGCTGTTTGGATACAGTTCTTCTTCAAAGATCCTTATCATTCACTTTCAGATTTTACACGTTATTCTTCTTGGCTAATGGAAGTCTTGCCTGCTTTGTGTACACAATAATGATCATAAAGACTGTTGTTCTTAAAATACCAAACAATTTAGCTGTTAAAATTGCAGATGTGACTGCCAAACAGGCTTCCATTATTTACCCTTTTTGGAAGTCTGACAAGCCACTCATTTTACCAAGCGCTTGTGCTAAGCACTGCTGAATTGCTAAATTGATATATAAACAAGTGAATCTATACAATGAAAAATACAAATGCAATGCTTTTTCACTATAGCTTACACAAATAATATTAAGTCTAATAATAGTTGTTCATGTTATTTTGTCCAACCCCTGTAGGTAAAATGAGATGTTTGAAACACCACATAATGTTGAGATTGAAATGCGGAAGTATAATTTGAAACAGAGTTTTTTTTTTTTTCTTCTTACATTTTTGACCCTTATCAATATGCAGTGATACACTGACGTACTAAGTCAGTGTATGTAGTCACAAATTCAGAGAGCCAATCTCAAGTGGTCACCGGAGATGGAATTTGTAACGTCATGTGCCATGTCAGGTGTAAACAACAATCTGTTTCGCCTGACCACTTGTGATTGGATCACCCGAGACGGATGTTAATACCAGGTGTAAACAGGGCCTTGGGCTCTCATAGTCCAATCAGATCAGTGACTAGTTTAATGACTATGCATTGTTCAAAGCTATTTGGCCGCGTTTTTGTCCAGCTGTGTAATCAGGCATAGATTATTCAATAAACATTCTGGTTTTTGTAATGAGAGGTCTGAATTGTTTGAAAGGCTCATTCACAGAACTAAAATAGGTAGGTGAGAAAAGAGCCTCACAGGAACTGAAATAATACTAAAAACTCAAAAAACATCAGATCAGGTTGAAGCACCTGCAATATAACATATTCAAATCGAAATGAAAAACAATACACTGCCTTGGGATCATTCTTCCATTGTGGAAAAATCTGTTTATAAACTAGTATAAATGTTAGTTTTAAATGACCATTAGCCTTGCAGTGATAGATCTAAATGTGATTATCTGAAGCAAGAGTTGATAGTGTTAAGAAAAAGTCAAAATGACTAATGCTCTGTATGTGCATGTGTGGGCAAGGTGGGGAATTTAGGGCCAATACACTACCCAAAATCCATGTGCCGAAATGAAATCACCAGTGCTCCAGCCAATCCATACAATTCATTCAGAGACAGTCACAATCAATAAATAAACGGCACAAAGCGGTCCGAGAGGGGAAGACACAATAGATTACACAGGAAAAAAGATGATAGGGACACACTGACATGATGAAAGAGGAAAAGACGGAGAGCTTGAGACAAGGGAGTCATCAGCGCCGTTTCATTTTTTCCAGGAAATGTCTTCTTGGATGCCAAAGAAGGTAAAGATGGAGAGGCATCTGGAGAGAGGGGATGCATGTAGGAGTTTATGTGTATATGTGTGTTGTGTATAGGGACTGGAGATGAATGGAGGAGATTTCAACACTGATTTGGGACTGCAAACAATCCACACACACCGACAAAGAGGGGAAATCACGCAACAGTGTGCACACTTCCCTCCCTAGATCTTCTCTCAATCTTTCTTTCTCTTTGCGTCATCATCTCTTGTACGCTTGTGCGTTTGGCTAAGTAATGCAAGGCCGGGCATATACTGTGCGATTTGTGTGACTCTTTTTAACCTGGCCAAATTTTAGCTTTGTCATGCATTGTTTATCATGCAGTTTACAGGGGGAAGCGAGGAATAATTAGCCTCTCCCAACCAGTAATCAGGCGGTCGGGTGAATTTCTGATGTGTCAGAAATTTTGGTTGCCCCTCGTGAGGTTATCACACAGTTGAAGCAGAGCAACGAATCGATTGCCCTAAACCAAGGGTGTCCAAAGTCGGTCCTGGAGGGCCACTGTCCTACAGAGTTTGGATCCAACTTCCCTCAACACACTTTTGAAGTTTCTAGTATGCAAAGTAAGAGCATGATTTGCTGGTTCATGTGCGTCTAATTGAGGTTGGAGCTAAAGGTCCTTACTGGTCCACTTGGATCCAAAAACCCGAGGTCCGACCCGAGCGGTTTTGGGTCCAAAACTTCTACAAGTCCCTTGGACACGGGTCGTTTTTGGTTTTTGGTGCCTCAGGTCTCCGGTAATTAAAATAAATGTGCTTTTACTGAATGGACCCAATAAGACCAGAATTCTTTTAAACTATCCCGAATGCGCAGCCTACTTTTGCATTAATGTTAAGTTCATTTATTGAGAAACACATATAGAAAAGGAAAATCTACTCGCTTGTGGACCATACTAGCGAATCCATGATTTATTAGGCTGTCGATTTAACTTTTTAGCAAACTATCACATTTATTTTTCAAATCTGGTCACAACTGAAAGCTGAACTCAGAAATAACTTGTATTTATTAGGCGGGCAAAAATATTAAGTAATAATAAATAAGTAAATAAATAAAGGAAAGTAATGGAGCAGAGGACATATCAGTCAGCAGGACACCATGGATTTTTCCTGACTGACTGCAGAATAGCAGGCTGTACATACATCGATGGCATTTACGTTCTGGTCCAGTCAGGTTAAAAAATAACCGAAATGCTGTCAGGTCATACTCGGGTCTAGTTTCATCGAGTCTGTCTCAGGTCGGGTTTTTCATTTAAAAAATTAATTTTTGCACTTCGGGTTCAGGTAAGAAGTGATTCGGGTTGAGTATGGATTTTAGGACCAAAGAAGACCTAGGTGAAGCTAAACTCTGCAGGACATGGCCCTCCAGGGCCGAGTTTGAACCTAAACTCAGTGTTTTTACCCTCATTGCGCCTGCACAAAAAGTGTCTGTTAAAACTCAATGGGCTCAGGGGAGGCAAGAGGCAACACATGGCCATTGTATGATTGGGTAATTAGTTGACTAATCATGCCTGGTGTGATCATGTTGATACATTGTTCTCTTATATTCTATAATTTAGTTTTTGTTTTTGATAGCTGTCTTTTCATCCTCCTGTTCCATTCCTCTTCAATGCCCCAATGTTAACTTTCTCAGGTCTATCATACATTTTCCTGTCTTCGCATGAGGCTGCAAAAAGTAATTCAACAAATTGTTACAGTATGACAATCAAGACACTCAAACCAAATAAACATGGAACACAGAGTGTAACAGCTTGTATGTGATTGTGCAAGTGCATGTCTGTGCATCTGTTTGCATGTGCTCCACTTTCAGGTCAATCAATCAAGAGTAGTGTCATAAAAAATATGTGTTGTAGAGACACACAATAACCTTTCCATTATCATAAAACATGTATTCTTATCCTTGATGACGGCTCATTCTTTCTTTCTCACACACACAAACACAACTGCAACACACAGACACGTTCCCACAACTTATGATGTGCTGAAAGGATTTAAATCCCTACAGATGACTGGCCGGGAGGGAATGGGTGGGTGTGTCAGGAAGTGTTAGAAATTTTTGTGTGTTCCTGTAGTCCAGTCTTCCTTTCCCACTGCCGCACACATAAACTCATACACACAAAGTCACATACACACTTTCCAGGCAGAGGTAGGGTGTGATATGGATGATATGAGTCATTCACACATCCTGTCAATCACTCATATTTACCAAGTGAGGTTTGAGGACAAAAATGTACTCAGTTGCTGGTGTTGCTACTGTAAAAAGTTGCGAAGTTTAGTGTGTTGTATATATGATTAACTTTACATGAAAACAATAGAAGTCTGAGTCTAATGTTCTCATTCAGATAGCCAAGTAAATGTCTAATGTCTAATGTCAAATGGTCCTCACATAACATACACCTGCTATTTCAATCACTGTCATCATCTCAATTTCAAGAACACGCAGTCTCACGCACAATCTATGACACAATCTATAACCACTCCAAACCATAGACAAGCAGTACCACCCACTTCACCAGTATACAAACAGCTAGGATAAAAGTAACAAGACTTAAAACTAAATTGTATTTTTTATATATATTTACATTATTCCATCTTACAGTTTTATAACCACTAGGACCCATGTCTCAATACTTAGATCACTACTTCAAAATACTACACACAGTCAGTGCAACTGCAGTCTATGTGGGTTAAACTGTGGATCAGTTGCTGGCTTGGCTCAAAAAGCCTTCTATGACTACATGATTCATTACATGAATTCTTCTCTCACTCAGACAGAACTGCCATCCAAACTCTACCATCTACAGGCCAGTTAGCATATTTATATATTCCTTTCAAAACTGTTAAACTTAAAAGGATAGTTCACCCAAAAATAAAAATTCGGTCATTACAGAGCCTTGCGAAAGTATTCATACCTTTTATTTATTTATTTATTTATTCACATTTTGTTGTTGCTGTCTTTTGTTAAACTGCTTTAAATAACTTTTTTCCCCAACATAATTTTACACTGTGTACACCATAATGGCAAAGCTAAAAAAAAAAAAAAAAAAAAAAAAAAAAGAGTTTTAACATCTTTGAAAATGTATTAAAAATAAAAAACTAAAATTATTCCACTGCATAAATATTCATACTCTTATCTGGGACAGATATTTAGCTCAGGAGCATTCATATTGCTTGTAGATGTTACTACACTTTGAGTGAAGTTAACCTCTGGCAAATTCAATCAAATGGTTATGATTTGGAAAGACAAACATCTTAATAAAAGTTCTAACAGCTGAAAATGCATATCAGAGCAAAAACCAAGCCCTGAGGAAAAAAAATGCCTGTAGAGCTCAGAAACAGGATTGCATTAAGCCACAGTCCTGGGAAAGAATTCAGGATTGAAGCATTGAAGGTTCACAAAAGCATGTAGTCCCCGTTACCTTTAATAGAAGAAGTTTAAAACAACTAGGACTCTTCCTAGAGCTGGCTTCCTGGCCAAACTGATTGATGGAGAAGGGCTTTGGTTAGAGTGTAGTATGGAGTGCAGTATGGAGTACCTTAAGGCTCAGTACTACGGCCATTACTTCTTACACTTTACATGTTACCCTTGGGAGATTTAATCAGGAAACATGGTGTTAGCTTTCACTGTTATGCTGATGATACTCAGCTCTATATTTTTTTGTGGTCCGGCGAAACATATCAATTTGAAAAACAAATGGAATACATAGTTGATATAAACAAATTGGATGACAAGTCATTTCTTACTGCTAAATTCTGACAAAACAGAGGTGTTAATTATTGGACCTAAAACCTCTGCATTTAATAACCTAAAACACTGTCTAATACTTGATGTCAATTCCTCATCATCAGTTTGGAACCTGTGTGTGCTATTTGATTGCAATCTTTCCTTCGAAAACCACATTTCTATCATTTGCAAAAACACATTTTTCCATCTCAAAAATATATAAAAATTACAACCTATGCTCTCAATGTCAAATGCAGAAACATTTATTCATGCGTTCATGACCTCAAGGATAGATTATTTTAATGCTTATTAAACAAATTCCAGCTGGTCCAAAATCCAGCAGCTAGAGTTCTTACTAGAACCAGAAAGTATGACCATATTAGCCTGGTTCTGTCAACACTGCACTGGCTCCCTATTAAACATTTTATAGATTCTAAAATCTTGCTAATTACTTATAAAGCCCTCAATGGCTTAGATCCTCATTACTTGAGCAAGCTCTTATCACATTATAGTTCCTCACGTCCATTGCGTTCTCAAAACTCTGGCAATTTGATTATACCTAGAATCAACCGCAGGCAGCAGATCATTTTCATATTTAGTGCCCAAACTCTGGAACAATCTACCTAACACTGTTCGGGAGGTGGACACACTCTGTCAGTTTAAATCTAGATTAAAAACCCATCTCTTTAACCTGGTTTACACATAACACATTAACACATTTCTATAATTCAAATTCATTAAAGGATTGTTAGGCTGCATTAATTATATCAACCGGAACTGGGAACACTTCGTCAGAATCCAGTATCCAGTCCATATCCTGATCAGATGGTCACTGCAGTTTGGAAAACAAGCATCTAAAGGACCCTCAGACTGTGAGAAACAAGATTTTCTAGTCTGCTGAGCCTCAGTTCCAAGCATCATGTATGCAGGAAACCAGGCACTGCTCATCACCTGCAAAGTACCATCCGAAATGTAAAGTGTGCTGGTAGCAGCCTCATGCTGTGGGGTTGTTTTCAGCAGCGGGGACTGAGAGTGTTGTCAGAGTAGAAGAAAAGCTCAAACAG
Organism: Cirrhinus molitorella; assembly: GCA_033026305.1. Taxonomy (NCBI): domain Eukaryota; kingdom Metazoa; phylum Chordata; class Actinopteri; order Cypriniformes; family Cyprinidae; genus Cirrhinus; species Cirrhinus molitorella. The sequence goes on along the minus strand of CM065120.1, from coordinate 17,641,069 downwards.
CAAATAGCCTTAATAAAAACAGAGGTCCAGAGCATTCAAAACCTCAGACAGGGCAGAAGGTTCACTTTCCAACTGAACAATGACCCTAAGCACACAGCAAGAGTGGCTTATAGACAACTAGAGCCTGGGCTTGAACCCAATGAAACATTTCTGGGGAAACTTAAAAACGTGCGTCGGCCCCCATCCAACCTGACAGAGCTTGAGAGGTGAAGAGGTGAGGGGAAGAATGGCAGATAAAATGCTGATGTGCAAAACTTGTCGCATCATACCTGACTTGAGGCTGTAAAGGTACTTCAGCTGTGCTTACTTATTTCAGTTTATTTATATATATATATATATATATAAATAAACTATATATATATATATATAGTACCGCAGTGCCTGCATTACCACAAGAATGACTTGATTTGAGACCTATATGGAGTATTTTGTTAGTTTTACTTACCATTTTGAATGTGAAATGAACTGCTGTACTAAGCTTGGAAAGAAGCTTAGAAGAACTATGTGCAGAGTTGTGAAAAAGTGACCTAAGTAAAAAATAATTAAATAAATAATAATGATAATAAAAAAATACAAAGTAACCTGTAAAAGACAAAGTAACCATTTTGTTTACTGAATCTCCCTAAAAGTGTTGTGTTGTGCCATAAAACACTGTTTTGTTTAAGAATCAACACCAGCCTGACAATGCCTCATTCCAAGTGCCAACCAAAATCCTTGTGGACCTTCTCTAACCCATTTTGTTGATGTAAAGCTACATAGGCTGTTGAGTAGCGGTAGCCTGTTGGCATCAGTGCAAACCCAGGAAAAGGGCACAGCGGCTGCAAAGGGTGCTCGCAAGCACCCTTTTGAAACCTAAAAGGCTAAAATAGACACCCTACGATTTTGTGGACCATGTATATGTAGAGTCAACAGCCACTGCAAGTCCGCAAAACCATAAAAAACACATGAAGTGGGCCATTTGGGGCAGGGCCAATGCAGCTTTTTTGGGAACCAAAAGCAAACAAAAAAAAGTGTATATATACTTTTAAATATTAATTTTTGGTAAGCCAGGAAAATTGTTTTTACAGAAGTAGAATGATTGTTCTAGTTACAGAAAGCTACCCTAGAAAAAAATCTATTAGGAAACATTATGTTATTTTAAGGGTGTGACATTCTGAGCATGTTATTTTACTGTCTGGAAAAAAAAAGCTAAAAAAACAATTCTAGAAAATGTCATTTTGGTTTGCAAAAAAAAAAAAAAAAACTAAAAGGGAACCAAATACTAATATTAGGGGAGCGTGCCATTGTGTGAATGTGAGTTCAGACATGGGCTGTTTGTCCAATCAGTGTTAAATGAGGGAGTGGTCGCAAACTTTGAAAACAATCATATTCCTCTTAGCAATACATTAATGGTGAATAAATTACACATGTCAGCATTAATGTTTATTAGAGCTCTATTTGCTAGTCTTTTTAGACAAATGAGTTGAGAGAATGTGAGTGTAAGTATGTTTTTGTGTGTGTCTGGGAACCAAATTGTAAGTCCCTGTGCCCTAATAAATGAAAACCATTACATTTGCCATAAGGATGCCCGTCCCAATGATTTCCGAATGAGAGCGAAAGAGGGAGAATGTGTGAAAGGGAGAAAAAGAGGAAGGAAGAATGAGGTGATCTTGGAGGGAGAAATGGAAACAGTGTTTTATTTTCAAAAGAATGAGCCCACTGAGACATTTATCAGGAATGAATAGCCTATAAACACACAAACTCACACACATCCTCAGGGTTTGGGTTGAATCCACTATATGCTATTGTCAGCTTGTGTTTTCATATACGACAACTTAGAAAAATAACCTAAAGTTACAAGTCACACGAGTGTAGCTATAAGAGGTGAATAACTCTTATAATGTCAGGATATGTAAGTGTGCATGCAAGCGTGCACGTGTTTTGAGTATGTCTGATATGTGTGATAGATTATCGCAGCTGTATTGGTCAGTGTAAATCAACTATATATCACAAACTATATATCCTTCATCCATATTTATTCCAGATATACATTTAGTACACTCACAACCATACAAATATATTAATGTCTGAGAGACTTGGACTGATGACAAGGGAATATTTTGGTTTCTCTCTTTTCTATTTGAAAGGTGGAGCTATAATGCAAATACTGCACAATCAAGCAATTCTGTGGTTCTAAAACTTGAATTTCTTTAGGAGTACCAGTGGTTTTTAGAAGTAGTTTTTGACTTTTGAGTAAAATAAGATCTGTAAGAATAGATTTAGCTGTTTTGTTTTACAACAAATGAGAACTTTAAAACCATTGTGAGCTTTAAAAATGTAAGATTGCCAACAAATTGCTATGAGAACTACGACTGCAAGGATGTGATTTTACATACTCAGAGAATCAGACAACCATTGTAGTTCTTGCAAACATGTTAGAACTTAAAATTGGCAAACAAACAATGGTTTTAAATTTTGTATTTGAGGTATGAATGTGTGTGATTTATGATATAGAATGAAAACTTGAACGACTGTAATTTTCACCGCAGACCTGCATCTTGTCAAGCAACTGTCAGTGAGATGAATGGGAATACTTACAGACATTTTTGGTCCTACATATACATAAGTGGAAAAATGCCAAAATAAAAGAACATAATCAATCAATTTTACTGAAAATGTCCAAAAATGAGAGTACCATTGTGACTACAATACCATTAATTGATGTAAGAAGCAGGCAGACAATTTATCACATGCAATGAACAAACAGAGTCAAAGCTAAAAAAGATTTGGGTTATAATCTATAAAATGGTGTCACGTGAGACTGTATTAAATGCAACATTATGTTAAATGTGACTGTATCTGATTTAGCAGAAATTGCATTTGTTCTGCTAGTATTACAGATGGTGAATAAATGCACTCAAATGCGTGCGCACACACACATACATGCACAGACTTCTGCTTGTGGTTTAGTTCATTATCTTTCAAGTTCTCAGCATTTCAAAGCCTGTGTGTGTATGAGAACATATAAATAATAGGAAGTCAAGCTGTGAGTTTTCAGAAAAACTAAGTTGAAAGCAAAGCAGAGCGTGTTTACAAGGCTACACATCATTACATGCTAAACTAAATGACTGTATTTAGTCTAATAATCAACATACATTAATCGTACCACCACCAATCTCTTTTTTGGCTGTATCTCTATTTACTTTCCTCATTCTTCCTCACACTTGCACTCATACACATACACACACACAGCATGCACACTGACCTCTTCAATGTCCATAGTTTTATTCCTTATGATCGTGGAATGCTGAGCTGTGTTTCTCTCTCATTACCCTAATTACTCTTTAACTCTTTTCATTATTCATCAGTCCTCCTTAATTATTCATGATTTAACATTCAAGTCCATGCACCCTGTATTCAGCCTATTAGTAAGATATTCCCTCAGGGGGTCTGTGTGTGCGTTTATAGAGCAAACATCTATGGAAAATTAAAGTTAAATATATAATATCAGATGGCAAAATAAATGACACTGATTTGCGATAACAAGGCTGAAAAGAACTGAAATAATTGAAGTTGGCAGCTTTATTGGAAGCATCTGATATCTCACTGTTCACACACACACACCTAAGCATGACTGGGTAATATATTAGAATATCAGTTTTCAGATTAAGCAAAATAAGGACTGTGGTTATTACATTAAAAGACCTTTGTTTTACAACATAAATTAAGTCATAATTCAGTTATATCTAAGGACTTTAACAGTTGCCTAATTCATCAAGCACACAATCACACATCGGAATGGTAGATTTAGTCCTTAACTTGGGTAGTAACTTAATATTGTGCATTTTTAAAAGCACAACAGCGTCAAAGTTTGCATTTGACTGTGTTGTTTATGTTGTAGAACAAAATATGAAAGTCTTTAAGAAATTACAGCATCATTGTACTTGAAAATAGAAAACTGTCATTCTAAAAAAAAAAAAAACATTCTAAAGAAACCAATGCCTCAAAAATCTTAGGTAAGGGCTACAAACTGAACAGCTCTAATAAAACTTCAATAATGCTGTTAAAGTTTAAATTATTTCCGTGAATCAGTTAAAATTGTATGAATTGATTCAAAACATTGTCAGTAAAAAATAAGCTTTTCATATGCAGTATGAAATATGTGGTGGGTATGTAGATATTGCCATATTTATTCATTTAGCAGACACAAATCACTAAAGGCTGGAATACATAACATGACTTTTATAACCTGAACATATTTTAAAATGCTAGGCATTATACACATACCAATTTTGTAAATTGTCACAGCTATTTAGTGTATAATGGCCATTTTTTTCACTGGCGATTAAACACTACCAGACTTAAGGTGATGACACACAGGGCAACTTTTTGAACAATTTTGCTGGGCGATGATGCTTGGGCGCGTTCCCATTGAGAATGGGAAACAAATTTCTATCTGGATACTTTAGATCATTTGTGTGCCCTGTGTCTCATCTGGTTTCCCATTGACAGCAACATGCCCAGTGTATCATCACCTTTAAAGTCGTTCCGATCACAACAAACTCATGCAGAAACGTGTGCCTTGTTGCTAGACTTTCTGACTTTCTGCAACTAGCAGCAACTTCTCCCAACTGTAAACCAGGGCAAATCTGTAAATCAGAGGAAGCGTGTAGTGTATTACAACCATTAAAAATATAATTCTACCTTCAGTTTATTTAGTGAAAACAATGTGGAAAGCATTGCTTGTTTTTAACTAGATTTTACTGCACCTTCTTGCTTTAAAAAAATTTTTGTCTGCTTGGCTGTGTGGTTGAAATTATGCCTCCTCTGGCTAAAATCACCCAAGCCATTTCAGAGAAAATACACAAATATGTAAATATTGAATTGCTAAAAGGCAGAAAATTATCAAGATATAATTTATTTAGCTATATCGACCAGCCCCGCTCACAAATACACACACATATACACTTAACGTAAATATGACATACTAAATTATTAGTTTAGTACTTACATTTTTCACATTCTGTCTTTTCTTATCAGGGTGCAGCACAAACATTTGACTGGCCAGTAGGATCAGCCTGCATAAACACAAACTGAGGAATTCTCAATGTCTGAGTTCACCTCAAGAGTACTGGTCCTCAGGGACGGCCTTATCTTTCCTCATATCTGAACAGAGTTTCTACAGTTTACAGTCAAGTTAATCTTCCCAGAACACAGAAAGAAAAAGAACTAAAAGAAAAATGGAACAGATAAGCAATCAATATAAAGAGTAGTAATATCTCACTTTCTATCAATTTTATTTTCAGGTGAGACTTATCATCTCCTCACCTTTTCTATACAGTAGCCATTTGCAAAATAATTTAAAACCATGCACAAACAGAAGAATAATGCAGCTACTTTATATGAGGGAAAACCATTGGTCCCCTATAAAAGTCCCACAAAGAAGCAATGAAGAAAATGTTTACTACTTAGCAGTGACTTTTAATGTGTACGAGAGAATAATCTTGTGGTCATTGTTCAGTGCGAAAGGGTACCTAGGTTAAAGTTCCATTCTAAAAGGTTTTGTGCTTTTTTAAAACCAAGCAAATTTGCAATTAAATGACAGCCAGTGATTACAATGTATTTTTAGTTGTCTGGGAAAAGCAGCTTTAACATTTTGTTCCATGGGAAAAAAAATCATGAGAGATGAAAATGTAGGTGATGACAAAATTTTAAAGGGGTAGGGTTACCTAAAAATAAAAAATACCCCATGAATTACTCACCCTCAAGCCATCCAAGGTGTATATGGAGTTATATTCAAAAATGTCCTGGCTCTTCCAAGCGTTAGAATGACAATGAATCATTGAATATGAAAAGTGCATCTATCCATGATAAAAAGTACTCTATTTGGCTCTGAGGGGTTATTAAAGGCATTCTGAAGCAAATTGATATGGCTGTGTTAGAAAAATATCCATATTTACAACTTTATAAACAGTAATCTATAATTCCTGCTAACTGTTCACTGGAGAGTTGCGTTTCAGCAGATGACGTTGTATGTAGGCTAAGGTGACCATATGTCCTCCTTTCCCCGGACATGTCCGCTTTTTGGATTTAGAAAATTGTGCCCGCCCGGGATTTCTTAATTGCCCAAAATGCCTGGGATTCGGCTTTTGTTTTCTACAGTCACCATTCACTGTGTGCGTTTTTTGTATTAAAGCCTTGTGCAGGACTGTTTTCTTATCCCGCTCCCTCAAACATTCTAATATTGAATATAATTTTTGCGCATCATGGAGTTGCTATCAATATGCGGAGAATTTTATTTGCTTTAGATGCAGCTCATGTAGAAAGTATCCACTTTTTTCCATGGAATTTTAAACTGTTTGCGGCGAGTTGATTTTCTCTCTGCGTTAAAAGTTTGAAATATTGCATAAATTCCATTTTACTGAAATGCTGTATTGCATTCTACCTGTGATAAAACTGTGGTAGATATTAGTTTTGTGAAGGATGGCCACTGTGGTAGGAAGCTTTTTAGCTGTGTTTATGATCAATTTGCATAATTGTGACAGTAAAATATGTAGTTTTGGTATAGAAATTACATATTTTGATGCCAAAACTTCCTACGTCCTCTTTTTTGACAACTAAAATATGGTAACCCTAACGTAGGCATAACATAAGCAAGAACCAAGTTTTGTTTACAGCAAAGGAAAACCAGTCTCCTCTTAAATTATACAAATGTTCGTTTTGTACTTCTAATTCATGACCGTAGTTTTTTTTTTTGCTTTCTCCTCTGCACTTCTGCATTCATCACCTATGTCCTACTACATCATCCGCAAAAAAGCCCCTCTCTTGTGAACGTGTGTGTGACTGTTAGCGGAAGTGAGATTACAGTTTATAAAGTTTTAAATATGATATTTTCTTACACAAATGCATTGCTTTACTTTAGGAGGCCTTTATTAACCCTCTGGAGATGTGTGGAGTACTTTTTTGATGGATGGATGTACTTTTTAGGGCTTCAAAATCTTGTCCACCATTCACTGCCATTATAAAGTTTGGAGAAGCCAGGACATTTTTTTAACTCTGTAATGCTATAACTCTGTATTTCTTAGGAAAAAGTCATATACACCTAGGTGGCTTGAGACTGAGTAATTTTTGGGGTCATTTTTATTTTTGGGTGAGCTATCCCTTTAAGTAAGTTATTTTTGGAAGGTGTAACTCCATTACACAGTAACTAACTGTCAAACACTGATATACAGAGAACAAGAGATAAACAACACATGAACATCACTTCTTAACTCACAAGATTGAGATACTCTCTTTCATGTCATAGGATCTGCCTACCTCTGTTTTTCCTTTTACAGAGCCCTCCTTGTCTCTTGTTTTCCAGCCACCTCATGCTGTGCTGTCAAATTCCAGAGACTCAATTAACCTTCAGAGACTCAAGCATTTATATTGATTGTATTATTTTGCCTTTAAACTTGTTTTAATGCTATAAAACATGACTTTCTGAACAAGTCTTCCCATCAACCATTTCAGAGCAGCCATCTTACAGTCCATCCTAAAATATTCCTCAAGGATTCCCTTTAAATTATTTAAAAATGCCACAAATGCACAAATTGTACATGGCCTGTACACAAGTCTGAAACCTTTCTATGTTCATCTCAGAGCAGCTCTCTAACACAATAAAACATTTAATTGGGCTGCACTGAAAATTAGGTGAAATTGTTTATTAATGTTTTTATTGAAAGGGCCAAGGGGCCAAGGATTGGCTTGTTAGCATGGTCCTGTTAGACCCTGCTGTTAGGTTGTTGTAACTATACAATTTTGGCTGCAGCAAGCATGTTTTTCTTTAACATCAATAAAAAAACTGTGGGGGAAAATGTTATACGTTATATAATGTTATACATTCAATTGATCAAAAGACTTTTGCATTGTTATAAAAAAATCAATTTAAAGGACTAGTTTGCTTCCAGAATAAAATAATTAAATAATACTCACCCGTGTCCTCCAAAAAGCCCATGTCTTTCTTTCTTCAGTCGGAAAGAGATTTTGAGGAAGGTTTTTGAAGAAAACATTCCAGGATTTTCCTCTATATAGTGAACTTCAAGGGGCTGAAGGTCCAATTGCAGTTTCAATGCAGTTTCAAAGGGCTCTACACAATCCCAGTCGAAAAATAAGCATCTTTTCTTGTAAAATAATCTGTAATTTTCTAAAAAAAAAAAATAACTTTTTAACCACAAATGCTCGTCTTGCACTAGATATTGCAATTGTGTAATTACGTTAGAATAGTTATGCATGGTTTGTTCTTTTATCTGTGTACTCTGGTTCAAAAAGCTCCATCTCATTTTCTCCGCCAACTGCAAAATCGTACAACATTGTTGTTTTACTTTTTTTTGTAAAGGGTGTTTGACTTTCTTTGCACATTCGCTTTGTAAACACTTGTTACTTCCACCTTTCCAACGTGACTATGTAATGTATTAGTGTTGAGCATGAGCATGATAAGATGAAACTTTTTTACTTACTGTTCATCAAAGTATTCTAAAATGGTATAAGAGTTTGGACAAACGCAACTGTTTCTTAAGCACCAAATCAGCATATTTCTAAAGGGTCATGTGACACAGAAGATTGCTAAGAATTTGGGTTTGCAATCATCTCAGGAATACATTTTTAAATAATTTAGTTACTGTCAACTGTATTTTTATCAAATAAATGGGTAACACTTTATAATAACTACACACTATGAACCTTAAGCATTAGTAAATAGTCAATTCATCATTTATACATAATTATCTCTACATTAATAGCGGTAGTAAGCAGTTTATAAATGCAGCTATAAATACTTTGTTCTTGATTTTTAAACATATCTATAATGTGTTTAATAATTGTATTTTCATACTTTATTAATTATCAGTTTAGCATTTCTAAATTAAGTATTACATTATTTACAAATCACTTATTTAGTTGTCATCAGTGGTTTACAAGATCATTTAGAAAGTGCAAGTAAATGAATAATGAACTATTTAAATGTACTTTTATACATATTATTTAGAAATATAGTAATAGTGTGTTAATAAATGCTTTATTAACACATATTCCTACTGTAATTCATGATTAATTCAAGTAGTTATAACACATGTAGTAGCTGTCAGTTAAAGTTTTTGTGAGCTCATGTAAAGTGAAAACTATTTATACCTTGTAAAGCTTATACAAAGGAGATTTAAAGCTCAGGTATCTTCTAAAGAGAAAAAAGAAAACAAACAGAGTAATACAGAACACTCTCTCACACACACACACACACACACACACACACACACACACACATATATATATATATATATATATAAGCTAGATATTTTGGTGTAGGAAGAAGGTTTTCTTGTTTTAGTTTTATGAAAATTCAGACTCACAATTAGTTGAAACAGAAAATCAAATACTGTATATTTAATGATAAAAAAAATCTTAATATCAGATTTCAGAGGTTTAGGTTCATGTTACTGCTAAGTTATGTTTTCTGGAGGTCTACAGGACTTTATAATTTTCTATCTATGACATTGCACAGTTTTTGTTTTTCATTTTATAACATAATGTTCTGTATCAGCCTGTTCATTAAAGTTTTACGAGGTATAAAAAGTCTTCAGTTTAGATGAGTTCACAAAAATAGATAACTGAAAACTACTAAATGTTTTATACCAACCTGAATTAATCATGAATTACAGTAAGAGCATGTGTTAATAAAGCATTTATTAACACACTGAGTAACTATTATTGTATGTGTAAATAATATGTATAAATGTGTTTTTAAAGTATATTAATCATTTAGTTACACTTTCTAAATGATCTTATGAACCTCTGACAACTCCTAAATAACTGGCCTGTTAATAATATAATACTCAATTTAGAAATGATTAATCAATCATTCATACATTACGAAAACACAGTTATTAAAAACATTCTAGATATGAACAAAACATTTATAGCTACATTTATAAACTGATGTTCATAATGATTTATAAATGATGAATTGACTATTTACTAATGCTTAACTAATGGTTCATAGTGTGTAATGATTATAAAGTGTTACCAATAAATGCAGCATAAGAGATTTCTTTTAAAGCAGTAGTGTTAGTAGGCAGCGTGTTGTGTGACGTTAGCATGCTGGGAGTTCCAAACTGTAAATATTTTCTAGCCAAATGTATTGCTATGATCCATTTCAGAACATTAGCTGCTGTTGTTTTGTGTTGTTTAACCCATATTTTATGAAACATAAGTGTTTTTTGATTGCTTCAAACAAGTAATGCGCTTTTCCAACAGTGAGTGTCTGGGGATTAAAAGTGAATTTTTATAAAGCAAACACACTCACACACACTCATATATTAAGCCGTTAACGGTTCTAGTTCTGGGAACAAGGGCCCTAAATACTTCTAACAAGGGCTTAAATTCTTCAAACTCAAAGCCATGTCATATTAGTTTTAGATATTTTCCTTCTAAAACCACCTCACACACTCCAACACAGACATTGGACTTAATGGTTTTTGTTCATGCCTACTGGGTCTGTGGTTAGCCACAAGCCAATCAACGAATCAATGTAGTGCTGCCTCATAAGACAGACTGACAGACACACACCATTTTAACTGCACTGTTCAAGATAGCACAGACACACTGATTTCCTTATATATAAATGGTCTTTACATTAAATTATTTAGTCTATATTGAAAATATTAAGAACATATTAAGAACGCATTACAGAATATTGAAAATAACATAAGGAATTGTTACTTTTATACAGTATATTGAAAGCAACAAAGTCAGATAAAAGCTTACAAATACAGTTGTGGTCAAAAGTTTACATAAACCCTACATCTGCAAAATGTTGATTATTTTACCAAAATAAGAGGGATCATACAAAATGATCATGTTATTGTTTATTTAGTACTGAGCGGAATAAGATATTTCACATAAAAGACGTTGACATATTGTCCACTGATGGAAATAATAGTTGAATTTATAAAAATGCCCCTGCTTAAAGGTTTACATACACTTGATTCTTAATACTGTGTTGTTACCTGATTGATCCACGGCTGTGGGTTTTTTTTTTTGTTTGTTTTTTTTTTTGGTTTGTTTGTTTGTTTGTTTGTTTTTAGTGGTAGTTGTCCTGAACAGTTAAACTGCCCGCTGTTCTTAAGAAAAATCCTTCAGGTCCACAAATTCTATGCTTTTTCAGTATTTTTGTTTATTTGAATACTTTCAAACAATGACTCTATTATAGAAGGTTCGACAACTCACTGATGTTCCAGAAGGAAAATGATGCATTAAGAGCCAGGGGTGTAAACTTTTGAACAGAATGAAGATGTGTACATTTTTCTTATTTTACCTAAATACCTTTGTTTTTTTTTAGTGCTGCTCTTCAGTACTGTTCAGTATTAAGAATCAAGCATATGTAAACTTCCCTCTTGTTTTGGTAAAATAATTAACATTTATTATATTTACATTTATACATGTATAGCAAAACTGAGCATTAAGTAAAAAAAAAATATATATATATATATCATGCATGTATTGTAGTATCCTGAAAAATGTACACATTTTTTTCCCATATGAGAAATGTATCATTTAATATTATATTTTCCAGTATATACCTATACATTTCGCGTATGCATTTGTATTGAACATCCTAAACAATGATACACAAATTCATCATTACAAATTTATATATACACACAATTATAAAGAGTGGGTTAAATGTAAACATATGGTTGACTAGTATGAAATAGTTTTAATCAAAATCCAGCTTCAGTAATTCTTTTGTCTCTGTCACACACACAGAGAATTAAAGTATGGAACCAACAATCATTTCCATATTTATACCTTAAGAGTTTAAATCAAACATGTTTTTTTCTGTCTCTCTTTCTTTACTCTTTAAAAATAAAAACAACCAGTTTTAAAAATCATAGGCACAATCACTGCAGCTTGTCTGCATAGTTTCAGCAATTATTGAAGAAAATATGAAGAGAGATGGGGAGAGAGTTTTTGATACACACCTGCAGTCAGTGTTTGGATCCAATAAATGTCTAATTTTGATTAATGAGTTATTCAAATGGTTCTGAGTTTTGGATCTGTAGCTAAATGCAAATAACCCGCACAAGCACATCCATCATTAGCTTAAAGAGCATTATTCAAAACAATGATCTTTGAAAGTGCTTTGTACATGTGTCCCCTATGTCCTGTTTTGATACCATGAACTTAAATGAAGTTGATCAAATGTGACCATAGGGTCAGGGCCAAAGGAGGCCAGCAAGTGCACGCGTGTGAACTTGCACGTATATGGGCATGGATTTCAGCATACCAGAATTGTAATTATTATTTATTTTCTGATTCCTCATACACACATACATAGAGATCTTAACCTTGTTAGGTGACATTAAGTGTAAGAGCCTGGGCTAAACTGAGGAGTTTAGATCATTGTCGCCATCTAGTGGATATTAGGAGCTCTTATCAGTCTATTTTTTTTTTTTTTTAAGAAACTGGGTGGTCATTTACAATGAAATCTATGTATGTCAAACAGAAATGCTTTTAATTATTTCTGAGGGTTTGTTTTCGGGCCTCTTTTTACATGGTAGATAAAGTGTTACAGTTGTTTTGTGAGTAAAGAGGCCCCTTTTAAAACTGTTCTCATGGTTAATGGTGTTTAATCGTTATGCTATTATGAGCTAAAGTGTCAAAAACTATGTCATACGGTGATTTTTTTCATGAATGAGGCTGTTATTGCTAAAATATGGGATTGCATATGCTATGTGTTACCCTTCCGATGGTTAACATGATTTTTGCTAAATTGTGCTGGTCATTTATGGTCATTAACTGGTCCAACATGATTTAAATGCTGGATTACAAGCTGGTATTAGCAAGGCAGACTTAAAATTCATTAGAGCTGAAAGACCACATTGGACCAGTAACAAACCAGCTACAATGTTCCAAAACCCTGACCATTATATGGCATGTTTTTCCAACAGGGATATAGACATAATTTGACCAAATTCTAAATTTCTACTACCCTTCATAGCAGAAAATTATTCTACATTTTTTTTTTTTTTTTGTAGCACTTATAATCTTTAAATCACTGTCAACCTTTTTCTGAAAGGCTGTCCCACTTACATATAAAAAAAACACAGTTTGCAGTTTATATGCATTTAAAAGTCTATTATTATCACACTGAAATAACATTTAACACTGTGTAGGTAAATTTATATTTCAGAGATCACAGAAATCCGAAAGGATATAAACCTCTATCACAAATCTATCCAAAACAGTTCCAATTTTCAAAATATATTACATAAAAAAATATTTAACCTATTAAAAATATTACAGTCTTCAATCTGAACATCCATGAAATGACTGTTTCTGAAAACAAATCACTAAAATAATTATTATTTTAAAATTAAAGTCTTAAAACTGAAGAAAAAACATTTTCTTAAACCAATAAAACTTGGCAACACAACGTTCAGACTTTTGGATCTTTCTTTGCAATTACTGTGTGTTCTTGGGGTAAGGTTCTAGATTTGAGTTTTGTCTTTGTTTGTGTGAGCAGACTTGGATCATGTTCCTGAAACTAGTATGGCTTGTTTAATTTGTGGAATTTGTAAATTAGTGTGTAAACAGAGGCCCAGTTTACAGAGCTAGGCCCAATATGAGGAAGGAGGGGGAGAGGAGCAGTTGAAATGGAAGGAGTTTGTAGTCTGAAAGCTTTTCCTCAGACACACTCACTTACTTTCACTAGGTCAAGACGGGACAGGACACGTTTCTGCAAACACGACACACACAAGTCATCCATTAATCATGGAAGATCCATTCAAGAGTCAGTCACTGCCTGAGAATGAGAGTGAGACAGGGAGAGAGGGGAAGACGATCCAATGCATTAAAAAAAATTACAGACACAGATGGGTATGTAATCAGTGTGTGTAAGTTTTGTATTTGTCATTCAAACAAGATCTTAACTGCAGAGAAATAAGAAAAAACACACACTGCTACTGGTTTTGGTCACCTCACCAAACAACATAACACAAACCAGGTGCCTGTGTCTGTCCTTCTCTCTCTCTCAGTGGCACCTTTAACCCAAAACATCTGCTTGCAGTCTTATTTTGTAAGGCTTAGACTGTAGTGAGTTATAAATTGAAACAGGCAAAAAAAAAATCTAAGCATAAAATCAAGTGATAAACCATTAAACAGTCTTAGAGCTTTACACTTTGAAGATTATTTCACAGTTTTGATCTGTCAGAATCTGAGTCGGGGTGTGTGAGCCAATTTCCCCTATTTTCCTGAAATATCTGGAAAGCTCAGCGCCAACAAGTGGGGGTCCTAATGAGAAAACATTGATTTTCTACAGGAAATGGAACAGAGGAGATTAAATGTTTTTTTCCACCAGCGATGTTTGCACGTTCCTTCACACACCACAAAGTTCTTCTCCACTGCCAAACATTTTATCTATCAACAGGAGAGCCGTTGACTGATTTATACCAGTGTACTGAACCACCCCACCACCACGCCAAATAAAACCACAGCAAATAATTACTATTATAAAATCCAACAACAGACATGATATAGTACAAACGTCTTCCATTTTTTGCAAGAACATGCAGGAATGAGGATAGTGAGAGTTATCAAAACCCGTCACGGAAATGAGCCTGTTGTGCAAAGAGCTCGAGAGTCCTCTTGTGTTTGCCAGACGTTTTTAAAAAGCACTTAGCGTTGGAAAAATTAAAATGTTAATGGATTCACTGGCAGAGATTGTGCCTAAAACTGTTAAAAACCTGTTAGCAAGTGTCCAATTACAACAGTGGTGTTATTAATTTGACATAAATCAGAAACCAAGTAAAAACAGACATGAGAACACAGCATGACAATTTTAGACACTATATTTGCTATGTTATTTGTAGGTCAGTATTCACCAGAGATGATGCTTCATGCAATAACATGCAATAATGTGTAATCTCCAGATGTAAATCTTATTAGCAAATGTGTTTTGTCCAAATGCATACCACTATCTGGGCTTGTGTCAAATAGTATCCACATCTCTTGTCATCCATGTCAGCAAATAACTGCTGAATTTGAGCATTTTGGAGTTAGTTCCATATGAAAACATGCAATAAGCTACAACTCATAAATATAGCTGCAAGCAGAGATAATGGGCCACACCACTATGGTGCCATCTGCATATGGTTGCTCTATAGTACAATAATACAGTTCTAAAATATGATACTAATACTATAATACAATACATATATAGGTAAATGCAAATAAGTAGGTTATAAAAGAGGACAATTTCAAAGTCTATTGAAGTTTTTTGCTTACGCATGTTGGCCACAATTATTGGCACTCCTAGAAATTCATATGGGTAAAATATCTTTTTAGCACACCAGGGCGACTAGGAGCATGAACTTGTCCATCCATGACTTCCTGTTCCACAGGATTATAAATATGAGGAACGCAAGAGCCAAATTCCTATAATCATCCATTACAAGGAGTAAAACCAAAGAATATAGTTCTGAAGTGCAAAACGTTTGTTTAGCTTCACAAAATAGAAAGTGGCTGTAAATTGGCATTCAATATCTCCATTTCCACCATCAGGGCAATAATTAAGAAGTTCCAATCAACTAAAGATGTTACAAATCTACCTGGAAAGAGGATGCGTGTCTATATCGTCTTAGTTCCCAGTAAGGAGGAGAGTTTGAGTGGCCAAAGACTCTCCAAGGATCACAGCTGGAGAACTGCAGAGATTAGTTGTGTCTTGGGGTCAGAAACTCTAAAAAATATCAAACAGCTCTTACATCATCACATGTTGTTTGGGAGGGTTTCAAGGAAAATCTTACGTTGCTCATCCAAAAACAAACCACAGCATTTTCAGTTGTCAGACACGACTGGACTGGCTTCTACGGTCAGATGAAACTAAAAAACTGAACACAAAAATGAAGCTTCTGCCATGGCCTGCCCAATTCCCTGACCTGAACCATAGAAAATAAATTGGGTTGAACTGAAGAGAAGAAGCACCAGCTGGGAATCTGGGGGATCTGGAGAGATTCTTTATGATAATTCATCAGGCATTAGGAGAAAACTCAGAAAAGGGACTTTGCAATAACTGGTTGCCAATAATTGTGGCCAATGTGAACTAGAGGGAAAAAAATGTTTCATAAAGAGATTTTCCCCACACTTTCTATTGTTTCATTTTAATAACAAGTTAGAGTTATGTGTTTTTTTTTTTTTGGTTTTTTGTTTTTTTTTAAATAAAAGATCAAAAGGATAAACCATACAGATTTATTTTCACATCCACCGTTGCTCATATTTACCAAGGGTGCCAATATTATTGGAGGGCACTGTACATTACACTGTACACTGTACATTAGCCCAAAAATATTCTACCAGATGTTAGCCTAGCCATTTTACCAGGCAGTATATACTTATATGGTTACTGTTACAGGATTTTCGTAATATTAAGATATAATATAAATATATCTTTATTTATGGTGTTGCTGTCATTGCATAGTTATTTGTTATGTTATTGTTTTTTTTTTTGTTTGTTTTTTTTTTAAATGTATTGATTATCAACAATATTTAGATTTGTACATTAAAGGCTGATGTGTGTCTCATTAAAAACAAAAAAAAATAAACATAATTATTAATTATCTTATCATTACGGTTATTTTTTTAGGTCAGACACATTACCCAAGGTTGTTTCATTGGCACTGTAAATAGCCTTGCAACAAAACATCAGCTAAATAACTAATTAGCATTTTAGCAGAAATTAGAATTCCATAAATCTTACTAAATTCACTAAGCAACTCATCCGGCAATTAAGACTCCATATGCAATAAACTTGTTATTAAACAAGAATAAGGTATGTAGGATCTTGTCATATATCGGGTGTTTGAAAAGCACAGCTTTTCAAATATACAAAAATCTCCAGTAAAGCAAAAAACAGATGCACTGGGATCTCCGAGACATAAATTTCCCCTGGTGAATGTTTTGTCTCATAACTTCTAGCTGGTAACATAATCCACCCTATTAAATAATCATTCTTTATTTTTGTGGACAAAACCTATGACTTGCAATATATCCTGCATCTCTTCTCAAATTCTGCTTTGGGTTTCTGTAACAAGCTTTGGAAAAAGACTGAATAAGCTCTATTGGACTAGAGAGCAGATACAGAGAGGGTTGTGTGTGTATATGATTTTACAGCGTATTCAGTTGCTGCTTCTTGCACTGGACAGAATATGTCTTTAGCATCTATTTTTGGAACATCAGTATGCCGCACACACAATTGCTGATTGTGTGCTGCTGATCCTCCAGACAGATGAGGTTGAATTTATCTTTGTGAAGAGTAGATACTTATATTTTCTGCTGACACTTAAGTTTGGCAGCGGATTGTACTTTATTCCTACCCTGTGGATATTCACAAGATTATTTTGAGTTCCAGAACTGTCTTGATGGCCTGTGTAGAATTTACTTTTAAAATATGCAAAAGCCTTAAAGTAAAAGAAAAATCTTGCAAAACCATATACTCAATATGTCTACCTTATGAGTCTGTTTTATACGGTTTTAAATATCTTTTTGAATGTGATCAAAGGGATACTTCACCCAAAAATTTTAATTATATTAACCCTTTAACTGCCATTAACAGCCTTCTTGAATAGCTAATGGCAGTTAAAGGGTTAAAAATGTCCTGGCTGTTCCAAGCAGAATGGCTGTTGAGATTTTGAAGTCAAATAAAGTGCATCTATTCATCATTTAAAAAAAAAAAAAGTGCTCCACACAGCTAATAAAGGTCTTCTGAAGCAAGTCAATGCGTTTGTGTAAGAAATATACTCATATTTAAACTTTAACCAATTGTCGCACAAGTCTTCGCGAGAGAGTGTCGTTCCAGCAGATGACGTAGAATGTAGGCGAACATGGTGATGAATGTGGAAGTGCAGTTTAGAGAGCAAAACAAAACAACAGTCACAAATTAGAAGTACAAACAAGGATTTGTAAAGAAAAATGATGGAGGATCTTGATATAAGCCAAGAGGAGAGTGGTTTTCCTTTGCTGTAAACAGAACGTGGTTCTCACAAGCAAGGGTGTAACTTTGGTTTGAGAAGTGGGGGGTACACAAAATGGGGGGAAATTTTTCAATTTGAATTCCATACACCCAGGGGCGAATTAAGGTGGGATTTATTTTTATTTATTTTTTTCAAAAGGGATTTTGAAAAGTGGGGGGACATGTCACAAGACTAGCATATTCTCATCTGAGTTTACACTACACCTACATCCTGCATCATCAGCTGGAATGCAACTCTCTGGTGTACATGTGTACAACAGTTAGCAGAAGCTAGAAATATGTTTTATAAAGTTTTAAATATGGATATTTTAAAGGGGTCCTATTATGCTTTTTCACTTTTTGAACTTTGGTCAGTGTGGTGTGTATGCTTATGCATAAAAAAAGATCTACAAAGTTACAAATCTCAAAGTCCACTCCAAAGGGAAATATTTAATTTTTAAAAAATCCCTTTTCAAGAACTACAACGAAACGGCTCATTAGAACTACAAGCTTTGTCTTCCAGATGTTATGATGTCATAACACAGTCCATCAGAATATGTTAAAATAAACCCCGCTTACTGATATTCGAATGGTTGCGATGCAGCACGGAGAGCCATAACCGCAGAAGTGTGCAGTGTGTCTTAAGAGATTTATTCATTACACAGTGTAGATAGCTTATACTTACTTATAACGTGAGTGTTTTTTTTTTAAATGCATATACTTGCACTAGACTAGGCCAATCAGTGATGTTATTTGATAATGTTAATGTTCTTTGCTCGTTTTCTGTAGCTGCTTTTTGAATAACTAAGGAAATGTAAGCATTATAATATAACTTATAATATAACTTACAATGTCTTCAATTGTTGTCATGTTAAATACAAATGAAGTCATATTAAAAAAACATTAGCCTTTTTAGCCTTATGCTGGAGCTGGTTTCAGGCAATGAACGTATGTAAATAATTTAATAAATTAGCACAATAATATCATGTATTGGCAATCTGGCAGGCTGACGATAGGACCCAACACTACTGTAGCATCAGCTATACCTTCATATCCCTGCTGAAAAGAAACAGCTAAAACCAGCCTAGGCTGATTGGCTGGTCTTAGCTGGTTTAAGCTGGAAGTAGCTAGTTTTAGCTGGTCTGCCAACCTGGCCAGGCTCGTTTTAGCTGGTGGTCTCCCAGCCTGACCAGCTAAGACCAGCCTGGCCAAAACCCCTCTAAAACCAGCCTGCTGACCAGCTAAAACAAGCCTGGTTAACCAGCTAAAACCAGCCAGCTGTTTTTCCAGCAGGGATATCCTTAACTATAACCAAGTCAGAGCTTGATGCTATGGCAAAGGGTCGTGACAGTACTCAAACGCAGTCTAAACTGTTCACAAATCACAACGCAGTGAGCTAACTAATCACAACACACTTCGTTTTTTGGAAGGCTGGCCTTCCTCAAACCCGGAACTAATCGAGCCATTTGTGCCAGGCTGAGAAGAAAGCTGTTGTAATAATGTAAATTATGTGAAAAATAATGTGTTTTTTGTTCTAATACACCCCCAAAACAAAATCAATACTTTGTAAAAGAGCATAATAGGACCCCTTTAATACATTCAACCTGTGTCAAGCCATACAAATACTAACTACATACAACACGACTCACAGTTCTGTATTAAGTCTGCATAGTTTCAGAGATTTAGACCTTGAACTTGAATGTCCTTGAGGCCAAATTCGTAATTCGATTGAATTACTATTCAGTGGATTTGTTTTTTAAATTAGCTGTTCAGGAATTCATAATTTTACCATTCCTTCATCTTCGAAATCCTGTGTGATTAATCTAACTTCTGAACTGCAAGGCGTAGTTTCTGAAATTCTTCATTTTACCTCAACTCAAACGTGATTTATATTCTGGTTGCATCAGACAACATACAACATTATTTGAGATGTAATCAAATGATGATTTTATGAGTTCAAAATAAACGTGTACCTCGTTTTACTGTTAGATCGTGCAAATCCATGCGGTGGCCAGCAGATGGCGCAGTAAGAGGGCATTTTAGAATGAACCACATCATTCATTGCAGCCATTAATCTGGAATTTACATCTCATTTGAGCAAACACTGATCTTCTATATATACACACTCAAGTATTCGTGGTATTGCAATAGCTCAACATCAGGTAAGATATGAGCAGAACGTGAGCTTTGCTTTGCTCACAAAATTTGTGTAACATATCAGTAATACAGGTAATTACATTTTCTGCTGAAATGCATCATGAGGTTATTTTAATAGCACATAATTAGCGTAGAGAGATCTATTTTTACACAATTTCACTGACTATTTTCTTCCATCATCCCTTGGTTTTTTAACAAGCTTTATCTCAACTTCCATCTCCTACATAAATCTTATTAAAAAAATCTCAGAGGAAAGGTATACGCCAACATATTTTCATTAAATGATTTGTAGTAGCTTGTTAAAATTCTCCCTGGTTGGTAAAGGCAATTTTTACTGCTGACAAACTCAGTGACACCCACACATAATCATACATACATTTATGCACACTCACAACTTCGTACTATGCAAATAATGGTTATATTCAAATCAGGACAACTGTGTCAAGCCACATGAATATTGATTACACA
Source organism: Cirrhinus molitorella (assembly GCA_033026305.1). Classification (NCBI taxonomy): domain Eukaryota; kingdom Metazoa; phylum Chordata; class Actinopteri; order Cypriniformes; family Cyprinidae; genus Cirrhinus; species Cirrhinus molitorella. The sequence goes on along the minus strand of CM065120.1, from coordinate 17,620,428 downwards.
CAAAACACACCTCAAAGGTTTTGTCTGTATAATTCGGCATATGACTACTTCAGAATGTCATTACAATTATGGATCTATCAGATGCTAGTATTGAAATAGTAAAAAGATTAAAACAGAAGTAATAACTCTGTTCAGCAGTAGGAATACAGAGCCTGGCTAATTTAAATGTTAATTATATTAGAGTTGCAACAGAACAGAACAAGAGACAATCTGTTCCTCTCACAAATTGCTAGGTTTGTTTTTCGTACTGAAAATACCGTTTTGCTCCAGTATGTCAGTCTAAAAACTGCTCAAGTTAATTTAAGATTGCTCTGATCTCATCTCACAATCTCATTTACAAATCTTTATTTTCTGTCTTCTATCATAAATGCTGCAGTAAAAAGGGAGTGCTTCAAATATCTAGCCCACTTTTGGCATCTTAAGGTAAAACACACACTAGGGCAACTCTAAAGAGACCTTTTAATTGCTGCAGATGTGGTTACCAAGGAGATAAGACACTAGAGATCAAACGAACCCTTCCAGAGGGAGAATCTGTTTTTATCTGTGAAGATATCAGACAAACCGTGGGGCTCCATACATGCATGTCACACAAAGTGAGCGGACATAGAAATGTGAGGAGACAGAAAGAAGGCATAAAAGAATGTTCAAGGTTATCGCACAGAATCTTTTCTTTTGCTCCCTTCTGTTTACTCTGGGTTTTAACTATTGTATGATAACACACCTTTCTTGCACGGTACATTTCTCTCTGTGTATATATTATCCTCTTGTATCCGTCTTTTGGCAGGGCAAATTATTTAAATTAAATATTCAAAGGAAACAAAACTTCTATTTATTTTTTATCTGTGAGTCAGTTATTCTTCTTATAGTAAACTGAGGAATATGCACATTCATATCATCCATAAAATTCACAACAGGCAGGTTACATCCTTTATATAAACTATAAAAGGATACAACCTACCATTTCTCCCCTGCTGTTTCTCCAGTGTTCAAGTCAAGTTCATTATCATTATCTGTGTTTCCAATTAAACAACAAACAAATCACATACAAAAATCTTTAAACACATAAAATTACTTAAAGGGATAGTTCACCCAAAAACGGCCTTTATTAACACCGCAGAACTGTGGAGTACTTTTTATGATGAATGGATGCACTTTATTTTGCTTTAAAATTTCAATTTACTGCTATTATAAAGCTTGTAAGAGCCACAACATTTTTGAATATAACTCCAGTTGAATTTGTATGAAAGAAGAAAGCCATTTACACGGCATGAGGGCATGAGAAACTCATTTTTGGTGAACTTTCCTTTTAACATTTACATTTAGTCATTTAGCAGACGCTTTTATCCAAAGCGACTTACAATAGAAGCAATCAGAGCAACAAGAGAGCGACAGTGTATAAGTGCTGTGGCAAATTTCAGTTAGATAAACACGATAAGTCTTGCAAGGGTTTTTTTTTTTTTTTTTTTTTTTTTTTTAAATATAAATATAGAAAACTGAAAAGAGTAGGAAAGAGCTAGTGTCAATTGGTCAAGTTCTGCCGAAAAAGATGGGTTTTCAGACGTTTTTTGAAGAATTTCAAATTTAAGCACGGATACTTTTCCCTTTCTATCGCCATCTCTGTTTGAAACATAAAAATGCAAGTTACTTGCAGATTTTTTTTTTTTAAATGTTGGTTGTGTATTGCTCATTTACCTATCTAAATTATCTAGCTACCTATTAAGCAACTGAAATGTCTTACCTGTGTAGCAGATAAATGCACCATGTGTCCGCGTCAGTCTGGGATAGTTCACCCAAAAATTTTAATTCTGTAATTAATTACTCACCCTCATGTCATTCCAAACCTGCAGACCTTCATTCATATTAAGATCACAAATTAAGATATTTTTTATGTAATCCGAGAGCTTTCTGACCCTGCATAGTCACCAATGCAACTGAAACATTCAAGGCCCAGAAAGTTAGTAAAGACATTGTTAAAATAGTCCATGTGACATGTTTAAACATAATGTTATGAACCTCACCTTTAACCACAATTTCATGTCAACTAAAGTCTTTAGTTATAGCTTATGGTAGCCAACATATTAACAATTCATAAACAGTGTTTCTTAATGTTTGTATGTTTAACATATAATAATTACACAATTTTGATTTTGTGAACCAATAACAACAGCATTAGAGCACTGGGTGTCTATCAAGCATCACTTTTTTAATAGTCATTAATCAAATTGGACCCCGGATGATTCTGAAAGAATATTCTGATGCTGTGCATCTAATTGACAGATAAACCACACACTCTTGTTTCAGTGTTGTTTTTAATTTTGTGGATATTTCAGCAGATTTGTACATACAGCTGAACAACATTAATTTAAAGACTGTCCGCAGCGATTTAGGATGCTGTTCCAAATCCTATTGCACCAGAGTGTGACACTAACATAGTTTACCATAAAATTACAATTTTATTTGCCCAAAATTATTGTTAATGTTCATAATGACTTTATAGGCTTTTCCAACTGTGTATTCTGCACAAGGTTTGTCTTTTTGCTTTAGTAGCCACAGATTGCGCTTTCTCTTTCCGTTTGCTCTGTTTTGCCGAACACCGCATTTTAAACTCATCGAAGCAACACTGTTTATTTCTGAAGTGAACTTTTGTATTAACTCTTTTAGACCGCTGTCTTGAACTGGGTGCAATACCTGTGCTTTGAGTTGTTATAAATGCAGTACTGCGCGTCTCCTCCGGTGTGTAACTACAATCCGGCCATGTATTAAAAGCGTGTCCTTGAAAGCACACTGTTTTGTTATTAGGTAATATCAATGCTATGAAATTTCAGATGCATCCGAAATTACAAAAATATGACATATATTTAATTGTTTGATCAAAATTATTGCTAGGGATAGTTTGGAAGTCGATGGATATTCGTAGGGATGCGTCCCCCCCTAATTCTATGCCCCTGGTGGTATGCGTCCTCTTCTGCTTGTAAACAAGGCACAGTGCATCTATGTCTGAACGCAGGCTCCTGCATCAGCACCACCACACACATGCGTCCTCCTTGTACTCTGATAAACGCACAGTGAAGACTGACATGGAAGAGAAGACATTGTTGAATAAATTCATTATTTTTGTTTACTCTGCACACAAAAAGTAATATCATAGCTTCAAAAAGGAAAAAAGATTGAATCACTGATGGACTATTTTAAAGATGTTCTTATCACCTTTCTAGGCCTTGAATGTGGTAGGTGGGTTGCTCTCTATGAAGGGTCAGAAAGCTCTTGAATTTCATCAAAAATATTTTTTTGTGTGTTCCGAAGATGAACAAATGTCGTACAGGTTTGGAACAACATGAGGGTAAGTGATTAATGACAGAATTGTCATATTTGATGAACTTTTTAATCCCCTCGGATCTCTGAGTTGACTTCTCAAAAGTCATGCCAATATTTACTTTCGTATTAGAAAAGGCTGTGTCGCTTTCCCTTTTGACTGCAGGCTCTCCACAGTTTCTTGGTTTGGACATAGGTGATTCCCCAGATGTTAATGATGATAATGATGATAATGATGATTTTACTGATTAAAAGCAGCCACCGAGTTGTTAGAACAAGCTACAATTTTTTTTTTGTTTGTTTATGAATGTGACATAAACACGAAAAGATGACTGACATCAAGCTCAACTTCCAGCTAAATCTGACCAGATGCCTCAAATTATAAAAAGTTTACCATTGCAAATTGAGGTAACACTGATATCTGTAACAGAAATTAGTATTTGCCCAATTTAAAAAATAAATTACTTTTAAATATTAAACATTCGCATTATGAATACATTGAACTTATTCATTAGAGAAGAGCCATCACAGCAAAGTCTCTAGAGGTCTGAAAAGACATTTAAAAAAATTCTTGGACTCCATAAAATAAGAGCTTAATAATATTATCTTCAGGAAATTTCAAAAGAGTCCAGAAAAAAATATTTATTGCCAGCCTTTCCAACTTCATCTAAGTTCGGTTTACTCAACAAAAAGAAAGACACTGTGCAAAAACAGAAGGGTAATAAGACTACTGTGACAATTATTTTTTAGAAGTCACTCCTGAAATTCTAATGATTTACATAATAAAGTAATAACCAAAGCAACAAATGGGGCAAAAAAAAGAGATCTAAATAGCAGTAAAAGTTTTCAGCTAATCTCTTAAAAATGATTCATAAATCTGCTGAGACTTTAAGGAATAGAGAAAAATCTTAAACTGGGGCGGGGATGACCTCATTGCTATGGATAATGTCAGTGTTCATACTAACTACGCACACAGTGATTGGCTGACAGGGGAGGGGTCTCTGTCAGAGATGTCATATTCAAATAAAGGTTTAAAAATAAAAATGTTGCCACATTCAAATAAAGATTTTAAAATGCAGGCTAAGTGTCATTAATTAAACAAGTATTTGATCCGCTAATTGTCAGCCTCTCATGTGCGCTTCCTGTAAACAATTAGTGGATATGTTTATAAACAGCCTTTTTAATTAACGGAGTAGAATAATAACGGCTGATAATAAGACATGTAAATGTAAAAGAAAACCAAACTGGACACAATAACAGCTGTTACTTTTGCCCAACTTTTTAATGAAAACAACTCAAACCAAAACAAAAAAAAACAAACAAAAGAAAAAGGCATGGCAAAATGTGTGCAAATAAATGCAGTGCATTTCTAAAATGCTTACATTCCGAGTCAGATTAACGGCAACATCCATGCAATGTGATTTGGTCTTAGTGACTTCGAGTCTGTCAGGGAATCTGGAAGGAGGACCCAATTGCAGAGTGAGTGACAAGGGTTTTATTTACAACACAGATTAATACATGAGGTGCACAGGTGAAACAAACAGGAACACAGTAAACGGAGACAACTTGGGAAGACCACTGAAACAGCCTCAGACAGACATCAACTGGTAGAATACCAAAGCAGCAGAGAGAGCGGCAAGACCAGGCAGATGGAAAGGACAGAGCAAGCTAAGCTGAGATACTTGTTTGATTGCAGACTCTGAAGCAGACAAGGTGCCAGGCAAGGGGAACCAGTGGGCAGGAGCAAAAATGCAAACAAAATATCAGGACAAGAAGAATTAAATTAATACTAAGATTAAAACTAAAAAGGTGGGGGGGTGGGATCAAGACAAGAACATAGAATATGCAGGACTTGAAAGGGACTAGACAAAACTAAGGCACAAGACTAACCAGACAAGAGGGAAGGAAGACATACTGGGGCGGTCATAAATGGGGAAGAACGCACACGAGGAACAGGTGAGAGCAATTAGACTAACAAGGACTCAATGGCTGTATCCGAAACAGCCATTTTTAGTGGTGTCTGAAACCATAGTGGATGTTCTCGAGCGCACTCATTCAATCCCACAGTGCACCGCAAAAACAAGTGTAGAATTCAAGATACATCCATAGGGTCTTATTATTGGAACTGCCCATTTTAAATGAAACAAACTATGCAAAAGCAGCAATCCTTCCAGTGTGTTAAGTGTCTGAATTAACTCATTCATTTTGAAAATGACTACAAACCAACAAAAACAAGAGGAAATAAGGAGGAACGCACATGAGGAACAGGTGAGAGCAATTACACTAACAAGGACTCAGTGGCTACGTTTACATGCACCCAAATAATCCATTTGTAATCGGATTGATGGCTCAATCGGATTGACAGACGTTCACGTAAACACCTTAATCGATCCGATTGAGCTCGATCGGAATGAAATTTCGATCAGATTGAAAGAGGTGGTTTATTCCTTTTCTAATCCGATCCAACAGCAAAAAATGACCATGTAAACGCTTGAATCCAACTACTTTCTCAGTTGTATTCAGAAGTCTCTGGGGCACATGCGCAGTGCATGTTGACACGCATTACGCAGTGCGCAAGTTCACGTTCATGTCTTCTTTAGATCACAAAAAAAGGTTGCTGATTTATTAATGTGTATGACAACATGGCAAAAATAATGATGAGCTCTGTCACGTCCATGGTTGTCTCCACAAGTGTGATTGATATGACATCACAGGCAGAGCACGTGCGCAAAAGTTTTAATCGGAATGTATATAAAACACATATAAATTGATATTTGAATCAGATTACAATGTTAAGAGTACATGTAAACAGATCTGCAATCGGATTCAATTCATTCGGATTGACGAAAATTGGTGCATTTTTGCTAAAATTGTTAACAAGAGGGTGTGGTTAAGAGGAAACAAGGAGGAGGGGCTAGAGAAGCACATGGTAGACAAAAAAACAAAAACAAAAACAAAGCCATGTGGAGACATAAGACAAGCATAGACACAAGAAACAAAAAGAGTGCCAGGGCAGAGTACAGTCCTCCTCACTACTCCTAATATTTCATTCCAAAAATGTAGGAGTCTTAAATTTAGGATTTACATGCTCATTATTTTAAAGATTTTCTCCTAAATCAGTAAGTTATAAGCTACTTTCAGGGTTAAAATGTTTTGTGAATACGCAGTATAAATGCAAAAAAATAAAGACCTGTCACAGCAACACTGACAAGAAAAGGAAAACAAACCAGTGTTGGCTGAATGTTTAAGTTCATTGTAAAGTGTTTCTTTCATCTTCATTTTACAGACTATCTTTTTAAAAAAAAAAAAAAAAAAAAAAAAAAAGATTACTTAATGTTAACTTTAATTAATTTTTGAAGACTTCCTTCCAATGCCCATCTCTTCACTTTATGTCAGCAATTCTAGAAAATCTGATCATCTTCAGGATGAAACATGGAATTCCACAAGTCAGAAGAGCATGTATTAATCTCTGTCTCTTCTCCTTTATTTGCTGCCAATGTCACTTTCTATCACAACAAGATCAGCAACACTTCAGACACACTGCCAACTATTCACAACATTCTTCTCTCTCCTCCTCCTCCACCATCTCTCTCACGGCTGATGACCTTGCCACTTTTTTTACTGATAAGATGAAGACTACAGTCAACATGCAGCTCACTATCCTCCTTTTTCTCCCCCATTATGGAGACGATATCTTCAAGTTCTCCTTTTGAACCGTTCTCCCGCCTGTCCTCCAGACCCCGTCTCATCACATGTTTTTTCTTAATAAAAAAAAAAAAAGCCCCAACAACAGACCAGTCTTTTCCCTACAACCTATCTGGCTTCAAAAGCAGATACTTCACAGAGAATGCCTTGTTGTCTGCCGATGAAGTGGCTGGCAAGAGTTATTTCCAAATCATCTTTCCTCATCCTTCTGGACTACCAGATTCTCCTGTCTTCACTGACATAATCTCATTATGCATAAAGGTGCACGGTTTCTCCTACCACTGCTACCAAGATAATACAAAGCTTTTTTTCAGCCTGGGCACCCTACCATCTTACTTGCATCTTTGTCTGCCTTTCAGATATAAGGGTCTATGCAAAAATGCCACCTTCAGAAGAAAGTATTCCATGTAATCAAAGCCAACCCATCAATCAGTCCACACACGTCTGTAAGGTTCTTCAGACCTAAAGCCAACTGAGGACAACCAGGTATTCAAAAAGGAGTTCAGGAGATTCTCTATGACACCTAGTTGGCTGTTTTATATTAACAATGCACTAAACTGATTTGCACAAAAAGTACAAACTAAGCATTAGCTCTATACTCAGCTTCTCTTTGTTTCTTTGTATAAAGTTATTACTGTTTTCCCTCCTTTTCTTTAATGAACAGACTAGCAGCCTGAAAAGGGGGAAAGAGAGGTGGAATTGAGATCTGAATATTACCACCGTTATGAAAATAAGTTTATTCAGGTGTGGTATTAGTATACTTCTTTTAAACTAAAAAATAGGAAGTATACTTTCAGTCTACTTTTTATGTAGTTCTCAGAAATGTGCTTTATATACTTCTCAGAAATATACTTAAAATGACATTTAAGTACACTTGGCATACTGAGGTAAAAGTCTAAGAATACTTGTGCTCTGAGAATCTGTGTTTTCATTGTTATATGCTAGGGGTGCTATTACACATCTTTTGCAGAGAATTTTCAAAACACAAGTGAAGAAGAGACCAAAACAACAGATGCTTCCATTATACTTGCAGTACAAACTAAAAACATACGGGATATATCGCCCTCCGAAGGGCACTTCGGAGTGAAAACAATCATGGCCGCCATATTGAAGTGTCATTCCAAACCGAAGTGTTTCACCTTCAAAGAGCCCTTGGGATGAAGGATTTCAAAGGGTACAACTGATGGACACTTAGGGCCCCCATGATTCTTTGCATGATGACGGCGGCTCCATGTGACCATGGGATGATGACGCAGCAGGGCACTTCAAGAAACAGTTGTTTGGTCCCCTACACCCTTCAACCCTTCAAAGCTTTCACCTCGGAACGCAGTGATAGATGTAAACTAGGTGTGTACTCAAAGTTTATTACTGCTATACTTAAAGTATAATTATGTATACTTTTATATACTAGAAAGTGGGCCAATTTAATCCCAAGGAGTATTAAAATAGCACACCTAAAAGTATACTATTAGTACACTGATATTTGTTTTACTTACTACATAAAGTACACTTAAATGTATACTTGAACTTTACTTAAGTATAGTTAATAAAATAAACTTTTTTTGGTAAGGGGAAAACAGACTCTAACCTGGATCCTTTCAGCCAACAGCTCATGCATGTTGTGAGCATATACAATCCACTGAGATACAGCTCTGAAAGAGTCTCTTTGTTCAAAATTTAATTTGAATTTGGAAATATACAACCATTTAGTCTCTCGCTCCCTTTTATTCAGCCTCTTGTTTGTCCTCCCTCTCTTTTTTTTTGCTCTTCCCCTTTTTATTCTCCATCCTCTTAACTCAAATGTACGTATAGCAAAGTCTTTGAGTATAGTAGTCATGCAGTTCTCACTGTACAATTATCAGGGTTATGTTCTGTTTAAATTTAGTTGTCATTGTTCTGTTCCTGTGTTCCTGCTTACCTGAGTTCCATAAAGCTAACAACACGTTATTTGGTTCCTCACATTTTTGTTTCTGTTCTTCCTGGTATTTAAACCATTTTACCCAGTTCTTTGTGTTTGTATATTCTTTTTCCTGAGTTTTCCTATTGTACTTACTAATTATAAGACTGTTTCTTGGACTTTCTGTCATATACTGTAACAATAATATGAGCTACCACACTTCATACCATTTTTTGTAAAGCATGAAATGTGTGAGCTTTCCATTGTCATTTGTAACTTTTGTACATTTTGGTAACTAATTTTGGTGGCTAATACATATAAATGTGTATCATCTCATTCATTTTTATACCATAAAACCACAACTTGATCCTGGAAAGATCACAACTATGTTCCTTCTTAGAGAAAAATCTGTGAGCATTTCCAGTCAGGATTTAGACCGTATCACAATACTGTACTAGATACTCTTATCATCCAATCATGGTTGAATCTCTTTATTAGTGCTACTGGATCTTAGCACTCTGTTTGACCACAACATTCGTTTGAAAAGACTAGAACATTTTGTTGGCATTAGTAGAAGTAGCATGGTTCAAAGTGTACTTATTTGACCACCATCAATTCATAGCAGTGAATAAAGAGGTATCATACCAATCACAAGTGCAGTATGGAGTGCTCAGTACTAGGACCATTACCTTTCACACTTTACATGTCATCCTTGGGAGATATCATCAGGAAAAATGGTGTTAGCTTTCACTGTTATGCTGACGATGCTCAGCTCTATATTTCTTCTTTGTCCTGATGAAACATACCAGTTTGCAAAACTAAGTGCAGAGTTGATATAAAAAAACTGGATGACTAGTATTTTTTACTGCTAAATTCTGACAAAAAAGGTTAATTATTAGACCAAAAACCTCTGCATTTAATGACCTAGAACACTGTCTAATGCTTGGCGACTGCTCTGTCAATTTTTTGTCATCAGTTAAGAACCTAGGTGTGCTATTTGATAGCAATCTTTCCTTTAAAAGCCAAGTTTCTAGCATTTGTGAAAACATATTTTTCCATCTCATAATATATCTAAATTCCAAACTATGCTTGCAAATGCTATTGGTTGGTTGTACTGCACCCAAAATGCAGCAGCTAGACTTCTTGCTAGAAACAGGAAGTATGACCACATTAGTCTGTCAACACTCCACCGGATCCCTGTTAAACATTGTATACATTTTAAAATCTTGCTAATTACTTATAAAGCTGTAAATGGTTTAGCTACTCAGTACAAGCTCTTATCATATTATAGTCCTTCACATCTGCTGCATTCTCAAAACTCTGGCTATTTGATAATACCTAGAATATCAAAATCAACTGTGGACAGCGGATGCTTTTCCTATTTAGCACCCGAACTCTGGAACAATCTACCTAGCATCGTTTGGGAGGCAGACACACTCTTTCAGTTTAAATCTAGATTAAAGACCCATTGCTTTAACCTTGCTTACACGTAACACACTAACACATTTCTATTATTCAGATCTGTTAATGGACTGTTAGGCTGCATTAAGTAGGTCAGCTGGAACCTGGGAACACTTCCCATAACACCTGATGTACTTGTAACCATTCTTAAGTAGAATGGCATCTACGCTAATATTAGTCTGTTTAATTCTTATTCCAAGGTCACTGCAGTCACCCAGATCCAGTCTGTATCCATTCCAAATGGTGGATCAGCACCTAGAGATGATCTCTACAGTACTGAATGTCAGCAGAGACCATGACAACTAGATGAGCCCCAGATCCCCCACAAAGACCTCGTCACCTAGATGGCCATCGGCACAAGACCACGGGAACCAGACGATTCCTCTGCACAATCTGACTTTGTTGCTTCTTGTAACTAAACTCCTTATTTTGTCTGGCCAGAGGAGAATGATGGGGTTATGGTTCCTTCAGCACACTATTTTCATGTTAAACACTGTAAGGCTGTTTTGACACAGTATTGTAAAAAGCTCTATATAAATAACAGTGACTTGACAATCTTCTTACACCCCACTTCGATTCAGTGGTAGGTGAAGCTTTATGTTTCCAAAAAAAAAAAATTCCAAACAAATTCATACAAAATTGCCACTGTGTAAAGTACTTTTGATTGTTCATTCGATTTAGTTGGACTGTATGTTTTGGTTGCTCCAATCACATTTTTGGAATATTCAGCAAGTAAGGTTTACATAGACACAGTCCTTTATGATAATGAATGTGCCTGTTGGTGGAACAATGGTGTCCTTACCTCCCCCTCACATGAACATACATAGAGCTTTACCCATGGTAGCTGTGGAGGAGGGGCATGGTTGCCACCAACCTAAAAGAGCTCTTTTCATCAGGGACTCATATGAGCTGTTAGAGTATATAGTTACAGGGAGTCAGCAGTGTGTGTACAGTAACACAACCAAGATGAATCAGATGACTTTATATGTCTGACTCCTTCAAAGTAAGCACAATTAAAGTTAGACCTCTTCAGAGAGACTTCAAAAGCAGGTATGGATGTCATCAACAAAATACATGTGTGCAATAAATCAGTTTATTTTTTAAATTCTGCAATATTCATTTTACTGTTAGTTAAAAGGCTTTGTGCAATTTAAAACATGCCTGAATACATACAAGTAGTCATGCAAACAAAGTTGTTATGCTCAAATGGCAAATCTCGAAATTATTAGAGAACTGGAACATGTTTTAATGTCTTTCCAATACTGAACAAAAATGATTAAAAGGAGAAAGAAAACAAATGCTACACCTCCTTCTCTAAGGAGTTTATTAAAATCCTTACAGAAGAGAGGAGTTACTATTGGTGAATATTACTAATAGCAAACAAGGCACAGGAGAGAGAAAGATATCTTATGCGTAAGGAAAAGATAGCTATTTCCTTTTTCCCCATTTCGTTTGTCTATTAGTTTCCAAAGATAACAAAATGGATTCAGTGATTCTGGTTTAGATTTGAGGTTCAAACTGAGAGTCATGCAGTACTATTGTCATGTGGGATTGAATGCATGCAGTGTGAAAGTTGTGATATCCAAGGAGATAAAATTAGTTCAAAATGACCTCAGATTACACTCTTATTTCAGCATCGATTTTACACACATGAACACTTTGTAAAATTAAAACACGTTGATCGATACTTTGATATATGACCTGTATATTGATCCAAAATGGAGAAGGGGAATATAAAATCAATTGCATGTGCCTCTGAATTAGAAGCAGCATATTGAATTGTAGAACAGACATGTTCTCTCTGTTTCTCTCTCTATCCCCCCACCCTCTGTGTGTGTGTGTGTGTGTGTGTGCGTGTGTGTGTGACACAGATGCTCAGCTGGGCATTAACTCCATCTGTTCTCTCTGAGTGCCTTTCACTTTCTGGACAGTTGGACTTCATATACATTCATTAGAAGTGTGTAAGTGTGTGTGTGTCACTTTAGTGAAATGGGGGAGGGGCACACACTGTGTTTAGTGTTGACACACTGAAATGTAAAGACAAAATGACATAAATAATATAACGTAAATGATGTTTCTTACTGAAATATATAGTAGAAAACCAATGAAAGATTTATGTTATTTTTAAATAATCCACATTGTTTAATACATATTTTGGACTATGGGGGGTTATGATGTGAAATGGCTGCACTCAATGAGCTACTAGTGCTACCTGTTGGTATTTTAACCACAACACAATTCAGAATACACAACTCTGAATTAAAATACCACAGCTGCTGAAAAAGCATACAGGTGGCAATATATAAGCGTAGGCTTAAACCAAATGTCGTATCAACGATTTTCCCCACAAAGAGTCTAAATACCACCGGATATCAAGTGAAATCCGTGCTGAGAAACTCCTTCAGTGGCCGCAGCATCATGACAAGCATCTGCATTTTTACTTCCTGCCAGAATGGCATCTAGCATTTCTTGTCTCTGCCATTTGTAAGCTCTTTCATTGGTCTACTAAAAGCCTCAAAGCATCTTCTCATTATTCTCTTCTTATCAGCAGGAATGCAGTAAAAACTTGCATTGCTTCTCTTGTTGCCTTTTGACTGAAAATTACAATCAAAAGCCACACAATGTGGCATCCTATCAGTATTTTATTTTCCAAGTTGTATTTTGGTAAAAACAGCAACAGATAGCACCAGTAGCTCACCTAGTGCAACCAGTTCACGTCATTGGAATAAGTCCAATAGACCAAAATATGTATAAAACAATGTGGAGCACAAATAAGTGATAAAAATAAATAAATAAATGTAAAAAAAAAAAAAGGTAAAATATTTACCATAAGTTTTATCTTTTACATTTTAGTTGACATCAATACATGGTTGATTCTCCTGACTGGTAAAGCTGTTGTGCCACCTCTACAGTATTATTAATCTAGCAGGCATTTTAGCATGGATTTGCCATTATAATCAGCTTCTGGTTGATGATTAAACAGTACAAACTGTTACATAAGAGCTGATAGTTTATGCACACACTGTAAAGATCTTAACAACTGTGTGATTAATGATTATCGCCATTGAGGCTGACAGGAAGAATTTTATTTAATGGCAATACTGAGAGTTTTAGATGACAGGTGCAGACATAGAATTAAATTAAATAATAGCTGGTTTCAAAGAACACTGCATTCAGCTACTGTAATTTTCACTAATTCAAACTGCACAAAATATTTATCCAGCAATTTTACTAGCTAAATAAATGCACATACTGAGGGTTGTTTACATCGCTAAGCCCCGCCCCTAGCTTGTATGACACGTGTCAATCAATCGGAGCAGTGATATGGATAACATCCGGTGACGTCACGCTAGAGCCGGGGGGAAGGTGGACGACAGAATGGCGACCCAGTGCCGGAGCTCCAAATGCACGGCCGAAAGAAAAGGATTCCGGCGGGAACTCGACTCATGGCGACACAAACTCATCCACTGTGTCGGTAAGATTAAATCACTCCGTGCATGAAAAAGCCGTCTTTGCGTAGTTCCATAAGCGGACATATAGCACCATCCGTTCAGTCTTGCGCTCGGTTTCTTTCTCTCGCGGAACTCCCTCCCTCTCTCCCTCCCTCAGCCGCGGTTAGCTCTCGGAGTTGCTAAGCGAGCTTGTGTCAGTTCAAAAATAACATTTACGCAGAGTCGTCGTCCGCTCAAGCCCTAGGTAGCTTTTGTAGCTAACAGAAAAAAAAACGGACAACGGCCAAGCGGGCTCTGCCGGCTCCATTTTCTTTGTCCCTACTTCTTGATTCCTCTATAACCGAGTTAGCTTTGCACTCACTGACCCTTTCTGCACCGAATGCCGATATACAAACGACCGTGTTATTGTGTTATAATAATAGAGCGTCACTGGGGTCCAGCTTTAGAATACCTTGCATAAATTATTTTGTCATTTGCTCCATTGCCCTACATTGTTGTCGAGATGTCCCAAAGTAGTACAGTTTTAAGAAGTCATTAGAGAATATTTTTTTAGTAAATTACTGAACGTTCGTTGTGGGTTTTTGATGTTTTGAAAACTGGTAGTTGAATAGGCACCCAGTTTACTATTTTAAAATGTTAAACTGTTCTGTTGACACTTGGTTTGGCAGAGTTTACGGTGGTCAGCGTTATGTTAAATCCACCTATTCACATGACTGACGTTTACTGTATAAACGAATCACTAACCTCCGGTTTATGAGAAACTGTTGACATGAATTTGATACATTGCTGTAAACGGTGCTATTGATTGAACATGTGCATATTACAAGAAGTTGTTAAAATGGTTTTTACTACAATACAGAATTGATTAATAGAATATCAATAGAATAGGTTTAATAGATTGTGATTTGTTATATAGCCAAGAAGGTCAAGCCTTTTGAGGTTTTCAAGGGTAAATACAGACAGACAGCTGTTTTTTAGTGATTATAAGCTAATAATGGTTTATCAAACGTGTCTAAAATGTCTTGCATCATAAAAGACGGCATTTTTTGATTTAATGCTTTGATAAAAATACCCATGCAACCAAAATATGTTGAATAATATAAAAATATTTGCAGAACGTGACATTCTTGGGTGAGCTTTTGTATGTGTTTTTTTCTATAGGCATAATGTGAATATAGCTGTGAAGGGCCTCATTCATGCAGACGATGCAACAGTACCACAAATGTGACCATGAAGCACAAAACCAGTCATAAGGGTCAATTTTTTTAAAATTGAGATTTACACATCATCTGAAAGCTGAATAAATAAGCTTTCCCTTTATGTATTTGTTAGGGTAGGACAATATTTGGCCGAGATCAGGAATCTGAGAGTGCAAAAATAAAATATTCTAAAATATTTAGAAAATCGCCTTTAAAGTTGTCCTAATTAAGTTCTTAGCAAAGCATATTACTAATCAAAAATTAAAAAGAATCATAATCATACTAATCATATAAGAAAAATAGATCATTTTGACCCATACAATGTATTTTTGGCTATTGCTAGGGTCACACATGAGATTTTCTCACTTTTATATAAATAAACTACAATAATATTACACTTTAATCATAGCATTAGGACCCCCTGAAATTTTATTACATAGGTCTTGCAGCTAATGTTCTTGTCTGCAGTGAGTATTTGCCTTTGCTGTTAGGGCATTTGGTTGAATAATGTATTGCATGTAATAACCAATACTGTCAACTAGAAACAGTTTTTTTTGTAGAGACAAATAAAGCATAGGCCTAACAAAACCATCAGCCGTGACTTGCTGGCAGGCAAGGGTTGTGACCAGTCTGTGATAATGATTTATTTTTTCTAGGGGACTTTTTGCACACTTGGATTTTATACAAATAAGACTATTTTGTTTGTGTGCAGGGTTTGAAAGTATACTGGAGGGAATATATGGACCAAGGCTGCTGCAAGATCTCAATATATTTGATGGTGAGTTTTATGTTGTGAGTGTGATAATATTGATCAGTGCTTGGTCTTAGAAAATTCAGCATACCTTATCTGATACTGACAGGTTTTCATATGATTCTCCCTTAGAGTGTGAACCAGAGGCTGTGGATGATTGGTCCATGAATGCAAACTGCTCTTTTTGCAACCTGCAGCTAGAGAAACTGAATGTAAGTCAACCTGAAAAGTCACAGATAAGATCTGTATATTCTGGGCTCCTCTCTGGCAAAAAGTCTTCCTTTGACATTTGTTTAGAAAAAACAGTTGTGTGATAAGAAGCTGTTGTTCTGGGTGTTTGTTAATGATTTGTAAGCACGTGTAGTGTAATTAATTATAATTAAGGACAACTCAAGTCTATAGTGAACCAGGTGTCAATAACTGGCTGTTACTTTTTGTGACATAGGACCATCCTGCTGTTGCCGTGCCTGGCTCGCCACCCCCTGCTGAAACCCCCCCACCTCAGGGCCTGTCCACCTCTGATAAACTCCAGTGCCAAGCAGACCGATTCCTCAATGCTATATTTCGTAAGAAGGGTGAGAAATATGTTTTTATTTCCATTATCCATAGGGAGTTGAAGTCATTGTGACAGCTATTATCTGTTTTACCATTGTTCTAGAACTGTTTTTTTTTTTTTTTCTTCTGAACTGGAGGGTCATGATCCAAAAATGAGTTGCAGGTCTGTTCCAGTAGTAGACAGCTAGGAGAAAACAATGCTTAATGAAAAAAAAAAAAAAATTGCAGCTTACCTTAGCCTCTGTAGAGCAGTGTTTCTCAGTGTGTTTGTTTAAGGTAAGATTACACTTACACAACAAAACAAGCTGAAACATTTTTGCAAAGACTGGTTTGCAACATACTAAGACCATGCCATAATGGGACATCCAATTATTACTTGTGTTTACAGTGAGAAAAACGATATCATGTTGAGTCACGATAAAATTGTTGTTGATGATGATAAGCTCTTGACATTTTTCTCAGTGTGGCACGCTTTTGTTTAACAAGCATATGTGATGCTTAGTGTTTTCAGCGTCTGCATCTCAATGTATGAGGAAATGTACTTCATCTCCAGAGTTGCTCTGGGAGTCAATTTACAAGCTTTTCACCCTTTCTTTTGAGAAAAACTGCTGTCAAATGCACACTGGAACTAAAAGTAAATGGAAACACTTTCATGACAGCCTGTCAAAATAAAAGTCAGGTTTAACTTAAAGAAATTATGACAGAAATATATTGTATACTAAAATGTAATTTTCAAGTATAATAATAATAATAATAATGTTAAGGAATATTGTATAACCAAGGTTTTATACAGTTATACAGCTGTTTGGCTGTTGTGCATCTATTTTGACCAAAAAACACAAATGCAATGTTTTGATGCAAACTACTTTTGTTTTGTTACATAAAGTTTTATATGTCCTTGTATGAATGAAAAGAGAGCAGGACTTGCTTGATGTTAAGAGTAATTAATCGTAATAAGCCACAAAAAAAAATCTAAATTCGTTACTCGCACTGTCTAACACAAACCTGAAGCGTCCATCAAAAGATGCTTCTCTCAGACAACGTGTAAATCCGTTATGAACCTACTGCCATCTGTGTCATTAATATTAATCAAACAATAAAAGAAAAGGGGAGGATCAACAATCCGTTTATTTGTAGCATTGATTATTTTTACATTTGATTATTCAATTTCTGTTTTTCTTTCTTCAATTTTTCCATTGTCCCGGGTTTACTCCATATGTTGCACAATGGACCCTTTTCACAAGACTGTGATGACGCGTTTAACGGTCATCAGCATCGTAAATCCTCGAAAGTTTTTAATATTTTCATTTAAAAAAAAAAATATGTACATTTATAACATTACAATTTGTATTCTATTACCTTTTAATCAGAATACAAATATCTAGTTAATGCTAATGCGAGGATGCTTCTAATGTCGTGTCTGTGGGAGTGACATGAATTTGACACCGTTCTCTCTTCTGACTGCCGTTATCAGTCTCTCTCGATTTTTCCCCTTTTATTCAAAGTCATGGAAACACTTTCGTGGACTTTCTCTTTCTCTGCTCTGAGCAAATCAGAATGAAAAAATATATTTGTGGTACTCTTCCATTCACTGCTCTAGAAGTTAACCCAACTATGATGAGTTCCGCTGCTAGAAACCCGGAAATGTGAAAAAGGTCCATAGCCCAGAAACACATGAATGTGATTATTTATGAATTAATTTATATATTAATGGCTTGTTTTACTGATATATTACTAATAAATTCAGCGAATTGAATTGAAAACTGTTGCCACAATCAAGCACCCCCCCACCACCACCAATTTATTTTACACATTGTGCATAACGCATGCACATCATAAAAAATAGACTGGTTTTACAAATCTTTAAAAATTTAACCATAAATGTGTCGTATATCACTGAAAATGGGGGAATCTGAGCTTTAATGGGTTGCAGTTTATTTATTTTTCTTAAATAAGGTTTACATTGGAATTTCTCAGAAACATGAGAAATTAAGCAATGATATCAAGGTTGTATTTTCACAGAATATTCTTTACAAAAACTTTTTTTTGCTCCCTGTGAAATTGATGATAATCAATTTTTCCATAATTCTTTGTTGGTTTTGCAAGTTACAGTGGGCTGTACAACTGCTATGTAAAAAGTTCTCCAGCTTATTGATGACAAGTAAACAGTCAGAACAAAGAAACAAATGAAAAGCAAAAGAACAAAATAAATACAATAGAACATAGATACAAATGAAGTAGACACTGCTTTAAATTTTTCAGGTAGGTTTTTTATACTATAAAAAAAAAAATTGTCGATCAGTGAGTGATTTTCTTTTTCTTTTATTGTTTGATTAGCATTAATGACACAGAGAGCAGCAGCTATATTAGGTTGCAATTATTTAAAACCGACTGCACAAATCTAATATACTTGCACACATCCTATTTCTGCCAACTGTTTACATTCACCTAAAACAACCAAACGTTTTTGTGTAAATGCTTGCCAAGATGGCATTTTGACATTTTTGTGTCTAGTGCTGCATGATTAATCGTATTGCAATCGCGATGTCAGCCTGTGCAATTATATGACGGGAAAATGTTGCGATTCAACAAATTTATATCAAAACAAAACAAAGCATAATTATAGATGTATTCGTGAGCCTCACGCCATATTATAAGTCTTCGTTTAGACAAAGAAATCAAAATGTAGAATGCACACTCAGCACCGCTGAGCGCTTCCCGCAACAGTTAAAATGAAACTGAAAGTAAGACTCGCACGCACATTGAAAAGCAATTTTAAGAGTGCGACTCCCCAATGCGCGCAAATTAGCCTACATGACATATCTAGGCTGTTATTAGCATGTAAGCTATAATAGGTTGTGTAGTTGTCTATGGCTCTGTATCATGCTTGGAAAAAGTCTGTCTCTATTGGCACTTTGAATATTAAGAGAGTAGCCTACTTTGATTATGCCTGCATTTATTGTTATCACTTAATAAGACTAAGAAAGAACTGTGTTGTTTATTTTTTGGTTATTTGTACTGTTTTAAGTTATGTTCAGTTTTTGAAAAGAACTTCAGTTAAGAGGTCAAATGTTCTAGAAGCTCATAATTCATAAACCCCCATTTTGTGCTCCCAATACCATTTATCATAATCGCAATCGCATATCGCAGTATTGACCTCAATAATCGCAATATGAAAATTTTCCCAAATCATGCAGCCCTAATTTGACTCTTTCCACTTTCCATATCTGTGTTCCGCTCTCACTCACAGCACGGACACAGAAAGCTTCCTGTCAGTATGCCGTTACCGGATTCAGTTTCTCTTTTCACAGCTTATTGCAGATTACAGTACCAACTTCAATATCAACCACATCACACTCTTTGCTTTCTCATTCATCCATAGATTGTGAACATCAAGATTGGTCAAGATGCAAAATAGTCAAATTGCCCACCCCTAGTTGATATTCCAAATTGATTTACTAGGGGGTACTAATAGAAGGGTACTGCTACTCAGGGTAAAATAAATTTGAATCAGGCTACTTAAATATTTAATTTGCTGTGAGAAGAAATATGATTTGTGTTTTGTGTGAATTGTTTACATAGTACATAAAACCATTGCAATTCAGGAGACATTTTTAAACCAAAATTGACAATTTTTCTAGTCAGCCTATGTCCAGTATTAAAGGGATACCCCACCTAAAAATTCAAATTCTCTCTAGTCATTTGCTTAGCATCATGGCATCCCAGATGTAAATGACTGACTTTCTTCAGATGAACATGCATGATGTTTAATAAAGTTAAGTGCAATAAGTAGTAAAAAAAGAAGTCAATGTGGCACTCAAATGCTGGTTCGTGAGAGCTGTGAAGTGCTAAGTCAGCATGTTGTGGAAAGTGATATAAGCATGTTCATGCTAGAAGTGGAAGAGGATCATAACTTCTTGTCACAACATGCTTGCATCACGTTTGCTTACAAATGTTTACATTTCACTGCAGTGTTATCTGTACTGCTATCAGAAGGCTCTTACACTTACATATTATGTGTCTGAATTAGTCTTACAAATACTTCAGAGTGAATTTTTAATGACCAACATCTGGGTCATAAAGCAGAACTAATTGAGAACCACTGCTCTACGGAAGAAATATTAATTTAATAATCAATATATTATGCACTTTAAGACCACCTGATGTTTTATTTTTCCCTACTTGCATCATTAAGGTTCTTTTGAGCAGGAATAATTTTTTGGAGCTGGTTATGGCTGCCTAAATAATATATTGCATGTCAGATTTTACATGATTTGGCCCATGTTGTTGGAAAAATTACTGTAACAGCCTGTGTATGTACACGTGTCCAAAAAAGTATGATTGAACATAGAGAGAGAGAGAGAGAGAGGGCAAGCTTTCAGATTTATTGAAGATAAATATGTCATAAAAGTAGGAAATGTGTTTTTATGTAAGGAATTTTTGTTTTGCAAGTGCACGAAATTAGATCTTCAATTGTTTTGTATTGTTCAATTTCCTAGAATTTCCTCAGAGCTGCGATTCCAGTATACCATTGGTAGCGCAGGAGCTGATGCGCAAGATGATTCGGAGGTTTGCCTTAGAGTATGCGTGTAAAAGCCAGGCTCACGAGGGTCTGAATGGCCTGAGTGACAACTCTGAGCTTCTCCCTCATCAACCGGATCCTGATGGGCCTCTGGACCTCACCATCAGCCGAGCTTCTCAGGCCCTGCCAGGTAATCACCATCATTATTATTTTTTTTTTTTTATGGCAGCCACAACAGTTTTCACTTTAGGAGACCAACACCCAGACATTTTTCAGGAGTTTGTAACCCGTGCAATATTAGATCACTATTAAAATTCAGATATTTTACATTTTTTGAGAGAGAATTTAGTCTATTGACTTTGATTAATTATGCTTATCTCTGAAAGGTACGCAACTCTGAATAAACAGGGTGAATTTACAGAGTATGTGAATTTCATTACTTGCAGTGATCTTGTGAATTTCTCTCAAACTTGATACTAATTGCATTTTTTTATGGATTACCTCTCATAGTAGATGGAGTACTTGACCTCTCTAAGAAAAACGCATCAGAAAATGAAACTACTCAAAGAAAGGTTTCAGGGTGAGTACTTCAACCTTTCCTGTCTTGTTTATCAAGTGTGCTTGACTGTTTCTTTTTATCCTACCAAAGCCAAAGAACAGTTTGGTACCAAAATGGTAACATTTTGACCTATTGATATTGATGAGCTTTTTAATTTTTAGAAAAGCTTTTTCATTTGTATTTTATCTGATTGTTTTGTGTGGACAAATTCTCCACTTCATACATTTGATGTATAATTTAGTGGTTGTTTTGTTGCACTGCCAAAGGGTTGACTCTTTTCTAACTTGTTGGAAGGTAACGTCACATTTGCCAGCAGTCAGGGGCTTTACTTGTTCCTTTGTACCGCCTGTATTTATTCATTTGTTTATTGATCTATTCGTTGATTGATGCAATATTATTTTCACGTGAGAAATAAATACCTGAGTCGTACAAAACGCATCTGCATTGCAAAGATACTGGAAGTACTCCCATAGACGCTTGTCTTTCTCCACACAATTGACGAGAGACTGTCCTTCCAAGAAGTATCGTTTGCAACCTAAGGCCAAAACCAAAAAGTGTTTATCCCCAAACAGCTCAAAGGCTTTGTGTTATACAGACAATTGAGAAGCGAGTGATGTTACCAAAAGACAAGGCAGTAAAGGAGTGGACCCTGAGTGCGTCCTGTCATTGGTCCGCTCACCCGTTCGTTTCTCATCCTCCCACCCACCTCCCCTTAGGAGACCAATCAGAGAGGACTATTTGGATCGCAGCTCTGAGTTTGCAGAAGGTTTGCTCTCGAAAGCCTTGAAAGATATTCGGTCTGGATCACTGGACATTCACAAAGCAGCCATACTATACGGGATACCTCAGAAAACCTTACAGCTTCAGACAGAGGCCTTAATGCCAGAGTGGAAGGCAGGGGAACCTTCGGTTTTTGGCGACAGTGGCAGGGGCACAGAGGCACCGTGCCTGACCAACGACACTCGACTCGTCCTGCAGAAGGTAGCAGCGTGGGCTCGCTCGCAGTCCGAGCAATCCGAAGTAAGAAAATGTAAACTTGCGTCAACAGAGCACACCGAGCTGAAGTTCCCGGCAGCAGTGACTGCGTCGTCGTACCTTCACCATCTAACCTTGCAGAGGATGGTCTCGCAGCTACGGGAGCAGAACGACAAGTCTCTCGCCAGCACCGAGCCAGCCACATCTCCTCAGAGTCCTGCCAATGGGCCAGCTGTGCAGATCCGAATCCCTCAGGTACGCTTCACTGCTCAGCCCAAAGCCCAGCTGGATCTGGCCGGCCTGGTGGATGCTGTGTACCAAGCCAACAAAGCCTCTGACAGCTTAACTGCTTTCCACAAGCTGAAGACCATTCTCCCTAAACAGGGCTCGATCGAAAGCCACTCAGGCCTCGAGTCACGTCTACTCCAGGGTGACCTGCCTCCACTGTGTCTGAACATGAAGAACGGGAGCGTCACTGGAAGTGTAGTTGACTGCGGAGATGATGACCGCCGAGACAAGCAGCCACGGAAAAAGCGGGGCCGTTATCGGCAATACGACCACGATATCCTGGAGGAGGCCATAGCCATGGTGATTGGTGGAAAGATGAGCGTGTCGAAAGCTCAGGGCGTCTACGGGGTTCCACACAGCACCCTCGAGTACAAAGTCAAAGAGCGAACAGGCATGCTCAAGACGCCACCAAAAAAGAAGCTCCGCCTTGCTGAAGCAGCAACCTCAGGCTCCGGAAAGTCAGGGACAACAACCAATGCCTCATCTACTGCCTACAAACAGTCTTAACTCAAAACCAAAACCTCAACTATTTCCTAGAAATGGTTTTAACTAAACATCGCCTAAACTACAGCCAACAAGGATTTGTTTTGTTTTGTTTTTCTAACATGCAGTCAGGACCTCATTCAGACTTGGACGATACACTTGAATCCTCAACCACAGGTTAAATGGTACATTTTATCAAGTTCCAAAACATGCCTTTAAAAAATTCTATTCAGGGGTTTCACTGTGGATATCTATATGAATATATATTTAAAATATTGTAAAGCACTGTTGATTTTTAAGTTAATTACTCTTTTGAAACTAAGAAATATAATATTCAGGTTTTGTTCATACATAAGCTAATCTCAGCTTAATGATTGTTGTATGCAGCTTTTACACTAATTAGTCTTTGTAGCGACTGGTCATTTCATTTGAAGTCTATAAACAGTATTTTTTATGGTGTCTATGTGGCAACCTGGTGACAGCATGACTGTAACGTCTCTTTTAACTCACCAGTGGGAGATGTCCATCCTTATATGCAATGGGTAGATATAGGTACGAGTTTCCACTCCAGCTAAAGAACAACACTATTATGTAAATATGGCCTTTTTTAGACTACTACGCTTATTGGCAAGTTTCATTGTATAACATAGGTAATTATCTCAGTTTCATGAAGTACATTAATCAGGACTGTTGCCAGATCATTGGAGTGAAAGCTTGGACCATCTCAGGCTTTTTGTGGATGAGATTTCCCACATTCTGCACTGATAATGATTTTATTTTTATTTTGTTTATTTTTGATAAGTTCAAATACTTAATTCTATACACGCATTGCTTTCTTTTTTTATGTGCTGCCCCTTTCTTTTTTTCCCCTGCGAATCTGCTCAGCAAATCATATGGGGTAAGTTGGAAATGCAACCTAATGCATGTCAGAATGATGCACAGGAGAAAAAAAGACACTTGATGGCAGTCTCAGTTGAATCTTTGTTTTACACAGAATAATAGATTACTTTTTCAGTAATTAAAACTAAATCCTCACTCAAGATTCTTTTAGCAGATTTGAATTCTACTTTATAATGTTGTGTTGTTCCTCAAACTAAAGACATCCTTGCATTATCTGTTTGCTGAAACCAAAACAGGGTCATTTTTCCTCTCCACTTACACACTCCATGAATGAAGCAGTTTAGAGTAGAATGCTGCTGATCTTGGATCAGAATTTCTCCATATTTCATGATGCACTTATCATGGGACAGAAATGCGAAGCCTGATTCAAGTGCTACTCTGAATTGGTTGGTGTTTATGTCCAGGTTTCTATAGTTTTGCTTTGTTTTTTTTCATGCTACTGATAGCTTTTAATGACCTGTTATACAACTGTTTCATTTCATGATACTGCTCCTTTAAGTCCATATTTATAGCATGGACATTTTTTTCTTTTACTGGATTTAGAAGCTTGTATAGTTGGAATATTAAAATTCAGTTGCACTTTACAAAAGTTGCACACGTACTTGTTGATACAGGTTGTTTTGTACTTGTTATGAAAAATATTGCCATACGCTGACTTTGAATGGCATGTTCTTTTCATATACCTGATTCACAAGTATACTTGTAGTGCTTTGCAAAGTGTAGCTGAAATGTGAATTTTGTGATCGAAGCTTTGGAAATATGAACATTTCGATATGCAATGTTAATGTGTTTCTTTGTGTTGTGAATGTTCTCTAAATGGTTTACCTCTTATTGTTCCTCAAAGTTAAATTCCCCTTCTCCCTAAAAAAAGAAAAGAAAAAAAAACAAAAGATTTACTGATATATTCTTAAATTTAATTTGTAAGCATTTATCAAACCACCCTGAATGTTCCTCACAGCTCTTAAAATTAACAACACAGTGCCTGCTCTTACAGCTACTGCTCAGTTATTGCAGGCCAGTAGCAGTTTTACATAAATCTTTGAAGAAAAAAAAAAGTGTTTATATACTACTGTGGGTTGTATATAAAATCTGTATTGTGGATTTATATACTGTTACCATAATTACCAATGTAACTTAAAATTTTCATTTTTTTTTTCTCGGGGATAAAAATGTCACAGGCACATTTTCACTTTTAATGTAAAGCGTTAATGCCATGCAGATTTTTAAAAATCATATACATGTATTGTCAGTGCTGTGCTCTCGTTTTCATTATATGGATACTTTTAGGTTTCCTGTGGGGAATGTTGATCTTCGTTATTTCTCTTTTCTGTTCTAATATCTTAATATTAGGGTCCTGTATAATTTCAGTCCAAAAAACATTAGTATTCTCAGGGTAACAACAGTCCTATAGAAACAGCTTGGTTGTGTTAGAACTGTTCTTTTATATCATAATAAGGGCCCTTAGGATTCTGTTATAGAGCCAAATATGGTTCATCCAAAGCCAATTTGTTGTGACCGTTTGTTTAGGAGTGGTTATTGATCAGAAAGGCATAATATAAAATTATTTAAATTAGATTTTAATTTCCCCCCTTTTGGAACAGTTTGGCTTGATTATAGATGGATCATTAAATGGATCAATATCACCAATTTAGGCCTTTCTAAATATGTGTAATTTCATACGCGTAACGGGTGCAGGATATGAATCATTTTGCAATCAGTTATTTATGCATATATTTGTTGCACTAAGATTGATTTTTGTACTATTCCCTCTGATTCTAATATCTAATTGTATTTGTGTTGTGTTATTTCTTTCGATGTAATCAATATAAAGTTTAAATGTTGTTAGTTTTGTGTTGAAGCACTTTGTTGCTCTTGCACATTGATATGTGAAATGCTTTACTGCACTTGCATGCATAAGTGAGTTTCTTGTCCTGTAATGTTCCTCAACATGTGACTTTCTTTCTTTTTTTTTTCTTTTTTTTTTAATCCCAGGAAGGTTAATATATATTTAGTCTTCATGATGTTTTGATCAACTTGAAATGGGGGGAAAAACTAAAGAAAGCTAACTGGTCATTTAAGCATGTATTTGTGTCTGAAATATATTTGGTGTGGTCTTTTTTTAACAATTCAGGATTAGGGTAAGGCTAATCTAAGCAAGAATTAAATTATTTGTAATAAGATGGAATACTGAAGGCATATTACTCCAGTGTGTTTTAACTATCCTACATTTAAAAGTGTGCTATTTATATACTTTTTTTTTTTTTTTTTTTTTTTAAACATTCTCTTTCCCTCCATCCCTTAACAAATCTTTGTTACCTCTTGGGGTAATTGTATTTTAATTTAAAATAGACAACGTATTGCCTGCAAATGTCGTTGGTTTGTAATTGGTTTTGTCAGGAGAAACATTGATTCATCAGGAAACTAAATGATTCAGGTTTGATTAAAATAATTAAATATTCTGTATAGTTTTCCTGAGTGTAAGCGTTGCTACAATCGCCATCCTTTGCCTTCAAGTTACCAATAAAAAATTGTTCCATGTACAGAGTTGTTTGTACTTTGTAATTTACACATTTTTCATTTTGCATACATGTCATCTTTTAACAAGATGAGCAGTGCTTTTTAAATACAGCTATGCAATCTTTGTAATTCTGCAATATGTCTTATAGTCGGATTTTGTAAATCTTTTAATCCAATTCAAATGTGCATTGCATATTATAGCAGCAGAGTAAAAAAGAAAATGAGATGAAAGGTGTAGCTCAGCTCACATTCATGAAAAGCTGATGATCGAGTCAGTGATCGAGAAATGACTTAACCCACTTTATTTATGTAGTTCCTTAGGGCTAAGTGTGGAAGAGCAGTCCAGACTGGAGAAGGAAGATGGTTCCAAACCTGTCACTGTGTTGGAGAAGGTCCTGTCTTCGCTTTGTTCCCATCATAGACTGCTGCTTTATCATATTTTAAAGGACATGCAGAAAGATTACAACATCTCAGTAACACTGCGGGATGCTCACAGAAGACCGTTTAAGGCCGGATCCCTCTGTTGCCATGCTGATAAAAAAACACTTAATGAGGCCCCAATACTTTCATTAAGTGACTGCTCAGTAACTGCTGGCATGTGTTGCAGAACAGCTTGTAGGCTTCCAACATGTCCATTTTCTCCTCTTTGTGTCTGTCTGAGGAACATTCATGGCCATTCCTGCCAAAATACATCTATGGCATGTGTTAGCCAAGATATCTGTTCTAACCCTACCGTTTGTTGTACTCACTCAAAACTACCCTTATGCCAGCATCAGCACAATGGTGATCATACCTACATTTCTCATATAAGAGGAACCCTATCCACCCATCATGGTGATTGTAACTCTCATAGTAGATGTAAAGGAAGCCGTAGCCCCTCACCACCACCACTATCACCAAAGCCAGTGGACTTGGACTGTAAAATAGCTGTCAAGTCCAGTATCTTCCAAATTCAGGACTGCAAGTCATCGAACATGGCACCTCCTTCTCTTCTACCTCACAGAACCGAGGA
Source organism: Cirrhinus molitorella (assembly GCA_033026305.1). NCBI lineage: Eukaryota > Metazoa > Chordata > Actinopteri > Cypriniformes > Cyprinidae > Cirrhinus > Cirrhinus molitorella. The sequence continues at coordinate 17,592,840 of CM065120.1, read as the reverse complement.
TGAAGATACCGCTTTGTACTCCAGTAGTCCTCTTCGTGTGGGATCTCCTGATGAATGTCGTGAAAAGGTTGTAATGTTGCATACACAAGCAGAGAAGGAAAATGATCACCAGTGTGGATCTTTTATAGGAGATCTAATGGACAGAGTCACTGAAAAGCTCAGGAGTATCCAACCTTCAGAGAAGGAACAAAATCTTCTTACCCATGCCAGTCAAATCTCCAAGACAAGAGATGACACACATTTGACCGAGATTATAACAACTGTGCTACACAACAGCAGTGACAAAGATTACAACCTCAATGAGCTTTTACAACAGCATGTAGCCACCGAACAGCGATCCCCTCAGACACGTTCCCGTAAGAGACTGGAAACGTTAGTTGCCATGAGCAAGTCACCTGATCTTCCATCTTCGAGAAGACAAAGCTTGCAAATTAAAAGAGATCTGGCCAGACTTAGTCCATCATATTTTAAGAGGAAATTGGGTTTTGAGACAGAGAAGTCTGTAAAAACTGTTAAAACATACTCTCTTGTTGAACAATCTGAATGCCGAAAGTTGGACCGAATATCCAAGAAAGTAGAGACAGAGCCTGTAAAAGATAACTTAGAAAATGGGACAACAAATGCACAAACGAAGGAGATACTGAATAATCAGGAGAGACAAGAAACTCAACCAGAACCACTGCCTCTGGATGAAAGGGCACAATTACAAACAAGTGGTAGTGACCAAAAGGTAAAATCTGAAAAGAAAAATCTGACTGCTCAAGTTGGAAGGGCCAGACGAAATATTGTACCACCTCAGCGTTTCTCATCCTATGTTACTGAGCCACGAAAAATGTATTTTGCAGCCTGTTTTTCAGAAAGTATATTCACCAAGCATTCCCCTAAGGATAGCACCCCAACAGAACTTGGCTCTACGGAAGAAACAGCCTGGCCAAGTGATATACGTGGCAAACAGCCTTTTCAAACTGTGGATAACCGAGAAGACTGTGATGTGCCACAGAGTATAACTTCTTCAAAAGATGAGATTTCATTAAAAAAAGAGCCACCATGTGAGCACAAGGATAATGGAAGGAATCCTGATAAGGAGAGCCCAAGAAAAAGGAAACCATGCCAGAATTCCACTTCGCCAACAAAAAGACCTAAACGTCATAAAGCCAACAGTCTAAACACTGACTCAGACAGTCCTACTGAAACTATGTCTAACTTTGCTACCAGTGAAAGTGGACAACAACCTAAAGCAAGCCCGTCTGGACTGAAATATGATAGTCCAATAAAGCTCATGTTTGTTTCCTCTGTGACAGGTGAAGATGGTGTAAAATATACTCTCAAAGCAGCTGCCTCAAGCTCAAGTTCCCATGAAGAGCTGTTTGATCCATGTGTGGAATCCTCATGGGCAGGTAGAGCCATCGATGAACATTTCCAGGATTCAGTCCTTGAATCTACTCCAGAGAGATGTGTTGAACGTGTTGGGAACAAGTGCACTTCACCAAAACTGGTTTCACTTGATGCAGTATTGCCCAGTTGTTCAAACAATGAAGGTGAAATCCAAGAAACCCTTCCACAAACAACTCCAGTAAAAAGGCGTCCTGGGCGCCCCAAAAAAATAGGACCACATATTGTGAAGTCTGTGAAACGTCCCATTGGCAGGCCTCCAAAACCCAAAACAACAAACTTAAGTTCTTCAACTGGTGCAAACAGTTCCAGTGCAGTAAAAGATAGAAGCACAGAAATGCCTTGTAAGGATGATGGAAACAAAAATCTCAAAATCACCATAATGTATGGAAGATCAAGAAGGGCAAAAAGAGTAGTTTCTGAAGATTTGAGTAATTTCCCAGCACAGGAACATGTTTTTGAAGTATTAAATGATGACGCATACAGTAAAACGTGTTTTGAAAAGTCAAGTAGTAATGATCAAATGGCCAAAGATCTGCTTAAAGATCTCCATTTTGTTATGCCCATTGAAGACAGGAAATGCATATCTTCTAGCAGTAACATCAAATGTCAAAGACCGAGTGACACAGCAGTGTCAAGAAAACCAGGAAGGCCTCCCAAAGTCAAAATTTCTGGGATCTCTGTCACTGTCAACACAGGGTCGCCAAAGCAAAGAAAGATACATATAAAAAGGGACACAAAAGACTCTCATCTGCTCAGAAAGACTCTTCTTGTTGAATTTCAACCTTCCAAAGAGCAGAAGACAATCTGCATTCCTACTGCCATTCACAAGGATATAGTGGATGAACCAAAAGAACATAACCAGAATACCAGAGGGCAGCTCCTACCAGTGAGGCATTCTGTTAGAGAACGGAAACCCTCTGTTCATTTGCTGCACTCTGTCGCTACTGCCAGATCCTGCGCATTGGTTCGCAGGTCACGAAAACTACTGCTGAATAAGGTTAGCTGCGAGAATGCAAAGAACCGACAAGAGGAGCTCCCAAAAAATGCACTTTCCATGAAGACCAGGAATGTCAGTTGCGTACAAGACGTTGTTCGTTTTTCTGCCATTTCGATGGACTCAATTTTTTCGTCAAATGAGGGTTTCAGGTGGTGGCCCACCTCAGCATCACCTGAAACTTTAAATGAAGAGTTAGCTAGGAGGATCAGGCTGATGTCCAGCACTTGGGTATCAGATGTCCTCGAAGCTAACAAGTCAGGAGAGATTAAGTCAGATCTTAAACCAAAAACTTGTGAAAAGCTCAAAGGATCTGCTAAGAAGTCTGCTTCTGCCATTAAAATGCTTTTTGAGAAAAGCTATAGTATGGAGAAGCTCTGTACTTGGTTCATGCAGTCCACAGAAACTCAGTCCCTTGCGATTGTAAAGAAGGCCACTGCAAGAAATCCCAAGGACGTCTTTCACTACAACCTCAGCAGACCCAATTGCAAAGTCAATGTTTGCCCAAGTCCACAAGCAGAGAGACTCAGGAAACATGTCAAGAAATTTGCTAAAGTCGTCCCAAAGAGTCCGTCAATGCACAAACAAGCACAAGAAATGCTGTCCAAGTCAACGAGGTCACAAGCCAAAAGAAAGCTTTTTAGTACATCATTTAATCAGAGGCAGCAGATGTCTAGGTCTAGCACATGGGTTGTCTACAGAACAACTTTGCTTAGAGCAAGGCTAAAGTTTAAAACCAGGCCTAGGATAGCATTAGAAGGTGAAATGGCACACAAAGTTGTTTGTGACCAGATGAGGACAATGACTTCAGGTGCTGAGACTCTAGAATTATTGAAAGACATGCCTAACTTGGTAGGTAAGACACCTAAACCAGGCATGAAAGTTCACAATGCATTAAAGTCTCTAGTCAAAACTCCTCAGAAAATTATTGGGATTGGCAATATTTCAAAGACGAACAGAATCGGCTCCAAAGCATGGAGTCCAGAGTCCCTAAAGGAGTGCAGGGTGTTTCTGAAAAAGATCAACTCCCCAAACACAAAGTCAACGACAGAGGATTGTAACATTTGCACAGTAAAGCTCTATGATGTCTCACAGCAAGAGGAGAATGAGGATGTTATGGTGAGCGGGACACTTTCCAATACAGTTAACTCTCCAGTGCAGCTGCCCTCATCCCCAAAAAGCCAGAGCAAGGGAGGAAGAAAAAGAGGCAAACGGAAATGTTGCAGCACGAGTCCATCTCCCCCAACAAAAATGCTCAGACAATCAAGGAGCAGCAGGGGTGTTCTGGGAGCAAGGTGGTGTGACTTTGTGCTCGGTAAGTCATCTTTTAGCATTATTTTGTTACGCCTTAAACGTGCTCTATGCAAGTGCAAATGGCTTTTAGCTACAAGTGCTCGGTTTTGATCATCATGATGTTGGATGATTTCTCCACACCAGAAATATCAGATCCAGTACCGGTGATCTTCTGACCACAAATGAAAAGGTTACTTCACCCAAAAATGAAAATTCTGTGATTAATTACTCACCCTTATGTTGTTCCAAACCCATAAGATCTTTCGAACACAGTTTAAGATACTTTTGATGAAATCCAGGAGCTCTCTGACCCTCCTATAGACAGCAAGGGTACTACCATGTTCAAACCCAATTTTATGAAGCTACGAAAATACCTTTTGTGTGCAAAGTTTTATTAAAAGTTGAATACTTTTAATACCGTTGTTCGCTAAATTATCCATAGATTTTTTTTGTTTAGTGACAATTCACTAAACAAATTGACAATTAAACCCATTTCAACAATGTCTGTATGATTTTGAGATCCATCTTTTCACACTGAGGATAACTAAGCGGCTCATATACAACTATTACAGAAGTTTCAAATGCTTACTGATGCTTCAGAAGGAAGATTGATGAGTGAGGAGGGTATAAACTTTTGAACCGAATAAAGATTTTTCTTATTTAGCCTAAATATCATATTTTTTCATTTAGTACTGCCCTTGAGAAGCTACTTACTTGTTTCCTAGAAGACAAAAGTAATGCATTGTTTCCTTCTGAAGCATCAGTGTTTGAACCTTCTGTAATGGTCGCACACGAGTCCCTCAGTTGAGCTCTTTGAAAAGATAGATCTCAAAATCATACTGTCATTGTTGGAAAGTTAACAAATACACAAAAATGATGGAAAAACTAAGAATTTGTGGGACCTGAAGGGTTTTTCTGAAGAACAGCAGACAGTTTAACTCTTCGAACTCATGAACATCTATCACTTAAAAAAAAAAAGAGGAGCATTAAGTATCAAGTGTATTTCAACTTGTGAACGTGGTACATTTTTTAAAAATTCAACTACAGTGTAAGTAAACTTTTGACTGCAACTGTATTTTATCAATGCCCTTACTGCCTTGAACATGACAGTACTGTTGCTGTCTATACAGGATCAGAAAGCTCTCGAATTTCATCGAAAATACCTTAAATTGTGTCCTGAAGATGAACAAAGGTCTTTGCGGGTTTGGAATGATATGAGGGAGAGTAATTAATGACAATTTTCATTTTTGGGTGAACTATCCCTTTCAAAATCCTGAGATAGACATTCTGTTTTCTCATACTCATGAAGAAATATAATCCCTTGAAACTACACAATCATAAGACTAAACAACAATGGGAAAATAATATAAAAAGGATAATATGTAATAAATGAATAATGAATTAACGTTCAACCTGACTGTTGTTTTGACCAAGCACTCCTGTGTGTGCATACTGGCATAAAGTATGTTTCTGGCTTCCATAAAGAATGTTTTATTTGATATCAGAGAGAACAGTTCTGTTGTTTGTAATCAGATAAAGGTTTAAAAACAGTGCATGTTCTGTATTATACTGTATTTTCATAGAGAATTCAAACCTTAATGTCTCCAATTTGTGCTTTTCAGGGTCATTGAAATAACTTGGGACCAGTTTTGGGCAAGACATTTTCTTGAACTCTAACATAAGGTGCCTTTCAGCAGTGGTTTGGCTGAGTATCACAAGCATTATGACACGCAACCTCGGCAAGCGTCATGTAGCAAAAAACAAAAACAACTTTAAGACACTTGTTGCACTATTTAAACTTATTTTGTGTTTTTATGTTTGTAAAATGTTTTATTTACTTTTTAAAATCTCCCTTAAGTTTTATTTTTGATGCAGACCATGAGAAGATCTAGTTACATGAAGGAGTAGTAATGTTACAAGAGCCGTATGTCGTTTGATTTGCCCAAATCTAGGGCAAACGTTTATAATTCTGGAGAAGTTCATTTAGCATTTTCTTTACACTTTATAATATTTTGTTGTAAGAGCTCTTTAAATGGGATTTTTGTGAATATTTCTTTCTTTTTTTTTAAACAATGTTGGCATTTTAATGCTGTTAATGTCAGACAAAAACTGCCCACTTTAAGAAGTACTCACAATGCATTCTGAAATTTGAAAACAATGGTAGTGTCTCCACTTTTTTTGGTTTGGGCTCAATTTATCTAGTGTCCTCTTATTCTGTATTTATGTAGTAATTTTCTTACAACTCCTGTGAATTTAAACTCTTTGCCAAGTTGTGGGAAATCAGTTAAGCATTAATTTACATCCAGGTTCATGTTCTCGTTGCACTACCAAACCCAAACTGCTACCTGTTTTGTTTAATTTCTGACAAGAACCATTGTTGTAATGTACAGTGTATTTTTGGTGCAATGTTTTACTCTTGGAAAGATGTAAGATTCTATTTTCCTTTCTTTTAAATTAAAAGCTTTTAACATGTTCCAGAGGCAAATGTTCCACATATTGTTTCTTAAGTACAAACCCTTGTTGTGCAAATCTTAATTTGTGATCTATTGCAGTATGTGACACCTACCTCCTGAAATCTACTGGTAAGGCATGGTAGTTTGGTCTAAACTGATAAACCCATTGTTGTAACCATGTCATTCTTTTAGGCCTCTACCAAAAAAGTTCTAACTGGTTATACAGCTTGTATGTTTAATTTATTTAAATGCTGTGTTGTTAGCTCTAGTTTCCATCTGCTGTTTATGTTACCAGTCTGTGGCTCTGCCCCTTAGTATTATGTTAAATTTAGTTGCCCCATTATCACTTTAGGTTTTGTTAATGTCATAATTCATGTAGGTTCCCTGTAAAAAGACTGGCTTACATCAGTGCAATATGTTTAGTTATTGCTACACTGAGGCCACCTTAGATGTATCAATTGAAAAACTGGTTTGTTTGTCGCCTAGTTTCCATTGTCTGAATACTTGTCAGCTGGAGGCGTTTGTTCTGAAACTGCTGAATTTATTAGACGCTCTAGTTACATCATATACATACCCAGTGCCAACATAAAGAGGCTTTCATCAACTGCTTTAGGGCCTCAATCATTCAAAGTACTGGAGCTATCCAAAAAGTGTGGCACACATACTGATAAAAATGGTGCATTATATCTTTATTACCTATGCCAACCATATGCTGGAGTTGAAGCTTGTCAGGAGGCCTTCTGTATATCGTCTTATGTTCAAATATGCCATTTTGAAGTTTTGGCCACTGTAAACTTGTTACCTGGTGCTAGATGTTGTACATAAACATACAAATTATGTACACACATTGTATTTTCTGTTTTTATACTTGCCTACAAAGAAGCCGTCTCAATCGTTAGAACAATAAAAGCTCTTGCAAACAGATTTTGCGTTATTGTGTTACAGGTTTAAACATTTTTATTCAGAGTGAAAAATGCATATAAATGTAAGCTTTAATTTTTAAATATTAGCCATTGTTGACATACACCAACTGTTTATAGTACAATCAGTTTCATTTAAAAAAAAAAAAAAGCAAGTTATAAAAATGAATAGTTTGGGTAATTAGCTCTCACACATTTTTTTAAAACAACCTTGAGCAAGTAAATTAATGTTAATGTGACTTCTACCCAAAGATAACCTCTTGAGAAGTACTGCAGATGGTGCATTTTTACAAAGAAATTCATTTCCTTAACTTTGGGTAACACTGTAAATAGACTAAACGGTTAAACTAGTTGCTTTGTATTAAAATTTTGTATGTAATTTTTCAGGTACATCTGAAGAAATTGTATGATATAATAGGGTAAAAGTAATCCTCTTTATGAACCATTGGCCTCTTGGTTCATAAGGGCAGTCAGATCCTGCTTTGTTTTATCCATAGCAGCCATCTTGGCACGGCGACTTGGTCGCACTGACGGAGGCTCTTCTGGAACATTCTCTTCATCACTATAGAAATAACAGAATGCAAAAGATAAAAAAAACCTACTAAAGAAATTTTTCATTTGAAATTACCAACAAAACCATTGATTAGGTTGTGGAATAAACCAACCTTTCATCAGAGGTCAACTCTGTTTTACTGGCTTTCTTCCCATTCTTTGCAGTGGAAGCTTTTTTCTGGCCTGAAACATAGCAGAGTGAAAGTTAATACAACAATCATACAAGCCATGCCAAACAAAATTAAATGTAACTGTACCTCTTTTTGCACGTTTAGGTTTTATCTCCTCTTTGTTCACCTCTGCAAGATGGATAAAAAGGTTTGTTAATGTAACAGATACTCTGAATACTATAGGTAAAAGAAACCCACTTCCATTTCCATACTGAACCTGAGAAAAAAAGAAACTATGAATGTCAGAAACTAACTATTAATGGGCAATATTTGCCCCCAGGAGTGGATTCTGAATGGTGCATTTTTGCCTTTGAGTTTAACTATATACATAAATACAGTGTACTGCTTATGTACTTCAAATACTATAACTCAACCGAGATAATGAATCTGAACAATTATAAATGTTATATAACTTAAATTACAAAAAAAAATAAAGTATAATTTATAATCCACAATTACAAAAAAACCCCCCCAAAAAAACCAAACAAATACTTTCACTCGCTTCTGAGACAGTGAATACACAACTATATAGGTCTGAAAACAATGTTAGATGAATAAAACAACGCAGAGGCAAAGAACCACCTGATGCAAAGTGCATTTAAAATTTACTTGTTTAGACTTTAAATATGCAATTTGTTAATAAAGATAATGTCTATTTAAAAATATGCTTTGATGTTTACGGAGATGGGAGCTCCAGGGAATCGCGCAGTCATCGGGAATCACCCTTAACAGATAGTACAACAAAGCTATCGCTTTTCTTAGTGGATATTCAAACTAATGTTTTATTGTGAATATGCAACCGAGTTGAAAAATAAATGCTGTATCAGATGTAGGTAATCACACTCAGTCAGTCCATCTCCCTCTCATAATACTTCAGTGAATAAACCAGTTCCTTCGTTACTAGCTCTAAAATGACTCTTTAAATTTGTAGTGGAGGCCTGGGCTCACCTGTTAAACTTGAGATTTGAATCCATGGTGGATTGAAGGATTTTGCACAAAAAAGTTTTTTTTAAAGACACGGTTGTTGTTTCTTATGCATTTATACATTTGTGCCATTACAACAAACTGTTGTATAAACACAATATCACACTCGTAGACATGTGATATGGCTGTAAATCAACACGTGTTTATTTTATTTATATAGGCACTATTTATAAATTTGAGCCAGGTAATAAAGACTGGTAAAATGCTTGTTAGTGTGTTAGCCATTACCTCCAGTGTTGTCATCCAAGGTAAGCAAAGTGGTATCCTGATTACTGGCTGATTTGGAGGAACGATCTCCATTTAGCTGGTTACAAAGCTTCTCAATAACCCTTACACAGTACTTATCTTTTACTTCCTGTAACACACACAAAATAAAGAAACAGCGTCACTCGATTATAATTGCTGAGCTGAATGCCAATATAATCTAAGAGAGACATAACTGTCGAAGTACCTGTAAAATATCTTTTAACAAGAGTTGCAATTCACTGTTGGCAGCTCCAGGTTCAGTGTTAATCTCCAGCCAGCTGAGGGTTTTACAATACAGGCGTACCTCAGGAGCAGAAACGTCCTTCAAGATTTCATTACAAATACGCACAGCCAGGGAATCATGCACAGACACAGTCTACACAAAAAAAAAAGGGGGGTTGATCATTTACATAATATCAACAGATTACAGTGCTTAGAACACAACCATTACTGTTATTTTGTAAGCGTGCATGTATTATCAAATGTACCTGTACTGCAGCAGGTTGGACAAGAGCGCTGGGTCGTGTCAGTTCAACAAACAGTTCAGCCACGTTGGATGTGTCAACCTCAGACAATGGAGATGTCACAGGAGCATTGAACAAAGTTCTCATGGTTGGTAGAAAACTCTCCTCCACACACTCTTGATTTGTTCTAGAGCACAGCAATTACAGGGACAACTGTAAATATCTATTTGTGCCGTTACACCGTTACGTTTGTGCGGTTTTCAATGTTAATGGCAACAGGAACATGCACATCCATTAGATGTGAGGGAAAAAAAAAAAAATAATTTTTGGGTGAGCTAACGGTTTAATCATTAAAAATACATTCAAAATACATTTGTGTTTCAAAGACAAATGAAGAGTCTAATGAGTTTGGAACAATATGCGGGTGACTAAATTACATTTTTTGGATGAACTTTATTTACACTCTAAATATTTGTTTAAGGAAGGGAGAATCTCCCTGCATGTATACCTGCTGGCTCGGGCATACAGCTGTAAGAATACCCCCAGGCAATGACGCAGTCTTTGGTCATCCTCTGTTACAGGGTTGTACCACAGCAGCACCAGACGAGAGAGCAGCTTTGGACTTACAATTCTCCCACAGTACATCAACTTGGCCAGACCCTCTGCTGTCTCTGTGCGGAGCTCACAGATCTGAAAAAAATAAACAAATTATATTTTATTTGGTACAGCATTTGCAGTATGTTTTCAAAATGATTGCCAATCGACTTCAGCAAGTTACCAGCTTGTGGAGCTGGCTGGAAAACTACGCATGTGTTTGAAGCTGGAACATTATCAGTTGTCTTTTAACAGCAAAATTGACCACATTCAATGTTTTTTTTTTGTTTGAAAGGATAGTTTTTTAATTTTTAAAAATAAAAATTGTCATCAATTACTATTTCCAAGCCCGCAAGACCTTTGTTCATCTTTGGAACACAAATTAAGATATTTTTTATGAAATCTGAGATCTTTTGATCCTGGATAGACCGCAAAGTAACTCATACATTCAAGGCCAAGAAAGATAGCAAGGACATTGATAAAATAGTCCATGTGACATCAGTGGTTTGACCTTAATTTTATGAAGTTATGAGAATGCTATTTGTATACAAAGATAACAAAAATAATGACTTTATTCAACTCTTGCATCAGCAACACCACATGTATGCGTCGTGGCACTCGTGCATCAAAGACTGACATGGAAGAGAATTGTTGAATAAAGTAGTTATTTTTGTTTTATTTGAGCAGAAGCAGCATTCTCATAGCTTCATAAAATTGAGGTTGAACCCCTGATGTCACATGGACTATTTTAACTATGCACGTAGTTACACTGCTCTCTATGCAGGGTCAGAAAGCTCTTAGATTCATCTAAAATATATTAAATCTGAAGATGAACAAAGGTCTTACGAGTTTGGAAGGACTTGAGGGCGAGTAATTATTCACAGAATTTTCATTTTTGGGTGAACTATCCCTTTACTACATAATACATCTCTTCCCTGATGAAGCATACACCAGCGCAAGGGCTGGGCAGTAAGGTTATCCAATAGCCAGACAAGTTTCAATTCCAATCAACTCCCACTGGACAAAAATCAAAACCCTATTGTTTTTGTTTCTCATTTTTCTATAGACTTACAATGATTATTTATATTTATATTCTTATTATATTATTTATATTCAGTCATAAGTAGCAATAGCCAAAAAATGTTTTGATTAGTAATAAGCATTGTTAAATAGATTTTCAAATAGTTGTATCTCTGCCAAATATTGTCATATCCCATCTTATTTATTCAGCTTTCAGATGTCAATTTAAAAAAAAAATTGACCCTTATGACTGGTTTTGTGGTCCAGCGTCACATATGTTTACTACTGACAGCAAAGTTCCAATATAGCATAACCAATCATGTAATGGATATGCAGTACCTCACTATCAAGGAATTCTGAGAGCATCTTCAGAATGCTCTGGACGGTACTCTCCTCCTCAGCTTGTTGTTTAGGCTGTCCATTACTGTTATCTGGTGAATCTGGTGCTTGTGAGATAGGAGCAGACTTGTCTTGCAGAATGTTGAGGCCATTGAGCAGGAGCTGGTCAATGAGAGCTCGGAGAGCGCTGATCCTGATTTTAGGCTCATCAAGCTGTGTGATCTAAACATAAAAATAAAAATTAACCTCTAAGCCACTTGGACAAACGGAATACATTCATCCTTATAACAAGCATTTTATAAATACCTGCAAGAGCAGCACAAGGTGTGTATTGGCAAGGTCTTTACTGTGGAGAGCAGCAGTTCCCAAACAGATGACAGCCATGTTGCGCACAGTAGGGTTAGGGTTGGACACACTTGGCAATATCTAGAATTGAGAGATCACTTTGAAGTTTCATTCCCATAACTGCTGCTCTAATTATGTATTGCAATGATTTTGGGTTGAGAGTTTCGCAACCATAGTGGCTGATAAAAGTGCTGTGCAGACAGGCTTGTCCTATACCGCAAAATAGCAGGAAATGGCTATTGATGTGAGTGCTTTTGTAAATGGGCATTGTACCAGTGACTCTATCAGAGCATTCATGGTTGGGCAGATTCCTCTCTTTATGTTCATTTGCTTGAACAACTCTGCACACATTTTCAGACACTTCAGCAAGGTCTCTGGATCACTCTGGGGAAAATAAACATGACATAAGATTATATTATGTGTAAATTCGGCACTTCAAGGGTTAGTTGAAAATTGTGTCATTAATTGCTCACCCTCATGTTGCTCCAAACCAGCAAGACCTTCATTCATCTTTAGAGCACAAATTAAGATATTTTTAATGAAATCCTAGAGCTTACACTAGGATTTTATCACAATACCTTAATTTGGGTTCCAAAGATGAACAAAGTCTTACAGGTTTGGAACAATACAAGGGTAAGTAATGACAGAATTTGCATGTTTGGGTGAACCAAATCCTTTTAATGTTTGCCAAAGTGTGTGTATATTTTGACAGCAAGGCGAGATCAACTATGCAGGAATGTTCCCGAAAAACTTGAAACCAAGGCTCAGGCCCTTTTAAATTACATCTTGTGTGAAACTTTCACTGACTAAAAAGCTGAACGTCCAAGACCTATAATGAACGGATCCATCCATTTGCAAGCTTTATTTACTGTTTACGGATATTTTTAGTACAAAACAAAACAAATTGCATTTCTTATCATTAATCATAATCACAGCTGAAACTTTTATATGCATTTGAGTGTTTGTACCTTTTCCACACGCTGCTCCTTGATATTTTCAGCAGGCTGTGAAGCTTCTAGGACAAGCTGGTTTTTCAGTTCCTCAAGCTGAGAGATTGAGTCTTTCAGCTCAGCTGCACGACTGAAGTCCTGACAGCTGATGCATTCTTCTAGAGTCTGCTTCACCTCCATTATCTGCACTCGCACCTCTGCCAGCTATAGAAAAATGTTTTATTGAAGCAAATCTAATGCAAGTTGTTGATGTCACTTAACACCAGGGGTGTATGAAGTGTCACTCACTCTGACTTGTTTTCTGCGTTTCTCATTCTCATCCACAGGTTCAGAGATGGGCATTATAGGCTCTCTCACATCAGAGATTATTTCAGCAACCTGATTAAAGTATAACCATACACATATACAACAATTAAATCTTCAGGAAATTGCTGCAGTATAACTTGGCTGCACTAATGAGCAGATCTCAAAGGCCACATTTACATAATTAACCAACTACTTCTTTCAATCATCTACCAGTGATTAAACTTGTTGCATGCAAACAATTTTTCTTGGATCTTTTAAATTTGAGTCTTTTTGTATGCATGTCCATTATTTGTATGCCTCTCTTATCTGACACACCTGGTTCAGTTCATGGAACTTCATCCTAAAGAGCTGATGATCTGAATTAGATGTGTTAAACAAGAAAAACATACGAAATATGCAGAGGTACTGGAGATGGGAACCAGTGATGTAGACACAGCCAAAGAAAAAGACGTTCTCTCAGGCTGACTTTTCAAAAATACAATGGTCCCACAATGACTGACCATCTGAATTTTCTGTGTGTCATCTCGCAGAATTCCAATCAGTTTTTCCACTAGCAGACCAATCAGAGATGTGGGTGTGTTGGGCATCACAAGAATTTCCTGCAGCACTGCTACCATGCGCTTCCTAGAACAGTTCATAGAAAGATTAAAACTTTTAACATTTGTAATGTTAAATATGCATGCTTAAAAAAAAACACTGTCTTTTGTGTGTCTTAGTACCAGAGAGATGAAAATAAGAGACACTCAAGAACTAAAAGACTCATTTTCAAAAATATGTTTGCTGTACTAATCATTAAAACATATTGACAACTCAGACCTGCCACCTTCTTCAGAAGTGTCCAGACACCCGACTAGCAGAATCAACTGCTGTCCAACAAACTCTTGTGTCATCACTATCTCAACCTGTGTTATATCAACTTTCTGCTCCTCAGACAGCCCAGTAACGCTTTTTAGAAAACTGAAATAAAAAGGATTCTTATTTAGCTGGGTTTCCATTTGCAAATGTTTAATGTTAAACTAAATTCAAAAGGTGAAAAAAAACATCAGCCCACATAAAAGTGTTACAAGAAACATAATTGTAGAGTGCAATTACCTGCACAGATACTCAGCATAGATGGCTGCCTCAGGGAGTAACTGCTCCAATAATTCCTCACCCTCATTTCCTTTACTCTTGACAAACTCACACAATGCTCTCCAGTACAACACATTTTCACATGTTAGGGAGTCCACAGGGATTAGTTTCCTGTATGGAAAGACATGTACATTTAAGCAATAAGACTAATGCAAAAAATGTAATGTTAAACAATTTGATATACTGGCAGGCAGTGTAGAAAACTCATTTCTAAAAGTATCATTTAATTCTACATTTATTTTGCTTAGGTGCACCAACCCTTTTATAAATATTGCATACTTTTTAATAACCATATAAAATAAGAATCTCTTAATATCTCTTAAGAGTTCTCATTTATCGCACCAATACTATTTTTTTTAATAGCCAGTCTAGTTTAATACACCTTCCGCCAGTACTGACTGGCGGGCCCAGGATCCAAAGACTTTTCAACATTTCTATGGGAAACACTAGCAGAATGTACAATACAATGCTTCTTATTAAAAGCTGAAAGGAAAGAACGAATATTCTATTTTCATTAAAACTTTAACACTCCAATTTAAAGCTGCAATCTGTAAGTTTTGCCTCTTGTTGCCATCTGTTGAAAAGTGCAACTGCAGTTATTTGCAGAATTATGTTCATTACGTGGGTCGTCTCTGCTGCAGCGCAGATGAATATAATGTTTTGAGGTAAATGTGTGACTGTCAGTGTGGATACTGTACTACGGAATCACAGATTCTAGCCTACATCTTGGAATATATGACCCATATAAAATTTAACCATGCAAATTATTATTATTGTTATACTTTGCTCTCAAATTGTTAATTGTTAACAACATTTCGTGACTAGGTGTATGTTGTGTGTATTAGCGTGTAATTTCTGTACAGTCTAATCTCTAATTGTCATTCCAGCTGAATTTCATATAAAGAAATTTTTTCAACCCCAAAACCAAATTTATGTTCCTTAGAACTGATTCCCTTTCAAATACAAATCTTGTGTAATCCCACGTAGGCTCTAATCAGATACACATTTAAAACTGGAATATTATTTAATTTCAGTCACATGGATTTCATAAACACACAATTCTTTCTGGATTAAAATCCGCCACCAAAATGATAAATTGGCACCTGCAGGATCCTCACATGCGATATAGCCTACTAGCCATGACGCCTACTTTTACATTTACAGATGTGATGAATTTCCCACCAATTCCTACAAGTACCTCTCAAATTAGAAAACAATATTATAAGCTTACCATTGTGAATCAGGCTAAGTAAGGATATAGTTTTGAACACTGGCTGGTTATGTACTTGCTCAAAAACTAATTTTGGATAATTTTTAACCAAAAAAAGTTACAGACTGCAGGTTTAATACACATAGTGCAAACACATTGATTTATGCCACAAAGCTGCAGTCACTGAAATATGCTTGCTGCAGAGCTTGGGTTCAAGTAACTGACCTTTCATCCAGCCCGACACCATTCTGAAGGAGGTCATCGGGGCTTGTTGCTATTGAAAAGATGGCATGTAAGGTAGTGACTGCAGTTTCTGCAGAGTTCTCCACATCCAGTCTGTGCAGCAACTGCAAAACATCTCCCTGCAGCAAGCGAAGCCAAGCAGGCAGCAAATGGGTCTTGACGACCTCCTTCACTGAGTCTAAGGGAAACAGACATGCTTTGTTTTACTGACTTTAACCATCCTGCCAGCAACATAGCCATTTACAAAATGCAAACTTATAAAACTATAAGATTAACACAATACAAAAAAAAATCTAAGATGTATTCAGATGACACTTTCTCAAATATCTGTATCAAACATGTCTTGCCTTCAGAGATAATGTGGTGTTTCCCTTATTAGTAATCACCCAGTCAACTCCATGTGAACACATTTTTGTTGCTATGAGATACACACTAACTTTAATACAAGTGTACAGTTGGGTTCTTTGACATATTGATCAAATGACGCATTTCCTTACCTGCAGAGTCACTGAGCCCTTCATGCAATAGACTGACTCTCTGAGCAATGCTCAGTGCTCGAATATGCACTTTCTCCGCCAGTACCTAAGACATGGTACATGAATACAAACATACACTTTATATTTGAACTGATAGTACACTACCATAAACTACACTATAATGCTAAGTGTTTTGGGACAGCCCCTTCTAATGAATAGGTGTGACTACTTTAGTCATTTCCATGAGTATTAATATTAATGTTTAGGCATATAATGATATTCTAGGGAATTGTGCCCTTCTAATTTTATAGCTTTTATTCTAACACTCTGTGTATAAAACAAGGTTCATAGAGAAATGTTTGATTCAGTCAGTGTGGAAGAACTTGACTATCCTGCATAAAGCCAAGTCCTAATCACACCTCTGGTGTGACTTTAGATGCAGACCTTGAGCCAAAAACTCAGACCAAACACCAATGACTTGTGCATATAGGTACAGTCATTTAGACACTTCCAAAACTGAAGCAACAGAAATGGAAATAAAATTTTACTTGAATGAATTAAGCTTCCTTCTGTGTTGCTACAGTTTTGGAAGTGTATTTTTCTGTTCTAATACTTTTTTCCATATAGTGTATGCACAAGTCATTGGTGTTTGGTGATAAGTTAGCACAATGTCTGTATTTGAAGTCACACCAGAGGTGTTAAGCAGGGATTAGAACTTGGCTTATGCAGACCAGTCAAGTTCTAGCACACTGACTGAATCAAACATTTCTCTACGAACCTTGCCTTATACACAAGAGGCATTGTCATGTTAGAATAAAAAGGGTCCTGTCTAAACTTTTGCTATGAAATTAGGAGGAGACAATTCCCTACAATATCAATATTAGCTTAAGCATTAAAATTAGTACTCATGGAAATTACTAAAGTGGTCAAACCTGTTCATTAGAAGGGGGTGTCCCAATACTTTTGGCAATATAGTGTAATTTTAGCTTTATTTACTGTAGTTTTGATAACGCCTCTCATTCATTATGAACACCACCTAGTTGTTGAAGGGATAGTTCATCCGAAAATAAAACATTTTGTCCAAACCTGTATGAGTTTCTTTCTTTTGTTGAACATAAAAGATCAGATTTTCAAAGGAACCAAACATTTGCTGGCCTCCAAAGACTTGGATAGTACGGCTAAAAAAAAGTGGGACAAGCAACTGTTTTGCATTAAATAGCTGGTCCCAAATCAATAAACTAAACACAATATTAAACAGCATGAGGGACAGTTAAGGAAGACAGGATATTCATTTTGGGGTGAACTATCCCTTTAACGCTTGTAGCATGTTAGTCATTTTGGTATTTTTCAGCTGATTCACCTGATAAGCAAGTTTCCTGACTTTCTCTTTGACATCCCGGGTGCGCTTGAAGATTTTAGGAAGTGTAGTTGCCGAGGGAGCAATGCAAGACAGCACAGCTCGCCGAACTTCAGGGTTTGAGTCATTTTCCAAAAGCAGAACATAAGCTAAAAAACACAATTAGAATGAATCACTTTTACCTCATTTTAATTCATATTCCCTGAAAACTCATGGATTAATAAGGAGCGTGTTTACGTGTTAAGTGTAGACTGCAGCTCAATGGTTTCAAGTATGAGCATTCTGATTACCTTTAATAGTGGGGCAGTCTGAGTTACTGGGGTCCTGGAGTCTGGCCATGGCCAGTGCTGCCTGAATCCTGACATTAGGGTATTTGTCTGTGGCTCTGACCAGCATGGCATCATGGATCCTATCACACAGATCATCATCTATCTGAGCATTCTCACTTAGACTGCCCAGCAACTTATTCACCAGTTGACAAACACGAAACCGCACTGCGTGGCTGCTCGCACCATGAGACTGTGAGAGAAAAAAAAGATGATAAAGATAAGAAATCTCATGTAAACAAGTGACGCTATGAGATGTGCTGTAGAGAGTAACAATACCTCTAACAGGAAGTTGAACAGAAAGTTCAAAAACTCATTCTCATCTTCCTCCTCCTCCTCTTCAGCATCCTCATTAACAGGAGCTTCAAAACTAGCAGCAAACTTTGTGACAAAATCAATGATATTCTCCACTGCTGGCTCTCGGGTGTAAATGATCATGGCATACTTCAGGCAGCGAATGAACTCTTCATGGAATTCGTTCTTATCTTCCAACTACACACAGAACAGAATTAAAACAGATCTCAAACTCTCAAAAGGTTTTTTTTTAACATATTAGACAGAAATGTTGAAAAAAACCTATGCACTTACAGTAAAAATGTATATTGTGAAACATAATTACAATTTAAAATATTGTTAAAATGTTAACATTTTCAGCAGCCATTCATATTTTCTGCCACGGGCAATGCTAAAAGGGGTTATAGTGAAAGATTTATTTTTAGAAATGACATTCATTTATAAATGAAAATGTTGTGCAACTTTTACTTTATGAACATATTGTTTGGATATCTTGGATATAAAAATGAGGCATACATACATTACTTAAGTTTCATATTCAGCAGCTAAAAGTATCATTTAGAAACTTTTTTTTTTATAATTTTCCTAGTTCTTTTGTAAGAATTAGAAAATTATATAGATACTATTATGGGGAGCATAATAGTGCTAAAGAAATCACTATTATGTTTTTATAACCATAAAACACTGCTAAAAAAAAGAAGAAAAAAAAAAAGGAGCTTAAAACGATTAGTTGTGATTAATCGATTCAAAATAAGTTTATGTTTGCATACTATGTGTGTGTATTGTGTATATTTATTATGCATATATAAATACACACACATACATGTATATATTAAGGAAAATTATGCTAGATTTTTATGTAAAATATTTATATATGATATAAATTATTTACAAGTGTTTACATACATTATAATTTGGTGCTCAAAAAAACATCACCTATTATTATCAATGTTGAAAAGTTTTTTGTAGAAACTGAGATGTATTATATCAGTATTCTTTGATGAATAGAAGTTTCAAAAGAACATTTATTTTAAATATATTCTTGCAAAAAAAAAAGTCTTTGTAACCAATGTAAAACATCTTTCTTGAATAGAACGTATTCATTTTAGTCTAAATCTCCTGTACCTTATTATATCTGTTCTTCAAACTGGCAACAAGTTTAGCCTTGTTATTATGAGCTTTCTGTGCTCGCCGGAAAGCCTCTTCAATCTCCAGATCACTGTCTCCAGGCATGTTGATGTTACTAAAACACAAATAACATGTCAGCCTACTTGTGTGAATGAATGATATGTGAGAAGTTCACAAAACCAAAACACCCATTCGTTTCAGACAGACACCCAAATCGAACACAGTATAAAAAGGACACCTGTTTAAACATGTATTTTTTTTTAGTTGTTTTAGCGTTAGCTGTTAATAACACATTCCACAGGTTAAAGTCAATTAGTCACAGCAGACTTCGAATATAGTTAACTCACGACAGAATCGTTACCTGATCTTGCCTCGACCCATCGGACACTTTTAATGATCTAAATAAAGAGTTATTCATTAAATGACCTAGCATATACGACAACACGATATTGCCCCGTAATAAATACAACAAATAAAAGAAGTGCAAAGGCGAAATGGCTGAATTAAATATCAAATACCCTCTGTAAAAATAGGTTTGTTTGTTTGTTTGTTTGTATGTAACGTTGCGTATAAAATGATCGATTCGAGAAACTGTTAGCCCCGTCAGTTAGCATCAACACAAGAACATGAATAACTAACTCATATTTATCAACTTAACACATTAAAGTTGTCCGGAACATTAATCATTGTTAGTGAGACTCTGAAATGCTAAATTTATAACCAAAATGTTTTGAGCAATAAACCTTAATCCGTGTCGTACCTGAAGGAAAACGCTTTTGAACCCTCTATGTTGAATAACGGTGAAAGCGCCACTTTTCAAAATGTCCTCTCGCGAGAGAAACATAGAACCGCCTCCTTCCGCCTCTGACTGTCAATCATAGCCAGCTGTAGCCAATGAAAAGAAACGCGTGGATTCAGGTTGCCTCCTAGAATGTTGCTAACTACGCAGGGCAGTGCTATAGGTTATCCTCCAGGGGGCGTTCAGAGGCTTAGTTCAGTCAGTATGAACAGCGTTGAAATATACTTGGAAGTCCTTTCAAATCTCAGGATGTGTTTGCCTCAGTGGAGGTATTTGTGCAGTAATTAATATATATGTTTAACTTTAATAATAGGAGCCTGACACAGAAATACACTACCAGTCAAAATTTTTTGAACAGTAAGTTTTTTATGTTTTTTAAAGAAGCCCCTGCTGCTCACCAAGCGTGCATTTATTTGATCCAAATTACAACAAAACAGTACAATTCTGAAATATTTTTACCATTTAAAATCACTGTTTTCTATTCGAATATATTTTAAATTCTAATTTATCCCTGTGATTTCAAAGCTGAATTTTTAGCATCATTACTCCAGTCACATAATCCTTCAGAAATCATTCTGATTCGCTGCTCAAAAAAAGAATGAGTAGAATTTTTTTGAGTGAATCGAACGTTCAGAAGAGCAGCATTCATCTGAATTAGAAAACTTCTTGTAGCATTATAAATTTCTTTATCATCACTTTTCATCAGTTTAAAGCATCCTTGCTAAATAAAAGTATTACCCCTGGTTTCACAGACAAGGCTTAAGCCTAGTCCCAGACTAAAATGTAAGTCTGAACTGTTTCAACTGAAAGAAACTTGCACTGATTGTTCTTAAAACATGTTAGTGCCTTTGTTTATCTCTTTGTTTAGTGCCTTTGTTTTTTGTTTTTTGTTTTTTTCTATAAGGCACGTTGATAAAATGTAATTAAATATACTAATTGAATTAAGGCGTAATTCTGGTTTAGTTTATGCCCTCTCTGTGAAACCATGCCTATAGGATATTTCTATAATTTATATATAATGACAATAATACAATTTCTTGAGCAGCAGATCAGCATATTAGAATGATTTCTGAAGGATCATAACACTGAAGACTGGAGTAATGCTGCTGACAATTTAGCTTTGATCACAGGAATAAATTACATTTTAAAATATATTCCAATAGAAAGCATTTTTTTTTTTTAAATAGAAAGAATATTTCACAATATTACTGCTTTTGCTGTATTTTGGATCAAATAAATACAGGCGTGGTGAGCAGAAGAGACTTCTTTAAAAAAGAAATACAAAAAAAAATAAAAATACTGACACTGCATTAAAACCCTATGCATTTTCTGATTACTAGCTATGTATTTAACTATGTTATAACGAAATATGGTTCTGTGTATGAGGATTTCACCCCTTCACATTTATTTAAAATAGCTTAACGCATATTCTACCTTAAAAATGTACGTCCTCTACTGTTCGTGAACAAAGAAAATCCATGTATTTTTTATTATTTTTATTACTTATTTATTTATTTTATTTCGTGGGTTTGTTCATAATAAAACTATTTCAATCTGTAAACACTCACAAATCAAAGTTAATGTGGTATAAAGAAACAGGAGCGCCGAGCTTCTGTTTGTTGTGCTCTTGGGCGTGTTAGTGTTCATGGGAGGGGCCATGATTACACTGCGGTACCCGTGACTCGTAATGTAAGACTGTAGTCACGCCCCGGGTGAGAGACAGGTGTCCGGGCTGGGGGCACATGCCGTCAGTGAGTCGTGTCCCGCGGGGCGGCGGAGCGCCGATGGCATTATCTTGTGAGCTGTGCGCTCACCGAGGGCAGCTTCACGGCGGAGCGGGAGGGTGTTCGCCGGTTGCTGCAGCATGCAGAATGCTTTCGGCTGTCGTAAGGACTCTACCTTCAGGATCACGTAGAGGCGACCAGGGTGTTGCGCAGCCTAGTTTGTGATTGATCAGCGCGCTCTAACGGGTTATTATGGCTTCCAGCTCTGGGAAGATGAACCAAACCCCCGGCAGCAGCGGTGCATGTAACGGGACCGCTATTGCGGATATCCCCAGTGTGAATGTAGAGCAGGAACTGTATGATTATCAAATGCACACGAAAATGTGCAAGAAAATAGCGCAGCTGACAAAGGTAAGCGCGTAATTTTACTACTGAACTAACGGGACTCATGTATCTATTCCCTGGATATCCGTGCACACATCTGCAAATGTGTGTGTGTGTGTATAATATTTAGTGATATATATATATATGTATATATATATATATATGTATATGTATATATATATATATATATATATATATATATATGTACACACTAATGGCCATTTTTGCTCCCTACTGCGCAAATTTTACGCTAAATAATTTACATGTATCTAACAATTTAATACAATAAATAATATAAATTATTCGCACATATTAGTATTTTATGCCCCCTGACGCACTTGTGTTTTTTCAAGGAATGCAACAGGGTTTAAATGCACTCGGCGTCGCTTCACTGTCTTTCCATTACAGGTGATGCAGAACAAGCAGAGGGTAATCCAAGACTAGTCACGATTTCAGTAGATGTTGTATTGTAGCAGATGCGCTTTCGTGGAGTTTATATACTAGTTCAGGGCGGGCTCCTGAAGTTCACGCTACAAATGGCTCACCTACAATAATCTGACCCCTGGGTGATCGCTGGCAACTGAACTGTGCGGTTATTTATTATCAGGTTTAGATGTGTGTATACTAACAATCAAGAAGCATCCAGTTGTAATGACCCGTAGAAGCTTGTAACATCGATGAGGTAAACGTGACAGACTAGTTCAGTTTGGCAAAAGAAAGAGTTTTGTGTTTGTTCCATTTGCATACTGTACATAATGTAGTCCAATAGTATTATTTGTTAAAAGCTTCCAATTTTTGAATAGTGCAAAGAGAATAATCAATATTAACAGTACATGAATATTATAGCCTAATTATTTAGTTCTGAGGTAAATATTATAGTGCAATTATATTTCTAGGCTATCTGATGGTACTTTTTCTGATGGTCTTAGTACTTTTTTGAATCGTTGTAATGTAATATTTATTCATCTTTTCAAGTGTAATAGAAAAACGTGGCTTAAATCCATTCAAGCCAATGTATTTCAAACACTTAGGTTTTATAAGAGATTGTAGAGGGGACAAGAAGATATTTTGAGTAAATGTCTCTGTGTCCATACAACGGAAATCAAAAAACAAAACGGTTTTGTTGCCACAATTTTTGTTTTAAATACAGTAGATGTCAAAAGTTTACATGAGAATGTGCAAAATGTTAATTATTTGACCAAAATAAGAGGCATCATACAAAATGCATGTTGTTTATTTAGTACTTACCTGAATAAGATATTTCCCATAAAAGATGTATATAGTCCACAAGAAAAAAAAAAAATAGTTGTTTATAATAGTTTATAAAAATCACCCCTATCAAAAGTTTACATCCCCTTGATTCTTAATACTGTGTTGTTACTTGAATGGTCCACTGCTGTTTTTTTGTTTAGTGATAGTTGCTCATGAGTCCCTTGTTTGTCCTAAACAGTTAAACTGCCTGCTGTTCTTCAGAAAAATCCTTCAGGTCTCACAAATTCTTGTCTATTTGAACCCTTTCCAACAATGACTGTATGATTTTGAGATGCATCTTTTCACACTGAGGACAACTGAGGGACTCATATGCGGCTGTTACAGAAGGTTCAAACGGTCACTGATTCTCCAGAAGGAAAAACATGCATTAAGAGCCAGGGGGTGAAAACCTTTGAACAGAAAAGAAAAAAAAAGTTAAAAAGTACATTTTTCTTATTTTGCCTAAATATCATATCAAGTTTTTAATTTACCCTGATCTTCAAACTTTTGACCTCTTTTTGATCTTCTTTTGAAGAAGAAAGTTAAGTCAGGTTTGGAACAACATGAGGGTGTGTGAATGATGACAGAAGTTTCATTTTTTGGCTGAACTCTTTTTATAGTATTATTAATGAGACAGAGTGTCTATGATATACTCTTTAAATTGGTACCCCTGTTAGTTCAGGTGTATTTTATTTTCATTGGACAGGCCAGAAAATCATTCTCAAATCAAAATGGGTAGCCCAGGGGTAGCTGACATGTTGTCAGGACAACACATGTTGCTAGTTTGACTCTTCATATGGAAAATCCATTAAATGAACAGTGGTCAGGATAACCCATACATATTTTGCCATTAAAACAAAGCACTTAAAATAAAATTATAATATTCATTGTAACTTTGGATAAAAAGTATCTGCTAAAATACCAAATACTGCTAAAAGTATACAAACAGTGCTTTTCACAGCACATTAAATGAAATATATGTGAACAAAATGAAATAAATTTTTTTTGACAAAACACAATTTTTTAGAAGCAAACACATTTAGAGAACCCCCCCCCCCCCCTTAAATTGTCAACCTCTGGAGTTATAGTTTGAATTATGCATTTTTGGTTAAACTGCACCTTGATAATGAATGATAAAATCAATAGCTATAATTCTAACACTGGCTGAAAAATGGTTATCCTCTTGGCCAGCAGTGAAGAATAAATATAAAAACATTAAAGTTAAGAGGTGTATTATATGCACACTATTAATGACTAATACATAGTAATTTGGGCCTGTACTTTTTTGAACCATTATGATTTTTTATCATCTTTATTATGACTGTTAAAGAAAACTATGGCTTATAATAAGGCTTAAAAATATTGTATTCTCTATATGTCCTTGGAATAGAGCACCTAAATATACATTTACAATACTGATTGTCACTTTGGATAAGAAAATACATTAAATGTGAGCAAACAACCTACAGCACAGCCTACACAATGAACATGTGAAATTAAAAGTAAATGTGCAAAAAATGAGTTTATCAACAAAACATAACTTCTTTAAAGAAGCAACCACATTTACTCAAACTTCCTTATATTGTCAGGCTCTGAAGTTTCGGTTTGAATTATGTGTTTTTGGTTAAACTGCACCTTGATGATTTATGGTAAATTCAATAGCCATAACTATATCTGTCGCTGTATGAAAAATGATTATCCTCTTGGCCACTTATAAAGTGTAACTAAGAAAACAGAGGTTAAAGGCTATAATATCTACACACTATTAATGGCTAATGCATACACAGTCATTTGGATCTGTTAAGGCAGGAGAAGGGAAGTGAGAGAGTGTGTATCAGGTTATATTAGTTTGGACCTTAGTCAGGGAAGATGCCATATTTACTAAGAGTGAAAACAAGGCTGTGGGAAAGGGGCTTTTTTCCTCTGGAATTAATTTCTGAAAAACATTTTTTAATTCCCAGGTATACAACACTGAACAACTTTTGAACAGACTGAACGTATGTCTCTCAAAGCCTCTTTTTCATTTTTGTCAAATAAAAAAAAAGATGGCGTCTGCCCTGACTAAGGTCCACTGAGGTTAGGAACATCTAAATGGCAGCACTGTTACTAAACAAAATAGGTCAGGACTCGAAATTCAAACCTGCCATGTTGTGCGTGTGCATGGAGTGTGTATGCGAGAGTATGCATATGAGCTTGAATGTCACAGCTGTGTGGAATCCCTCTCTCTATCATCATGTAAACATACTCCTAATAGTTATCTTTAGCTGTGTGTGTGTGTGTGTCTATAAGAACAGATGTGTGAGTCATGCCCTCTCAACATTGGGCTCAGCTTTGTGACGCTTAGTAATGCTACACACTAAGCCACACTATTTTTACCAATCAGGAGCATAGGAGATTTGATCTACTTCAGTCTGTTATTAATATAAGAGCATGATGGGAATGTCATGGGTGGCATGACACTAAATGCTAAAAAACTTATGAAAACTTTAAAGGGATAGTTCACCAAAAATGAAAATTCTGTCAATAATTACTCACCCTAATGTCATTCCAAACAAGTAAGACCTTAGTTCATCTTTGGAACACAAATTAAAATATTTTTTTGATGAAATCCGAGAGCTTTTTGACCCTGCATAGACAGCAATGCCACTGAAATGTTCCCAGACCTAGAAACATAGCAAGAAAACAGTCCATGTGACATCAGTGGCTCAACCACAATTTTACAAAGCTGTAAGAATACATTTTATGTGCAAAAAAAAACAAAAATAACAATTTATTATTCAATTTAAAACGATTCTTCTTGTGCAAATCACATATTACTCCATTATCGAGTATACCATGACATGCAGAGGTACTCTCGATAATAGTGGAAGACGTTGAACGTCAGGTTCCCTAAATTCTTTGGTTTTTCAGCATTTTTGTGTATTTGAACCCTTTTCTTACAATGACTGTTTGATTATGATTTTAAGATTTTTACACTAAGGACAACTGAGGGACTCATATGCAACTATTACAGAAGGTTCAAAAGCTCACTGATGCTTCAGAAGGAAACTCAATGCCGGGGAGCCGGGGGGTGAAAGCATTTTGAATTTGAAAATCAGGGTTAATTTAACTTATTGTGTCTTCTGGGAAGCATGTAACTATCTTCTGTAGCTTCTAGAGGGCAGTACTAAATGAAAACAAACAAACAAACAAAGAAAAATTTACACATCTCTTAATGCATCGTTTTCCTTCTAAAACATCTGCTAAAACAAGATTCTGTAATAGTTGCATATCAGTCTTAAAGTTGTCCTTAGTGTGAAAAGATGGATCTCAAAATCATACAGTCATTGTTGGAAAAAAACACGCCAAAAATTTGTGGGACCTGAAGGATTTTTCTGAAGAACAGCGAGCAGTTTATCTGTTCAGGACAAACACAGTATTAATAACACCGTATTAAGAATCAAGCGTATGTAAACTTTTGAACGGGGTCATTTTTATAAATTCAACAATTATTCTCTATTGTTGACTATATGTAAACATCGTTTATGTGAAATATCTTAATCAGGTCAGTACTAAATGAAAAATAACATGCACTTTGTATGATGCCTCTTATTTTGTCAAAATAATTAACATTTTGCAGATTTTGCAAGGTGTATGTAAACTTTTGACCTCAGATGTATGCAGTATGTAATTGGCAAACACCTTTATTTAGCCAGCAGCTTTAATGTAATTTCTTTGAGATGCTGCTGTAATAAAGTAAGGGCTTCTTCACTATATTTGTTACCCGTCATTTTGCTTTGTTTGCTGTTTGATTCAGGTTCTTATACAAATTTATCCACATATGCACTCTTCAAAACGGCACTGATTTTAGCCAAGGCTAAAATATTTAGACTGAAATGTATATGTATTAAAATGGAATTAAATATATAGAATGTACTATATGCTAGTTTGCTTTTTTATTTTTGCTTAATAGCATGATATTTTGAAGTTTATATTTCTTGCTTACAAAAAATTATGCTTCTAACCTCAGTTTGAGAGCTGTAGTTCTAACCATAGAACTTTGCAGTGCTGTTTGAGAATGTTTATTGGAACTTTGATTTTGGGAAACAGTGACTTGTTGAACTATGTTGGTAATGATAGCGGACCAAAGCGGAGCTGGCTTTTGGGAAAGCATTGTTTGGGAAAGCAACTTTTCAGATATTTAAATGGTACCAGGCTTATATTATGAACATTCGAGAAGTATAACTAATCACTGCATTTGCCAAATGTTTGTGATGTTCATTCTTTCATCTTTAAAATCTGTTCTGAGTATTGTTGGACGCACATCAAAGTAAGCAAACAAAAGATTCAAGCAGATTTCTATCTGTGAAAAAAAAAACTGTACTTTTGGGTGAATAGTAACTGTAATGTCAAAGTCTTCACATATTTCCATTCATTTATTTAGTGTTTCCTGCAAAACTGTTTATCTATATCAGATAAACTAAAACAAAACAAACAGTGGTTGGTCATTTTACATATCAGATGGCCACTTGGGGAGTTCTTGGACAGAATATGTCAAAAGCCTGGCTAGGCAAGGCAACTCACTCACAGTCAAACAAAGATAGCTGACAATAATTTAAACTGACAAAATCTGTGGAATGGCATTGTTGGAACCACTTTCAGAATGTTTTTTATCCAGCTGATAAATGATAAAAACATTGACTGAATCTACTTGACTTTAAAGAGCTTGCGCATTTAAACAGCACATGCTTATAATAAACTGAATGTTATTGTGTGTTGGAGTGGACGCTGGTATAGTTATCATTTTAGTTATCCATCTTTAAAGTTATTGTTTTTGCCTTGAACTGGCCTTCACACACACACACAGACTCAATAATTCACCAGCTGTGTCAGAAATGCCTGTTATAAGCATTTTTTAAAATGCGGACAAATGGATAGAGAAACAGACACAGATGCTTCTATCATTTGTGTTTGTTAAGAAGGGAGAAGGAAAGTAAGACAGCATGTATCAGATTTCATTA
Source organism: Cirrhinus molitorella (assembly GCA_033026305.1). Classification (NCBI taxonomy): domain Eukaryota; kingdom Metazoa; phylum Chordata; class Actinopteri; order Cypriniformes; family Cyprinidae; genus Cirrhinus; species Cirrhinus molitorella. Next base: position 17,564,492 of record CM065120.1, on the reverse strand, counting down.
GTATGGATCTTAGTCAGGCATGCTGCCATATTTGCAGAAGAATGAAAGCAAGGACAAATAGACAGAGAGAGACAGGTATTTCATACTTTCTATTTAAAACAATAATTCATGTAAACAAAAATCAATTCCTATAATCTGCTGTTTATCCTAATTTTCTCTCTGTCTCAGTCCATTCCAGTCTGCCAGTTAAGTTATGAGTGCTGTCGCTCTATATAAAGCTAGCAGACATTTCGGTCGTACAGATATATGACATTACTTTCCCTTTTATTCTGTGGACCGTAAAACATGAGAGTTCATGTTCAAGGACTGAGAGGGAGAGAGAGAGAGAGGCAGGGAATAGACAGAAGGTAAAAGTTATAAAGGGGAGTCAGGGGACAGACAGAGAGAGAGAAAGAGAGATGGTGGTCGGCTTACAGAAACACTGTGGGGGACAGGAAAAGAGGGAGAGAGAGACGGGTGAGTGAAGAGGAGACAGTGACTTCCTGGCAGTTTATCATACGGAATGTCCAGCTCTGCTGCGGTGGCGATTAACGACAGACAGTCAGGCGTCATGGTAACACACGACCCGCTAGAGGGATGAGTGAGACGTTGGGAATCCGATGACACCCCAGGCATGGGGACTTGTGGGTAGGACACATTGATGGAAAACCAAAGTGACACATAATATTAGGACTCCCTCATATGCCTACACATTCAGACTCAAATACGCAAACGCTACTCACAAACTACACTGTGTTATAAAATGACACTTTCTGCAAATAGGGTACTTTTTTTGACAAATGGTCATTGAAAGGAATAGCTGTTTTATTTTCTGTTCATTTTTTACAATTGAAAGAAATCAAAATCATGTAGTATTTGGTAACAAGGTTGGAAATTTAGCCTAAATTAAACTACCACTCATTTGGGACTAACTGGTTTGGGAACAAATTTTGGCTTTAAGTAAATGTTAAAATGGTTGGATCACCCAAAAACAAAAATTATGTCATTAATAACTCACCCTCATGTTGTTCCAGACCCATAAAACCTTGGTTCTTCTTCGGAACACAAATTAAAATACTTTTCACGAAATCCGAGAGCTTTCTGACCCTCCACAGACACAGACAATTACCACGTTCAAGGCCCAAAATGTTAGTAAGGACATCATTAAAATAGTCAATGTGACATCAGTGGTACAGCCGTAATGTTATGAAGCTATGAGAATACCTTTTGTGCACAAAGTAACAACTTCCTGTCACAGAAACCTAAACAAAATTACTGTCATTGAGGTCATAAAATTTTTTCTGAAAGGAAAATGTATAAAAAGTCGCCACATCAGCAATTTTTATGTTTATTTACAAATGAGAAACAGTAAATTGTTATAGAAACCTTAATGCATAACTTATGCAGATAACATTGCCTGTATTTGTAAAACATCTTACAAGATCAAGACAGCCAAGAAACGGATATAAGTAGTAGATCATACTCTAGACCTCAAAACTAGACAAACCTCAAGAATGGTAGCAATCAACACATTAAAAAAAAGATGAGCTCTTTACATAACAGTACAACAAATAACTAACAATAATTACAAAAAAACAACAAAAAAGTTTAAATAAAGTCAGCAAACAGCAAAAGTCCTAACATTTCAACAATAGAAAATTCTTTGTTTAACTAGTTGAGACAACATTTGGGGTAATTTTGTTGATCTGACAAAGGTTTTTTATGTAGTTTCAAAAAATTGCATTTTTTTTGTATTTGAGACTCAAAAGGTTTAGTAAACTGGAAAATATACAGTTTTTACAGTAGTTGCGTTGCTGTCTATGTACCAAGGGCGTAACCATGGTATAGATATTTTTTCACATTTATTCAAAAATTGCCACGGTATTTTTGACCATGGCACTACTTTTTAGGTGTCTACTTGCTTACCGTCTAAAAAAAGGCAAATGTCCACCTGTTCGTCCTGCTTCTTTTTTTTAGCTCCTACCTTCATTTCATTTAAGCACCAGTGACAGTCGGACTAAGCGTTTTTTTCGAACGATGCCGCAAGCCGGGGTTTACGGGCTCAACCAAGTGTACTTTCGAGGGGGGGGTGGTCACACAGTTTTGTTTCCCTTGTTTTTCCTAAATTTAAAGTAAATCGGAAATAACAACAGATCCACTAGGCTACAACCAGGGTTCACAATAGGAGGGCATATCATATGTCACATATTACAATATAATAGGCCTATTATAAAGTATATGGTGGTTACGCCCATGCTATGTACACAGGGTCAGGAAGCTCTCGGATTTCATCAAAAACATCTTAAAGGGTTAGTTCACCCAAAAATGAAAATTAGCCTATTATTTACTCACCCTCAAGGCATCTTAGTTGTATATGACTTCCTTCTTTCAAACAAATGCAGTTGGAGTTATATAAAAAATTGTTCTGGCTCCTTCAATCTTTATAATGCAATGAGCGGGTGTTTCTCGGGTGTGAATAAAGGCCTCCTGTAGCCATATTTAAAATGTAATAATCACTTTAATCTAGCTTGCTCTAACAGTTGGACACGGAAGCAGCTCCGATGAAGAGAAACACATACCCATTGCATTATACAGCTTGAATGAGCCAGAACAATTTTTAATATAACTCCAATTGCTTTTGTCTGAAAGAAGGAGGTCATATACACCTAGGATGCCTTGAGGATGAGTTAATAATGGGCTAATTTTCATTTTTGGGTGAACCCTTTCATTTGTGTTCCGAAGATGAACAAAGGTCTTACAGGTTTGTAATTACAGGGTGAGTAATTAATGACAGAATGTTCATTTTTGGGGTGAACTATGCTTTTATAATCAGTTCAACAGATTATGTCAAAATTGTTGGATACAGTCGAGACCCCTGAAGAGGGACAGACCTAGATACCTTTAGATACAGAGATACAATGTGTTTAAAATGTTTTCCTTTTCATGTTGTTTAAATTTTATGATAGATAATTTATCTAACATATTTACACATTCTCCCAACAAAAACTTAGGATTAGTGCCCCTAATGCTTAAAAAAATGCCAGGGGACACCAACATGAAAATGCCAAACACAGTTGAACAGCTGTGCACAACCAATCACAAGCACTCATAGAAAGTTAACACAGACATCTGCAGAGCGTAAACAGACACACATGTACTAGATAAACTGCAGCTCAATGCAAACTGTGGGTGTATGACTGATTCAATCAGAGAGGTGAAAGATTTCATCAGTGAGAACAAGACTCTATTTAGTGCTTTAAGGTCTGGAACTACGTTCTGAAAAATAAAGACTCCAAGAGAGGGTTTTTGTAGCATAAGAAGAACCATTTTTGTTTCCCCAGAGAATCTTTTAGTGAACAGTTTAAAAGAACCAAGTTTTCTTGGCGCAAAGAACATTTTAGAAACAAAGGAACCTTTTTTTACTATATAAATAATATTTTGTGAATTGAAAAGGTTCTACATGGAATCATAGATGCCAATAAAGAAACCTTTATTTTTAAGAGCATGGACTGCAATCCATAGTGCAGATAAATGATTTTTGTGTTTTGTCATTCCATTATAACTATGTTTTAATTATATTAATGTGTGCGTATTTCATGTATAGGTGATATATTCTTTAAACACTAAGAATGAGGAGCAAGAGGCAACTCTGCAGTCGCTACGCCGTGTTGCCACGGAGACGCAGGGCAGCCTCCAGCCAACCACAGGTCAAGATGAAGAAGAGGAGGAGTCAGCATCTATTCTGAGGACACGCCTTCTAGAGCTGCAGGCCACTGTAGAGGAAGTAAAAACAAAAATGGTCACACATACACGCATATTCTGTAAAGGAACTCATTATAAGAATATTAAATCATGATAGAATTACTTCATTATCTTAGGATGTGTGGATGTGTTTCAGGTGGAGGAGCGTGGACAGAGAGCTGAAATCGAGTATGCAGAGCGCATAGCTGTGTTAACCCAGGAGACATCAGATCTGCGCAGAGACTACCAGAACCTGCAGACAGATAGAGACAACCAACACAAATTACTGCAACAAACAGAGGAAGAAAACAAGCGCTTAGAGAACGAGTGCCAAGAGCTACGCAGAGCCAGAGATGAAGAGAGAAAGAGAGTAGAGGAGGAGAAGATGCATAGAGTGGAGGAGGAGAGTAAGAGAGAGATGGAGGAGAGGAATAGAGAGTCACGGGAAAGGAAACGAGTAGAGGAGGAGTGCGAAGAAAGGTTGAAAACAGTGAAAAAAGAGCTACAGACTCAGAGGGAGGAGAAAGAGAGAGTGGAGCAGGAATGGAAGAGAGATGTGGAGGAGTGGAAGAAGAAAGTGAAAGAGATGGAAGAAGAGAGGAGGGAGGAGCAAAAAGCCGCCGAGAAGACGCTACAGAAGAGCATCAATGAACACATCAATCAGTGGCACCAGCGAGAACAAGAAAACCGCAAGTCCCAAAATGCAACACTTCAGCAGAGGCTGAGAAAAGCAGAGACGGACTTGGAGGTTCAAGAACAGAGGTTGAATGAAAGCAACAGACACTGCTGCAAACTTCAGGAGAGAGTAGAGGTACATATGTGTATATGAATTTGCCAATTTTGCCCATTCTAGGTTAATCGAGACAATATCTACTTAAAGGAAAAGTTCACCAAAAATGGAAATTCTGTCATTAATTACTTTGCCCTTTATTCCACCCATAAGACCTTTATTCATCTTCGGAACACAAATTAAGATATTTTTGATGAAATCCGAGAGTTTTCTGCCCCTTAATAGACAGCAACACAACTACTATGTTTGAGGTCCAGAAAGGTAGTAAGGACATTGTTAAAATAGTCCATCATTCAAAAATAACGACTTTATTCAACAATTTCTTCTCTTCTGTGTCAGTCTTCGCCGCACATTCATTAGAGTATCGCAATGTACCCTCGCCATTTTGTATTATTAATAATATATCCCTGATTTAAAATATTCAAAAATATATATTCAAATAAATAAAGGGCCCTTAAGGCTTGTCAGTACTCGGCCACTGTTATGATTGGCTAACGTGAGTCTTTTGAAAACATGATCAAAATAAAACTTTCATTTCTAGACAAAGCAATATGAAATAATTTACTTACCATTTGTGATGCAGCTGCAGTGTGATCTAGCACCTCTTCATCATTCAACAAATGTTTTTTTGTGAACTGTCCATGACACTGAGCCTCATTTACAATACAAAATCTTCCAAACAATCCATAAACACGGTCCAGAATGCCATTAAAAATAAACTATCCACTTGTTCCTTATGCTGGGATCCTTCTGATATCTGTACAAAGATGCAAATGAGCTGTTTAAACCAAATGCGCCAAAGCAAACAATTTTTCACTGCATTTGTCCTCTTGATGACAGATTCAAGGTGTGGACTGTGTCAGAAAGTGTAGTCAAGAATAAGGCCAAAAAAAATTAGGATATTCAGTCCATGAAGATATTTTGTAAAATTCCTACCATAAATATATCAAAGCTTAATTTTTGATTAGTAATATGCATTGCTAAGAACTTCATTTGGACAACTTTAAAGACGATTTTCTCAATATTTAGATTTTTTTGCACCCTCAGATTCCAGATTTTCACATAGTTGTATCTCAACCAAATATTGTCCTATCCTAACCATACATTAATGGAAAGCTTGTTTATTCGGCTTTCAGGTGATGCATTAAAGCATTTACCCTTATGACTGGTTTTGTGGTACAGGGTCACATATAAATAATATAAAATAAAAATTAAATATAAATAATATAAAAACTGAATATAAAAATCGAAACCTTTTTTTTCCAAACATAAGCTCGTCTGATCATATTATGATCATGGATAAATGGAAAAGTGTGATTTCCAGGCCTGGTAATTCATTGAGATTTATGTGGCTAATATAAATTATAAAAATATAAAAAAAACTCATTGTGTACACACAAACCAGTGTTGCTTTACAAGACAGTTCAATAAATTCACTTGACTGACCACGTGTAACTGACCTTTCAGCGGGGTGTTTGTCTTAGTGTAAGGGGGCAGTAATTACTGCCGTGACTGACACTTCCGAATCTAATTGAGACAGAGATTAGAGGGATCAGACAAACACCCACAATTACCATCGCTCAGACACACACAGCTGTGTAGAAACAGATGGCATACCCGACTTAAACAGTCTGTGACAATACTCCACAGATCTGTAGTCAGTTTTTCCACAGCAGAGCCTGCACAGAACCTGCAGAAAATAAAAATAACATAGGCATTTTTAAGTGGGACACAAAAGTGAATTGTTACACTTAGTATTTAGAACAGGATAAAGCCAAGTGATGAAATCAGTAAGAGTTGCTAGGCATGCAACATTGACTCCACCGTCTCTAAAGCAGCTTTTTACGCACATTGTGGCTAATGCGCATTAGATGCGCCTAAAAATGCCAGGCACAGAGTGAGATGAGTAACACCCTCTCTGCTTTGGCTCGACATCCTTCACAGAAAATTAATCAGAGGCACCTCAGATCTGCAAACTCAGAGCAGCTGCTGTGATGTAATCAAAGGGTCGTAGGCTCAAAGTGTTCACGGGGCGGCCAGAATTGACAGATTAAAGTCATCTTGGGTTTCATGGGCATGACAGATGATGCTGTTTCGATTGTTCATTGCTGCTGCAAGATCATTCAATAAGAGTATCCAGCAGGGTATGGACAACTGCATTTTTTGTTTCTTAAGAAAATGTGTGGTTGTTACTATGCAGTTGCTTTACTATGTGTTCTTAGTAGTTGTGTACTGCTCCTATGACATTCTCATGAAAATCTTAAAGGGATAGTTCACAAATTAAGATATTTTTGATGAAATCCGAGAGCTTTCTGACCCTGCATAGGCAGCAACGCAGCTGAAGCGTTCAAATGGCCCAGAAAGGTAGTAAGGACATCATTAAAGTAATCCATGTGACATCAGTAGTTCAACCATAATGTTATGAAGCTATGAGAATACTTTTGTGCGCTTACTTTATTCAAAAGCTTCTGTCTTAGCTTGTAAGTTTAGGAGAGTACCACAATAAATTTGGAAGTTTCAGTTGCGTTGCTGTTTATGCAGGATATCATTAAAATAAAACAAAAAAAATTGACAATGAACAAAGATCTTGTGGGTTTGAAACGAAATGAGAGTGAGTAAATAATGACAGAATTTTAGTTTGGGTGTTTAGTTTTTTTCTTTCAAAAAGAAGGAAATAATAGGAAGTGAATAATAAGATAAATTCTAGGAAAATTGTAAGTTCGTTCCTAATTGCAATTCTTGAGAAATTGTCACATTTTTAAGAAATACAAAATAGAATATAATACAATATATTCTTAACTTTATTCTTAAGTTAAAAAACATAGAAGAAAAATAACTGTTAAAAAGAATACATAAGGCTTTAGTGCTTACTTCAGTGATTCTCACAATTTAAGTATCATTCATGTGCATATCACAAACAGTACAAATTATGCATTATAGGTTAATACCTATGGTAAAGGATTTCCCCTAATCCATTCTCGAACCTTAATGTTGGGTACAGCGGGGAAAATAAGTATTTGACACATCAGCATTTTTATCAGTAAGGGGATTTCTAAGTGGGCTATTGACACAAAATTTCCACAAGATGTAGCCATCAAACCAAATATTGAATTCATACAAAGAAATCAGAACATTTAAGTATACAAGTTGAGTCATAATAAATAAAGTGAAATGACACAGGGAATAAGTATTGAACACACTTTATTTAATACTTTGTAGAAAAGCCTTTGTTGGTGATTACAGCTTCTAGATGCCTCTTGTATGGAGAGACCAGTCGTCTGCATTGCTCAGGAGTGATTCTGGCCCATTCTTCCACACAAACGGTCTTTAAATCTTGAAGGTTCCTTGGGCCTCTTTTATGAACTTTGATCTTCAGTTCCATTGAAGCAACTTGATTTTCTTTCTTTGAAACAACTTCATTGTGTCCTTGGCCTTGTGTTTGGGATCATTGTCTTGCTGAAATGTCCACCCTCTTTTCATTTTCAGCTTTCTGGTAGATGGCAGCAGATTTTTATGCAGAATGTCCCGGTACATTTCTCCATTCATCCTGCCTTCAATAATATGAAGTCTGCCAGTACCCCTTGCTGAAAAGCAGCCCCAAACCATGATCCTTCCACCCCCAAACTTAACTGTTGGTATGGCGTTCTTGGGGTGGTGGGCAGTGCCATTTCTTCTCCAAACATGGTGTGTAGAATGACTGCCAAAAAGTTCAATTTTGCTTTCATCTGACCATACTATAGTCTCCCAATATTCCACAGGTTTCTCCAAATGCTGTTTCGCAAACTTTAACCGAACCTCAACATGCTTTTTGTTCAGCAATGGAGTCTTGCGTGGTGAGCGTGCATGGATGCCATGGCGGTTCAGTGCATTGCTTATAGTTTTCTTTGAAACAACAGTACCTGCTGATGCAAGGTCTTCCTGAAGTTCTGCCCGAGTGGTTCTTGGCTCTTGGAGAACTCTGCTGATTATTCTTTGGACTCCTCGGACAGGGATCTTACGTGGAACACCTGATCGTGGCCGGTTTATGGTGAACTGATGCTCTTTCCATTTCCGGATAATGGCCCCCACAGTGCTCACAGGAACATTCAGCATTCTGGAAATGTGCCTATAACCATTCCCATCAAAATGCTTTTCAACGATAAGATCTTGAGAGAGTTCTTTGCTTTTACCCATCATGAAGTCTTTCCTGTGTGCCTCCTGGGTAATGAGAAGCCTTTATAGGCCATAAAGCAGCTGATATCAATTAGTACTGATAGGGGGCAGGGTTTCTCTCTCAATACTGACAGATTTCAGGTGATCTCCTGGCTTTCTATGCCATCCATTTTGCACCTTGTTATCTTCATGTGTTCCATACTTATTCCCTGTGTCATTTCACTTTATTTATTATGACTCAACTTGTATACTTAAATGTTCTGATTTCTTTGTATGAATTCAATATTTGGCTTGATGGCTACATCTGGTGGAAATTTTGTGTCAATAGTCCACTTAGAAATCCCCTTACTGATTAAAATGCTGATGTGTCAAATACTTATTTTCCCCGCTGTATATACCACACAGTTTTAGGCCATAGATTGTGGACAAAGACTGAAATCTGGGGCAAATGTGTGCTTGTTCCCGTGAGTGATGATTAAATAGTGCAAATTATTAGCAACACTATCTGAGAGAAGTGTCAATACAATGCCTATGCCTAAGAAATATTTAGCAGGCTAAATATCTTGACCTGCCTACAACTCAGAGCCTTGTGAGGAATCTTGACTGGAAATGTAATTGCCGGCAACCTACAGTCAATGAGAGAGCAAGATATAGGGCAAGAAAAATTTCAGGGGAAGGAGTCATAGTCTTAAATCCCTGTCTCACATTTCGTGCATGCGTTTTTTACACAAGACTTTTGTTGGGGATTCTTCATAGTGAAATATTGTGTAATGTTGCTGATCTGTCACCTAATATACAAACCAAAGGAGCATTAATCTGCCGACTTTGAAATTTGTATAATCTATACCCAGTGTAAGTATAAGTAATTGTTATAGTTATGCTAATTTATGGTATTCATTTCTCTTACAGGACTTGGAGGAGCAGTTGGAGGATGGACGTCACCGGGTGACCGAGGCTGAGGCTGTGGCAAAGAAGGCAGAGGAGGAGTTAGCTGTAGCCAAAGAACGATTATTACTGCAAGAGAATGAGCTACAAAGCAAGTCAGGTGCGCATGCACAATACAGATCAGTGAAAGGCTAGTTTTGTACTCATATCTGTCATCATTAGGGAGCAAATTAATCATATATGCTCAATAATTAATCAGACTAATTGCTTCAATATTTCAAAATCAATATTTGGTAGAAGATATTTCAAAGAGAGTCTAGTAAATAATTAATGAGACAAAATAAAAAATTTGCTTTGAAAAATATATCTGTTTTATTTCCATATCACTGAACTGAAGCCTACAGTCCACAGACATTCATTTTGCAGTCAGTCTGTTCAAGGAAGATTTAGGTGTTTTCAGTGTTTTGTTCAGTACTATTTTTATAATTGTTGGTCTACGTAGACATGTGTCAGATGGACGTCTTTGCTTTTTGCGTCACACCTCTTGTTTCAGTCTCCCAGCATAAGTGCCCTGTTTTCACTGTCAAGTTCAAAACAGTTCAAATTTGAAAAATGTGTCTCGAGATCTGAGCATTCTGTTCCATTCCACTGCGCCGCATCTGTCTTGTTTCTCAGGAAACAAAGCTAAAGCATAAATGTGGTACTTCAACCTTGAATTGCTCTGAGGGTAGGAAAATGCCTTTTTACAGAATCTAAACATAGGAACATTACATGGTTAAACCTACTTTTTAATGCAGTATTTTATAGATAATTAATTGTAGTAATTTAACGTTAAATGGAAAGCCTTAATCTATTACCTTTTAGTAGTAAATAAGTTGACAGTTTACTGTCAGCAATTATCATTTACAGTCTGTTTGGTGTTAATTGTTCCAGAGTTGATTTTTACATCTCTGTTGAAATGATTGCTTTTGTCATATGACACTTGAGATCACCAGCTTGTTCACTGAGTGTTCTGCTTCCTTTTATCTAATCATCATCTTTCTCATTTCTGCAGAGGAGTTAATGAGCCAGAGTTCATCTCAGGTGAGGGTCTCTGCTGAAGTGGAAGACCTGAGGTCTCAACTGAGTCGTCTCAACATTAGAAACAAAGAGCTGGAGCTTCAGAACAGTGGCCGATCCAATGACCACGCCCGCATGCTCAAACAGGCAAGTCATTCAAGTCTAAAGAATTGTATTTATGAGCTGAATGCACATGAACAGTACTACAATGACATACTTACAAGTGGGAAATTTTGAATTTTATTTTAGCCCTTGGTTGTGGGCGTGTAAGCAGTGTTAATATTGTTAACCTTTGTTCATCTTCAGAACACAAATTAAGATATTTTTGATAAATTTCCAAGAGCTTTCTGACCCTGCATAGACAGTCTTTGCACACAAAAAGTATTCTCGTAGCTTCATAACATTACGGTTGAACCACTGATGTCACATGAACTATTTTAAAGACCAGTTAAATCATTATAATGAGTCTTTAATTGCCTACATAGCCTAATAAGTGCTCAAGCACACACATAAAGTTTGCCACAGCGCACCGCAGAAGTAATGATTATAAATGTTTCAGGGAAAAACAGTAAGTAGACTGCATTAACATTTTTATAATTTATTGATAAACTATGTTTTCTTTGTTTTCGGCTTAAGAGATTAAGTCGGTGACAATGACTCGTCATCCCCGCAGTTGTAATGCGCGTGAATTCGCGTTTCATACGGATTACATAATCTGAAAAATGTGTTTAAGGCAAAGATATACATGGAGTTTCTATTTTTTTCTATTTCTACGCTATTTTAAGAGACAGACATAGACACAGACATAAGAACAGCTCACATTTCTGTACGTTGACATTAGATTAAGCGGCCACATAAAGTTGCTACTACATATATGGGTCTATTTCAGATAAAAAGCCATATTTGAGGCCGATGAATGTTGGATGCCGAATGCATTTTATCACTATTACCACAAAGACTAGCCATTAACCTGTAGATGTATTAATTTTTTTTTTCTGCGACTAATCAACTAATAAAATGTTGATGGAAAAAACCTTTTCTGGTCGACTAACTATTAGTCAACTATTAGGGGTAGCCCTAAAAATAGCAAAGGCACATCACAAAATAAATAAAACTTAAAATGAATGAATTAAATTTCACATTTACAACACAATACGTTTAAATAAATGAAAATACTAAAAATAAATTGTTCTTTAAATACTGTGAATTTAGGCATCACAAATAAAATAATATAGTGTAGAAAATTACTGATTTTTTGATTTGTTGAAGATTGCATTTAACATTAAATTATTAGTGTTTTAAGGATTTAAAAAGATATGTGAGCATTAGATGACAACAAAGTTCTCCAAAAGTTCTCTATTCTAAAAGTAAATATAGAATTAATGCACAATAAAATATCCAATGTGTACAAATGTGTAACACTTTACAATAAAGTTCCATTTATTAACATTAGTTAACTACATTAGTTAACATGAACTAACAATGAAAATTACTTTGGTAACACATTTATTAATCTTAGTTACTGTTAATTTCAGTATCTACTAATACATTATTAAAATCAAAAATTGTGCTTGTTAGCATTAGCTAATGCATTGTGAATTGACATGAACTAACAATGAACGAATGTATTTTCATTAACTAACATTAACAAAGATTAATAAATACTGTAAGAAATGTATTGTTCATGTTGGTTAATGCAATAAAAATGGCACCTTATAGTAAAGTGCTACCAAAAATTCTAATATTGTCTGATAACCCAATAAAAAAGAAATTGTTTATATTGTTGTGCATGAAAATTGTGATAAGAATAACACATGTACTATTCTCTACAGCACCGTTCACATAGAAGAACAGATAAACCACATGGTGAAATCCTGTTGGTGAAATTGCATCCCAAATGAGGCCTGCCATCTCAAACACTCATATACAAATGAGTACACTTTGAAATGTTCTTTGAAAAGCATTTGTATGCTGAGAAAGATTAACCCAGCCCTTAGAGCATCTTAAAACATCACTGACACATCAGAGGCTTAAAAGGCATAGTGTCATTCTTTTGAAACTACAGGATTAGAGTTTAATATCATTAAGAATCGTGTGTGTGTTTTAGCATGCAGATGCTCTATCCTCTATGCGTCTGGAGCTGCAGCGTGCTCACACTGAGGAGATCAGACGCCTTCAGCAGGAGGTGGAGAACGAAAGAAAGAATGACAGACAGGAGCTGGAAGAAGAGAAAAAACAGGTTCAGCAGAAGATGGAAGAAGAGAAAGTAAGGCTGAAAGAGCAGCTTCGGAAAGCACTAGAAGAAGTGATACGCAAACATGCCAGTGAGCTGCGGCATGCGCATGCAATGCTGGATGCAGAGAAGAAGAAGACGCAGCAGGTACGGCAACAGATTTCAAATGCGGTTGTCTGTAAACTTTTTTACGTTCATTTTTCCTATAACAAAGGCAGAGATTAAAAGATTGAGCATGGGATTTTAAGAATATTTTAAGAGAATATATAATCAGTATAATCTGTGGCTTTATTGTTACAGAGACATAAAAATAATGTTCTTTGTGCTGTATATTTAGACATACACTATTATTTACAATGCAAAGCTGCAAGCCCAGTCCATTCAGACCAATTATGGAAACTAAGCTGCAAAAATGGGTCATTCTGAAATCAGAACCACATTAACATATGACGCATATTCGGCATTCAGAAACTTGGCTCACCCTTATGAACATGCAGAGATTAGCTATCATATCATGACAAGTCAGTCGCAAAAAAAGTCTTAAAGGTACAAAAGCTAAAACGGCTTATTTAAATGTTTAGTTGACCCAAAAATAAGACTTCTGTCATCATTTATTCACCCTAACGTCATTCCCACATGACTTTCTCAGTTCCATGGAACACAAAAAGAAAATGTTCACCTTCGTTCAAGCTCCAAAAAGAACAAAACAGCACAATAAAAACATAACATCAAAATAACATAAAAAAAAAATAATTTGGCCCTTTTTTGTAGCATCTGGGCCAGGATGGAGCAATGAATTCTGAATTATAGCAGCAAATTCTCAAGGAAAATCTGTCCGAGAACTGAATCTCAAGAGAAAATGGGTCATGCAGCAAGACAATGACCCCAAGCACAAATGTCATTCTACCAGAGAATGGTTAAAGAAGAACAAATAAATGTTTTGGAATAGCCAAGTCAAAGTCTGGACCTTAATCCAACTGAAATGTTGTGGAAGAACCTGAAGCAAACAGGTCATAGGAGGAAACCCAACAACATCACAGAGTTGAAGCAGTATTGTCCTGAGGAGTGGGCTAAAATTCCAGCAAGGCATTATGCACTGAACATTTAGTTGCAGTTATTGCTGCAGAAGGGGGTCACACCAGATACTGAAAGTGCAGATTCACATACAGTTGAAGTCAAAAGTTTACATACACCTTGCAGAATCTGCAAAATGTTAATTATTTTACCAAAATAAGAGGGATTATACAAAATGCATGTTATTTTTTATTTAGTACTGACCTGAATAAGATGTTTAACATAAAAGACGTTTACATATAGTCCACAAGAGAAAAATCCTTCAGTTCCCACAAATTCTTTGTTTTTTTTGTGTGTATTTTTATTTCCAACAATAACTGTATGATTTTAAGATCCATCTTTTTTTACATTGAGGACAAACGAGGGACTATATGCAGCTATTACAGATGGTTCAAACGCTCACTGATGCTTCAGAAGGAAACATGATGCTGTAAGAGCTGGGGGTGAAAACTTTTGAAATTTGGGTACATTTAACTTATTTTGTCTTCTGGGAAAAAGTATCTTCTGTACCTTCTGAAGGGCAGTACTAAATGAAAAAAATATATATATATATATATATTTAGGCAAATAAGAAAAATGTACACATCTTCATTCTGTTCAGAAGTTTACACCCCTGGCTCTTAATGCATTGTGTTTTCTTCTGAAGCAACTTCTGTAATAGCTGCAAATGAGTCCCTCAGCTTTTCTCAGTGTGAAAAGATGAATCTCTCAAAATAGAGTTTGTGGGACCTGAAGGATTTTTCTGAAGAGCCTGAAGAGCAGCAGGCAGTTTAACTGTTCATGACAAACAAGGGACTTGTGAACAACTATCAAAATAAAATAAAAAAAAAAAACAGCTGTGGATCATAGCTCATCAAGTAACAACACAGTATTAAGAATCAAGTGTATGTAAAGTAATCTTTTATGTGAAATATCTTATGTGTGAGTCAGTACTAAATAAAAAATGGCATTCATTTTGTATGATTGTTTTGGTAAAATAATTAATATTTCGCAGATTCTGCAAGGTGTATGTAAACTTTTTTTACCTCAGCTGTGTGCACTTTCGTCACTCAGATATGTAACACTGGATAATTTTTCTCAATAAATAAATGACAGTATAAATGAAAGTATATATTTTTGACTCCTGTGTTTGACTGGATTTTCTTCATCTACTTTCAGGACTTGTGTGAAAATCTGCTGATGTTTTGGGTTTTATTTATGCAGAAATATAGAAAATTCAAAAGGGTACACAAACTTTCAAGCAGCACTCTATGTCAAGGGAAAAAAAACATAAACAAATGTAAGGCAAGGAAGGCAGCTCCAACAATGTAGACTACATATGCCCTCTTTAAAACAAGTTAAAAAGTAACTAGCAAAGCAGTATTACAATGTTGGTTTTACTGCAGATGGAGGAGCAGATGAAAACCGGAGAAGAAGAGAAAACGACTTTAGAGACAGAGGGGGAAGAGCTACGCAACCAACTACAGCTGTCCAACAGAGAGGTAAGTTATTGCAAAGAATACCACACAGGAAAAAAACTACATTTGTCATTTGCTTTTCCTCTTGAAAACCAAAACAATCTTGGATATGTTTGCATAACATTGTTGACCTACTAATGAATCAGGTCACCACAAATAACTTGAACTATATACATATCAAGCTCTATCAGATTGGTTTGAGGCTCAGGCGAGGGGAACATGCTCAGTCCTTCTGCTTAAATACACAGAGACAGACCGAGAGGCCCAGAGCTCTCCACATGACCATGATAAATGAGAAAACAAAAAGAACATTTGTAGTGCCCAAGGCACAGGGCTTCGTCTAATGCTTCATCTAATATGCCAGCAGGCTTAGAACTGGGTTATGATAACGAAGGAGTACTTAATAAAAGTGATAGCAAGGAAAAGGATTGTTGTTTTAGTGCTGTGTCGCAGTCAAGCAAGGATCATTATGGTTCCTGCTATGTATCAGAAAACCATTTGTTCTAAGTCAAGTTAAATACCTGGATCAGGGTGCTACTCAAGTGTTTAATGATCTAAGTTGGTGCACAAAAGGTTGTAGGTTAAAATCCCACTAGAGACTATTCTTGAAAAATCCAACGCAAAGTTTTCTAGGTCATTTGTTTCAAAGTGTTTCAAACACTGTCCTTAAGTTCGCATGTGGTTTTGCTACTACACCCAACAATTGACCCTTCGCAAAAACCCACCCTCCTTAGTTACTGTTGATATGTCCGGCAAGCCATGCCACTCTCACACTGAACATCATGTTCTCGCGCTGTGAAAATAACAATAACGGAAATTGACAACACAAAACTGACAACAATATAAAAGGAGTAAGTTACTTCTGGTATGAAACAAGGTCTTAGCTTCAAAATATTGTCATTTTTTAAAGAAATTCAAACAATAAATACCAATTTGTGGCTCTTTAATGTGTAGTGATAGAGTATTGCCTATCAGCTCAAGTAACACCGAACCTATCGTCTTTTTATATTTACTTAAATCATGAAATAAACATGAATGAACTCCAGAACATATTTTATTTCAACCATGGAAAGGTGTCAATACACTCAATCTTTCAAATTTCAATTCCACTAAAGTTAATCTACTCAGCTGTCTGGTTTGTTTGCCAGACAAAATGGCGTTATGAATAGCATTTGAATGGTCAGATCGCCTGTCAGTCAAGCTGTCTGCGAAGGATTGATTACTAAAATAATCTACTGAAGCTCATCTACCAACATGGTTCTAGGATGTTATGCATTTTTCATATTTTCCTTAATGAATATTCCATTTGAGGTGTGCATCCAAACAACTGCAAAATAATGGGCGGTATCAATGCAGATGGATTACATAGCATCTGCAAAATGATTTATGAATTCTGAAAGCCGTTTCAGAAATGCTAACTGTGTGAGCAAATTAACAGGACTGAAAGGCAGGTAATCTAATTCCCGCTGTGCACCACGCTGTCACTTTGGCAGAACTTTGAGAAGGGAGAACACACAGTGTGACAGTACTGCTGAATTGCTGACATTAATGTGATAATAAAATATCCTCATGAGCAATTGTTTTGTTCAAAACTATATTTAGAATAGAAGTCATAAATTAACTTATACCTCACATTGCTGAGATATTGCTTATATCTTAAAAAGTGACAATTTATGTTCTCCTATTTCAAACACTTCAATGCTGCGGTCTAACTGGCAGCTCTCTTTCGTTGGACCCTCTGCCCACAAGGGCACAAAAATGGTTGTTCATGCCCCACCCAATGAAAACCACTACTACAAAATATTAGGACACAGATGACTTGATTTCCTGTGACACCTTATAAGCTCATTAAAATGTAGTTGGTATTTATCAATAGGATATTAGCTGTTACAAAGAACAGTGCAATTATAAATTATGTGCTTGTTCTACTTTAAAGCGGTCATCGGATGCCAATTTTCCACAAGATGACATGATTCCTTAGGGCAGGGTTCCTCAAATCTGGCTCGTGAGATCAAATTGATTGTCAATTAGATAGCCGTCGAAACAATGGCGGACTGTTTACAGGGGCCTTGGCCTGTCAAGAATCTGTGAATGGCTTGATTTGAGAAAGGGCTAATGATTTATGGAGATTTTAAAGAAATCACTTGGTGGATTTTTATCCTTATAGGGTGGTTGTGTACACATTTCAGTTCAAACAACATGTAATTGTGAATTTGACCCATTTAAACATAATGGCATTAAGACATTATACACAAATATATTAAAAATAAAACTGCAGAACATTAAAGATAAGTCTTCAACAGCTTTGATTTGTGTATAATATAAAAGTTTGTAGAGTCTTTGTTCAATGTAATACAAAATAATGATTTAAAGTGTGTATTCAGTAAGATTTTTTAATGTTTTTGTCTTTCATGATCACTGAGATGCATTTATTTGATCACGAATACAGTAAAGACAGTAATATTGTATAATATTATTACAATTTAGAGGGATAGTTCAGCCAAAAATAAAAAGTTCTGTCATGAATTACCCTCATTTCAAACCTGTAAGACCTTCATTCATCTTCGGAACACAAATTAAGATATTTTTGATGAAATCCAAGAGCTTTCTGGCCCTAATTGTCAAATAAAGTCGTTATTTTTGCTTTCTTTGTGCACAGAAAGTATTTTCATAGCTTCATAAAATTAAATTTGAACCATTATTTTAATGTTGTCCTTACTACCTTTCTGGGCCTTGAACATTTACATTTGGAACGTCATAAGGGTGAGTATTTAATGAGGCGATCCCTTTAAAATAAGAGTTTTCTGCTTTAATACATTTATTATTATCACTGTTTTGGGCAAATGTTCTTCAGGATTCTTTGATGAATAGAACATTCAAAACAACAGCATTTATTTGTAATGATGATACACAAACAATTTACTCTTTCTGCAGCACTAGAGAACGAATTCAGACGCACCCCTTGCAGGTCATTGCAGGTTGCTTTAAATAAAGATTCTGTTCTGTAACAGACAATGATTTTCTTTGTATGGCCCTCATAAATTATATCAAACCTCAGTGGTTTCCAAATGCTTCAAAAATCTTTGCTGATCTGAGTTTTCTTGGCTTGCAGATGGCGAAATTGGAGGGGGTGATTCAGAAGCTGGAGAAAGAAAGAGAAGAAGAGAAGGAAAGGGCAAAAGAGAGAGAGCAGGAGTACGCAAAGGTGGAGCGGCAGTCAGCATGTGGCCCGGAGTGTGTACGAGTGAGAGAAGAACTGGAAAACACACACAGCAGTATGCAGCAAATACAGGTTCTCGCTCTATTGTGCTCAACACACACTTCCATTTGACATGTGGACAAAGTGTCAGTGATGTCCCTTTCCATTACTGCACAGCTCTATCACGCATACGCACAAGCACACACAGATCTGCAATTCCCTTATGGCAGCACAAGGTTCTGCTGATCTCAGCACATCTGTGCCGCCCAGAGGAAAGAAAGACTTTAGTATTCACCTAGCAACCGATCTACTTCTTTTTCTTCCTTAATCCAGGGATCTTTCCTTCCATCTGTGTATCCATCCATCCTTGTCCTCCTTTATTTTTATGTCTCCCACAGGAGGAGTTTGCCGCACAGAGGGAAGTGTTACAGGCAGAGATTTCTGCTCTACAGCAAGAGAGAGAGATTCTACAACAGTCTAATCATGGTATAGAGGAGAGGGTCAGGTGTGTCAGAACAGAAATGAGACATGAAGGCACAGAAAGATTCATTTTAATTATATGATTAATACATGTTATGCTTGATCAAAAATAAAGATTAAAAGATATTTTAAATTGTAGTAATATTTGACAATATTATTACAATTTACAAAAGCTTTTCCTAATTTATTTTATTCTTGTGACTCTTTTACTGACACTTTTAAACAGTTTAATGCATCCTTTCTTTAAAAAAAAAAAACTTAGTGAACACAAACTTTTGAACAGTAATGTATATTGCTGCCTCAGTTTTCACATTTTTTAAATTTGTGTTTTCAAGTTTTCAAACATATTGTTCAATTAAATAGAGAACCAGAACAAATTTTTTGTATAAACATATTGACACCCATAGTTTCTAATAGTGTGTACAATTTTATTAATTTAAATGTATATGTATTTGTGTAGGTTACAGTTTGAGAAGCAGTTCTCTGATCAGATTTTGGAAATGAAGAGAGAACGAGAGGAAGAAACCAGAAAGATGAGCCAACAGTGGCAACACAGGGTAGAAGAACTGCAGACACAGGTAATACATACTCTCAGTTTTCCCAAACCCATCATATACACAGTTGACTCTGTCAGCATTATTCTTCTGTCTCTGTGTGTAGTTGGAGGAAAAGAGAGCACTCTCAGAGAAGATGGAAGGAGAGAGAGAGAGACGTTACGGTAATGGAGAGATGGAACGAATGAAGCAGGAGATCCAAAAAACAAGAGATATGAACAGCACACTCAGAGCTCAGCTTCACTCCACCATTCAGGAGAAAGAGAGACTGATGAGGCAGCAGTTACAGGTGTGTATACACTACTAGGGCTGCCAGGAGATCAAAAGATTTTTTATGAATAATGTAATTATCATTAATAATAAATAACAATTAAACTGAGAGTGCTGTTAAAGGAATAATTCACCCAAAACATATCCTGTCATCATATACTCTTGTGTCATTCCAAACCTGAGAATATTTCTTCATTCATTTGGAACACAAAAGACATTTTGAAAAATGCTTTGTCCATATAATACAAAAAATTGGGGTCCAATGATGTTATGGATCCCACTAACTTAAAATGTGTGGACAGAAACCGTTCAAATATTAACAGCGTGCACACACAACTGTAGAAAGAACTCTTTGTTATTGATTTTGTGTTCCTGTAGGTGGTAAAAGAGGAAGATGAGGAAGAGGAGGATGGAAGGGCTACAGGAGAGAGGGAAGAGGAGAGGGAAAAGCGGGGGTGGCGTGAGCGAGAGGAGGAGTTGTTGCGTGTGGAAAGGTTAAATCACCAGCGTGCTCTTCAGGCCTTAGAAGCACAAGCCAATGAAGAACTTCAGTCAGAAAGACAACGCTTACTCACACAGCACAAACTACAGCTGGGTAGCCATCACACCTCATACACAATGTCTTTGCCAACATCATAGTCACATTCTTGGTATAATACTTACACAAACAATCTTCTCTAGTCATCTGGGGGCTGGAGGCCTTATCACACTACCGGTGGGGCAGCAAGGTTTAAAATGATTTAAAATAACAAAAAAAGATTTCAAATAAGTTGAAAGCACACAGTGCCTTTCAAAAGTATTCATACCCCTTCATTTTTTCACGTTTTATGTTGCTTGCCTTATGTTAAATGTTTTTTTTGTTTTTTTTTTTACATCAGTCTACACTCCATGCACCACTGACAAAGCAATAACAGAATTTCATACATTTATTAAAAATAAAAAACCTCAAGTCTTCTTGGGTATGATCCAACAAGATTTGCACATAAACATTTGGCAACTATCTGCCATTGTTTGCCTCACCTCTTCACCTTTCAAGCTCTGTCAGCTTGGATGGGAGCTGGCAGACATTTTCAGGTTTCTCTAGAAATGTTTGACTGGGTTCAAGCCCACGCTGTGTCTGGGCCACTCAAGGATATTCACAGAGTTGTCTATAAGCCACTCTTGCTGTGTGCTTTGGGTCATTGCCCTGTTGAAAGGTGATCCTTCTGTCTAGTCTGAGGTTCTGAATGTTCTGGACTGGGTTTTTATTAAGGCTTAGTCAATATTTTGGTGCATTAAGCTTTTCTTCTATTCTGACGAGTCCCTCAGTCCCTGCTTTTTTGTAAATTCCAAGCGTGTTTTCATGTGTCTTCACTGAGGAGAGGATTGAGTCTTGCCACACCACCATAAAGCCCAAATTGATGGAGAGAAAAAAATGATGCTTTGAAGATCCTTCTGAAGGTTTCTCCCATCTGCATATATGATCATGAAACTCAACGAATACTTTCGCAAGGCACTGTATGTCTATAAGCTGAAATATTATGTATATTTTAATTTTAATATTATATATATTTTAATTTGTTCCATTAACAACTGCCATTTTTACTTAATAAGTACTCATGATATTGGAATTTTAAATGTGCGATTTGTAGACCTGGAAAAGATAAAGTGTAAACCATGAACGTCATTCACTTATGGAATTTATTCATTTTAATCATTATTTCAATTATTTTAATGTTTTTTTTTTCTAGTTTATAGAAATCAAATGTATGAACATAAGCAGCTTTGTCAGTATAGAAGTACCAGAAATATCTTGGTGGGTCTTCAAACATTGTCTTTGACAATAGGAAGTCTTGGAGTGATAGAATCAGAAAGGTTAAAGACCACTAAGACCTAAGGCAGTGCATATTATCTAACACAACTCACATGAACAGAAGTATAACAAAATAACACATATTGAATATTGTGCACTAGAAATAAATACAGCTAATCAGCGACACATTATAAATAAAGTAGCATTTTGCTCCATAGCATTTCATTGATTTTTTTTTTTTTATACAGACATTAAAATGAATGAACATGAATCAATATAACTCTCCTTATTTAAAAAGGTTACTGGCCTACATTTTCTAATTCATCCTTCAGCCTCATCTTCTATCATTAGGGATATGAATGAGAATGACTGTTAATTAAAGGACTAAAATGGAGCGTACTAAACGGCAAACGCTGGCAGAAGAGAATAGCAGGATATCTTTGTTTATTAAAAGGTTTATTCGTAATTTGTTATATATGCTGATTACCATATTTGCAAAAAATATTCCAATAGCTGGACAGAAAAAAAACTTTACTAGAACATGGATGCTGATTGTAAGTGCTGTCATTATCTAGTCATAATGAGTAAGGAATATAAAACAAGTTTGTGTGAAAAACATTTATCCCTAAAGGGATAGTTCTCCCAAAAATACAAAATTCTGTCATTAATTACTCACCCTCATATAAGACCATTTGCTCATCTCTGGAACACAAATTAAGATGGAAAATTTTGATGAAATCCAAGAGCTTTATGACCCAGCATAGATAGCAATGCAGCTGATATATTCAAAGTCCAGAAAGGTAGTAAAGACATCATTAAAATAGTCCATGTGACATCAGTGGTTCAACCTTAATTTTATGTAGCTACAAAAATACTTTTTGTATGCAAAGAAAACAAAAATAACAATATTCAACAATTTCTTCTCTTCTGTGTCAGTCTCTGCCACACATGCCTGTGCATTCAATGTCAGAACGCCGGCTCCTGTGTCAGCATCATCTAATGCATCGTGGTACTGTCATGAATGCACGTTTAAGACTTGCACAAAAGAGTTGTTATTTTTGTTTTCTTTGCACACAAAAAGTATTCTTGTAGCTTTATAACATTCCGGTTGAACCAATGATGTCAAATGGACTATTTTAACAATGTCCTTACTACTTTCTGGGCCTTGAACGTTAGTAGTTGAGTTGCTGTCTATGCAGGGTCAGAAAGCTGTCAAATTTCATCAAATATATCTTAATTTGTGTCCAAAAGATGAACAATGGTTTTAAGGGTTTGGAATGACATGAGGGTGAGTAAATTAATGACAGAATTTTGGACTTTGCACAACAGCACCATCTAGTGCCACTGACTAAAGTAGAGCAAGACTGAACACGGCGCATACGGCCACCTTTGTAGGCATGTCTGATCTAATGTGTCTTCTGACTGTGTGTGTGTGTGTGTGTGTGTGTGTGTGTGTGTGTGTGTGTGTAGACAAGCAGAAGGCAGAGCTGACCCAGCAGCACACTGAGTGGGTGAGACAGGTCACCCAGAGACACATGCAGCAGATCGAGGACCTTCAGAACGAAATACACACACACACACAAATGATGGCCCTGCAGCAGGTACACATACAAACCGCACAGACCTACACATGCACTTACACCGCCTTAAGGGGTTCATCACCCCATGTCTCTTTCTTTCTGTCTCCTCCTCAGGATCTAAAGCAGCAAAACCGCTTACAGTCACTAGAGAGACAGCTGGATGAGAAGAGCAGCGAGGTTCAGGAGCTAAAGAGAGAAAACGAAGATCTGAAAGAACGCATGAGTGCAATAATAGCACAGAAAGAAGAACAAGATGACCATAAACATAAACGCAAGAGGTCAGTACCAAAATAACTACAAGCACAGTCACAAGCAGGAGGTCAGTAACAAGATGACCTCAAACACGCACACAGACAGGAGGTCAGTAACAAGATGACCACAAGCACTCACACAGGCGTCAGTGACAAGACTGACTGTTGACTATTGGCATAGGTCCACATTGCTGCTTGCTCTAGTGAAAAACTCCTTATTTATAGGCTTAATTTTATGAAGCTACGAGAATACTTTTTGTGCGCAAAGAAAACAATAAAAAATAACGACATTATTCAGCAAATAAACCCGGTGTGCTGCACCTTGTTTGCGAGCAGAGGAATGCACACAAATTAAGTTGTAGGCAGACTATGTACAGTTGGAAGTTAAAAGTTTACATACACCTTGCAGAAACTGCAAAATGTTAATTATTTTACCAAAATAAAAGGGATCACACAAAATGCATGTTATTTTTTATTTACTACTGACCTGAGTAAGATATTTCACATAAAAGATGTTTACATATAGACCACAAGAGAAAATAATAGTTGAATTTATAAAAATGACCCTGTTCAAAAGTTTACATACACTTGATTCTTTTTAGTTGAGTGATAGTTGTTCATGAGTCCCATGTTTGTTCTGAACAGTTAAACTGCCCAATGTTCTTCAGAAAAATCCTTCAGGTCCTATAAATTATTTGTTTTTTCAGCATTTTGTGTATTTGAACCCTTTCCAACAATGACTGTATGATTTTGAGATCCATCTTTTCACGCTGAGTACAACTGAAGGACTCATGCAGCTATTACAGAAGGTTCAAACACTCACTGATGCTTCAGAGGGAAACATGATGCATTAAACATTAAGCCATTGTGTGCATTAAGAGCTGGGGGTGAAAACTTTTAGAATTTGAAGATCAGTGTAAATTTAACTTCTTTTGTCTTCTGAGAAGCATGTAAGTATTTTCTGTAGCTTCTGGAGGGCAGTACTAAATGAACAAAATACAATATTTACGCAAAATAAGTAAAATGTACACATCTTCATTCTGTTCAAATGTTTTCACCCCCGGCTCTTAATGCATCGTGTTTCCTTCTGAAGCATCAGTGAGCATTTGAACCTTCTATAATAGTTGCATATGAGTCCCTCAGTTGTCTTCAGTGTGAAAAGATGGATCTCAAAATCATACAGTCATTGTTGGAAAGGGTTCAAATACACAAAAAATGCTGAAAAACCAAAGAATTTATAGGACCTAAAGGATTTTTCTGAAGAACAGTGGGCAGTGTAACTGTTCAGAACAAACATGGGACTCATGAACAACTATCACTAAACAAAAAAAGACAGTTGTAGATCATTCAGTAACAACACAGTATTAAGAATCAAGTGTATGTAAACTTTTGAACAGGGTCATTTTTTATAAATTCAACTATTATTTTCTCTTGAAGACTATTTGTAAACATTTTATGTGAAATATCTTACTCAGGTCAGTAGTAAATACAAAATAACATGCATTTTGTATGATCCCTCTTGTAAAATAATTAACATTTAGCAGATTCTGCAAGGTGTATGTAAACTTTTGACTTCAACTGTACTATAGTAACATTGCCACATAATATTGTTTGCTCAATTATGAGAGTTTTGAGATCTTTTGGCTTCACCACATGCACATTTTGGTGGAAAAGTGGTATTAAACAGAACATCTGAGCATAAAGTGACCAACTACATGCTGTGATTTTTGTGTGACGTTTAAGGCTACAATTGAATTGAAGTCAAAAGTGTACATAATGTTTTATTGTTTTATCATAGATAATTACTTTACCAAAATAAGAGGGATCATACAAAATGCATGTTATTTTTTATTTAGTATTGACCTGAATAAGATATTTCACATAAAAGACATTTACATAGAGTCCACAAGAGAAAATAATAGTTGAATTTTTAAAAATGATCCCATTGATTTTTTTGTTGTTTAGTGATAGTTGTTCTTGAGTCCCTTGTTTGTTCTAAACAGTTAAACTGCTCACTATTTGTCAGAAAAATCCTTCAGGTCCCACAAATTCTGGGGTTTTTCAGCATTTCTGTGTATTTGAACCCTTTCCAACATTGACTATATGATTTTGAGATCCATCTTTTCACACTGAGTACAACTAAGGGACTCATATTATATTACAAAACTATTACAGAAGGTTTCAGGTGCTCACTGATGCTTCAATAGGAAACACAAAGCATTAAGAACGGGGGGGGTGAAAACTTCTGGAATTGAAGATCAGGGTAAATTTCACTTATTTGGTCTTCTGGGAAACAAGTATCTTCTGTAGTTTCTGAAGGGCAGTACTAAATGAAAAAAAAAAAGATATTGATGAAGTTACACCCCTCTGGCTCTTAATGCATAAATTTGGAGCATCAATGAGCATTTAAACCTTCTGTAATAGTTGCATATGAGTCCCTCAGTCTCCAGTGTGAAAAGATGGATCTCAATCTCAGAACAATGCAGAATATACATGTTTGATATTGATGTATTGTATCTGATGTGCAGTTTCTCAGAAGAACCAGATGAGGCGGGAGAAGCGGTTGGGTCGGATCACAGGAATAACATGGAGAGTGTGAAGAGAGAGCACAGAATGGAGATCCAGACCATAATATCAGACTTCAGCACCGCCCAAACACGACTACAGGCCCGCATAGTTGCCTTGGAAACAGAGTACCTACTCCTCCCACATCAATAATGCAAAACGCAAACCACACATACATACAGAATTAAGTACCTAAGCAAGACAATATATGGCAAGGGCTCATGACTAGGATTCCCTTCAGATTGGAGCGAGTTAAAATTTCACACATCCTGACACCTTGCATGCTAATTTATGAAATATATTGGCTAATTTAATAATAATTGCAGCTATAAAATGCAGTGCTTATGGACCGGTTTAACACATTTTACTGCATAATATAACAGACGACTTATTACTAATTTGAAAGAAAGTGGTTCTATAACACAAAATACAGTAGTAATACACAAACAAGGTTCTGTTAAAATGATTAATATTATCATTAGAATACCATGTTATAAGAGAATTAATCTAAGTTTGATTGTTTTGTGCCATATTAAACATTTTTGAAAATAAGATATCAAAAAGTCTTTATTTGTTGTAAATAAAATTTTAATTGTTGAAAAACAAAAAACATAACAAGAAAATAGACATAATATAAATGAATAATGAAATAATGTTATACCTTTATTCTTGTGTAAGTCTGATTGTTCTCTAAACATTTTGTTGCATTTAATTAATATTTGTATGTCTGCTTTGTGTGCTTGTATTTTATGTTTATAGGTTGAGAGAAAGGGAAGAAAGGGGAAAAAGGAGAGTAGAAGACCTGCACACAATTGCTAAACTACAGGACAAGCTAAGCGAGAGAGACCAACTCATAAAAAGTCTAGTGGTTAGACACGCACATACACAGACACGTCTGAGACACAGGTTGCTAGTACTCTTCTGTTTCATCACAGTATATCTTTTTCTATTTCAGGAGGACCTCCACCAGCTATCCCAGCATCCACCTCTGTGCAGCGATGAAATATTGAAGCCTTATGACTCTAGGACCCAAGCAGGGACCCTCACACCTACTATGAAGGTAGCACACATACACGGTTTTCCAAATCCCAGAGCACATCGAAATTTTATTCATCCAGTATCACACAATGACTGAAAGAAGAATGTGTTTATTGAAGTTCAGGATTAATCTGTTGCAATCTGCCTTGTTCATAGAAAAAAGGGGTTGAGGAAACTAGCATCCCAAACCTCTGCTCATACGATGGGGGGTCACCCAAGGCCAAATGCTCACTAGTTATGGAGCGTGGATTACCCAGTGTGGAACAGAGCGGGCGAGGGAACACCTTAACAAGGACACACACACCCACCTCCCCTCATACTGAACACAGAGCCTCTATCAGACAGAGCCGCCCTCCTTCACAAGAAGTGCGACATCAGCCGCAGCTTAAAATCAACTACAACCAGCACATCAGGTAATCTCTCACGTAGGAGCCAATCCTGAGTGTCATCTCCTGAAAACAGTTTTTTCTTTTTGAAGTACAGTATCTCACAGATGTGAGTACACCCCTCACATTTTTGTAAAGATTTTATTATATCTTTTCATGTGACAACACTGAAGAAATGACCAGGGCTCTAGAGTGCGACCAATTTGGTCACGCATGCGACCTAATTTCTCAATGGTGCGACTAAAAAAATCTGAGGTCGCACCAGTGCGACCAGCCGTTCAACAGGAAAAAAAATCTCTGCTAATCTGCAAGTCTCCCTGTGGTTCAACAACATTATTCCCATATAGTGGTCTAAACCAATGGTTTTCAAACCCTGGGTCACGGGACTTAAAAAATGGGTCGCCAGGATGATTTAAGGAAGATGTATATATGTATGTAACAAAGTTCAAGACTCAGGGAGAAGGATGCGGGAAGCTGCAAACGTAACTTTAATAACAAAATAAACATTAACAACAAAATAAAAGTAAGTGGCAGCCGCCTCACGCCAGACTCCAGTGCGTCGTTAAAATGAAACCGAAAGTAAAATGCGCACGCACATTCAAAAGCAATTTTAATAGCCTACCCTGCGTTTAAAGAGCGACTCCCCAGTGTGCAAAAATTTGGCTATATAACATATCTAGGCTTTATAACAGGTGTCTAGCTCTGTATCATTCTTGAACAATGTGGTCTCTGTATGCACTTTGAATACTGAGATGCATTTAATATGACGAGGAAAGAACTGTGTTGTTTATTATTTATTGCTAGAATGTAAAGTAGTGAGTGTACAGCTTATATAACAGTGTAAATTTGCTGTCCCCTCAAAATAACTCAACACACAGTCATTAATGTCTAAACCGCTGGCCACAAAAGTGAGTACACCCCTAAGTGAAAATGTTCAAATTGGGCCCAAAGTGTCAATATTTTGTGTGGCCACCATTATTTTCCAGCACTGCCTTAACCCTCCTCCTCATGGTTCTCTCAATGAACTGTAGCTCCCCAGTGCCGTCAGCACTCATGCAGCCCCAGACCATGACACTCCCACCACCATGCTTGACTGTATTCAAGACTCTTGCCTTTGCACTTTTCACCTGGATGCCGCCACACATGCTTGACGTCTATTTCCCAAACTCAACTTCTTTGGTCAACCATGGCGAGGCCTGTTTTGAGTGGAACCTGTCCTGTTAAACCGTGCCTGCTCAGTTTCAGGATCTTGGCGTAAAGCAACAATTCTTTTTTTTCAGATTCTCAGAGAGTTTTTTGCCATGAGGTGCCATGTTGAACTTCCAGTGACCAGTATGACCAGTAACACCAAATTTAACACACCTGCTTCCCCTTCACACCTGAGACCTTGTTGACCCAATTTGGACATTTTTTTTTTTTACAAACAAGGAACAATTTAGTGCTGGATTTTCAGACTATGCTGTGTCAGCTATATTGAATTTAAAAGTAATGTTGCACCACACCAGTGTGAGTTATTTTTATTATGTGGTCATTATGGGTTTGTCTGTTATTACAGATTGTTTGATATGTTTTTATGCGTTTTTGAACTAAATCACATCAGCATCCATCTATGATGAATGTAGGCTGTCAAACATACACAACTGTTAGCCAATCATAGCAGTGGGTGTTCACTTCTGAGTCTACAGTGCCTATACAAACAGAGCACTCTGGTGAGGGGGGTTAAAACAGGACAGAAAATATCCTATTCTGAATTTTTAATGTAAAAATATTGATAACATTATAAGGGGACCTCAGAGAATGGTACAACATAATGGCAGTTCATGACCCTTTTAACCCATTTAATAATTCATAATTACATATTTGACATTGAACAGAAATGCCTTTATCCAAAGCCACAAAGATTTTCTGTATGCGGTGCCTTTTCTGTTCTGAGAAATATAATCTTATTTTGTAAAACATGATTTAAATTGCTCACAAAAAGATTTTTTAAATGTAGTTCAGAGTTTCTGTTCGTGTGATAACACTGGTTTTAAAAAGTTATTGGGATGTTGTTTACTAACTCAGACTATTAAAAAAAACTTACAAGTATCTGACAATCAAATAATATTTAAACAAAAATGTAAAAAAAAATTAAATACAATTTTAAATGCAAATATAAAAGCTAATTTGAAATATTATGAATATAATAACATTAAATAATACAAAGATAGCACTTTTCAAAACTAGCTCAAAGACCAATAAAAGTTCCTTTTTACCCATTTTTAGTTTTATTTGTATGCCTTTTTGTATAATCCAAGTAGCAGCACTGAACTTTTCCACAATGAAGAACAAACGTGTTCCCAAAGGTTAAAAAAAAAAAAAAAAAGTGTTCTAAAATAGTTGGATGACCAACTATACTTGCCAAAATGTGTAGTATATGAGAGCTTCCAGCTAACTGGAAAAAGTTGACACCTGAAGTCTTGCACATTAAAGTCAAAAATTGTTGCACCCACTTACATTAAAAATTAGTTGCATAAATAACCTTCACATTAATGGAAAGAATACATTGACATGCTGTTAACTACCTGTTCAGCTGCTTGAGTTAAAAGTCTTTCCTTTCCCTGATTCAGTGTTAAAAATTCTCTTTCTTAACTTTTTTTCTACATTTCCATAATCTTATTTGGAATTATCTTGTATTTTGTTCCAGGACTCCTGCTGAGCAGAGGGTTATTGAAACAGGACCTGATGGACAAGACCCTCAAAAACAGGAGTGGTTCACCAAATACTTCTCCTTCTGAGGTCCCACAAACCTTCGGCCATATCTGTCCCAACATTTTGAAAACAAGCTCACCAAAGTCTCCTTTTTCTGCATAATTACACTCTGCAACTGCAAGCTAACACCAAATAAGCTTTTCTACAGGATGCATCTCACTTTTATCCTGTCGAACGAACAGCAGCAGCACACAGGCCCGATGTCTTAAAAATGTTACAAAAGTGAAGAGATTATGCATTCAACCATGAAGAACTCATCAGAACGATAAAGGACAATAGAACACTAAGGTCACAGAGTGGGTGGGCATATCAAAGAGCAGAAAGACAAGAATGTTGCTGTTCCGAGGCTTCCTTTATCGATGTTGTGGTCTCTCCGTGCACATTTTGCCTCCAGCACAAGGGTGATCAAACAAGGTCTAAAAAAAAAAAAACTGAACAGGTTTGCAGCAAATCCAACATGGACATTATTAATTTATAAAAATGAACTGCCAAGTCTGGATTGTTGGAAATGTACTGTGGAATGCTGAAACTTTTCTTAATTTACAAAAAGAGAATGCAAGAAAAGCTGGTTTTGCCATACTATGCCAAAACTGTAACTATCTCAAGATAATTAATGTATATCAATAAATTACATATTTTTGTTTTTTAAATTGCATGATTGCACTTTTTCTTTATTTGTTTTTTAATATCCTTTTACAGAACATTACAATACTGTACTTGCCCTGAACTGGTAGTTCTAAATATACAGGTCTATCTATTGTGTTAATTAAAACAAACGTTTCACTGAAATAGTTTGCAGTTCATAAGAGCTTCTGTGGCTGATGGATAATTGAGTATCTCTGACTGGAAAGATTTGAGGGCGCTCTTCAGTGTCTTCTGCTGATTGGTCTGAGCTTTGCTCTTGTAGTTCATGCTCAACAGTTTATCAGCCAGATAGTGCAGCCACAACACGTTGGAATGGGGATTATACGTGGCCCAGCAGTTACTGAGACAGAGAGAATGAGAAAAATAATGAGAATCAATCATTCAATTATTTAAAATGAAAAGGTTTTAAAGGGATAGTTCACCCAAAAATGTAAATTGTGTCATTAATTACTCACCATCATGTCGTTTCAAACCTAAGACCTTTGTTAAACTTCAGAACACAAATTAGGATAGTTTTGATGAAATTCGTAAGCTTTCTGACCCTGCATAGACAACAACGCAACTATAGAACATCCATCTCTCTTAGTTCATCATCTGTATATTCTGGTTCAAATAAAAGGCTGGGCAAATGTACAGCGTCCGTCTACCTCTGCTTGTAAATAAGGCACAGTGCATCAGGGTTCTACGTCCGAACGCTGGCTCCTTCATCAGCAGCACCACCACGATCGTTCATCGTGGTACTCTCATAAACGCGTGTCAAAGACTGACACAGAGGCAAAGAAATTGTTGAATAAAGTCGTTATTTTTGTTTTCCTTGCACACAAAAAGTATTTTCTTTGCTTCATGACATTACGGTTGAGCCACAGATGTCACATGTCCTTACTACCGTTCCAAGTCTCTGAGCAAATAATCTTAATTTGTGTTCCGAAGATTAACAAAGGAACGGTCTTACAGAACATGAAGGCGAGTAATTAACAGAATTTTTTTAATTTTTGGGTGAACCAACCATTTAAATATTTTTTTTGTCCAAGGCTAAAACACATACTTGTTTTCTTTCTTCATTAGACGGTAGATTTCAAACTGGTAATCTCCCTGACCCATAAACAACTCCTCATCATTAGCGATATCACATGATACAGTCAGTCCATCTAAAAGAGAGTGAGTGAGAGAGAAAAGAAAAAGGATTTCAAACATTTAGAACATTTTTCTCTTAACTTTTATCAGGTAGTAACAATTTATCCAACTCTTACCAAAATTTTACTATTACAGTTTTTACCAAAAACATCTGAATATAGTTAAACAATGTGACTGATTTACTGACATAAGCATTTAATAAAATATTAATAATTTAAACAAAACGTGGTTGGTAACAGGGTTGCAACTTTAGCATAAATTAAACTTCTGAATTAAAATTCTCAATTTTCTCACCCCTTTCTTCAATCAAAAAGAAATTAAGGTTTTTGAGGAAAACATTCCAGAATTTTTCTGTATATAGTGGATCAATGGGTAGAGGGTCCACACTGCAGTTTCAATGCAGTTTCAAAGAGCTCTACACAATCCCAGCCAAGGAATAAGGGTTTTATCTAGTAAAACGATCTGTCATTTTCTAAGAAAAAAATAAAAATGTATATACTTTAAGCACAAATGCTCATCTTGCATTAGCTCTGCAATGTGCTTCTACAATTGTCTACGCATTACATTGGAATTCATGCATCACGTTGGAAAGGTCACATTGGTTAGTTCTTCGCCTATGTACTCAGGTTTAGAAAGGTAAGGTAGGGTGAAAAACCATCTAATTTTCTCCTCCAACTTCAAAATTATCCGACATCATCATTTTATCTTTTTTTTTTGTTCCACCTACGTCACACAAGGCCCTTCTAATGTGACTAGATAATGTGTGAAGCTGTCGATTTTTATTTTCGTTTTGCTAGATTAGACCCTTATTCCTCAGCTGGGACCCCTTGAAGCTGTATTAAAACTGCAATTTGGACCTTCAACCTACTGATTCCCATTGAAGTCCACTATATGGAGAAAAATCCTGGAAAATTTCTTTGTCACTAAACATTTTGGATACCATGGAGGTGAGTAAACTATCAGGAAATTAATTATAGAGTGAATTAATCTTTTAAAATTATAACTTTCAATTTTCAAACAGCTTTGTATTGTTATGGTTGGCAATATACTTAAATGTAGTCTTTCTCCATGTTATTTATATTACCTTTAAAACAATTAAACTACCATTAAAACAATAAAAGCCAAATGAAAATCTGCAAACTTGTCCTTAAACAACAGCTAGACACATCCAGTTTGGGACCAAATATGTGACTCTGGACCACAAAACTAGTCTTAAGTAACATGGGTATATTTGTAGCAATAGCCAAAAATACACTGTATGGGTCATAATTATATATAAAAAAAGATCATGTTCCATTAAGATATTTTGTAAATTTCCTACTGTAAATATATCAAAACTTAATTTTTAATTGGTAATATGCATTGCTAAGAACTTAATTTGGACAACTTAAAGGTGATGCTAACAACCCATACATCAATGGAAAGCTTATTTATTCAGCTTTCAGATAATGTACATCTCAATTTTAAAAAACCTGACCCTTATGACACATATGGTCACATATTGTTTTGTAGTTAACTTATGGAGGCATTTGCAAATCAAGAACATTTTTAAAAGCTGAAAGAGAATTCAAGTTTGCTATAATAAATTCTACAGACCACCAAAATTATGATGCATGAAATTAATTGTAATGTTGTAGAGAAAGTCAATGAAGGTCTCTGAAGTCAGGCAGAAAAAAAAAATCATTTTGAGGCTAGGAAGCCACATGTAAAATTAATTTTATGTTGGATATCATCTGCATCACTAATAGTTAATAAACATGGGACTCGCGACTATAATGCTTTAAAAAAAACATGTCAAGAGACAACAAACTACTTCCACTAAAAAGAGTATGAGAAAGAGTTGTCTTGGACTGACCGATCTCCAGACGTGAGAGTGAGTAGTCGATAATGTTGACGTGAACCCCTCGTGTCTCTACAGAATGCACTGTTCCATTCAGAATGAACTCATTGTGCTTGTGCTTAATGTTCTTTACTAGTATGTTTCCCCAATGAAGATCTCTGAAACATCAGCACACAACACTTACATCAGCTTACACAGAACTTATGTACAAGGTACATTTATAATTAAATTTAAATTCCAGCTTTAAACGTGTTACCTGTGTTCAAAGCACAGCGCTTGCTCAGCTACAGCCAAAGCTGCAGTGACTTGATGTAAAACACTCTTGGCCTGGATCATGGAAGACAGCTGCAATAGTACATACAAACAAACTTTATACTCGTCATAATGATACACTATAGTTCAAAGTACATCGACACCACACTTCTAATTAACAGGATTAGCTATTACAGAGATGTTTAAAGGAATAGTTCACCCAAAGAGGTTAAGACTTTACATTTATGTTTGAGGATAAACTTTAGGTTAATTAAACCTAAAGATTGTCATCAAAAGCCCATTCCACAAAACTTTTGTAAAAGTAATCCATAAGAATTGAGCAGTCCTTACTACCTTTCTGGCCTTGAACCAGGTAATTGCTAAGCGGTCTATGCAGTCAGAAAGTTCTTGGATTTCATCAGAAATATATTCATTTGTGTTCCAAAGATGAACAGAGTCTTACAGGTTTAGAACGACATGAGGGTGAGTATTTAATGACAGAATTGTAATTTTTTGGTGAACTATCCCTTCAGATCTTTCAAAGATGAACAAAAGGTCTTATAAGTTTGGAAAACATAAAGAAATGTTTACTAAACATTTTAAACTATGCAATGACAAAATCATGCATGCATGTGTGCAAGTTACCTTTCCATTCATGTTCTCTAGATCACTCCCACCAAACTCAAACTCCAGGATTAAAAACAGCTGCTCGTCATCAAAGAAATCTGTGACAACAGAATGAATACATTAATAGACATTAAATATCACAATACAATTGAAAGGCATACAAATTCTTTATAGTTTTAACTTACCAGGTCTGTCATTCTCAGATCCCTTCTGACGGTCAAACTTGTCCCAGGCTTTGAGCAGATCATCTGGATATCGTCCACAAACACAGTGTAGACTTAACAAGAAAAGGAAATTATATATGTTAAAAAAAAAAAAAAAAAAAACATACTTTTCAAAACAAAATCACCACCTTCATGTGTACTTCTTCATTCTTATAACTATAACACACACACACACACACACACTTCCATTCACCTCATTTTATACATAAGTGAAAAAAGCAGCATACTTGTTGAGCCCAATGAAACCGTCAGTCTTATTAACCTCTTTTGTGTTAAGGCTGCTCAGCTCCCTGTAGGAACATTGAAGATGCGTTTGAATATTTACACACCTATACGTTCAAATGTAAAATAGATTTGCTGAGCTATGGCAGATTTCCTACTTGGAAATGATGATTTCATGAAGGATTTCGCCAAACGTTTTCTGGTGTTCACCATTGACTTGCTGACTGCCTTCTACTGGGATGATCTTTAAAAAAAAAAAAAAAAAAAAAAAAAGTAAATCACCACTTTTGTACAATCTTTAAGAAAAGTTTCAGAAATAACTCTGCTTACAAATGACCAAACAAATGACCAAACTTCTGTTCTTACATATAAAGATGTTAATTTTATTTTAAATACAACATGTTTGCATTAAAACACCCTGTGATGTGTCAGACAGAAGTTGGTAAGCTTCTGTGAAATCATGAGAATGATTATTCAATTATGATTAAATTACACATACTTTGAGAGCAACTGTCTCATTGGAATCGTTTATGGTTGAGAAGACTTCTCCAAACGTCCCTTCACCGATCTTAATGCAATGTTTCATGCGAGCTGGAGGGATACAATCACTGAAGGAAATTGGACCACTCTGCTGGCATTCCTGATACACTTTTTCTGCATCACTGATATCTTCGTCATATGAAAGCTGGACCAGAGACAAAGGAGGACAGAAAAACAAAAACAGGAATTATCTGATGAGTATACTAACTCTGAATAAAAAGTTGCAAAACAATGTTCTATTATACACGGCTGTTCAAAAGTTTGGGATCAGTACGATTTTTAATGTTTTTTAAAGATGTTTCTTATGCTCATTAAGGCTGCATTTATTTGTTAAAATATACAGAAACAGTAATATTGTGAAATATTATTTTACTGTTTTCTATGTGAAATATTTTTAAATCATATTTATTACTTTGATGCAAAGCTATATTTTCAACATCATTACTCCCCATTTTCAGTGTCACATGATCATTTAGAAATCATTCTAATACGCAGATTTTTTGTCAATGTTGAAAACAGATGTAGTTCTCAATATTTTGTTGGAACCTGTGATACAGGATTCTTTAAAAACGAAAAAGTTAAAAAGAACAGCATTAAATTAAATATAAATCTTTTGCAACAATATAAACTACAATTTGAAGGTTTGTGGTCAGTAAATTTTTCAAATTTTTTTTCTGAAAGAAATTAATACTTTTGTTCACCAAGGATGTGCCAAATTGATAAAAAGTGGTAGCAAAGACTTCAATTGTTAGAAAAGATTTCCATTTTTAATAAATATTGTTCTTTTTAACTTTTTATGCATCAAAGAATCCTGAAAAATTACAGTATTACTGTTTTTTTATTTAAGCAAATGCAGCCTTGATGAGCAAGAGAATTATTTAAAAAAAAAATACATAAAAAAATATTTGTAAAACATTTTATTGTAGACATTACCTTACTTTTTTATAAATAGATTTGTCCTGTGTATTTAAGTGTATATACATAAATATACTTATTTAACCTCCCATCAGTACAGGAAAGTTACATAACTGTTATATGTCTTGGGGATACAGCTTCTTTACTTAACAATTGTTAATTCGTTTTGAGGTGTGAACAACTCTTTGTCTTTACCATGGGGGTGTTCATGGTGGACCGGAGCATTCGTGAAGGTGTGAATCTGGATGGTGTGCAGAAAGGGGAAGCAAACAGGTCTACACTGTTGTCAGCTGGAAACCCACAGCCTGGGGACTTCAGATGATTCTGAACCAAGCGTCGAGGGGTGGGAAATGCTGTGATGCACACACACACACACACTCAGCAATTTATACATAACAGGCGCTTTTAGGAAAAGTGACAAGCACTTAAGGCCATTTTACACGCTTTTAAGTTTTCAAAGGGAGAGAGGTATTAAAGCAAAGGTGGCATTGAAAGCTTGCCACCCATCATGTACCGTGTAAAATGCCCCTTAAGCTCCTAAATATGCAAACTTAGGGTAGTTTGGTGTATGAATCAAAGACTACTGTCTTTATCTAGCCTGCTGTAAACACATACCAGTTTTTTTCTTATGCAGGGACAATGCTGCCTTTAGTCGGCCCCAGGAGTGTGTTGTGAGTGTGTCAGGAGTGAAGTTGGCCAGGATGGAAGACAGATTCATTTGCTCCATTCTGAGAGGCGTCACAGCCAGACCAATCTCACTGGTGCCCTGCAGCCAGCCGCATGTTGATTCCTGCATGAACACACAGGGGGGAAAAGAAAAAGACCAAGCAAATGAAAATTCTCTTTTTTTTTTTTTTTTTTTTTTTTAAACAATCAGTGGCATTTTTCTTCTATAAAACATCCACCCACTTTTAGAATAAATTTACAAAACAGATATACAGACAGGCAGACAGGTAGGTAGACAGATAAAGACAGACAGAGACAGATAGAGATAGACAGACAGACAGCTAGACAGAAAGACAAACAGGTAGGTAGATAGAAACAGACAGGTAGATAGAGACAGACAGATAGATAGATATAGACAGACAGGCAGACAGACAGGTAGGTAGGTAGATAGATACAGACAGACAGATAGATAGATATAGACAGACAGACAGGTAGATAGAGACAGACAGACAGACAGGTAGGTAGAGACAGACAGACAGGTAGGTAGAGACAGACAGACAGGTAGGTAGAGACAGACAGACAGGTAGGTAGAGACAGACAGACAGGTAGATAAATAGAGACAGACAGGTAGGTAGGTAGATAGAGATAGACAGATATACAGACAGACAGACAGACAGACAGGTAGATAGAGACAGACAGACAGACAGACAGACAGACAGACAGACAGGTAGATAGAGACAGACAGATAGATAGATACAGACAGACAGACAGACAGACAGGTAGGTAGAGACAGACAGACAGGTAGATAAATAGAGACAGACAGACAGGTAGGTAGATAGAGATAGACAGATATACAGACAGACAGACAGATAGGTAGATAGATTAGATAGATTTAGTATGACTAACATTTTTAAAGTAACAAAATAACTAAAAAATAATTTTAATAATAATAATAATAATAATAATAATAATAAAAAAATCATGCTCCTTGACCCTTGCATACATTTTGCATATTTTAAACATGCAATTCCAAAATGAATTACAGAAATGTGCAGGAATCTGTTATGAGTGAATGGTTAAACATAAAATAAACATTTTGATTTACATGGCAAAGAATTTGAGAATTTGACTATTATTGCAAAATAAACACATGAACGTATTCTTGACAATGATAACTGACCCCAGCATAAGTGTCTGCTCCAGCTGACAACATGCTGCTACAGGAACTGTAGTCTCCTGACACAGCCTTTGTTCGTCCTTCCTTTTTCTTCCGCTTTTCATTGAATTCTCCAGTACCCCTCTTTGACCAGCGGCTGACATTAAGTCCACTCACGCAAACTTTACGAGCAGTGCCAGTACCAGCACCTGTCCGTTCTTTAGGCACAGCAGGTGGTCGTGTTTTGGTACGAGTTGCAGAAGCAGGTGGAGAAACCGGAGGTGGTTGGAATGATGCAGACAAGTGTTGAACAACTGCTTCAGTATTACCGGGAGTCCTATTATTTATTGGACTGTTTATGATAGCATTCCCTGTGTCCTTAAAAGGTGGGGAGGTGGCACTTTCCCTGTGGAAGGTGTTTGAAGACTCAGTGCAGGGTGCTTTTGTTGCCCCCCGGTGGGCAGAAAAATATGCACCCAAGTCAAGCCTTGGAATGCTGACAGCAAGGGATGATAACAGACATTTTGCTTTAAGACGCTCAATAAGAGACTGGTTTGAGCAAACAGCTCCAGTGAAAGGGGAAGTGGAATGAGAACTGGAGGAGGAAACATAGACTGATGGTTGGGATACTGAAGAGCAGCTGGATGATACAGTTATATAGCTTTGGCTGTTCTGACTGGTCGCTGCCATGGAGGACTTCAAACAAACTGAGGCTATTATCTCTTTCTGTTCCCTGCTGCAGCTTTGCACTAATAGACGGTCTGAGACATCTGTTTTCTTGAGGGTCACAGCCACATCAACTGTGCGACACCTATATATATAGACAAAACAAAAACTTAACTGAAACTCATCATTAAAATAAAAACATTTGCAATTTTTACACTAACAGTCAAAGGTTTGAACATATCTACTCACTCTTTATTAAAGAGAAAGTTCTGGGAAAATTCTGTCATTAATTATTCACCCTTATGTCATTTAAAACCTGTAAGACCTTTGTTCATCACAAATTAAGATATTTGATGAAATTCGAGAGCTTTCTTACTCTGTAGAGACAGCGACTCAACTACCACGGTCACGGCCCAGAAAGGTAGCAAGAATAATCAAATAAAAAAAATAAAAATACTAAAATAATTAAACTAGTCTATGTGACATCATTGGTTCAACAGTAATTTTATGAAGCTACGAGAATACTATGTGCACAAACAAAAATAACGGCTTTAGTGAACAATTTCTTGGCATTCATGAGAGTACCACAACATATGTGTGTGCCTTCCTCTGCTTGCAAACAAGGTGGAGCACATCCGGGTTCAACATCACATGCTTACGTCGTGGTAATCTCCTGAACAGGCCACAAATACTGACATTGAAGGGTTGTTACATTTTAAAAGTCATATAGTGTTTTCTAGGTTATAATACAGTTCTGAAACAACATAAGTGATTGTTTGATGACAGAATATCCATTTTTCAATGAACTACTACTTTAAAAGGAACACTACATTTTTTTTTTTAAATAGGCCCATTTTCACAGGGTTCCTACTCTAAGCCAAATGTCAAATTCCCTGACTTTTCCCTGACTTTCACTGACTAAAAAGCTGAATTTCCATGATCTATAATGAACGGATCTATACATTTGCAAGGTTTATTTACTTGTTTAGAAACGTTGTTAGTACAAAACTATGGAAGCCCGTTTCTGCCACTAAATGAAAAAAAAAGCTAAAGTTAAAACTCGCAATTCTGACTTTTTTTGCAGTTGCGAGTTTGTATCTTGCAATTCTGACTTTTTTTTCTCTCAGAATTGTGAGATATAAGCTCATTTCTGAGGAGAAAAAATACTGATATTTTCACAGAATTGCGAGTTTATATCACACAATTCTGACTTAACGCTCAATTGTGAATTTATATCATGCAATTCTGACCTAACTCAAAATTGCGAATTTTTATCTCACAATTCTGACTTTTTCTCACAATTGCGAGTTTATATCATGCAATTCTGACTTTATAACTCGCAACTGCAATTTTTTTAA
The DNA here is from genome assembly GCA_033026305.1 of Cirrhinus molitorella. Taxonomy (NCBI): domain Eukaryota; kingdom Metazoa; phylum Chordata; class Actinopteri; order Cypriniformes; family Cyprinidae; genus Cirrhinus; species Cirrhinus molitorella. Next base: position 17,524,011 of record CM065120.1, on the reverse strand, counting down.
TCTCACAATTCTGACTTTTAAAAAAAAAAGAGTCAGAATTGCGAGTTTGTATCACACAATTGTGAGAAAATAAGTCAGAATTGTGAGATCAGTCGCAATAACCTTTTTTAATTTTTTATTTAGTGGCGGAAACTGGCTTTTTCTGTACTATTTCTACAGAAATTAATTTATGTTTTTTATGATCTCAGGGGTTAAACACTCTGAAGGATTTTCTCTTTGTAATCAGGTTCATCATTCAGTTTTTTTTTTTTTATTTCTTCACATTTAGTTTTGATTCTCTATCATCTACTTTTCACGCCCAGTCTTTGAAGTGGACATTATGTAGCTCTTGAAATGTACATTTTCCAGGCATGTTTGCCTTAGTTATCAGGTACAGCCTAGTGCCTGTATTTGACGTAAGTGATTGCTAGTTGACGTGGGGGAAGGTAATAAAATGGTAAAACACAAATAGAAGAATTACATTTTGCTAAACGGAAACTAAAATTTAAGGCAACAAACAAAAATCCCTGATATTCCATGACTTGGACCAAAAAAAATATTAAATTCCCTGACTTTCAATGACTGGAATAGACCTTTCAAAATTCCATGATTTTCCAGAAATTCCATGACCCGTGGGAACCCCGTTTTCAACTCCCCTAGAGTTAAACAGCTGTTTTTGAATCCATTCAGCTGATCCCGGGTCTGCACTTTTAGCATAGTTTAGCATAAATCACTGAATCAGATTAGACCATTAGCATCTCATTCAAAAATGACTAAAGATTTACGATATTTTTCCTATTAAAAACTCTTCTGTAGTTAGATTGTGTACAAACACCGACAGAAAATGAAAAGTTGTGGTTTTCTAGGCTGATATGGATGGGAACTATACTCTTATTTTGGTGTAATAATCAGGGAACTTTGCTGCCGTACCATGGGTGCAGCAGGCGCAATGATATTACACAGCTGGGGACTATTCAGGCGCTGGGTTGATATCATTGCGCCTGCTGCACCCATGATACAGCAGCAAAGTTCCACAACTTTTCATTTTCTGTTGGTCTTAGTACACAACGTACCTACAAAAGAGTCAAGTTTTACATAGGAAAAATATAGAAAATATTTGGTCATTTTTGAACAAGATGCTAATTGTCTAATCAGATTCAATGATTTATGCTAAGCTATGCTAAAAGTGCTAACGGCAGACCCAGAGATCAGCTGAATGGATTCAAAAACTGTAAAACTCATCTGCTTAACTCTAGGGGAGTTGGAAAATGAGAATATTTTCAAAAAAAGTGGAGTGTCCCTTTAAGTAACAAAAAAATAATAATACAATGCTTTTACACTTAGTCAAAAGTTTACATATACCTTGCAGAATCTGCAAAATGCTATTTTTTTTTTTTTCAAAATAAGAGGGATCATACAAAATGGATGTAATTTTTTTTATTTAGTACTGACCTAAATAAGCTATTTCACATAAAATGTGTTTACATATAGTCCACAAGAGAAAATACTTTCATTTATAAAAATCAAAAATTGTGAGATCCATCTTTTCACAGTGAGGACAACTGAGGGACTCATATGCAACTATTACAGAAGGTTCAAACGCTCACTGATGCTGCAGAAGGAAACATTATGCATTAAGAGCCAGGGGTGAAAGCTTATGGAATTTAAAGATCAGGGAAAATTTCACTCATTTTGTCTTCTGGGAAGTATCTTCTGTAGGTTCTGAAGGGCAGTACTAAAAAAAAAATATGACATTCAGGCAAAATAAGAAAAATATACACATATTCTGTTCAAGTGTTTACACTCCTGGATCTTAATGCATAGTTTTTCCTTCTGCAGAATCAGCGAACATTTTGAGCCTTCTGCAATAGTTGCATATAAGTCCCTCAGTTGTCCTCAGTGTGAAAAGATGGATCTCAAATCAATAGTCATTGTTGGAAAGAGTTCAAATACACAAAAAAAAAAAAGCTGAAAAAAGAATTTGTTGGACCTGAAGGATTTTTCTGAACAACAGCAGGCAGCTTAACTGTTCAGGACAAACAAGGGACTCATAAACAATTATCCCTAAACACAAAAAAACAGCTGCTGATCATGTGAAATATCTTTAGCTTAGTACTAAATAAAAAACAACAACATGCATATTGTATGATCCCCTCTTATTCTGGTAAAATAATAAACATTTTGCAAATTCAGCAAGGTGTATGTAAACTTTTGACTTCATCTGTACTTACAATTTTTACTATATACTCCTCTAGAGACCATTTTTCTACCCTAGACATATACACAACTTTTCTGGGAGAAATATTAGGTGACAAATTGCTAAATGTTTTTTCCTACAAAAAAACCCTCTAAAAACATTTAGAAAGAAGTTTCCCACACATTTTCTATTTAAATAAACAACCATTACCCACCTCTCTTTTAGCTCATCTGTTAAAGATTTTAGGTGTGACTGTGGTGACACGCATCCAAAACCTGTGCTTGCCTGTCTAGACGTGGCCTCTGCACATCCTTCTTTTCTCTGAGCAGTCACTCCATCCCCAGCTCGTTCTTCCACAACTACTTCCTCTTCTCCCTCCATCTGCTCCATCTCTCTCTCTTCAGAAGGGATAAATGGGTTTGGGAGCTGGTGACTCGTCTTCTCCTGTGCAGTGTGGACATTCTTTAAACTATGAAGGCTGTTGTTGTTTTCTGCAGGCTGGTGAACTTCATCAAAGCTAAGGGAAGAGATCTCACTAATAGAGGGCTCTGGTAAGTTCTGGAGCTGTCTGCAGACCATTGAAGGGGTGCTTGATAACAGGGGGCGTTTACTCGGGAGCTGCTGGTCATCACTATCATTAAAAGAGACCTCAGCCAGAGCCACACGGTTTTGAAATAGTTTGCGGTTCTTGTGAGCAGCTTGATTTTTTGAGTCACGGTTATGCATGTAGAATGGCCTTCTGCTCGCAACACGCTTGTTTTTGGAGAAAGTAGGCACGAAATCATCTGAGGAATCTAGTGTGCGGTGAAGAACAACAGACTAGGAGGAAAGAGGAAAAACCAAGAATGCTGCTTTAATGACTGAATTGTCTCTTTTAAATACAAAGTAGCCCCTGCATATTGTTACTTACAATCCTCTTAGTTTGAATAGATGCCAGTGGTCTTTTGCGATGTGTGACAAACCTGCCCAAATGGGGAGGGTCAAACACTTTCTTGGCACTAAAGGGGTACAAAACAACATTTCACTCATGCTGACTGTCAAGTAACATTTTTTTCCCCAAAATGTGTATCAAGCTTACCCAGCACATTCATCAGCAGATGTTTTGGGATTGACTTCATTCTTCATCTTAAAGGAGTCATCCTCATTTTCACTGCTGCTGAAAATGACTGATTGTTTATTTCTTCTTGCTGCTTTTGTTGTCTTTCTCGCAGCTGTAGTCCTGACTGATGGTTTTGTATTCGTCTTCTTTCTGTAGAAACAAAGCCAAACTGAACAGTGAATAAAAAGAAAAAGTATTCTCGTAGCTACGTAAAATTATGGTTGAATCACTGATGTCACATGGACAATTTTACCAATGTCCTTACTACGTTTCAGTGCCTGGAAACATTTTAGTTGTGTTGCTGTTTATGGTGGGTCAGAGAGCTCTTGGATTTCATCAAAAATATCTTAATTTGTGTTCCGAAGATGAACGGAAGTCTTACGGGTTTGGAACAACATGAGGGATAATGAGGAATAATTAATGACAGAATTTTCATTTTTTGGTAAATTATATCTTTAAATTATGAGTAATATCTAGGGTTCATGTCATTGAAATTTGCAGTGAAATAGTATATATTTCTGTGTGGACATTTCATCTGTTCTGCGCAATGTTGTTGTGTCGTTTTGCCAAAGTCCTGACCTGAGTGACGAAGATGGTGCGCAGTTTTCCTCATCACTATTGTTCTCCTGTATGGCAGTCATGCCTTTGCACTTAGTGGGGCGGGAGGCTGTTTCTTTTACTCTCCTTAGAATAGAGAAAGGAATGAGAAATTGTACTGCATAATAACAGGTTGCATATAGAAAAGCTTGACCACAATTTTATAATATAAAATATTATTGAATAAATAAGTGAAAGCATGTTTTACCGTTTCTTGGGTTGTGTGGTCTCTGGTATTGACTGATCTGATGAAGGGGTGCTTGAAAATGAAAAAGCTGCTTTCTTCAGGTCAGGGGAGAACCAAGGCTCCACCTTTCGCATTCTTTTACTGTATGTCTTGATGAACACCGGCCCGTTTTTTCTTGAGTTCATCTTGGATCTTTAACTACAAAGTAGAATGAAACTATTACTACATAAAAAAGCAAAACAGTATAAACAACCAGTAACTTATTGTTTTTCCTCAAAAAACAATTTCTTTACAACTGAAGAAAGACATGAACATCTTGGATGAAAAGGGGGTGAGTAAATGATCTGTAAATTTTTGTTCTGAAAGTAATCCTTTAAGTGATTTAAAAACAAAGTAAAGTTTGTAATGTAAGTCACAACATAAGTGCAAATATAATTTCTCTAGTAATAAACATATTCCTGTGAAGACAATGAAGTGTTTTATTTGTAACACTGTCACACTTTACAATAGGGATTGTTAATATTATTTAATGCACTGTAAACCAAAATTAACATTTTTTGACCAACATTAACAAAGGGTAATAAATGCTGTAAAAATATCTCAGTCATTGTTAGTTCATGTTAACAAATGAGACCTTATTGTACAGTGTTTTTGTTACCATAGTTTTATAAACATTCCACTCACTGCATTTTTGTTAGTTAAAAGACAACTAAACGCTGTAAAAATCTTTACAGAAGGAGATGACCTAAAAAATAATGTTTTAATTTTATTTGTCATGTAAAACTAATCGTTAATTAATGATCCCTTGAAACAGTTTGTGGACTAATCGCAATGGTGAACTAACAACCAACACAAGCAGACAATGAACTTGGAATAAACACTAAAGAACAGTCACATTTCTCTGACAGTTTTCAAATAAACACGTTCAAGGAAAACGTCCTAGATCGGAACGGATCAAACGGGTTGTATTTACTAAAAACAGACGTTCTGAATATAAATTTCATCTGAAAATAAGCAGAAACTGCTGATTAATTCTTGAGAGAAAACCAATCGAAATCGAACATGAATTGACTAAATGCACGGTTAAACCTCTATACCGGAAACAACTGACCATGCCCATTGTTTAAAAAATAAAAATCGTTGACAATTGGATTTACCTCAACAACTTAATATCAACATGTAGATCCCCTCTCACGATTACTTAATAGCTGTATAAGTATAAAATGTAAACTCTTCTAATACATAACCAATGAACAATACTGAGCACCATGACGCTGAACCGCTTTACGTTCAAAACTGAGAACAGTTTGCTGATTGGCTTTTTCTCCTTCGTGTGTAACGGAGACTCGTCCCTTTGAAACATTACCGCCGCCTACTGCACACTCGTCTTTTTTCCCCCCAATCTGCAGATGTAGTGCAGCAGCCGTCCATCTACCACTGCGCGTTCAGCTTCATTTTGTCTAATAAAATTAAAAAGTACCCTATATACACACTAATGAACTGCGTAGTTCAGACTTTTATTTAAAAAACATCTAAAATAATGAATTTCAAATTAAAGATAAAATAAAGAAATTAAAGATTTTGCTGATTTTATTTTTTCTAAGGAAAGATAGACATGTATAGTGATGAAAGCCAAACATTAAACGTCATGGATGAATATTTACTGAGTAATCCACTATTTTGTATTGGGCAATTTTCACCTTAGATTCAGAGTCAAGTTATGAGATTTGGTTCCAGAGATATTGAAATTTTAATAAGGCTCCGGGAGTAAATTGTTAATATGTACACATTTTCAGTGGTCAAAAACCAAATGAGGTCAGTTTGAAAAATACAATACTTCTTTTCAAAGAGGAATGTCTGAAGAACAAATAATGTTAAAACTAGAGATCTTGTTTCTTTCTGTCAAGACAACTACATTGTACATACCAGTCTGAGTGTCATAAATGTTCTTTTTACAAAGTTTGCGTGCCTATACCTCAAGAAGTATTAAAGATATGGCAATATGATTTTAGATTCTAGTTGTTAATAAACTTTTCTTTTGGTATCTTAATTTTCAAGGCCCTACATCATTCAGTCCCAGATATATGGGGATCTCAATGAGGCTTCATGTCCAGATTGTTGCATGTTACCCATTTTCAGTGGTCGAAAACCAAATGTTGGTCACTTTGTATACAGCTGATACTTATTTTATTTAAAGAACTATGTCTGAGGAAGAAATAATGTTGAAATAACTGTCCCACTGTCACAAATCGTGCCGCTGCTGCTCCCTCTCACCATTAGAGGGAGCCTTCACTGACACTCACACACAGAACTGGTTCATGAACTCCATTTCCCATAACCCCATTCCCATGAACTTCCTGTGTCCTCTCACCTCTCACCCCTGTCGGCCATCTTGCTTGCACACACCTGCTAATCATTACACCTAATTACACACAATATAAAAGCCATTCACATTCACATTCATGAACAGTTGGTCCCGCCTAAGGAGGACTGGGACAGGGGCTCTGAGCTCTCTCTCTTTCTCGCTGTGTGTCTGTCTCTGCTCTGTGTTCCAGATCTGTCTGCTCTGCTCTGGCTGGCTTCTGTTCCGCCCTGGGGGGCTTCCATGCTGCCCTGGAGGGCTCCTGTCCTGTCTGTTCCGCCCTGGGGGGATCCCGTTCCGCCCTGGAGGGCTCCTGTCCTGTCTGCTCCGCCCTGGGGAGCTTCCGTGCTGCCCTGGAGGGCTTCTGACTCGCCTGATCCGCCCTGGAGGGCGTCTGATTTGCCCAATCCACCCTGGAGGGTGCCTGCTCCGCCCGATCCGCCCTGGAGGGCGTCTGATTCGTCCGCTCTGCCCTGGAGGGTGCCTACTCCACCCGATCCACCCTGGAGGGCGTCTGACTCGTCTGCTCTGCCCTGGAGGGTGCCTGCTCCGCCCGATCCGCCCTGGTGGGCGTCTCGTCCAGTCCGGAAGGTGCTCACAAAACTCCAGTGTCTGCCGATCTTGGTGGCCCCACTTCTGCACTCTTGGTTATAGATGGACTGTTATGAGCGTCTGGAAGCCGCTCCTGGGGGGGGGCTCTGTCACAAATCGTGCCGCTGCTGCTCCCTCTCACCATTAGAGGGAGCCTTCACTGACACTCACACACAGAACTGGTTCACAAACTCCATTTCCCATAACCCCGTTCCCATGAACTTCCTGTGTCCTCTCACCCCTGTCGGCCATCTTGCTTGCACACACCTGCTAATCATTACACATAATTACACACAATATAAAAGCCATTCACATTCACAGCCATTCGCGAAGTCTTGTTTAGCCTGTCTGACATTTCTGAGCGTTATTCCCCGTGTTTCCTTTCCTGTTGCTGACTCTGAGTGTTCCTGGTTCCTGATTGCCTGCCTTTTGACCCCTTGGATTGTTTATTTGATTATTCCGTTGCTCGCTGCCGGTCCCGACCCTTGCATGGACACTGACCTTCGCTTTCTGGATTACCTACATTGCTAATGTTGTTGTCGATTGACCCTGCCTGTTTTACCACGATTTATACCTATAATAAAGTTGCATTTGGATCCCCAATCTGCTGTCTCATCCGTTACACCCACATTTGATTTTTGACCACTGAAAATGTGTACATGGGGCATTACAAATAAAGATGCCAAAAACAAGGTTAAGACCCAATATCTAAAAGGGCATTAAAATATCTTTAATACTACTTTAGTTATAGGCATGCAAACATGCAAAAAAAGAAAAATTTCAAAAGTGCTGTTTCACCATTTTTGAATGGTCACCACTGGCACATAATGCAACAAAGATTGCTAAAGTCAGCAGATTTTACTAATGGAACTACCAATCTCTGTGTAAAAATAAGATGATGCTGCCATCTTTCGTCATTTTTAACCCCCTGTAACTTGACACTGAATCTAAGGTAAAAATTGCCATTTTGTCTTTTATCACTATAGGTATCTTTTTTCAGAATAAATATTAGCAAAATAAAAAATTGGGGACCTCTGGTTGGGGACCTCTGGTTGAGTTGACATGGAATGACCCATCAGTAATTAGTTGCATTTTCTGTCTTCCTTGTATTTGTAAGGAGTTTTAACCTGAGAAGTTGTGAAATAAAACATTCTGGGAACATTAGGCCTACGTTATGGTTGTAAAAATATAACCTAAATGGATTGTTCCCAGAACATTTATTAATTGGATCCTTAGAATACTAACGTTAGGAAAGTATTCCCTTTTATAAATTCTTTATTGTACCTTGGTGGGTTGTTGTTTTTGAAGAAAAAAACAAACAAATGAATTCAAGATAACGTCAGACCTTTTTCCACCTGAATGTGAAATTAAAAGCAAATATATACATATATAGATAGATGGATAAATGAAGAAAAATTGTATTTTTAATAAATTTGATGTATTCTAACTTTTAAAAAATTAAATGCAATATTTCATGGTCACTTACAAGCTGTTTCTTAGATTTTCCCCTTTGCATATACACTTGTCAAAATGATTCATCAGTTTCTCTTAGTCCCACATGTTTACAATGTAGAACATAATAATAAAATGTTCACGTTTGTTGAGTTGAATTTGAATAGTGAAACAAATATCATATATATATATATATGGGGGTAAAGATGTGACTGACACAGGCTGCTCCACACAGCAAAAGAGAAGGCTCAGCTCGCTAAGCAAAAAAACACTTCACTGCATCACTATTTTTGTTGAATAGATTTTTGTACCTTAACTGGGTTCCGGAGGCAGTTTATTGTTGACAGAGTAACGGTAATGTTCGGTTAAAAAGGTTAAAACAATGCTTGTGTAGTTGTGTCGAATTGTAATTGTATGTTTCTCTATTAAAACAACCGCAGTTGAGTAAGTTAATTTATTCAGCAACCACTATCGAAAATAATATAGTCAAGATCTCATGACAGAACACAGACCGGCTGAATGACGTTTTCATTTTGATTGTAACGGTGCGTTTCCACTGGCACGTAGCGTGCGCAGTGGAGCGACCGTTTTTAATTCATTCCTATGGAAGCTGAGCTTAAACGCTCTCGCGGTGCATTATGGGATTGAAAGCAGCACGAAGAAAGCGTTGAGAGCTGTTGGGAGTGTCAAAAAGGTTGGGCATTCTGCAACTTTATGCAAATCTCAAGCGAAAAACACCGGGCGACAACCAATCGCTGTGAAAAGTATAACTCTTGTTGTCTGGCAACTACACAGGAAAGCTTGCTTAGTAGAGGTGTGTGAAGCAGTCTGCAATAATATTTTGTCTCCTTTTCTTTGATGAAAAAAAGACGTTTTTGTTAAAGTTTTTATTTTTATTTTAAATACACGTTACTCTTGTCTTATTTTGTCAATGAAATTGCATGTTGATATAGTTTTCATTTATTGACCTTATTGTCATCCCATCTTCCTCTCGTCTTAGTCATGGGAAAAAAGCTCATCAATAAACATTTTTCATCATTGTTTTCCTTGATGAAATTAATTCTAAGCTGCAGTAACACTGGATCTTAAATTTATATTCTTTTACTTCAGGTCATGCTGTGACGTATCTGCTGTTGGCCACAGGTTTCATGTGATGTGAATTCGCAGGTCAGAGTTCACCAAGCTTGAACTTTTCGCATACGCTTGCATTTTCTGTCTGAAAATGCAAGCGTATGTGCATAAATGGAAATAAAGGCCTAATAGATAAAGCCACGGTCACACTACACTACACTACACTTTGAGCATGCAAAATTCCCTCAGACACTGATATGACATAATGCTCTGCAGCATCTTTTTTAAAACATGAAAGCTTGAACTTACATTTAAGCATTGCTATGCCAGAAATGGATATAATACATATCATGGTGCTTTAACCAAGTGCCCAACCCTGTTCCTGAAGATCTACCTACATGCAGATGTTGCATGTGCATAAATGGAAATAAAGGCCTAATAGATAAAGCCACGGTCACACTACACTACACTACACTTTGAGCATGCAAAATTCCCTCAGACACTGATATGACATAATGCTCTGCAGCATCTTTTTTAAAACATGAAAGCTTGAACTTACATTTAAGCATTGCTATGCCAGAAATGGATATAATACATATCATGGTGCTTTAACCAAGTGCCCAACCCTGTTCCTGAAGATCTACCTACATGCAGATGTTAGTTCCAGCCCTGCTCTAACACAGCTGCCTGTAATTATCCCAGGTTCAGGTGTGTTTCATAAGGGTTGGAGCTGAACTTTGTAGGATCGTAGATCTCCAAGGGCAGGGTTGGGCATCAGCCTCCAGAATTGGGGATTGTGGGTTCAAGTCACACGTGGGTTGTCTTTACTGTGTTTCATTTAAGCTGGCCTTTTGGTTAAGTCAGGCAGCATTTGGTTTAAACAATAAGTTATGTAAGATACCCATTTCTTGCACAGCCTACATAAATGAAAGCCAGGTGGAACTTGACGCTTTATCCATTAGGCGGATAAATTTGTCTACAGTCTGGTATCACCATGATAAGTATTATACCCATTCCTTGCAAAGCCACCTTGAATGTAACCCAGCCAAGGGGGGGACTTGAACCCATAATCTCCAGCACCAAAGACTGATGTCTTATCCATTATGCCACTGAACTTTCGTTTGACTTGCTTGGCCTAAAACTACATGTCCACAGTCTGGCAAAACTTAGTTAAAGCAATACAGTGTGTATTATACCCATTTATTGCATAGTCAACTTAAATGAAACCCGGCAAAGACAACCCATAATCCCCAGCTCCAGAGGCTGATGCCTTATCCATTAGGCCACTGGGCCTTCTTTTGGCAAGCTTGGCCTAAGACTACATGTCCACAAAAGACCATGGTATGCATAATACTCATTTCTTGGATAGCCAACTTAAATGTAACCCAACAGGGATGACTTGAACCCGCAATTCCCAGCTCCGGAGGCTGATACTTTATCCATTAGGCAGGCAGACTTGGCCTAAGACTGTATGTCTGCAACCCATAATCCCCCAGCTCCGAAGTATGATGTCTTATTCATTACGCCACAGTAAACCAGCAAAGATGACCCCGGTGGGACTTGAGCCCATAATCTCCAGTACTAGATGCTGATACCTTATCCATTAGGCCACTGAGCCTTTGCTTGAAAAAGCTCAGCCTAAGACTACATGTCCACAAGCTGACAACATTTGGTTAAAAAGTCACAGCCTGAAGCATAACCATTGCTTGCATAGTCAACTTAACAGTAACCCAGGAAAGACAACCCAGGTGGGACTTGAACCCACAATCCCCAGCTCCGGAGGCTGATGCCTTATCCATTAGGCCACTGGGCCTTCTTTTGGTAAGCCTGGCCTAAGTCTGGCAACACTTGGTTAAAAGAGCATGATATGTCTAATACTCATTTCTTGGATAGCCAACTTAAATGTAAGGAAGTGAAGACAACCCAGGTGGGACTTGAACCCACAATCCCCACCGACAAAGGCTGATACTTTATCCATTAAGCCACCAGGCCTTCCGCAAGCAGGTTTGGTCTAAGACTACATGCCTACAGTAGACAGAGACTGATGCCTTATCCATTAGGCCAATAAGGCTTCATTTGACATGCTCGGCCTAAGACAGCATTTCCACAGTCTGGCAACACCGTATGTGTTATAACCATTTATTGCATAGCCAACTTAAACGAAACTCAGCAAGGACGACCCAGGTGGGACTTGAACCCACAACCCCCAGCTCCGGAGGCTGATGCCTTATCCATTAGGCCACTGGGCCTTCTTTTGGCAAGCTTGGCCTAAGTCTGGCAACACTTGGTTAAAAGAGCATGATACGTCTAATACTCATTTCTTGGATAGCCAATGTAAATGTAAGGAAGTGAAGACAACCCAGGTGGGACTTGAACCCACAATCCCACCTACAAAGGCTGATACCTTATCCATTAGACCACCAGGCCTTCCACAAGCAGGTTTGGTCTAAGACTACATGCCTACAGTAGACAGAGACTGATGCCTTATTCATTTGGCCACTGAGACTTTGCGTGAGAAGCTCAGCCAAAGACTACATGTCCACAAGCTGACAACATTTGGTTAAAGAGTCACAGCCTGAAGTACACCCATTTCTTGCATAGTCAACTTAACTGTAACCCAGGAAAGACGACCCAGGTGGGACTTGAACCCACAAAGCCCAACTCCAGAAGCTGATGCTTTATCCATTAGGCCACTGGGCCTTCAGCAAGCAACTTTGGCTTAAGACTACATACCCACAGTATGACAAATTTGGTTAACGCATCATGATCAGTAGTATAGCCATTTCTTGCATAGCCAACTTTTCCATTAGCACCACAGTCCTGCAACACTTGGTTAAAGCCAAGGTATGTATTATACCCATTTATTGCATAGCCAACTTATAAAAAACCCAGCAAAGACAACCCAGGTGGGACTTGAACCCACAATCCCCTGCTCCGGATGCTGATATTAGGCCACTGGGCCTTCTACAAACAGGTTTGGCCCAAGACAACATTCCCACAGTATGATAAAATTAGTTTAAAGCAAAATTATCTGTAGTATAGCCGTTTCTTGCATAGCCAACTTAAATAAAACCCAACAAATACAACCCATAATACCCAGCTCTGGAATATGATGCCTTATTCATTAGGCCACTGTAAACCAGCAAAGATGATCCAGGTGTGACTTGCCTACTGTGCCTTATTCATTAGGCCACTGAGGCTTCATTTGACATGCTCGGCCTAAGACTGCATTTTCACAGTCTGGCAACACCGTATGTGTTATAAGCATTTATTGCATAGCCAACTTAAATGAAACTCAGCAAGGACGACCCAGGTGGGACTTGAACCCACAACCCCCAGCTCCGGAGGCTGGTGCCATATCCATTAGGCCACTGGGCCTTCTTTTGATAAGCTTGGCCTAAGTCTGGCAACACTTGGTGAAAAGAGCATGCTATGTATAATATGTATATTAAATGGAACCCAGCAAAGATGACCCAAGTGGGACTTGAGCCCATAATCTCCAGTACCAGAGACTAATGCCTTATCCATTACGCCACTTAAATGTAACCCAGCAAAGATGACCCAGGTGGGACTTGAACCCACAATCCCCAGCTCCGGAGGCTGATGCCTTATCCATTAGGCCACTGGGCCTTCTTTTGGTAAGCTTGGCCTAAGTCTGGCAACACTTGGTTAAAAGAGCACGATATGTCTACAACTCATTTCTTGGATAGCTAATACTCATTTCCTGTCCACAAGCAGGTTTGGTCTAAGACTACATGCCTACAGTAGACAGAGACTGATGCCTTACTCATTAGGCCACTGAGACTTTGCGTGAGAAGCTCAGCCTAAGACTACATGTCCACAAACTGACAACATCTGGTTAAAGAGTCACAGCCTGAAGCATACCCATTGCTTGCATAGTCAACTTAATAGTAACCCAGGAAAGACAACCAAGGTGGGACTTGAACCCACAATCCCCAGCTCCGGAGGCTGATGCCTTATCCACTAGGCCACTGGGCCTTCTTTTGGTAAGCCTGGCCTAAGTCTGGCAACACTTGGTTAAAAGAGCATGATATGTCTAATACTCATTTCTTGGATAGCCAACTTAAATGTAAGGAAGTGAAGACAACCTAGGTGGGACTTGAACCCACAATCCCCACCGCCAAAGGCTGATACCTTATCCATTAGGCCACCGGGCCTTCCGCAAGCAGGTTTGGTCTAAGACTACATGCCTACAGTGGACAGAGACTGATGCCTTATTCAATAGGCCACTAAGACTTTGCGTGAGAAGCTCAGCTTAAGACTACATGTCCACAAGCTGACAACATTTGGTTAAAGAGTCACAGTATAGTCAACCATACCCATTTTTTGCATAGTCAACTTAACTGTAACCCAAGAAAGACGACCCAAGTGGGACTTGAACCCACAATCCCCAGCTCCGGAGGCTGATGCCTTATCCATTAGGCCACTGGGCCTTCTTTTGGTAAGCTTGGCCTAAGTCTGGCAACACTTGGTTAAAAGAGCATGATATGTCTAATACTCATTTCTTGGATAGCATTTGGATAGCTAATACTCATTTCCTGTCCACAAGCAGGTTTGGTCTAAGACTACATGCCTACAGTAGACAGAGACTGATGCCTTATTCATTAGGCCACTGAGACTTTGCGTGAGAAGCTCAGCCTAAGACTACATGTCCACAAGCTGACAACATTTGGTTAAAGAGTCACAGTATAGTCAAGTATACCCATTTTTTGCATAGTCAGCTTAACTGTAACCCAGGAAAGATGACCAAAGTGGGACTTAAACCCACAATCCCCAGCTCTGGAGGCTGATGCCTTATCCATTAAGCCACTGGGCCTTCTTTTGGTAAGCTTGGCCTAAGACTACATGTCCACAGTCTGGCAACACTTAGTTAAAAGAGCACAATATGTATAATACTCATTTCTTGGATAGCCAACTTAAATGTAAGACAGTGAAGACGACCCACGTGGGACTTGAACCCACAATCCCCAGCTCTTGAGGCTGATACCTTATCCATTAGGCCACTGGGCCTTCAGCAAACAGGTTTGGTCTAAGACTACATGCCTACAGTATAACAAAATGTTGTCAAAGCAAAATGATCTGTAGTATAGCCAATTCTTGCATAGCCAACTTAAATGAAACCCGGCAAAGACAAACCATAATCCTCCACTCTTGAGTATGATGCCTTGTTCATTACGCCACTGTAAATCAGCAAAGATAACCCCAGTGGGATTTGAGTCCATTATTTCCAACACCAAAGACTGATGCCTTATTCATTAGGCCACTGAAACTTCGTGTGAGAAGCTCGGCCTAAGACTACATGTCCACATGCTGACAACATCAGAACTTGAACACAAATTCTGCGGGGCCAGAGACCAATGCCTTATCCATTAGGTCACTGAGGCTTCATTTGACGTGCTCAGCCTAAGACTGCATTTCCACAGTCTGGCAACACCGTATGTGTTATAACCATTTATTGCATAGCCAACTTAAACAAAACTCAGCAAGGACGACCCAGGTGGGACTTGAACCCACAATCCCCAGCTCCGGAGGCTGATGCCTTATCCATTAGGCCACTGGGCCTTCTTTTGGTAAGCCTGGCCTAAGTCTGGCAACACTTGGTTAAAAGAGCATGATATGTCTAATACTCATTTCTTGGATAGCCAACTTAAATGTAAGGAAGTGAAGACAACCCAGGTGGGACTTGAACCCACAATCCCCACCGCCAAAGGCTGATACTTTATCCATTAAGCCACCAGGCCTTCTGCAAGCAGGTTTGGTCTAAGACTACATGCCTACAGTAGACAGAGACTGATGCCTTATCCATTAGGCCAATAAGGCTTTGCGTGAGAAGCTCAGCCAAAGACTACATGTCCACAAGCTGACAACATTTGGTTAAAGAGTCACAGCCTGAAGTACACCCATTTCTTGCATAGTCAACTTAACTGTAACCCAGGAAAGACGACCCAGGTGGGACTTGAACCCACAAAGCCCAACTCCAGAAGCTGATGCTTTATCCATTAGGCCACTGGGCCTTCAGCAAGCAGCTTTGGCTTAAGACTACATACCCACAGTATGACAAATTTGGTTAACGCATCATGATCAGCACTTTAGAACAACATACACCAACACTACATTTGAGCGGGTGAGGTGAAGCACGGGGTCTTCCTTTTTTTTTTTTTTTTTTTTTTTTTTTTTCCCTTACACCCCTGTTCTCTGTTCTCTGTCCGGGGCTGGGGGCTGTGAGGAGGAGCTGGCCATCCGGTCGGGGTCTGGGCTGGTGGTCTTCTCTGCTGCTGCAGGGACGGGGGTGGTCTTCCAGTCTCCACACCGCAGCGAAGGGGATTCAGCTCCGGGGTCTGGCGCTGACTGGCCTTTTGGGGTTAGTGGTGCCTGGTCCCAGGAGTATAGAGTACAAATGGGGAGTGTGAGTGTGGGTACAGTGTCCTTTTTTTTTTTTTGTTTTTTTTTTTGTTTTTTTGTTTTTTTGTGCGTCTACGTGTGGTTTGAGTGTGTGAGTTTTTGGTTGCGTGCATGAGGGTGGGATGCTTGTGTATGTGTGTTTATGTTTGTCTATGTCCATGTGTCAGGTCAGGCCTTTGACTCCGCCTCAACCATCATTGAGGGCCCACCCCACCACCATGCCCTGCCGGTGGGGGATGCCCCTGGCCGCCGGTGCGTTGGTGGTTTCTGGCCCCGGGGCGGGATGCTCGGGTGGGCTCTGGCCCGCTCTCGACGGTCGCTCGGTAGGGCCTGGCTTCGCTGGGCCCCTGCTGGGGGGTGGGGGGGCCCTTGGTTCTCTGGGCCCGGGCCGGTCTGCCCTGGTGTGGCCGACTGCCGGCGGGACCTGCGGGCTTGCCGCCGTGGCCCCCTGGGGCGTCTGCATTGTGGCTGCCGGATGACCTCCTCCGGGATCTCCTCTGCCCTTTTCTGGGTGGGGGCCGCGGTTATCCCTGCGGTGGTTTTCCTGGGGTTCCCGCGCCCTGGGGGGCCTCCGGATGTTTGGGAGCCCGGGTCTCCTTCGTGCCTGCTTCATGCCTTGCGGGGCGGGGCTGTGGTTCCCCACTCACACTATCAAGCATTTACATGGAGGAACCTTATGAATACAAGCGCGTTCACACACACAGGTGTGCACACAGGTGTACACACAAGCATTCACATTGGTGTAAAAACAGGTGCTCACAGACACTCACTGTCCTAAAATGCTGTTGCTTCAAACATATTTTGTAATATTAGTTATGTGTGCTGCGCAATACCATTTAACATTTAGTATTTACTGTGATACATACGGACATTGGATGTTGTTGTAGTTTTTCTGCTGTTGTGTCTTTTGTTGTTTTCTCTCTTTGTCAGCAGGTATGGAAGCAGATTATCTGTTTTTGCTCTCTCTCTCTTTCTCTATCCTCTTTTTTTTTTTTCTCTCTTTTTTTTTCTCTCTCTTTTCTTTTCTTCCTTCTTTCTCCTCTCTTGGTTTTCTCTGTCCCCCGGTCTTGTCGGTCATAGTATGGTTAAATAAATAAAAATATAAAAATTAATAAAAATAAAAAATAAAAAAAAAAGGCTGTGAATGATGATAGCATAGCTACACATACACACTGTTATGTGTTATCTGTGTTACTGACAGGCCGGGGAAAAAAAAAAAAATGATCAGTAGTAAAGCCATTTCTTGCATAGCCAACTTTTCCATTAGCACCACAGTCCTGCAACACTTGGTTAAAGCCAAGGTATGTATTATACCCATTTATTGCATAGCCAACTTATAAAAAACCCAGCAAAGACAACCCAGGTGGGACTTGAACCCACAATCCCCTGCTCCGGATGCTGATATTAGGCCACTGGGCCTTCTACAAACAGGTTTGGCCCAAGACAACATTCCCACAGTATGCTAAAATTAGTTTAAAGCAAAATTATCTGTAGTATAGCCGTTTCTTGCATAGCCAACTTAAATAAAACCCAACAAATACAACCCATAATCCCCAGCTCTGGAATATGATGCCTTATTCATTAGGCCACTGTAAACCAGCAAAGATGATCCAGGTGTGACTTGCCTACTGTGCCTTATTCATTAGGCCACTGAGGCTTCATTTGACATGCTCGGCCTAAGACTGCATTTCCACAGTCTGGCAACACCGTATGTGTTATAAGCATTTATTGCATAGCCAACTTAAATGAAACTCAGCAAGGACAACCCAGGTGGGACTTGAACCCACAACCCCCAGCTCCGGAGGCTGGTGCCATATCCATTAGGCCACTGGGCCTTCTTTTGCTAAGCTTGGCCTAAGTCTGGCAACACTTGGTGAAAAGAGCATGCTATGTATAATATGTATATTAAATGGAACCCAGCAAAGATGACCCAAGTGGGACTTGAGCCCATAATCTCCAGTACCAGAGACTAATGCCTTATCCATTACGCCACTTAAATGTAACCCAGCAAAGATGACCCAGGTGGGACTTGAACCCACAATCCCCAGCTCCGGAGGCTGATGCCTTATCCATTAGGCCACTGGGCCTTCTTTTGATAAGCTTGGCCTAAGTCTGGCAACACTTGGTTAAAAGAGCACGATATGTCTACAACTAATTTCTTGGATAGCTAATACTCATTTCCTGTCCACAAGCAGGTTTGGTCTAAGACTACATGCCTACAGTAGACAGAGACTGATGCCTTACTCATTAGGCCACTGAGACTTTGCGTGAGAAGCTCAGCCTAAGACTACATGTCCACAAACTGACAACATCTGGTTAAAGAGTCACAGCCTGAAGCATACCCATTGCTTGCATAGTCAACTTAATAGTAACCCAGGAAAGACAACAAAGGTGGGACTTGAACCCACAATCCCCAGCTCCGGAGGCTGATGCCTTATCCATTAGGCCACTGGGCCTTCTTTTGGTAAGCCTGGCCTAAGTCTGGCAACACTTGGTTAAAAGAGCATGATATGTCTAATACTCATTTCTTGGATAGCCAACTTAAATGTAAGGAAGTGAAGACAACCTAGGTGGGACTTGAACCCACAATCCCCACCGCCAAAGGCTGATACCTTATCCATTAGGCCACCAGGCCTTCCACAAGCAGGTTTGGTCTAAGACTACATGCCTACAGTGGACAGAGACTGATGCCTTATTCAATAGGCCACTAAGACTTTGCGTGAGAAGCTCAGCCTAAGACTACATGTCCACAAGCTGACAACATTTGGTTAAAGAGTCACAGTATAGTCAACCATACCCATTTTTTGCATAGTCAACTTAACTGTAACCCAAGAAAGACGACCCAAGTGGGACTTGAACCCACAATCCCCAGCTCCGGAGGCTGATGCCTTATCCATTAGGCCACTGGGCCTTCTTTTGCTAAGCTTGGCCTAAGTCTGGCAACACTTGGTTAAAAGAGCATGATATGTCTGATACTCATTTCTTGGATATCCAACTTAAATGTAAGGAAGTGAAGACAACCCAGGTGGGACTTGAACCCACAATCCCCACCTCCGAAGGCTGATACCTTATTATTAGGCCACCGGGCCTTCCGCAAGCAGGTTTGGTCTAAGACTACATGCCTACAGTAGACAGAAAATGATGCCTTATTCATTAGGACGATGCCTTATCTATTAGGTCAATGAGGCTTCATTTGACATGCTCGGCCTAAGACAGCATTTCCACAGTCTGGCAACACCGTATGTGTTATAACCATTTATTGCATAACCAACTTAAACGAAACTCAGCAAGGACGACCCAGGTGAGACTTGAACCCACAATCCCCAGCTCCAGAGGCTGATGCCTTATCCATTAGGCCACTGGGCCTTCTTTTGCTAAGCTTGGCCTAAGTCTGGCAACACTTGGTTAAAAGAGCACAATATGTATAATACTCATTTCTTGGATAGCCAACTTAAATGTAAGGCAGTGAAGACGACCCAGGTGGGACTTGAACCCGCAATCCCCAACTCTGCAGGCTGATACTTTAGCCATCAGGCCACTGGGCCTTCAGCAAACAGGTTTGGTCTAAGACTACATGCCTACAGTATAACAAAATGTTGTCAAAGCAAAATGATCTGTAGTAGAGCCAATTCTTGCATAGCCAACTTAAATGAAACCCGGCAAAGACAAACCATAATCCTCAACTCTGGAGTATGATGCCTTGTTCATTACGCCACTGTAAATCAGCAAAGACGACCCCAGTGGGATTTGAGTCCATAATCTCCAATACCAGAGACTGATGCCTTATTCATTAGGCCACTGAAACTTCGTGTGAGAAGCTCGGCCTAAGACTACATGTCCACATGCTGACAACATCAGAACTTGAACACAAATTCTGCGGGGCCAGAGACCAATGCATTATCCATTAGGACACTGAGCCTTCATTTGACGTGATCGGCCTAAGACTGCATTTCCACAGTCTGGCAACACTGTATGTATTATACCCATTTATTGCATAGCCAACTTAAAGGAAACCTAGCAAGGACGACCCAGGTGGGACCTGAACCCACAATGCCCAGCTCTAGAGGCTGGTGCCTTATCCATTTGGCCACTGGGCCTTCGCTTGGTATGCTTGGCCTAAGACTACATGTCCACAGTCTAGCAGCACTTAGTTAAATGAGCATGATATGTATAATACTCATTATATTTCTTGGATAGCCAACTTTAATGTAAGGAAGTGAAGACAACCCAGGTGGGACTTGAACCCACAATCCCCACCTCTGAAGGCTGATACCTTATCTATTAGGCCACCAGGCCTTCCGCAAGCAGGTTTGGTCGAAGACTACATGCCTACAGTAGACAGAGACTGATGCCTTATTCATTAAGCCACTGAGGCTTCATTCGACATGCTCGGCCTAAGACTGCATTTCCACAGTCTGGCAACACCGTATGTTATAACCATTTATTGCATAGCCAACTTAAACAAATCTCAGCAAGGACGACCCAGGTGGGACTTGAACCCACAATCCCCAGCTTCGGAGGCTGATGCCTTATCCATTAGGCCACTGGGCCTTCTTTTGGTAGGCTTGGCCTAAGTCTGGCAACACTTGGTTAAAAGAGCATGATATGTCTAATACTCGTTTCTTGGATAGCAAATACTCATTTCCTGTCCACAAGCAGGTTTGGTCTAAGACTACATGCCTACAGTAGACAGAGACTGATGCCTTATTCATTAGGCCACTGAGACTTTGCGTGAGAAGCTCAGCCTAAGACTACATGTCCGCAAGCTGACAACATTTGGTTAAAGAGTCACAGTATACCCATTTTTTGCATAGTCAACTTAACTGTAACCCAGGAAAGACGACCCAAGTGGGACTTGAACCCACAATCCCCATATCCATTAGGCCACTGGGCCTTCTTTTGGTAAACTTGGCCTAATCTGGCAACACTTGGTTAAAAGAGCATGATATGTCTAATACTCATTTCTTGAATAGCCAACTTAAATGTAAGGAAGTGAATACAACCCAGGCGGGACTTGAACCCACAATCCCCAGCTCCAAAGGCTGATACCTTATTCATTAGGCCGATACTTTATCCATTAGGCCACTGGGCCTTCCACAAACAGGTTTGGTCTAAGACTACATGCCTGAACTTCCGGTTATGGCGGTGGCGTGAGGAGTCGCAGATTTCAACCCTCTTGCATTAACCTGAATTTAATCCTTTTACAACCCACTTACGACACTTCATTAACACATGTGAGATCACTAAAGTAACTATCGCAACAATGCCATCAAAGAAAAAAAATAAAAATAAAGGGAGATTGCAAAATGAGCTGTCCGTTCACGAGAGACTGAGCGAGCACGACGAGACAGAGGACGAAGGTGGTGAGGCCTCTTGTGAGAATCCTAGTAACGCTGAGATGATGAAGGCTTTTAAAGCAATGGAAAAACAAGTTAGTGGCAAGATTGACGAAATCCTCGTGGATGTTACAAAGAGAATGACGGAAGCGGAGGAACGAATTTCGGGGACGGAGGACGACATCGTTCAATTGAAGACCAGAAACGACACTCTGGAAAAGCAGGTGAAATCATTGTCTGATAAGGTGGTCGACTTGGAAAACAGAAGTCGGAGGAATAATCTTAGACTGGTCGGCCTTCCGGAGAAGGAGGAGGGATCGGATACGTGTGCTTTTTTGGAAAAGTTTCTGCCAGAGATTTTAGAGATGGATCAATCCTGCATACCACTGATAATAGAAAGAGCCCATCGGATACCCAGTTCAAGTCAGGGTCGCAACAGGCAAGATGGTAAAGTACAGCCAAGGACAGTCATAATGAAGTTCCTCAATTTCAAACAGAAGGAGCAAGCACTTAAGGCTGCAAAGGCTAAGGGAACAATTGTGTACAAAGGTTACAATCTCCGTTTCTTCCCTGATCTGTCGGCAGAGCTTCACAGACAACAGAAAAGATACGATGTAGTTCGTCAAAAGCTGCGGGACAACGGAATCAACCGGCACAGAATAATTTTCCCTGCTCGACTGCTTCTCACACATGGAGATCATACTGTGACATTGAACAGTCCAGAAGAAGTGGAAAAGTATATGCAACAAATAGAGGGCAAGTAATTTGTGGTATATTGATCGTTATTGGATCCTAAATGTCACGAAAGGGAAGTTTATTTTATTTACGTTGTTAAGTTGCCCAAAATACGCAATGGGATGGTAAATTTACAGTTTTTGCCCATTGCTTACACACTAAAACCGAATGCTTAGACCAAAGTCTCAATACATAAACTTCTTGTAGCATACCTTAAACACAGTGTAACCATAGCTTAAACACATTGTCAACTTTGCACTTTGTTTACAATTCTGTAACACACTTATTGCGAAACACTACACACGTTTTCTTACATTTGACACTTTGTTCAAAAACAAAATCACCTGTTATCATTGGGAAAATACTGTGTTCAAAAAGCAAAACTTATCTGGCAATTGTAGGCACTTAAATACACACCTGAAAACACTTGCACAGAAAACAGAACACTAATTGGTCTGAGCATTAGCACTACAAATAGGCCTCAGGTAAGCCATTTTGAGAACTTTGCAAGAGGCATGCGGAGACATTGAGGTGGGATCCATCCAAGGGTGATATTTTCACAAGGCGATATTTTCCCTGATGCCTAGCCCGCGAGGACATTGCCTGTGATGTTGACGAGAACTTGTGGCCAGACCCAAACAGAAGGCGGGATCCATAAGCCTCCCCATCACCCCATTTTTTTTTTACTTTTGTATTGTTGCTAAATTTACTTTATTTCTGTAAGAATGTTTGTTTATTGTAAAAACTATTGTTTGATTGCTGCTGAATTTCTACTTTTGAGTTTTACAGAAGACTGAGTTTGAGCAAATGACAATTAAAATAGAAACACAAAGACTGCAGTGTTTTATATAAAGCCCATCAGTGTGTTGCTGGTGATATGAAAGAGTAATTCAAATGGTGCTTGTGTGTATGGTTTTGTTGCAAGAATTTCATTTTTAGAAAGGAGTGTTACGTTTTGATTGCAATGTTTCATTTTGGCATAGATGTGAGTTGGTAATCTCCAAGTGCTATGTCTGATTGGCTTGTGTGTAGAGTTTTGACATAATGAGCCAAATTCTGCAAAAAGTGTGTAAGCAATAGGCAAAAACTGTAACTCAAACTTAATCAGGACTTTGAGCTGACTTCCGGATGGACCAGCTGATCCATTTAAGGTCCAAAAGAGGGTGCTTTTGATACAATATGAAAAAAAAAAGAAGAATTACGAGAAGATACTGTGACTTTACTTTGAGTTTGAATATGAACATTACTTTGCTACTATGTGAATAGTTGAAAAAGTTTTGCTTTTGAGTTACTATACTGCCATAATAGTTTTTTGCGTTATTGTTTTGGAAAAATGGCATTCTAAGGGACAAGTCATGACTTGGTAAAATATATAAGTGGGTATAAAATAGCAGAATGGGTTGAAATGGAAAAAGAGTGTGTAGAGTTTTGATAGTTTGCAGTACCATACAAGAAGTTTAATCTAGGGGAGGGGGTTGCTGATACGGTTGTTATCGGTAAAGTATGGGAAAACTGTTGAGTAAGTTGCTGTTTGTTTGTTTTTTTTGTTTGTTATGTGTTGATTTTGGTTCGGCTTCCTATAGTTTGGCAAATGAATGGTTTAAGGTAATACTTAAATTAAAAAATGTCACAAGCAGGTGGAATTAAGTTTCTATCATGGAATTGCAGGGGTTTAGGTAAATTAAAAAAAAAAAATCAAACAGGTGATGAATAGAATTAAGCAGTTACATGCAATGGTGGTGTTTCTGCAAGAGACACATATGACTAAGGATAAAGTTGTCAAAATAGAAAGAAGGTGGCAAGGACAGGTTTTCTCTGCATGTTATACCACACAAGCCAGAGGGGTAATTACATTAATACATAAATCTGTGCCATTTCGAGTAAATAATGTTATTAAAGATCCAGCTGGCAGATTTGTGATTATTCAGGGAAGACTAATAACTGAGATTATTAATTTAGTAAATATATATGCCCCTAATAAGGATGTAATATATTTCTATTGGTGGCCTCATTACCGGGTCAAAATATAATTGCAGGTGATATGAATTGTACGCTTGATCCAGAAAAAGATAGATCCACAGGTGTAGATACTACACATGTCAACTCTAGAAAACAGATACAGCATTTTATGAGAGAGCTCAATTTATTGGATATATGGAGGCATCTTAATCCAACCCAAACAACATATTCATGCTTTTCTGCAACACATCAAACTTACTCTAGAATTGATTATTTTATTGTATCAGCCCAAATGCTTTCAAAGATTATAGATTGTCAGTACCACAGTATTGTTATTTCCGATCATGCATCAGTGTCATTGATGTATGCTGATTCAAAATTAGTTAAACATCCTCCAAAATGGCGATTTCAACACAGTTGGCTGAAGGATCCATCATTTGTTGATTTTCTAGGTAAACAAATTGATATAAGTAAAAGTAAAAAATCTCAACAAGAGTTAAATGATTTGGAAAGTAAGATTAAAGAGCTGGAGAGTGAAATCCTCCGGGGTGGTTTGGTGTGTGCGGAAAGGCATAAGCAACTCTTATTGCTTCGATCTAAATATAATACATTGTCTGCAAATAAAATGGTAGCCAAGCTACTGAAATTGAAACAAACCTTTTACGATCAGGGTGAGAAGACAGGTAAAGTTCTGGCATGGCAGATAAAAAGCACACAAATGGAGAGAGCCATTGCTTTTATTGAAAAAGCGGATGGTAGTGTTATTGTTGACCCACAGGAAATCAATGAATCATTTAGGTCATATTATACAAAACTTTATACTTCCGAATGTATACCAGGATCAGAAGTGCAAAAAAAACTTTCTGGATGTCTTAGATTTACCAATTATACCAGAAGAACACAAAAGTGAAATAGAAAAAGACATTAGTGTGCAAGAGGTGGTAGAGGCTATTGAACTGATGAAGGCGGGGAAGGCGGCGGGATCAGATGGTCTCCCCATAGATATATATTAAAATAAAATTTAAAGATAAATTAGCAGGACCCATTTTAGATATGTTATTAGAAGCTTATGATGATAATAGGCTTCCTGGGTCTATGAAGAGGCGGTAATTACCTTGTTACCTAAACCAGGAAAACCTAACAATAAATGCGAAAATTTGCGGCCCATAAGTTTACTTAATTCAGATACAAAAATCTTATGCAAAATATTGGCAAGAAGATTAGAAATTGTACTACCATACTTAGTAGGGAATGATCAAAATGGTTTTATGATAAACAGACAAGGATGTCATTATGTCAGAAGGGTGCTGAATGTTCTGCACCACCAAAAGGGAAAAACAGATACCGCACTTCTAGCACTAGATGCAGAAAAGGCATTCGACAGAGTCGAATGGGATTTTTTGTTTGATGTCTTGAATCGGTTTGGATTTGGAGAGAAATACTGCAAATGGGTTAAATTGTTGTATATTAATCCCTCAGCAGAGATCCTAACTAATAATAAGATATCAAAACCATTTACTGTTTCTAGAGGATGTAGACAGGGCTCGCTTCTTTCCCTGCTTCTTTTTCTACTAGCCATTGAACCATTTGCAATCGCTGTTAGAAGACAAAGAGATATCGAAGGCATAGAGATATATGGTTGTGAACATAAAATAGCTCTATTTGCAGATGATGTTATATTGTTTTTAAAGAGGTTAACTACATCTATTCCTGCTTTAATGCGTCTTATTGAGACATTTGGGAAAATATCAGGATATCGGATCAACAATTCAAAATCTTGCATTATGTTATTGAATGAAGAAGCGAGGAAAAGTCCTAGTAGTAAGGTTGATATGTTTCAAAATGTCAGGATGTTACATATTTAGGTATTAAAATAACCCCAAAGCTGGAAGACATAGTTACAAAGAATTATGATTCTGTTTTTGAGAATACAGTGAAACTGGTTGAAAGATGGGCCTCTTTACCTGTGTCTCTAATATGCGGAAATGCTAAATTTATTCCAGGGAAAACAGATGTAGGCTTTAAATTATGGGCAGAAAAAGGTATTAAAAGTATAAAAGATTTATATAGGAAAGATAATCTAATGTCATTTCAAGAAGTGATTACTACGTTTGATATACCCAAGAATCACTTTTTTAGGTATCTGCAAATAAGGAGTTTTATTTTGTCATTTCAGAAAAGTACTATAAATATACCACCGTTATCAGTTCTGGAAAGAGAAGTCACCAAAAATTGTTATAGTAAAGGTCAGATTTCACTCTTGTATAATATGTTGGTAGAAGGCTCCCAAGAGTCTTCAAATTCTCGACTGGAGGCCTGGGGTAAAGATCTCAATGAGGTAATAACACCAGATGAATGGAGAGAGATATGCCAAGATGCTCAGCTACAAACTGTTAATACAAGACTGAAGTTGAGAGATGGTACTAAATATGTCAGTGGAAAAAATAACATATATTGTTAAAGGAAAATATAAAGCTTTTGAAGATGCTTGGAATCCTTTTGTGTTTTTCATAGAGAATGAAAATGGCGACATGTTTGAGACAATTGAAGATATGTAAGAACATAATATTTACCCTGTAATAGGAGGCCTTTAATATTTTAGTTTTGTTGAGTTTATTCTAATGTTGTTGTGTTTATTTTTTATTTTTTTTATTGTGTTTTGTACATTGTAGATTTATATATTGTTCTGCTTTTCGATATCTTCTGTGATTCATTTTTATTTTATTTTTTTTTAATGTTGTGTTTTTTTAAAAAGTCAATAAACATATTGGGGAAAAAAAAGACTACATGCCTACAGTATAACAAAATGTTGTCAAAGCAAATGATCTGTAGTATAGCCAATTCTTGCATAGCCAACTTAAATAAAACCCGGCAATTAGGACACTGAGCCTTCATTTGTCATGCTCGGCCTAAGACTGCATTTCCACAGTCTGGCAACACTGTAAGTATTATACCCATTTATTGCATAGCCAACCTAAATAAAAACCAAGCAAGGACAACCCAGGTGGGACTTGAACCCACAATCCCCAGCTCATGCTGGGACTACAAAAACTCTACTAGTGTACAGTTTTGTCATGATTATGACTTTGTGCTTGAACAATGGTGGCTGTGAGCCTACACACAAATTCAGGAATACGCTATTTACAGTCTGACTATGGTTTTTCTAGCTTGAATGTAACTGTCCTTTTAGGAGTGGAGTCCATGTGTGTGGGTGTGTGTGTGTGTGTGTGTGTGTGTGTGTGTTCATGGGTAAAAGTGGGGGCTGCACCCCCCCCCCCCCTTTCCTTAGTACACCCTTTGAAGCGGATAAGGACAAGGGGATGTTCAGCATCTTTTGAGGCCTAAAACTGCCAGGATAGCAGACTCGTTGGAGCCATAAGCAATAAACTAGTGGGGGAGGTTGACCAAGTTTCTCAACTGATCATCTTCTACCACAAATACTCTACAAAGCCAAGGTATGTATTATACCCATTTATTGCATAGCCAACTTATACAAAACCCAGCAAAGACAACCCAGGTGGGACGTGAACCCACAATCCTCTGCTCCGGATGCTGATATTAGGCCACTGGGCCTTCGACAAACATGTTTGGCCCAAGACTACATGCCCACAGTATGATAAAATTTGGTTAAAGCAAAATTATCTGTAGTATAGCCGTTTCTTGCATAGCCAACTTAAATAAAACCCAGCAAAGACAACCCATAATCCCCAGCTCTGGAGTATGATGCCTTATTCATTAGGCCACTGTAAACCAGCAAAGATGACCCAGGTGTGACTTGAGTATACCCATTTCTTGCATAGTCAACTTAACTGTAACCCAGCAAAAACAACCCAAGTGGGATTTGAACCCCACATCCCCAGCTCCGGAGGCAGATGCCTTATCCATTAGGCCACTGGACCTTCTTTTGGCAAACGCGGCCTAAGACTACATGTCAACAGTCTGGCAACACTTGGTTAAAAGAACATGATATGTTTAATACTCATTTCTTGGATAGCCAACTTAAATGTAACCCAGCAAAGATGACCCAGGTGGGACTTGAACCCACAATCCCCAGCTCCGGAGGCTGATGCCTTATCCATTAGGCC
Source organism: Cirrhinus molitorella (assembly GCA_033026305.1). NCBI lineage: Eukaryota > Metazoa > Chordata > Actinopteri > Cypriniformes > Cyprinidae > Cirrhinus > Cirrhinus molitorella. The sequence goes on along the minus strand of CM065120.1, from coordinate 17,495,938 downwards.
ACTGGGCCTTCTTTTGGTAAGCTTGGCCTAAGACTACATGTCCACAGTCTGGCAACACTTAAAAGAGCAAAATATGTATAATACTTATTTCTTGGATAGCCAACTTAATTGTAAGGCGGTGAAGACGACCCAGGTGGGACTTGAACCAACAATCCCCAGCTCCGGAGGCTGATACCTTATCCATTAGGCCACTGGGCCTTCTGCAAGCAGGTTTGGTCTAAGACTACATGCCTACAGTATAACAAAATGTTGTCAAAGCAAAATGATCTGTAGTATTGCCAATTCTTGCATAGCCAACTTAAATGAAACCCGGCAAAGACAAACCATAATCCTCAGCTCTGGAGTATGATGCCTTGTTCATTACGCCACTGTAAATCAGTAAATATGACCCCAGTGGGACTTGAGCCCATAATCTCCAATACTAGAGACTGATGCCTTATTCATTAGGCCACTGAAACTTTGCGTGAAAAGCTCGGCCTAAGACTACATGTCCACATGCTGACAACATCAGAACTCGAACACAAATTCTGCAGGGCCAGAGACCGATGCCTTATCCATTAGGACACTGAGCCTTCATTTGACGTGATCGGCCTAAGACTGCATTTCCACAGTCTGGCAACACCGTATGTATTATACCCATTTATTGCATAGCCAACTAAAAGGAAACCTAGCAAGGACGACCCAGGCGGGACTTGAACCCACAATCCCCAGCTCCGGAGGCTGATGCCTTATCCATTAGGCCACTGGGCCTTCTTTTGGTAAGCTTGGCCTAAGACTACATGTCCACAGTCTGGCAACACTTAAAAGAGCACAATATGTATAATACTCATTTCTTGAACAGCCAACTTAAATGTAAGGCGGTGAAGACGACCCAGGTGGGACTTGAATCCACAATCCCCAGCTCCGGAGGCTGATACCTTATCCATTAGGCCACTGGGCCTTCTGCAAGCAGGTTTGGTCTAAGACTACATGCCTACAGTATAACAAAATGTTGTCAAAGCAAAATGATTTGTAGTATTGCCAATTCTTGCATAGCCAACTTAAATGAAACCCGGCAAAGACAAACCATAATCCTCAGCTCTGGAGTATGATGCCTTGTTCATTACGCCACTGTAAATCAGCAAATATGACCCCAGTGGGACTTGAGCCCATAATCTCCAATACTAGAAACTGATGCCTTATTCATTAGGCCACTGAAACTTTGCGTGAGAAGCTCGGCCTAAGACTACATGTCCACATGCTGACAACATCAGAACTCGAACACAAATTCTGCAGGGCCAGAGACCGATGCCTTATCCATTAGGACACTGAGCCTTCATTTGACATGCTCGGCCTAAGACTGCATTTCCACAGTCTGGCAACACCGTATGTATTATACCCATTTATTGCATAGCCAACTTAAAGGAAACCTAGCAAGGACGACCCAGGTGGGACTTGAACCCACAATCCCCAGCTCCGGAGGCTGATGCCTTATCCATTAGGCCACTGGGCCTTCTCTTGGTAAGCTTGGCCTAAGACTACATGTCCACAGTCTGGCAGCACTTAGTTAAAAGTGCAAGATATGCATAATAATCATTTCTTGGATAGCCAACTTAAATGTAAGGCAGTGAAGACAACCCAGGGGGGACTTGAACCCACCAACCCCAACTCCGGAAGATGATACCTTATCCATTAAGCCACTGGGCCTTCCGCACACAGGTTTGGTCTAAGACTACATGCCTACAGTATAACAAAATGTTGTCAAAGCAAAATGATCTGTAGTCAAGTCAGCTTTATTTATATAGCGCTTTTTACAATATATCAATAAATCAGTAATATATCAATAATTCAAAAAGAAACTTTAAGCAATTTTAGTTTGAGGAAATTAATCAACAGTTCCAAATTAATAAATTGTCTCAATTTAGTTTTCCCCAATTTAGTTGTTGTCCCCAACTGAGCAAGCCATAGGCGACAGTGGCAAGGAACCAAAACTCCATCTGTGACACTGATGGAAAAAAAAAAACCTTGTGAGAAACCAGGCTCAGTCGGGGGGTCAGTTCTCCTCTAACCAATAAACAAGTAGTTTGTACTCCCATACAGACCTGTAGAGGTGGTCTATATGTACTGACTCACCATCTGGATACAAACTGAATCAAGGGAAACTGCAGTGGCCAACTCTTCAGGATTCATACTGGATCTGACCTCGGAATAAGCAGGAGACAGAAAATATTAGCATAGATTCCCTTTTTCTCGCATCAGGTGTTATGGGAGGTGTTCCCGGTTCCGGTTGACCTAATTAATGCAGCCTAACAATCCTTTAACGGATTTGAATATTAGAAATATTTAAATGTGTTATGTGTAGGCCAGGTTAAAGAGATGGGTCTTTAGTCTATATTTAAACTGACTGAGTGTGTCTGCCTCCCGAACAGAATTAGGTAGATTGTTCCATAGTTTCGGTGCCAAGTAAGAAAATGATCTGCCACCAGCAGTTGATTTTGATATTCTGGATATTATTAGATTGACAGAGTTTTGAAAACGCAGCGGGTGTGAGGGACTATAATGTGATAAGAGCTCCCTCAAGTACTGAGGAGCTAAACCATTGAGGGCTTTATAAGTAATTAGCAAGATTTTAAAATCAATACGATGTTTAATAGGAAGCCAGTGCAGTGTTGACAGAACCAGGCTAATATGCTCATACTTTTTGATTCTAGTAAGAACTCTAGCTGCTGCATTTTGGACAAGCTGGAGTTTGTTTATTAAGCGTGCAGAACAACAACCCAGTAAAGCGTTACAATAATCTATCCTGGAGGTCATGAAGGCATGAATTAATATTTCTGCATTTGACTTTGAGAGCATAGGTCGTAATTTCGCTATGTTTTTAAGATGGAAAAATGCTGTTTTGCAAATGCTAGAAATGTGGTTTTCGAAGGAAAGACTGCTATCAAATAACACACCTAGGTTCCTGACTGATGATGATGAATTTACAGAGCAGCCATCAAGTATTATGCTGTGTTTTAAGTTATTACTTGCTGAGGGTTTTTGCCCAATAATTGACACCTCTGTTTTTTCAGAATTTAGCAGTAAGAAATTTCTTGTCATCCAGTTTTTAATATCAGCTATGCATTCCATTAGTTTTTCAACTTTGCATGTTTCGCCAGGCCTTGAAGAAATATAGAGCTGAGTATCATCAGCGTAACAGTGAAAGCTAACACCGTGTTTCCTGATGATATCTCCTAAGGGTAACATATAAAGAGTAAGAAGTAATGGTCCTAGTACTGAGCCTTGAGGTACTCCATACTGAACTTGCGATCGATACAATACCTCTTCATTTATTGCTACAAAATGATAGCGGTCAGATAAGTACGATTTAAACCATTTTAATGCACTACCGCAAATGCCAACATAATTTTCGAGTCTATTCAAAAGAATGTTGTGGTCAATAGTATCAAATGCAGCAGTTTGTAAAATTCTTCCTCTCCTATAGTAGAGAATAAGTGGAATAGTTCCTTAGGAGATCTATAGCACATTATTTGATCTGCTACTGTTCCTGACGGCTTCATGGTTACAATTTTATTTCTTATAGTATCGATCTTTGTTGTAAAGTAATTCATGAAGTCATTACTACTGTGCTGTTTGGAAAAATCTGTTGGTGCTTTATTTTTGGTTAATTTTGCCACTGTATTGAATAAATACCTAAGGTTATGTTTGTTTTCTTCTAAAAGAGATAAGTAATCGGTTCTAGCAGTTTTTAATGCTTTTCTATAGGATATGGTAGACTCACGCCAGCCGGAATGAAAGACCTCTAGTTTTGTTTTCCTCCAGCTGCGCTCCATTTTCAATGCTGCTCTTTTGAGGTTGCGAATGCGCTCGTTAGGCCACGGTGTCGGACTGTTTTCCTTAATCTTCCTTAAGCGTAAAGGAGCAACCACATCTAAAGTGCTAGAAAAGAGAGAGTCAATAGTTTCAGTTGCTAGAAAAGAGAGAGTCAATAGTTTCAGTTACATCATCAAGTTTATCTGAGCTATTGGATATACTAAGGAATTCAGATAAGTCAGGTAGATCACATATAAAGCTGTCTTTGGTGGATGAGGTGATAGTTCTACCGTACTTGTAGCAAGGAGTGGGATTTACAGTTTTAGCTATCTGGAGTATACATGAGACTAGATAATGATCCGAGATATCATCGATTTGCTGCAGAATTTCAATGCCATTAACATCAATTCTGTGCGACAGTATTAAATCTAGAGTATGATTTTGACAATGAGTAGGTCCTGATACATGTTGTCTAACTCCAGTAGAGTTCAGAATGTCTATAAAGGCTGATCCCAGTGCGTCTTTTTCATTATCAACATGGATGTTAAAATCACCCACTATTAAGACTTTATCTGCAGACATCACTAACTCTGATAGAAACTCAGAAAATTCTTTAATAAAGTCTGTGTGGTACCCTGGAGGCCTGTATACTGTAGCAAGTACAAATGTCGCGAGGGATTTATCCTTTGGACCCCTTTCTCTGGATAGTGTTGTATGAAGCACCATCATTTCAAACGAATTATACTTGAAGCCAGTTCTCTGAGAAAAGCTAAAGTTATTGCTATAAATAGTAGAGACACCTCCCCCTTTACCTTTTAGACGTGGCACATGTTTATAACAGTAATCTCGGGGGGTGGACTCATTTAAAATAATATACTCTTCTGGTTTTAGCCAGGTTTCTGTCAAACAGAGCACATCTAGGTTATGATCAATAATCAAGTCATGTACAAAAAGTGCTTTCGAAGAAAGGGACCTGATATTCAATAAGGCAAGCTTTATCATTTGTTCCTCTGTATTATGTGATTGTTTTATTTGTTGAACATCAATTAAATTGTTACTATTAGATTAGGATTTTCTAGTTCGGGGAACAGACACAGTCTCTATAGTATATCTAGGTAAAAAGTTTTCTATGTGCTGAAAATTAGCTGATTTTGGTGACATGAGGCAGCTAGCAGACGTTCGGTTTAACCAGTCTGTCTGCTTCCTAACCTGGGCCCCAGTTAGTCAAGTGCAAACTCTAAGACTATATGCCATATTTCTAGAGAGAAGAGCAGCACCTCCCCCAGAGGGATGGAGACCATCTCTTTTTAACAGGTCAGGTCTGCTCCAAAAACTTGTCCAATTGTCTATGAAACCTATGTTATTCTGCGGGCACCACTTAGACATCCAGCCAATGAGTGACGACAATCTATTATGTATCTCGTCACCACGAGCAGGGAGGGGACCAGAGCATATTATAGTGTCTGACATCGAACTTGCAAGTGCACACACCTCTTTAACATTAATTTTGGTGATCTCCGACTGGCGAAGTCAAACATCATTAGTGCCGACGTGAATAACAATCTTACTGAATTTACGTTTAGCATTAGCCAGCACTTTTACATTTGCCAAGATGTCAGGCGCTTTGGCTCCCGGTAAACATTGGACTATGGTGGCTGGTGTCTCTATTTTCACATTCCGCACAATAGAATCGCCAATAACTAGAGCACTTTCATCAGGTTTCTCAGTGGGTGCATCACTAAGCGGGGAGAACCTGTTTGATGTTCGGATTGGAACGGAAGAGCGGTGTTTTGACCCGCGACTATGCCACCTCACCGTCACCCAGTTGCCCTGCTGCACGGGCGAAGTTACCGGAACCAAACAACATACAGAAAGATCTAAAGTAGTCACATCCAAAACCGTATCTAAGGCCCTCACATTCTTACTATCATCAGTTAAAGTTTGGATGCGTGTCTCTAGTTCTGAAATCTTCTCTGTCAGCCTAACTATTTCCCTGCATTTATCACATGTGAATCCCTCACTGCTGACAGAGATAGATAAACTGTACATGTGACATGCAGTGCACACAACAATAGTAGGAAAAGATGCCATTACTCACCTGAATGTAAAACAATTCAAACTTAACTTACCACTGTTGATTTCTGAACTTGTAAGGAAAGCTGTGGAAAAATCCGAGAAATGATTTAGGAAATGCTAACGCGCTGCACTCGTGGTTCTATGATTAACACAAACGATAAGCAAAAGCGAAAGCAAAAGGAAAAAGGACAGATTAATGCAAAACAGAGAGTGAGCCAAGCTAAGCGGCTAGTGGAATGCTAACGCGCTAACGCGCTGCTCTCATGTATGTATAAAGTATAACAGTGAAACGATCAGATCAGTCAAATTAGTTTGACGGATCAAGTTTGAGATTTGGTGAAATCAATACTTCATCACTTTGAACTACAGTTAGTAGTAGTAAGATAGATTGTGTAGGAATTATCACTCAAAGGGGAATATTAATAATTAATCATAACTCATTATAATTAATTATAATATTTGGATCATTAAATAGAATTAGCTTGATAAAGCAGAATTCACATTACAATCAACTGACCTGTTCGTCCAGCGAACATTCAGGGTAAATTCATATGTATTCAAAGAAAACAATTTTTCTTGGCCACAGAAAAAAATAATTTTCTCATATACTAATGCATTAGAGCATGTAGCTTGAATCGGAAACCGTAAAGTGACATTAATTTTGCAAGGCAGAATCAGAAACTCATGTAATTTGTGCACAAGAATTTATTAACTAAGGACTCAACACATATCTAATCTACACAAACAAACATACAGTCATTCATACAGGGGGAAGGGCAAATGAGAAGGCATTAGAGGAAACAGAGAAAATGAAGCTATGAAAAGAGTCAGTTAACCTGTGAAAACCATCTGTGCCATTTTTCAATGGCTTATACTAAACCTCTGTTTGTTTAGTTAAATGTACGATACTTGCATTGCCTTGGTTGTGGACGCGTGTCCGGCTGCAATCCCGTATGAAGTTATTGATGGTTTCAAGGTTTGGATTTGTGATCACTTCCTTCTGGTTTGAAGAGTGTCCTCTGAGATGTCCTGACTCTGTGGTGATTGGGAGTTTCCTCCCAGTGACGTGAAAAAGAACAAAAGGGCTGAGAGAGAGACCCAGCCGAAAGAGAGAGACCCAGCCGAAATCTGATGATTCTTGGAGAATGGAAAGAACAAGGCCGCACGGCCTGGCACAGACTTAAAAGTTCCAGAAGAGTTTAGCTCATCATCTTCTGATGCCTTATCCATTAGGCCACTGTAAACCAGCAAAGATGACCAAGCTGGGACTTGAGTCCATAATCACCAGTACTAGAGACTGACGCCTTATCCATTAGGCCACTGAGCCTTGGCTTGGAAAGATCAGCCTAAGACTACATGTCCACAAGCTGACAACATTTGGTTAAAGAGTGACAGCCTGAAGTATACCCATTTACTGCATAGCCAATTTAAATGAAACCCAGAAAGGATGACCCAGGTGGGACTTGAACCCACAATCTTTGTCTTTAAACGAAAGACAAACCATAATCCTCAGCTCTGGAGTATGATGTCTTATTCATTACACCACTGTAAATCAGCAAAGACAACCTTGATGGGACTAGAACCCGTAATCTTCAGTACTAGAGACTGATGCCTTATTCATTAGGCCACTGAGACTTTGCATGAGAAGCTCGGCCTAAGACTACATGTCCACAGGCTGACAACATCAGGACTTGAACGCAAATTCTGCGGGGCCAGAGACCGATGCCGTATCCATTAGGGCACTGAGCCTTCATTTGACATGCTCAGCCTAACACTGCATTTCCACAGTCTGGCAACACGGTATGCATTACATCAATTTATTGCATAGCCAACTTAAACAAAATCCAGCAAAGACGACCCAGGAGGGACTTGAACCCACAATCCCTAGCTCTAGAGAATGATACCTTATCCATTAGGCCACTGAACCTTCCACAAGCAACTTTGGCCTAAGACTACATGCCCACAGTATGACAAAATTTGGTTAAAGCAACATGATCTGTAGTATCGCCATTTCTTGCATAGCCAACTTTTCCATTAGGACCACAGTCCTGCAACACTTGGTTAAAGCCAAGGTATGTATTATACCATAATTGCATAGACAACTTAAACGAAGCCCAGCAAAGACAACCCATAATCCCCAGCTCTGGAGTTTGATGCCTTATTCATTAGGCCACTGTCCCAGGTGGGCAATAGTATCTGTCTGCGGACTGCAAGAGAGGGGCGTAACATGAAGGAGGCGTAACTTGTAGCAGGGGGCGTAACTTGAAGTTAAACAAGTTTGACTATTTCGTTAGGCATTATGTAGAATACCATATATTATTCTTAATAGCAAACAATACATGAAAGCCAGAATGCCGAGATTTCATGGATTATCAACTACAGAAACTACTGCATACAACGATATTTACACTTAAAACTTATCTCAGGAATAATTATTTTACCATTATCTCGTGTGGTTCTGTGAGATTTGGACAACTTCAAGTTACGCCTCCTGCTACAAGTTACGCCCCTCTCTTGCGGTGAGATTTGGACAACTTCAAGTTACGCCTCCTTCATGTTACGCCCCTCTCTTGCGGTGAGATTTGGACAACTTCAAGTTACGCCTCCTGCTACAAGTTACGCCTACTTCATGTTACGCCCCTCTCTTGCAGTCCGCAGACAGACCCTTCTCCAGGTGGGACTTGAGCCCATCATTTCCAGTACTAGAGACTGATGCCTTATCCATTACGCCACTTAAATGTAACCCACCAAAGATGACCCAGATGGGACTTGAACCCACAATCCCCAGCTCCAGAGGCTGATGCCTTATCCATTAGGCCACTGGGCCATCTTTTGATAAGCTTGGCCTAAGACTACATGTCCACAGTCTGGCAACACTTAGTTAAAAGAGCATAATATGTATAATACTAATTTCTTGGATAGCCAACTTAAATGTAAGGACGAGAAGACGACCCAGGTGGGACTTGAACCCACAATCCCCAGCTCCGGAGGCTGATACCTTATCCATTAGGCCACTGGGCCTACCGTAAACAGGTTTGGTCTAAGACTACATGCCCACAGTATGACAAAATTTGGTTAAAGCAACATGATCTGTAGTATAGCCATTATATCACCTGAATCAGGTGTGTTAACAAAGAGAGAAATGCAAAATATGCAGAGCGGGGTACACAAGGACTGGAATTAAGAAACGCTGCATTAAGCCACCGGATCTTCTGTAGACAAACTTAGCTTATAATTGCATATCCACAGCCTGGCAACACTTGGTTAAAGCACCATGGTATGTATTATACCCATTTATTGCATAGCCAACTTAAATGAAACCCAATAAAGATGACCCAGGTGGGACTTGAACCCACAATCCCCTGCTTCAGAAGCTGATGCTTTATCCATTAGGCCATTGGGCCTTCTGTAGACAAGCTTGGACTAAGACTACATGTCCACAGTCTGACAGCATTTGGTTAAAGCACCATGATCTGTAGTATACCCATTTCTTGCATATCCAACTTAAATGAAACCCAGCAAAGACAATCCATAATCCCCAGCTCTAGAGGCTGATGCCTTATTCAGCCAGCGGTAAATGTCGTCAGTCTGGCAAAATTTGGTTGAAGAACTATGATCTGTTGTATACCCATTCCTTGCCACCTTAAAAGAAACCCAGCAAAGACAACCCATCTTTTGGATGTGATTTGTTTGTTTTGTGCTGGCTAGTGGATTTTTTTTATTATTATTATTTTTATTTTTTATCTTTTCTTGAGATTAATTATAAGGGTTTGTACCCTTAGTCTGGCAGTAGGGATAGCTGTCCACTCTTTGTATTAGGGAACCGAAAATAACATTTAACAGAGCCCTGACATTTTTCTTTGGGTTCGAATGCTGTGTGTAAAGTTGCATTGTTGTGATCAGGGACAACATGTGCTCATCGAAATTGTGTTCGCACATTGTGAGCAAGTTTGGATCGCAAAATCTACTAGTCAGCTAATGTGACATTGTGAGTAATGTAAGTCTCACTGTTCTGTCTAGTCCCATGCATGAATCACTTTGTGTGTTGCAATGTTCGAACCCCCACATATTACTTATTCAAACTTAATTACATTTTTAAATACCCAGTCATACAAGTAATATGAAAAATACTAATTATTTCAGGAAAATATATACGAGCCATATGCAATTTTTTATGTGTATATTATTCTTCTATTACATTATATAGACATACGAACTGGCATTTTATGCCACATTTTAATGGGTAAATTAATTTATCAGAGACAGAAATTCAACACACACACACTGTTAAGCTTTTATTTTTGCACGTAACATTAATTAGTGTATGAAATGTGTTTTGTCCGATGGAGTTTCTTTCACAGGCTTTTGGCTGCTTTATATTTTTAATAACCAGCAGCGCTGTTTTCAACACTGAAAGCTTTGAATGTTTCCCCGAAACAGTCAGAGGAAATTCTCAGGGCTTCATTTGCCTATAACTACTGTCAACTGTTGAATAAATAAGTGTCACGTCCCGCTTGTTTACTTTGAACCAGAAGATGCTCCACCTTTTGACGCAAGGCCTCATGGGTCGTAGGAAACTTGTGGATATAAAAAGCCATAATTTTAGAACCCTTTGTCATAGATACTTTCTGATTAATTAAAGTGATAGGAAACATCTTGAAATTACTTTAAATATTTTCACTGTACTTCTGCCTCATTTTCCCTTTTCTTGAGGACCACATACGTAAAAAAAATGGCTCATCTTACCCCACTCTCGCCTACTTACGGAATTGCCAGACTGAATTTGGTAACTGTGCAATGTCTAACCTGAGTATAATACAGGTTATACTGTATCCCACAATGCAGTGTGCTTGTCTGGGCCTTCAATTTTTTTTGATGGTGGACAGTAAAGAATGAAGATTGCAGTTAGGATTGGTTTCACTTGAAAATGAGACTCACTAGGTGCATTTTTATTACAGATTTGCACAAAACCTTTGGTATGTTTTATAAATGTCAGTAGAAAAAAGGTCTTAAAATGGAAGTGTTTCCATTAACCATTGTTATGAAACTAAAACTTTTTTTTTCCTCTCAGTAATGTATCATATGTCACAGCCACCGCACTAGCTATTAATTTGACATTGAAACTGAAATGAGCTGTGGCATGCCTGGTATAAACACAAGCATTGACTATATGGCTTCTGCAGTGTAAATGCAGAAGGCTTAATTGATAACTGCATAATATGTGTGTTGGAGCAGGGTTGGAACAAAATTCTGCAGGGCTGCAGCCCACCAGGAACTGAATTTGACGCCCCTGATGTAGGCTATCAGTTTGTTAAGTCTGACATCATGCAACATGTTTTGGGGTCCAAATGCTCTATCAGTTACCAAAAGCATACAACAAACGGTGCTAAAATATGCTGAAGGTGTGCTGTAATACTACATAAAATGTATGTTCCTAACCTTTATCTCCAAAGCCAAGATCTCAAATGGCTAGCTAGACAGTGATTCATTATTTATGATTTTTTAAAACATGGGTGTCTGGGAGACCGTACTGTTATACCATTAGTTTTCCAAGGCTTAGCCTAAATGTATGATTTGAATAAATAGTGTTCATTAAAAGCTGTTGAGATCAAATGAAATGAGTAGACCCAGAAACAGTATTCCTCAAGTCATGGCTTAACAAGCAGATAGAGGTTTAGGCCAGCACCCATTAAAGTAAGTCTCTCAACTAATCATTTCAGGAGCTCATTTTCATGCAAGGCCTCATTTAATACTTACACAGGTGCATGAATTGATATGTTTCCATATAATCAAGTTTCAGTAGGCAGTCTGATTTTTACAACTAATTTTTTCTTTTATATTCATTTTTTATTTCTAAGATTCTGTGATAAAGGCTTTTATTTGTGTAGCACCATTTGTGAAGAATAATGTAAGCAGAGAACAAAGCAGGGAACAAGCACAGCAAATCAAAGAAATAAGAAATTACAGAAATTGCAGAATGTCGGTTTCTCTGATGAGATAAGACCGGTCAAGGATGCAAGTCTTGCACTGTGTGTGTGATCAACATTCAAGACTGGTCTATTTATGCATTTTTAATGTGTATTAGTGTGGATGTCTGTCCATGCGCATGTGCAGGGTTATTTGTACATTATTAATGTGTGTCCATGCTAGACAACGATTGTGTTACGCTATATACACATGTGGGAACACGTCTACACCTGAAATATTAATGCCATTTCTTTAACTGTTACAACCAGAGAATCTTCTTGAATGGAAGAAGATACATCCAAACAACTAACATCTGTGCAGTAACTGTAACCCAGCTATTAAGTTGAATGTAGTACATGAGCCCATCATTTACATTTAACAATAAGTAACTAACTGGTCTTTTGACACATAGTGTTAGCCAATATGATTGCGTCTTTAATGTGTAAACGGTCTAGGTTGCCTTGGCCAGGACAAGAATACTCATGAGGAAGACCATGATGAAAAACACCCACATGAAGAACCTGTCCATCACCTTGGCAACCTTCTTCCACTCAGCCCCTTTGGCCTGGTGTGCCCTTTGCTCTCTGAAACAGTTAGCTATGTACTCAATGTTTCGCACCACTTTCTGGTGTTGGCCACAGACACATACGCATCCTGTGCCAGTAGTGGACTTATTGTAATTGTCTGCTCCAAAGGTTTTGCCGTAGCTATTATCGTGGTGATAGCTTACTCCATTGAGATAGCCATTGCCATGATCATAGGTGTATCCAAGTTTTTCTGGAATAGAGAGTTCGCTATCTTTGAGTTTCTCCTGGCTTGTCAGTGGGAGCTTTTCACTTCCGTCTCGACCAATGAAATGTGTGTATTTTGGATGATGGGCACTCTGTCGAATAGGGGAATTGGAACATGAACGGGTCCTCCTTTGCTGGTCATGCCTCTGTCGATAGGGACTGTTGTTGTGATGGTACCCATTCCCATGTCGGTGGTCTCTGTGGTTGTACCCGTTAAACTGACCATGGTTTCTGTCATCGTGGTTAAAGTCTCCATAAAACCCTTTGTCAAAATACCCATCTCTCTCCAGGCTAGCCAGTGGGTCTTCAGAGAACAATGGGCCTCGGTCGCTTTCAGGTGTGGTGCAGTTCTCCCCTACCTCATACACAAAGAAGATCTTCGACATGTAGTCTATTATCAGGACTTTGGCCCAGTGGGGCACGGGTTTGGCTTCCGCTCCACAGAAGTGTATATTCATGATAAAGATAGTCAAAGATGTAGAGGCTGTTATCATGGTCATTGTTGCAATGTAGTATTTTCCTATAGGAAAGACAAACAAAGAATAAATAACAAAGAGGCTGTATAGTCACACAATCAGTGTTTGGGATTGACTCTCAAATTTCCCTGTTTACAGGAATAGATTTTCTGTATGTCCACTTTTCAATGCTTATGACAAAAGATAAACAATAGACAGTTTTTCTTTGCATGAGTCTTACTGAGACTGTGATGTGTACTATACACTCTGCCTTTACTTCACAAACAAACAGTTCATTGTAACTTCCACTAGGAGGCCAATTGAGCCATGAGAAAAGTCTATAACCACAGTGATGGACATAAAAACTCATATGGTTATCACTTTTGTTTATATCCAAACTGTATGAACAGAACACATTTAGCATTTTAACAGAAGTGACAGTATTCTTCAGCCAGAGAGACTGACTCTGCTCTACTGTAAACTCACCAATTAGTGGAACACTTTCTGAAGGTGGCATACTCTCAGCCACCATCAGCTGAAACACTGTCAGAGCCAGTAGAACCGTCACCCCCAGTGAGACCTTCTCCCCAGAATCAGCAGGCAGGTAGAAGCCCAGTGGAGCCAGAAAAGAGATGAGGAAACATGGCAGAAGAAGGTTGAAGATGTAAAAGGAAGAACGCCTCTTGAGCAGGACTGTGTACGTTATGTCAGGGTATGGATCGGAGCAGCAGCCATACATTATGACGTTCTTAACGGCCGGCATGCCATGACACTCCCATTCGACGTTTTCCACAAAGTCTGAAAGGTCACCGCTCTCCATGCCCATTCTGATATCCACCTGGGGTTACAGTGGATATGATGGGATTTTTAGTAAGGGACAATTCACAGTTATTTCTACCATGCACCTCCAAATATATATATATATATATATATATATATATACAGAACCAGTCTTAAGTGGTATATTTGTATTAATAGCCAAAAAATACATTGTATGGGTAAAAATTATGGATTTTTCTTTTATGCCAAAAATCGTTAGGATATTAAGTGTTCCATGAAGATATATTTTTTTAACTTTTTTATTAGCAATATGCATTGCTAAGAACTTAATTTCGACTACTTCACTTTAAAAACTTTAAAAACGATTTTCTCAGCATTTTGATTTTTCTGCATCCTCAGATTCCAGATTTTCAAGTCCTATTTTCCTATTATAAAAAATATCTTAATTTGTGTTCTGAAGACAGGGGTGTCCATGTGGCCCATGGATGAATTTCAAATGCCCCGCAGCTTGTCTGTTGAAATGTAATTATATGTGGCCCGCCAAGCACAATTTACAAATCATGTCAGGAGAAGGTCACAGCACTACATTTTAGGCTAGATATAGCGGTAAAGCACGAGTGACGAAAATTTTAGGCTATAACTCATGCGCTGCCATTTCTTTAGTGCATAAAAATTCCCACATGTGCCAAAAGTGGAAGAGCACTAAACTACTAGTTTGAGCAGCGCAGCACAAACCATTATTAGCTCTGCCTAATCTTAAAATAATTATTTTACTTACCCCAATGGCAGATAATTTTACTTGTTTTAAGCAAAATGCACTTAATTTAGTTTCTTTCTCCCAGAAACAAGACTGTATACTTTACATAATTTTGCTAATCTAGTAAATGCATCTTAATTTAATTTTGACTGGAAACAAAACCAAAATACTAAGATAAGCCTTTTTTTTTTTTTTTTTTTTTTTAGATACAGTTGCTGTCAACTGTGTACTGGTGTGCCCAAATTACTGAATCTGGTCCCCTTTAAAAAAAGTTTAGACACCCCTGCTTTAAGTCAAAAGTTTTTCTGAGAAAATGAGCAAAACCCAAATGTGTTACAAATACCCCTGTTCATACCTACAGTAAGTTACATCTGTCGTAACATAACATTTGTGCATTTTACATGTATGCAGTTACAAAAAGCTGTTATTCAAAGTAAGTTATTGGAATAATTGAACATAAGTATGCATGTTCACTTTTGTACTTGCTATGAGTGTACACCTATCCAGTGCATATACCTGGTTGCCATTATAGGTCCAGGAGCCAAAGGTAAGGTTGCACTCCTGGCTATCAAAGGGGAAATAAGAGACGTCCACCTTACAGGAACTCTTAGTGATGGCAGGGGAGTCCCAAGTGATCTCCCCATTATACCTCAACACCACATTTGTGTCTGGGGGTCCGGAGGAGTCCTCCTCATCCGCACTGAACGAAAAAGAAAGGTCAATAATTCAATCTTTTATGTATTCATTAATCACATTTGAGCCTGTTAATTGAATGTTTAAAGTCTCACATTGTGTAATATTTAATTTAAAGATTTGCAATTTTCCCTGTTTTATGCATAATAATGATAATGTGACACGCATTTACTTGTTATACAGAACAATGTCTGGTCTCCAGACAAGGTTGCTGGGTATTCGAATGACCTCAAGTCCATCATACTCATCTTTATCCCACCGCAGATAAGCGTCATGCCAGATCTGGCGCACCCACAGATATGTGGTCAGCACCTGGTTCCTTTCGTCCTAGCATAAAAAGTCAAGCACAATGCACAAAGAAAATTTAATTTACAAACCTACATATGAAACAGCCAAATCTAGCCATTTATGTTATCAGTCTCTCACCATTTTTGATTTGGGCTCTATATGAATTAATCAATTATTTGATTTGTTAGTGTATCTTGGTCTATTTATCATAAATAGTAATGACAGAAGACTTATGGATTAAGGATTATGCCGCTAGATCTGTATGGATTACTTTTGCGCTACCTTTATGTCCTTTTTAGAGCTTGAAACCCCTGTGAACATGTTCAAATGTGATAAAGTTAGATAACTATTTTTATTTGAGGTAAAGGTATATGTTACATGGTATGTAAAGACCAAGTATTCAGTCACACAGGGTCTTGCACTGCAAGATAAAACCCTGTTGTTGTACATGGAACACTTTCTCACAACAATGAAGAATGAAAGGAAAGAAAGTCTGAACCCTTAGGTTGCACTTAATGCCTTCTACATATCACATCTCATTGGTTAAAAGTACTCCTCAGGTTCAGTAAATTAATATTTGATTGCGTTTGAGGGCGGAAATTCAGTGCTTCTTGAATGAGAAATTCATTGTCTCTTTCGGGAACAGTCCTAAACAATGACTGCTAGTGTCTTACATTACCATCATCCACAGGCAGAGTCCATAAACACTGAATGGAAAACCATACAATTACAATTGAATTACAGCAGTTAAATAAATTGTTCACTCAAAAATGAAAATCTGCCACCATTTATACTCATGTATAAATTTGATCATCTGGTCAAATAAACAGACTTGGGACATTGATCTTGTGAACTTTTTTGAACTAGCTTGAGTGCTGCTATTAAAGCAATAGAGTGTTTGCCTATGCTTTTTTCAGCAGGAACGTTAACTGACCAAAACGTGATGTAAGTGCAAAACCTCTATAGAGGGACAAGCCTATGTAAGATGTACTTAACTTTATATTAATTTGTTAGTTCAATGTTTTACTCAAACTGCTACACTCATAGTATATATATTATCTTCCAAATGAATATGTCCTGAAATGAAAAAAGTCATTACTTTTATGACAGCAAGAACTAAATAAATAACTTAATACAGAAAACAACAACAACAAATGATTTTAAAAGATTTAAATAATATTATAATCCAACACTTTTGTAGGTTACTTGATAGCTTGATAACGCTTACTGATGCACTAAATAAACACTTCGAAGTGAGGATAAAACATGATCCGCAGTGGCACACTTGCTAGAAACTATACATTAGTCACGCAGCTCACACTAAACATATACCCATATAATGTTTACAGTGTCACAGGATACAGAGAGATAATGAGAATGAGAGACCCACACAATAAACATTTGATAAGTACTGACATCTAGAGTTATCCATTATAACTGCATTTGCAGTGAGGACCACAGCTATTAATCCAGCAGGGACAAGTTTGGCAGGTTGGTTACTATTGGCAATTCTGCAATAATTATTTGGACAAAAACCAATATTTTTCTCCACTGATGATCATTCTAATGAAACTGTATATTCTGACTAAGTGAATGAATTGTTTATATAACACATGAGTCATTCTATAATTAGGGGTACATTTCATGTCATGGACTCTATTATCAATTTTACTATTTTCACTTGTATATCAGGGGACATTTCTAATTCTAATTAATTTAATATAAAAATCCAACATATATCCACCATTTATCTTGCAAAAATAGCATATTCTAGAGAGATTAGCTCTAATATACATGTTTCTTTATATATTTCTTATAAATATTTGTAATAATTAAATAATTAAATTATGAGAAAGGTGTTTTAAAAAATATTGCTCATGCATCTACATTAAATCATCCATTTTGTGTATGTCCAAGAAATCAGTGTCAACTGTGTTACTCCATATAAGACCCCCTATAAATCAGCAATGGTTTGTTCCAAAGTCACATGTCCCACATCAAACGATGTAATTTTCTTTTGTGGAGGGAAATTTGAAGACAGTGTGGCAAGTCATATCTTGCTCTTCAATAATTTCTCTACATTATTGTCTGCACATAGAGTAGATTAATTGACCGTCAACTGTGTTACCAACATGTTCTGGTGAACTTGTGTCACGTGTTATTTTATAAATATGTAGAGAAAGAATATAAAAACATAAGTTAATCAAGGTTGTGTACCAACTAGTCCAAGGTCAGCAGTTTGCACAAGACCTTAAAATGGCTAAAATGTCAACTGTGTTACCCATTAACTGTAACACATTTGACAAGGATAAACACAGTTAAACAATGTTGGCAATTTAGTGTCAATTTATGCTCATACTGAGTGTTGCTGATAAAAAATAAATAAATAAATAAAAATTCACATACTGTTGTCATTACACAGAAATTAGGAATTGCCTAAAACTATGATTTGCATTACAATCATGGCCACACATTCTATGATTTAAACCTATATAATATTATAGATTTGACATGTATCTATTTCTGCTTGGCCATGACTAATGAAAAAGAACTGAAAAAGTTAAGATAAAAAGTGTTATCTTAAAGACTTTTTTTTCTTTTACTTCTAATTTGTCCTGTCAGCTGTGTTCCTCTTGTCACCTGTGTTACTTGTGGTTTTTATGTGGTAAATCTTTTAACTGTGAACTAAACTGTCTGAAAAAAGTTGAGGATGGGTAAAGGTGGTGAATAACACTAAATTTAGCTTACTGTGGATTTATGTTAAAGAAAAGTTACATCCATTATGATAGCATCCCACAGAACGCTCATTATGAAACCCTAAATTCATATTTTTAAATCAGTTAGACAGATAACCTCAAAAACTCTGGTGAATAGACTCAAAAACTCAAACAAATGTGTTATCAAACATGTGGTACTTCATTCATGTTCCATTTGACACAGCATTTGTCCGTAACACAGTTGACAAAATAATGAATCAAATGTTAATTTTCATTAACATATTTAAAAAGTAATAACAGCTGAAGCTTGCCGAAAATTCATTAAGGGGATGTATTATTCAACCACCTAGTTTATTCATCCAAAAAGCACACGGATTTCTTGACTTTTTGGCTGACCTGAAATCTACCCCTAAATGTAGAATCACTCACATAAGTTGTTGTCCAGCTTGTTGACGTCCAACATAAAATCTGTGCTAATCTAACCTGTATTTGCTAACTGTTGTTATTTAAGCACTAGATCTGCATGAGAATGAATTTGGGCTAAGCATGTCATTTCAGAGGTTAAAAGTTTGGGCCAATTGTGCAATCCTTGCGGTTTCAGCATTAAGTTGCCAAAGTATGATCAGAACATAGACACCCCATGCCACATCAAGGCCAGTCGGACAGCATGTGGGTGTTTTGCTGGTGCGATATACAGTATGCCTTGATCTCCGAACCAACGGAAGTGATTTCAGAAAGCCACTGTTTCTGTAGTAGGCTTGATGCATGTAGATGTAAACTCATTCTGTTCTATTATTGATTAAAATTATGAGGTAACATAGGTGCAGGCTTTTATATCTATATTCCATAGACTTGTGTGTGTGTATAGTGCTCACCATATCTTTGATCTGTGAGAGTGTGATCTGTAGAGTGACATTAAGGGCTTTGTCTGTGTCCTCCACAGGCCTTAAAGCATTCGAATAGTTCTCCATTAGGTCATTCAGCAGTTTTTGAGCAAAACGACCCTGAGCAGAGAAAACAACTAGAGAGGAGAAAAAATTATAAAATAATGTTGAGACATATAGCATAAAAAATGGACAAATCATTACAATATTTTCTCTGGTAACCATGTAATTTTGTGGAAGCTACGATTACCTTAGTGATTCTTGTAAGGCACTGATAAAGAGTACTTAAAATGCTAAAACTATTTTGTTTTAGAGATGTAGACACAATACTTAATATACTGACATATATACCATGAACACAACATGGTAATCATAAAGTACCACAGTATTTATCAAATGACTATATATATCCTCCTGAGACCCATAAAAAAGGCTTTGTGAGTTTAGTATTTTTTCATGTTATTACATGAGAGCATAAGAAAAAAAATGGAAAATTAAAATTTTTGAAATATATTTTATTCATATTTTATTCTTAGTCCTCTGTAGAGGACACTAGGACTCAGCTTTTCTAAAAAATAAAATGGCATAAATAGACATTAAAAGTGCTTTTTTTTAAATCACCTATCAGGTTTCAGGATCATTGTTTGGATGATTTTCAACTATGTTATAAAAGATATAACAAAATGATTTGATAAACCATTTTGTTTTATGCAATATGTGTGTAAAAATTTCCATAAACTGGCTTTCCCATTAAACACTGTCTAATTTGCATATTAACGTGTTGCTGTTGGGACAGCATGTTGAAAAAAGAATTGTCATAATGGGAGTAATAATTGTCCATATTTTCATAATAATATCTAATATTTTATAAGAATATTGATATATAATTTATTTTTCTATTCAACTGTCATGCCTCGCAAAATCCATAATAAACATGATTTTAGTCCTGGTGTCCACTACAGTGAACATGTTTGAAATGATGTCCTGTTTCATAACAGGAAGTCATATTTGGATTTGAAAACCCATAACATTTTTCTGAGACATTGCTTTATGATTTATTGAAAATATTCAGATTTAAATGACAATTACAAAATATAATCATATTTCCATAAGGATGTACACTTTTTATTAAACTAAAATCACGGTCAAAAATTTGGTATCTCTAAAAAAACCCTGAATGTGCTCTGTACATAGAAGTTCACTAAAATATAATGTCCACTACAGAGGCAAAAACTCCATAGCTGGGTCTCAGGAGGATATATATATATATATATATACATATATAAATTCACAGTATCACAGTACATACATACACATATTTATAACAAAAATACTATTTGTTAATGAGGTATGAAATTTAAAGATTAGTTCACTCTGAAAATCTAGTTATCTGATATTATTTTGCTTATTAAAGAAATGAATCTTGTTCTAAGAATGTTCAGTTATTTTGCAGATAAGATAAAGTATTGATTAGAAAAATGACTGGTCTTTTCTTAGTATCAGCATTAAAAAGAGCATAAACTTACCATGTAGCAACATGCTAATATGAACCACAAGAAATATGATCTTCATTTTTCAGAAGAATGGCAAAAAAATAAAACAAAATCAGCCAATTATTATTTGTTGTTGCTTCTCATTTGTTGTCCGTTGTCATATGTTATTTGCTGCAGAGGAGGACAGAGAAACTGCGAGAAGTCCCATAGCGATCTGAACGTTGAGAGTAGTGATGTGGCAGGTACAACACTGAAGGCCTGAATGTCATTCTTACTGCTTCTCTGGAACAAGAGCCGAGGTATCACATAGCATGCACACCAACACACGTACACACACTTCGTTTCACTGTTGAGATAATCATCTATGCAAAAAGAATGTGTGTTTATAGAAGTGGAAACATTCTGTTTTTTCAAAAAAAAAAAAAAAAAAGCTTAAAAAAACCTTTTTTGTTATAAACAGAGTTGAGAAGGATAGTGATTGCATGTGATTGAATGTGCTTGTCCTGTCAGTCACAGTGAGAGCTGATCTGATGAAGGTGTAGTGCAGACAGGTCATGTGGTTTGAATGTTACACACAATGAATTTTAAAGGAAGAGAGGTCTATCTCTGACACATGCACACACTGAATTTCAAGACAGCGGAAATTAACAAGTAAGGTGTTACAAGGTGTAAATCCTAGACACAGAAACAAATAAAAAATGCTTTTTAATCACCTTTTCTATGCACCTGTGTCACATATCAACTTTCTATTTGATTACAGAGTGAGAACAAGTAATAATGTTCCTTGTATTAGTTTACTAGTTACTTGTGGCTGAGGCACAGAAATGAAAAGTATATGTTTAAATAATACTACAGTGCCATATTTATTCAGATTGCATTTGTAATAATGCACAATTTTTTATATTTATATAGAACAGTCTATAAAACAATGAAAAAATAATGTATCAAGGAATTATTTTAGTTAAATTAGTAAACAAATCCATTTGTATTTTCTCAAAACAAAGTGTTTTTCCATGCTCAGTAAATGTGGACCATGTGTCATACTGTTAAAAGTCAGACACCTTGCAGAATCTGCAAAATGTTAATTATTTTACAGAAATATAAGGGATCATACAAATGCATGTTATTTTTTATTTAGTACTGACCTGAATAAGATATTTCACGTAAAACGTTTACATATAGTCCACAAGAGAAAATAATAGCTGAATTTATAAAAATGACCCGATTCAAAAGTGTTTTTGTTTAGTGATAGTTGTTCATGAGCCCTTGTTTGTCCTGAACAGTTAAACTGCCTGCTGTTCTTCAGAAAAATCCTTCAGGTCCCACACAAATTCTTCGGTCTTTCAGCATTTTTGTGTATTTGAAACCTTTCCAACAATGACTGTATGGTTTTGAGATCCATCTTTTCACACTGAGGACAACTGAGGGACTCATATGTAACTCTTACAGAAGGTTCAAACACTCACTGATGCTCCAGAAGGAAACACGATGCGTTAAGAGCCAGGGGTGTAAACTTTTGAACAGAACGAAGATTTTTGTTATTTTGCCTAAAGCCCTTCAGAAGCTGCAGAAGGTACTTACACGTTTCCCAGAAGATAAAATAAGTGAAATTTACCCTGATCCTTCAAATTCTAATTTTTTTAATGTATCATGTTTCCTTCTGAAGCATCAGTGAGCATTTGAATCTTCTGTAATAGTTGCATATGAGTCCCTCAGTTGTCCTCAGTGTGAAAAGATGGATCTCAAAATCATACAATCATTGTTGGAAAGGGTTCAAATACACAAAAATATGTTTTTTTTCTGAGGAAAATATATATATGTGATATGTTTTTACAGAATCAGTAAGTTATAATGTAAGTATAATTTCACAAATAACATATGGTAAGTAACCGATTTTTAAGCACCTTTGGGAAGCTGTTTGTAACTGAATCTCTTTAGATCATGTCAGACAGCCCCCTCATATTTCCCAGCGCCTACGCAGGAATGCAAGCACACATATACACACAAGGACTGTAGGGTCTGAAATGAAGAGAGATGAGAGGAACAAGACAGGAAGTGGTTCTTCTCGAGGCGTCTTTCTATCTTTCTCTTTCTTTCTCAGGCGTAGGAGAGTTTCGTATCCTGTAGTGCACTTCGACATATTATGTGCTGAACTACATTACCCATAATGCTCCAGTACAGACAGTCATTCTCAGGAATGACTAAATAGTTGCTTAAAAAACAGTTTTAAATAATTATCCTCTTTTTCTTCCATTGTTCTCTCTTACCTGTTCATGTCACACTACGGCAGACCAGGTAAATGTAGAAAAAAACACACACAATAAAATAACACAATGACTCAAATGTGTATCAAATGTGACTCAGGCTATGTATTCTCTTTGTGTTTTCTGAAATTAGGGTGACTCTTTCAGTATCATTTTCGGGGGTATCTTCCCTATCCTACACACTTCTTCCTCTGTGACTCACTACTGGCCAGATAACACAAAGTGTGGAAAATCCTAAAGGTTTGAGTGATGATTTTTAATATCTCTGCCTATTGCCAGTGTTGTTTGCCAATTTCAA
Source organism: Cirrhinus molitorella (assembly GCA_033026305.1). Classification (NCBI taxonomy): domain Eukaryota; kingdom Metazoa; phylum Chordata; class Actinopteri; order Cypriniformes; family Cyprinidae; genus Cirrhinus; species Cirrhinus molitorella. Next base: position 17,472,683 of record CM065120.1, on the reverse strand, counting down.
CATCGCCTCAGCAGCTGGAGTTTAAATGCAAAGGTAAGTTATCGGATGATGCACAATCTCTTCAGTTTTGGCTTAACTGTCATAAATAGGTGATTGTGCAATGCTTTGATGCATTATGGGTGGATTGTGTGTGTATGTGTATCATAGCGCTCGTGTGGTAAGAGAACAGTGCAGGTGTTTCCTGTTGTAAAAAAAAGAGAACAGAATGTGTGGTGGGTCGTGTAGAAGAAATGTGTATATGTGTGTGTATTGATTTAGTGTGTTGTGCAGACCACAGCTCTCTGTAAATTGGCCAAATATGGACTAATGCATATTGATAATATATATGACATCTCCAAGATTCTCTCTTGCAAACATTACCGTTTCAAGCCTAAGGACAATTTACCCCCCAAAAAACAATGTCCTTACAAAAGTATAATATACAAGAGAATACTTTTTAAAATGTCTCAACTCTTTTTGTCATTACGGTTAAAGTTATTAGAGTCCAAAATAAAACTGGACCTATTTTTGTGTTCCACAGAAGAGAAAAATGTTTATGCATAGTGTATTCATATACTGTAGGCTAAATGAAAATCGTGTTTACTTCCTCTTTTTTGGCATATATATAAATATATCCTGTTGACTAGATTACCTTGTGTCACCGTTCATTTCTTTACAAATAAAAATAACTCATAAGCTACCAAAATGTTGAATAACCCCAGTTTATAAATGTAGTTTATTTTCATTCTTCTCAAGTACAATGCTTCATTAAACCACACACTCATTTTAAGCTGATTTTTAGAATCAATAAAACATTTAGAAAGAGATTTACATTGCATTTACATTTCGCAATGCAGTTGTAACGATTTTCTTTGGAGCCACGAAGCACAACGTGGTTTCAGTGAGTTCAGAGAGAGACGTTCTCCTGCTGGGATGTGGTTTCGGGGTCTGAACTCTTTAGTTCTCCAAAAGCACAGGCCTACATTAACTCGTCTCCATAAACCACATAACATACATTCCTTCTTTCTGTTTCTCTGTTCTCTGTCTTCTTCTACTCTTCCTTTTATGTAGTGCGAGCAGTATCTCCTTTGTTTTTACATTTTGCCTGTGTGTTCATTTGATGACAGTTTTATAAAAAACATTCTGCTGTCTAGTAAAGTACAGCACGAAGGTTCTACTTGTTACATGTTAGGAATCTTATAAATAAATGTATTCTGTGCATTTTCCTCAGATCTCTTCTATGCATCAAGCCTTATCCACATTACCTGTTTTATATTGTGTCCAAACTTGCGAGGCGCAGTCAGTTTGTCGAACAAGCAAATTGTCAGAGACACTGCAAATTTGAAAATATCTGATGTATAATATATGTGACCCTGAACCACAAAATTAGTCTTAAGTAGCAAGGTCATATTTGTAGCAATAGCCAAAAATACTTTGTATGGGTCAAAATTATAGATTTTTCTTTTATGACAAAAATCTGATATTAAGTAAAGATCATGTTCCATTAAGATATTTAGTAAATTTCCCATCGTAAATATGTCAAAACTTAATTTTTGATTAGTAATATGCATGGCTAAGAATTTCATTTGGATAACTTTAAAGGTGATTTTCTCAGTATTTAGTTTTTTTGCACCCGGAGATTCCAGATTTTAAAATAGTTGTATCTCGGCAAAATATTGCCCTATCCTAACAAGCCATACATTAATGGAAAGCTTATTTATCAATTTCCAAATAAAATGACCATTATGACTGGTTTTGTGGTCCAGGGTTACATATAATCATATTCAAGAAGGTCTGTACAATATTGTACAGGACTGTTGAAACTTAAATAGAGATTAGTTCATGCAGTGTGAACTCTGTTTCTGTTGTCTTCATAATCATTCTCAGCAGACACTAGCACATACTTAGCTTTCACACTCACACCGACAACCATACCTGGAACCTCAGAATAGTGTGTTTCAGAATAGCTATAAATACTATCCTCGCTTTAGGGTCGACATGTACGTACAGTCGTAGTAAAGAAGACATTGTATGATGCGATTATATCTGTGGTGTGAAAAAAACGCTTGTAGCTTGCAAACTGACTATATGTCAAGACTATTTCAGATGCTCAATATTGCATAACGACAGAAGAGATTATTCTCAAATGTTATCGTAATTTATTTGTAAAATGCCATATACTGCTCTATATTTAAACAGAACATTTTACATCAAATGAGGTTGGTTTTCTCTGTTGTTTTTCTAAGCAGATATTTTGTCAGCAGTGTTTATGATGTCAGTAAGGAATTTATAATGGAGGCCCAAATTGCCAGTGTTTCAAAATTCTATGTATAAGATATTTTAATGTATTGTTGTTTGTCAAAGACTTTGCTTTTACAATCAAATAGTATATAATAGTCTGTAGAAAAAAGTTTTTAGCAAGGCGTATTCAAACTGAGGTATGGGGACCCCCAAGGGGCCTCCAGAAAGGGCCACGTGAACCGCAGAACATTTCAGTGAATGAAGCGTTTAAAAAAAAGATCACTTCGAAACAAAGTTTATTGCAAAAATGCTATACAAATAAATTTAACTCATTAACACACATTTCAAATAATAGTATTTTCCAGAAAAGATATAATATAATAGACAGAATATAATAATCGTATATTTTGACTTTAGTAACACAAATTATTGCATTTTTAAATCATTTTTTATAATACATTTTTTTTTTCTCACAGTAAAAATTTGTTTTGAAATAAATAGCTAAATTTATGTTTTACGACCTTCACAAGGGCATTGTCTTATTTAGGAGTTCTTGGCATTAATACGTTTGAAACCTATTTAAAGTCATTTTTGTTTTTGTGAAACGCATGACTTATGTTCATTTAGTCAGAACGTAGGCTATGTAAACACATTTTCCATGGTTCGCTGTGCATGACAAACCACACAGATGCACAAGCAAAATACCAACAAAACTCTTTTTTATTAAATCAACTACTGATTTAAATGACTTCATAAAGACTTTGAAATCAGTCTTTTAAGAATAAGAACTTCACGACTGAAGACCTCCTTTTAGCTTTAAGCTCCACAAACAACAAAAGCGTTGTCAGCAAATCAGAAATACATAACCACAGTGATTTAATCGCCACCTAAAATTAAGATTACAGAATGTGATTTTTATCATGCGAATCCTTTACATGATCACAGGTGTAGGAGAAGAACCAGCAGATTAATTGTCAGTTTGAAGGGTCCATTTCGATTCACAAGAATGAAATTTAAACCTGAACTTAAAGAACCAAAATCTACAAATGTACATTTTCCAGCATGCACCAGTGCAATAAAATACGCATGTCTTTTATAGGATTCAGAAGTTTGACTTAAAATCCTGTGTCATAGTCATAAAATTAACAAGGACACAGCTGTTTAATGAATAAATATCTGTTCAATGTAATGTGTCTAATAACTCAAAATCAAAGTCTTTTAAGTAAACCATATTAAGACATCAGTGTTAAGAAGTCTTTCTTGAGGCTTCATATTGTTGGTTCTGTGTGGGAGAAACAATTTTGTCTTAGTGATGAGACTTAAACAACATCTCTCTTTTAAAGCATCAGGAGATTTTACAGGGGTTAAAGTCTGTCAATCTCCGCCTCGTCCGTCTTCGTGCCCGATTAACAGCCGTTCGAACGGCACACTCAAAAACCTGTTGCACACCACGGTTGCTGAGAGCCGAGCATTCCAGATATCCCTTGGCACGGATCTCCTGTGCCACCTGTTTGCCCTCTGTGGCCGTGGTGCAGTTAGCACGATATGGGCCCATCTCACGATTGTCTGTCTGTGTGGCAACAACCAGCACAGGTACCTTCGGAAGATACTCCCTCACTTCAGCGATCCATTTATGGCGCAAATTATTTAACGAAGTCGGATTTGCCACCGAATAGCATAGCAAAACCACATCCGCCTGCTGATAGGACATGGGCCGGATTTGCCGGAATGTATCATGTCCTGCTGTATCCCACAGCCCCAAGTTTATCTGGATTCCATCCATGAACACATCAACGCCAGTGTTTTCATAGACAGTTGGTCTGTAGCAGTCTGGGAAAGTTTCAGAAGTGAAACGTACCAGAAGTGCAGTTTTACCCACTGCACAGTCCCCGACCAGTACGCATTTCACTGAGGTCTCTGCCAGCCCATTCATCCTTCTGTCTGTGGTGTTGTAGTTATTGTAAAATACAGTCTAATGTTTCTAAACAATCTCAGCGGCGTCCAACAGATGATGAAATCATCGTTGTAATTTCACGTCTGGAGAACTAAGAGGACAAAGAGTAAAAAACCTGCATTCTGAAGTTTTCCTCACGCTCTTCGTCTTGTGGTGTGGCGATTTACTCCTCGTCTCTGTAATCCAGTAAAGGTTTAGGAACTGAGGCCATTCAGTAGGATTAGAAATGTTTAAGACAGAAATCCAAAAGTGAGAAGTCACCCAGTCGTATCTTTTCTTTCAACCGTTGTACGCTCGCTGACTCCTGCATAATTGAAGGAATGAAGAAGTAAAATTACTATGATGCAATCACAAAACACCAAGAAAAGTTTTCATACAGCGTGAATTTTTATATATATAGCCTTAAATAGATTTTAAAAAATAGCTCATTAAAACAAACAACAGTCATCATTTACTCCATCATTTAACTTTGTGTCATTCCAAACCTGTACCACTCTCTTTCTTATGTATAACAGGAAAGGAATTATTTTTAAAAAGTGTCTCGTCCTTACAATGACGGTCTATGAAGTCAGATGTTCAAAATAATTCCACAGAATTAAGCAAGTCATACAAATTTGGAACGACGTGAGAATTTCTTCATCATTTTCTCATCCTCATTTCTGACCCTGGACCACAAAAACAGTCATAAGGTTCAATTTTGTTTTTAAATTGAGATTCATACATCAGCTGAAAATTGAATAAATAGGCTTCCCATTGATGTATGGTTTGTATAAGACAATATTTGGCCGAGATACAACTATTTGAAAATCTGGAATCTGAGGGTGCAAAAAATGTAAATACTGAGACAATCGCCTTTAAAGTTGTCCAAATTAAGTTCTTAGCAATGCATACTACTAATCAAAATGTATGTTTGGATATATTTACAGTAGGAAATTTACAAAATATCTCCATGGATCATGATCTTAATATCCTAATGATTTTTAGCATAAAATAAAAATTTATAATTTGAACAATACAATGTATTTTTGGCTATTTCTACAAATATACCTGTGCTACTTAAGACTGGTCACATTTACGTTAAATATATATTATTGAAACACCAAATACTACAACATCATGCAACAGACAATCACTCAATTTTTTACTTTCTCCTCATTTTTCATATTTGTAAAATACGATACGATATCCCGCTATACTACAGAGCATATTAAACGTCTCTCATTATGAGGCCTGGGACATCGCTTCCCGATGACAGCGGCCCTGCTATCGACTGAACTTGAATTTAAGAACTTTTGCCTATGGGTGTTCTAAAAAAATGCTGTTTAAGACAAATACCTCAGCATATTTGTTTGTTTATTTAATAAATCTATGAAAAGGACATTTTTGACACAATCTCAGATGATTTTCAAAATGGCAATAGCTTGCACTTCCGAGGCCTACATGGCTGCCATGAGAGGAAAGTGCACTGATGATTCAAACAGCTGCTCCAGTTAATACCACAAAAGGCCAAATGATTGTAATATATTCTGTGAGAAAACACTTTTCGAAAAAATACTGGAAACTTTGTCAGACAGATTATTCTTAAGAAGCAGGCCTGTAATCTGGCAAGTATTGTATAGCCTCAACGGTTTAGATACAATTCTGTGCCAGCAGAAAATACTGTATTATAAAACGATTCCAATAATTATATTTTCATCAACAGCTGAAACACACCAGGATTCTTAAAGTCTTAAAATGTGTTTCTTGAAAGAAATACTATGAGTAATAGAACAAAAATTGTCTAAATTTAGAGGATCACAATAGGTACGGTGATGGAGCACACTCCATATATACATACACACACTGTTCTCACACTCTAAATCAAGGCAAGGTTCAATAAAAATATAGATTAAACTATTTATTGTTTTATTTTTTAAATAAAAAATTAGATATGCTAACAAAAAGTAAAAATTATGTGTTACCAATTTATTTACTCAAGCCCTTGTTAACCATGTTATATTAGAATATTGTGATTTTCATTTTGTAAACACATGAAAATGAACATTTCATGAACATCTCAATTTTAGTCAACATTTTTAAAATAATTTACTTAAATTTAAACTGGTTAAGAACCTTACAAACATTGAACAGTATGAATATTAGGTTTAAACTGATCAATTTATGCACAAGAAACAGGTTTATAGATAGAAAACACATTTGTAGATTTATAAAAATGGATCCACAGTTTTAAACTGAAGAACAATGGTTCATACACGTATTACAAAAAAGAAAGCAACTCACCTCTTTGAACTCGTCAACTGTGAGATGCACAACCGCATATGCTCAATAAAGCATCTGTTATTTTGTTAAATTTTGTTAAACAATAAGAAGAAATCAGAACTTAGTCCAATGTTGCATATTTCTCAAAACCAAAACTGTTAAACTCAGGAAATTCAAGTACTCTTGAGCACAGAGAGATAATTCATCCCTTCACAGACAGAGCATATGTTGCATCCTCTAGTAGAGGGAAGTGAAATGCGAGGCTGGGCTCTTTTCTCTCTAAAATCGTACATCAAATCTCTTCTAAGCTTCCGCTGTGACGTTCTCCGCACATCTATGCAGTGTTGAGTCTTGCTTTTTTTTTCTGCAGTCAATAAATCATTATGCATGAAACAGTCTAATGCCTCAAGGAAAATAAACAAAGATACCAATAAGAACAAGATCAAGCCTTGTGAACCCTCATGTCCTGATGAGATTTAGTGTTTGTTCTTTTGTTTTTGGGTCCCTGAGAGTCTGTAGTTGTTTTGAATTAATCCTTATTTCCAGTTTACATTATTTTATCACAAAGCAGACACTTTTTAGAAAGGACTATCAGACATTATAGTATTGAAACAGCACTGGAGTCTCTCCTGGAGTAAAAGTAAAATAGAATAATTACTACAATGCTTAGGTTTTAAAAAGACCATTTAATTCAAACATGATAGTTTTTTCTTGGACTTTGAATCTGTTTTACTACTGATAAACAAACACAATGCTGAAGGAAGCAAATCAAACTACTTAAAAGCCATTTTTTGTTTAATAAAGCCTTGTATTCAATTTCAGATGGCACGAAGTAATTCGGTCAACAGTGTCGCCCTCTTATGGAGAGGAAGTTCACTGCACTCACTTCAACAGCTGCTAGTTTCATCACGGAGGAATCTGACCTTTACTAATTGAAACATACGTCAGCTACTGAGCCTTCAACATGCTGAGTTATATTTTCCCCCACCAACGGTTTTTACTGATTAAAGGGGAAATGTAGAGAAAAAGAAACGAGGATGTACAACTGTGTTTAGCTGTGATTTTGAGCTCCAAGCTCAAGCTACGCTAAGCCCTGGAGCTGTGCTAATTAAATAACATTTCAATTTCACCAAAAGAATCAAAGTTTGTACATGTTAAGACTTTATTCATCTCTTCAGTTTTTTTACAACCATAATTTCTAACAAAAATAAAACAAAAATTTTACATATAAAATTATTTGAGGTTTCACAAAAATATCTTTTCAGAACAAATTCTTACACATAAGTGATTTGCATAGCAGCATTAAGATGTCTATAAAATATGTGTGGTATCAACATTTTAAACTGGAAATATAAAAGAAGCAGAGCTAAAAATCAAATACTAGCACAGGAAAGCAACATAAAATGTTCAGTTCTGATCTAGGATCTGTCCAAGCTGCTCAAACAAACTAAGATGCAAAGCTAATTGAAGATCAGCATTTATATTTCCAGAAACTCTATAAACATTTGTATATATACCAACACTGAAAAGAATAAGCCATCCTATGACGTCCCCATTCCCATCTCCATACACAACATTCTAGGTCTTGTAAAACTGACATTGCACTACACTTACAAATCAAAATATGGATCAAAACAATGTACAATAATAAAATTAAATATTAAACATCATATCAAACAAGTACCTGAATAACAACACACTTTTGTTCTATATGGTCTGGTTAAGGAAAAATGTGTGGCCATTATATATATTGTGACCAAAATCAAAAAATACATAAAAAAAAATTGTAAAATTGTAGCGATTAGGGTTAGGAAGTGGGATCAGCTGATCCCTAATGGCCTTATAAGGAAGCATCAATAAACATTCAGTGAAGAATATTATGTATATACAGGTCAATACAATATAAAACACTGTAAATATGTAGTACCTTGATTTTTTATGACTTTGATAAACTGTTGCACAATTACAAAAAGACATGGAAATTGTGTATGTAGTTAAAAAACAAAATAATAGTATAATTACTGGCACTATTCGTCCGCAGAGAAGACACTTTGGATTAAGGCAGAAAAATCTAAAAGTAAATGCTTCACTGTAGCAGCTCTTTGTGCAGTGCGACCAGAACCAATCCGGTCTTAGGCTCAGTAAAACTGTTAAAGAAATGATGGGAAAGGAATTATAAAATGTACACATAATGACAATTGGTAAATTTTGGTAAAAATAAATAAATAAAAATTTCAAAATATATCACCCTAGAAACATCCCTAAAATGTTTCTATAATGCTGCTGGCTTTTTACTATTTAGATTACATACATTATTCATTTTGAAATGGTTTTCATTTTTAAACATGTATATAAAATTCATATTTAAAAAAATATTGTTTCATCAGCATTTAAAATTATAAACTTCAACTGAAAAAGATTAAGAACCTTACAAATAATGAACACTATGTGTATGAAGTCTGGATTGTTGATCAATTTATGCTGATGAAATAACCTACTTAGAAAACTTAGAAAACAGATCTACTTAATTTACTCAGATTTTTTGAGAATATTCTTAATATTACTCCACTATTACTTTTTAAGATATTTCAGAAAAAAAAAACGGGAGCTTTTTGACTGTCCCATTGACTGCCAAGTACAAAACACTGTCAAGGCCCAGAAAAATATGAAAGACATCATCAAAATTGGCCATCAGTGGTTCAAGCATAATATTACAAAGCTACCAGAATACCTTTTGTACGCAAAGAAACAAAAATAAAGACTTTATTAAACAATTTGTCTCCTCTACGTCTCTGTAGCGCCATTATGGAAAGTATCCACTGGACACAAACAACGTATGCTCTTCTGTGTTTGCCGCAACACACGGATATGTTTTGTACGCAATTCGATACGAACGAAAACAGTTTATCCGCGTAACGCAACTGACAGAGAACAGCATACAAAATGGTGCTACAGTGACACACAGGAGACAAATTGCTGAATAAAGTTGTTATTTTTGTTTCCTTTGCGTACTAAAGGTATTAGGGCTGCACGATACATCGTTGCAGCATCGATATCGCGATTTGCTCATCCGCAATAGTCACATCGCAGGACGTGCGATGTTTAGTATACTGATCGTTATATTTATTTATATGGATCGTTTCTTTGCTCACACACAGACACCTTGTCTACACCGGACGCGACAACTGGCTTGTCGCGCTGCCTGCGCCGCAACATCTAAAGTGAAAGTCTGTCTAAACACTGAACGCGACAAAAGCGACCGTTGCATATCATTTTAACTGTTTGAACATATAAACGGAATGTGACGTGCCGCGCCGCATCCAGTGCAGGGAGCATTATTATAATGACTTCTACAGTATTTGTCGCGCCGCTCGCGTCCACTGACTATAATGAAGTCTACCGCATTTAGCGCGTCGTGCCGCTCTCGTCCGCTGTGGACACAGTGAGAGCCACGCAGATGCGTGAGAACACGGAATTCCGTTCACTTCTTTTGTGCTTGAAATGACACATACACGCGAAACTATGTCAAAATGCAGGTCTCTGCAAGTATCAGTGTAAACACAGTTGCTTATGGCTTAGGTGAAGTTAAACAATTGAGAAAGAAAATGGATGTGTAACAGGTTCACAGCAGTTTAATGTATTTGAGGCTTTCTGTGTCATGATGAATGTTAATCAAACAGCAAAACACAGAGAAAAATCACTTTTTAGCTTTAACACAGATTTATTACATTACATTTAGGCTATACAATGAAGAATATGCAGTGCTATTTTACATTTGATTATTCAATTTCTGTGCCTGAATACTGTTAGACTTACCTGAAAAATATAAAGTGTTTTATTTTATTTGTATCTTTGTTCTATTATCTTTATCTGTGTTTGTAATTTTTTTCAATGCTGATTTACTCATCTATAAAATCATTCAATTTTTTTCCAAAAGAGCTATTCAAGTAATATGGTGATTTTTTTTCCATATCGCAATATTTATCGCAGAAAAACAAAATATCGCAATGTGAGTTTTTTCCAATATCGTGCAGCCCTAAAAGGTATATTCGTAACTTTGAAAAATTAAGCTTGAACCACTGATGGCAGATGGACTATTTTGACAACGTCTTTCATACTTTTCTCCGCCTTCTTGCTGTCCCTCAGTATCACCTCACTTCCATGGGGGGCCGATCATTCACTGTTGTTGCCCCTAAATTATGGAACTCTCTCCCTAGATCACCATCTCATCAATAACCTGTCTGAATTCAAATCATTTATCAAAACACACTTGTTTTTTGGAATGTTTGGAATTTCTTAAGTCAATCTTTTCAATGTTTCTTAAGTCAATTACTTTTCAATGTCTGATTTTCCCAATATTTCCTGTATTACTGTTGATGTTACTCTTTGCATTACTGTTTGATGTTTCCTCATTCTCTATGCTTGTAAGTGTCCTTGAGCTCTGGAAAGGCGCTATATAAATAAAACATATTATTATTATTACTTTTCTGGGCCTTGAGAGTGTTATTTATTTGTCAGTCAATGGAACAGCCACAAAGCTCCCGGTTTTCATCCAAAATATCTTCAATATTGTTCCGAAAATGAACGAAGCTTTTACGGGTCTTGAATTACATGGGGGTATGTGATTAATGACAAAATTTTCATTTGGGGGTGGAGTAACCCTTTAATGAAAGACCTATATATATATACATGCACATTTACATTTTTAAGTGTGACCTAAAGTGATAGTACAGCCAAATATGAAAATTCTCTCATTAATTATTCACCCTCATGCCATTACAAACCTGTAGGACCTTCTTTGTCTTCAGAAGACCAATTAAGATATTTTTGATGAAATCTGAGAGCTTTCTGACCCTGCAAGGCAGCAACTACCATGTTTAAGGCCTAGAAAGGCAGTAAGGACATTATAAAAAAAAAAAGTCCATGGGACATCAGTGGTTCAACCATAATGTTATGAAGCTACGAGAACACTTTTTGTGCACAAAGAAAACAAAAATAACAACTTTATTTCAACAATTTCTTCTCTTTCGTGCCAGTCTTCGATGTCTGACGTGTGGATGTGGTGCTGCTGATGCAATTTCTTGCCCAGCCTTACTTATCTGAACCAGAATATACAGACGATGAACTAAGAGACATAAAGAACGCATGCGTCGTGGTACTCTCCTGAATGCACGTTGATGAATGACACGGAAGAGAAGAAATTGTTGAATAAGGTCTTTATTTTTGTTTTGTATTTTTGTTTTATGGTTGAACCACTGATGTCACATGGACTACTTTAAAGATGTCCTTACTATATTTCTGGGCCTTAAAAAAGTGTCAGAAGACTCTCAGATTGCATAAAAAATATATTAATTTGCGTTCAGTAGATGAACGCAAACATAGGTTTGGAACGACATGAGAGTGAGTAATTAATGACAGAATTTTCATTTTTGGGTGAACCATCTCTATGAGTGTGAGTCCAAACATTCTAAATACGCCACTGGCATGACCCAGAATGTATTTACACTAAAAGACATTTCGTACCTAGTGACGGAATGACAGTAGCATATAGTCAATCAATGCACCAGTCAGAATTACACATTGGATGTAGATAGTATACCTGTAGTGATGACTTTTGAGGTAGTCTAGTACAGCAGGCCTGATGCGTGCCACTCCACCTTGGCTGCGATTGCCTCTTCCTGTGATGATTGACAGCTGAGGCTGACACAAACCCTGACTGAATTCTACAAAAGGAAGAAAAAAAAATAAAGTAAAAAAATACACACATCCATTAAAGATTATGCCAGACTCTGAAATAAAAAATGGTCCATCTGCTGTTTACATGTGAAAAACTGTTGGATGCAAAAAAAAGTTGTATGCATGTTTCTGGTTCACATACCTAAATTTTTGTCAGTGAGAACCTGACTAAGATGATGAATGGCCTCATCCACATGCAGTCCATGGAGATCTAGAATATTCTGAGGCAGGAGTGAAGCATTCACTCTCTGGAATATCTGCATAGCTGCCCTGTGATTTGCCTCACGCATTTTCTCCCCATGCATGTGACCCTAAACATACAAAAAATTGTGCATGGAAACTTTTTCAGTAAGAGTTCTGATCAAAGAATAGCACAGCACTCTGCACACATTTTTTAAAAAAAGCTAAAAGACACAGGAAATAAAGCTCAACAGTAAGGGTTCTAAAGGTTCAAATAAGAAGTGATACAAACAACTCATTATTTAAACTGATTCATGGAATAAAGTGTTCATTCAGCAGAAACTCTGATCCCCAGGATGGAGATAAATCAGCAATTCTCCAGTTTATGTATTAGCAATTCCTGCTTGTGAACTTGAAAAATGTTTGATTTCTATAGAATGCATTTTGTGTTTGTTTTAAAACTATTTATTTGTTTTTTGATCAGTTTATCAGCACACATTATAATATTCATCTCTTGAACCTGTTGAGCGTAGAAACTAGCCACATCCTTGCGTCCTTGTCGATGAGCTTCAGCTGCCTTGTTAAAACACTCTATTTGCTGACGTCTCTGCAGTGTTGCCTCTGTGCGGAAGTCCTCATATTCCGGATCCTCTGAATCCTGAAATTGAGCAGCTTCCACCTCCCCATCTCTCGGTTTCCATCTCTGAGTGAGTCAAACAGTGTCAACACAGGGTGTTTGTTTCATTTCAATATGCTGTATAGTAACATGTAGCTCACCCGCTCTTTGCTTGGAGTTCGGTGCGCACCATTACGATGAGGTTCAGGAGCCACTACATTTTTGACTGGCCCGTCATCAAGTAGAGCATGCAAAAACTGTTCAGTCTGCTCCAGAGAGTAGCTACACAAACACAGTTTTCTTTCAGGATATTTCTGCTTTCTTAATAACTGTTTCTTGTCTTAAAATAAAAAAGGCTTAACTGATCAAAACCAAAATAACATTATCACAACAAAAGCAAAATTATCCAACAGTTCTGTCACTATATATCATATTCTCACTTGTGATCTCTGAAGATATCCCTGAGGAAATGTCTGTCTATGGTGGGGAACATGGAAAACAGCTGGTTCTCTTTCAGCTTGGCTGCACCGTCTTTCTTATCCAGGTCCCTCCGACTTGTCCTGGACTAAAACCCACACATAGCTCATTTTCACCACTTTCTTTCACATTTCTAGGCAGTGATTATGTGTGCTCCTTTGTGTGACTGTTACCTTCTCCATGCTGTCTTGCATCACCTGCTCTTCAATCATGATGTCCCTCAGTGAGACAGGAGCATAGGATGCACTCCAGTGATCCATAAAAGGAATTTCTTCACGCAAACCTAATTGGTCCCCCAGTCTGGTTTTGCTTTCCTGCGTTTCACCCCAATGGACAGGACCTTTGTTGCCATGGAGACACAAAGAGAGATGAGGAGCAAAGAGGAGACAGAGAAAAATTATTTTCGGTATAGAGCAGTTTTTACAAATTGGGTACACTTTGTGTCATGACATATTTAAAAACATTAGAGACACAAATCCATCCCTTGATTTTGTTGTGAGAACTATTAGATGTGTTAGATAAAGTATCATTAATATACATAAAAAAAACATTTGGTTAAATATATACATTTTATTAAAAATGTCTGTATTTTTCTTTTGGCCTTTCCCACCTCAGAGGCTTTCATCAGTGTACAAGAATGTAGAAAAAACGTTTGACATAATCAGTAAAATTTTGTTAACTAATTTTCATTAATAAATGCATAAACCATTATATCCCCAATTTTGCACACAGTCACAGTCACTTTCATCATAAACCTCTGATTGCACCCTGTCATAAATTGAGTTGAGTCAAAAGTTTACATACAACTTGCAGAATCTGCAAAATGTAAATTATTTGACCAATATAAGACGGATCATACAAAATGCATGTTATTTTTTATTTCGTACTGCCCTGAATAAGATATTTCACTTAAAAGACATTTACATATAGTCCACAAGAGAAAATAATCGTTGGATTAATAAAAAATGACCCAGTTTAAAAGTTTACGTACACTTGGTTCTTAATATTGTGTTGTTACCTGCTATTCCCAGCTGTCTTTTTTTTTTTTTTAGTTTATTTGTTTTTTTAGTGATAGTTTTTCATGAGTCCCTTGTTTGTCCTGAACAGCCTGCTGTTTTTCAGAAAAATCCTTCAGGTCCCAAATTCTTTGTTTTTTCAGCATTTGTGTGTATTTGAACCCTTTCCAACATTGACCGTATGATTTTGAGATCCATTTTTTCACACTGAGGACAACTGAGGGACTATGTAACTATTACAGAAGGTTCAAATGCTCACTGATGCTCAAGAAGGAAACACGATGCATTCAAAAAACCTTTTGAATTTAAAGATCAGAGTAAATTTCACTAATTTAGTCTTCTGGGAAACATGTAAATATCTTCTGAAGCTTCTGAAGGACAGTACTAAATAAAAAAAATATGATATTTAAGCTAAATAATAAAAATGTACACATCTTCATTCTGTTCAAAAGTTTACACCCCTGGCTCTTAATGCATCGTGTTTCCTTCTGGAGCATCAGTGAGCGTTTGAACCTTCTGTAATCGTTGTAGCTGAGTTCCTCAGTTGTCCTCAGTGTGAAAAGATGGACCACGAAATCATACATTAATTGTTGGAAAGGGTTCAAATACACAAAAATGCTGAAAAACCAAAGAATTTGTGGGAAAGATTTTTCAGAAGAACAGTGGGCAGTTTAACTGTTCAGGACAAACAAGGGACTCATGAACAGCTATCACTAAACAAAAAGAAACACAGCTGTGGATCATTTAGGTAACAGTATTAAGAATCAAGGGTATGTAAACTTTTAAACGGCGTCATTTTTATAAATTCTATTATTTTCTCTTGTGGACTATATGTAAACATATTTTATGTTAAATATCTTATTCACGTCAGTACTTAAAAAAAATCTATGCAAACAAGGTGTATGCAAACATTTGACTTCAACTGTAATTTTTTATACATTATATAAATGTCTATGCAATTTTAATAGATTACTGTTTATTAGTAGAAAACAATAAACAAACAAATATAAAAATGTTAAATTTAGATTAAAAGACAGCTTATAAAGAATTTAGGATTACTTCATTTTTGTATATTTAGAAAGAAAGAAAGAAAGAAAGAAAGAAAGAAAGAGAAAGAAAGAAAGAAAGAAAGAAAAGGCACTTCTTTGAAATTGAAACACTGATGTTTGAGACAGATGGAGCAAAATAATAGACTATTAAGATTTCAGCACGACCACCCATGATTAAACTGAGATGTGATTTCTCTCTTAATGCTTTATTATATTAATACTGGTTAGTTTGGTGTACATCTGTAATCACTTTGTGTTTGTATGTATTGAGAGAATAAGCTGTCTCACTCTCTTGCATTAGCTGATAGGACAGAGCTGCCTGTCTGTGCTTCTCCTGCCAAAGACAACAGACACTAGGTAAGTTTTACATGAATTCAGAATCAGTCACATCAGACAACCTATGCTGATTTTCAAGATTACATAAGAAAATCAAACTCTCAACTTACTTGGATAGTCTCCTTCCATTTCTGGTGCAGCAGTTTGGCCAAGTTCAGGTCTATCTGCACTGCACAGTCATCTGATGAAAACGCACCTGCAACCATATGGAGTTCAAAGAGATTAAAAAAAAAAATATGAGTGTAAATGAGGATTGATGTGGTTACTCATTTCAAAGTAAGAACTTTTCACATTACTGTATTAAAACCAAAACTAGAATGACAGTTTTTTTTTCTGTTGAACTACAGCTGAAGTCAAAAGTTTATATCCTTGCAGAATCTGCAAAATGCTAATTGTTTTACCAAAATAAGAGGATTATACAAAATGCACATTATTTTCTTATTTATTACTGTCCTGAACAAGGTATTTCACATAAGAGTTGTTTATATACGGTCCATAAGAGAAAATAATGGTTGAATTTATTAAAATTACCCCGTTCAATAGTTTGCATACACTTAATACTGTGTTGTTACCTGAATGATCCACTGCTGTTTTTTCATGTGTATTTGAACCCTTTTCTACAATGACTGTATGATTTTGAGATCCATCTTTTCACACTGAGGACAACTGAGGGACTCCTATGCAATGATTACAGAAGGTTCACATGCTCACTGATGCAAGGAAATAAAATGCACAGCTGGGGTGAAAACTTTTTCTTCTGGGAAACATAGAAGTATTTTCTGAAGGGCAGTGCTAAATAAAAAATATATATATTTTTAGGTAAAAAAAGAAAAATGTACACATTTTCATTCAGTTCAAAAGTTTACACTTCTGGATCTTAATGCATCGTGTTTTCTTTTGAAGCATTAGTGAGGATTTGAACCTTCTGTAATAGTTGCATATGAGTTCCTCAGTTGTCCTCAGTTTGAAAAGATGGATCTTAAAACTATACAGCCATTGATGGAAAGGGTTAAAATACACAAAAATTATGAAAAAACTAATAATTTCTGAGACCTAAAGGATTTTTCTGAAAAACACAGGCAGTTTAACTGTTCAGGACAAACAAGGGACTCAAGAACAACTATCACTAAACAGAAAAACCCAGCTGTGGATCATTCAAGTGTATGCAAATTTTTGATTGGGGTGATTTTTATAAATTCAACTATTATTTTCTCTTGTGGACTATATGTAAACGTCTTTTATGTGAAATATCTTATTCAGGTCAGTACTAAATAAAAAAATAACATGCATTTTGAATAATCCCCTTTTTGCAAGGGCAAGGTGTATGTAAACGTTTGACTTCAACTGTATTACTTTTTAATGGGCAGGATTACGAACGGACAGAAAAAGAAACTGCTTCATAAAAATAAAACCAACCACTTCCGAATATGCTTTGTTGTTGTTGTTTAAGACTGTTTAAGAGTATTTTGTGGCAAATTCATCTGTCACTTGGTAGAAGGTAGCCAAATTAGGCAATTTCCATCATGGGTAGGTTACCCAAGGTTTGAAAAATACAGACTACACTAAATACAAGTTACAGGTTTGGTATTGTTTTGGGTTGCCACTTTATGTCACTGGAATGTTTGACTGATTCACTGAATAATTTATTTGACATATTGATTAGATATGTTATTACCTGGACTGACCCCAACAGGTCCAAAAAGCTCAGTGAGCTGCAATGCAAGTTCAGTTGGAAGTTTCAGCTCCAAGGTTTGAATATCCATTGAACTTGGCTCCCTTCCCCCCTGTGCAGTTCTCTTTCTCTCCCTTTCCCGTTCCTTCCTCTCCTCCTCCTCTTTACGCTCCATTTCGTCAACCTGCCACAGCAGTGACTGTGTTATGGCATTCACCTCCGCTCTTGTCTCCTCATCTTCAATTTCCTTTTCTGCTGCCTCCTCTTCACTCCATTCCTTCAATTCTTCCTCCAGGCATTGAACTTTCTCACCTTGTGTCACTAATGCCTCTCCTGACTCTGGAACTTGCTGACCTGGGCTGTCTGTCTGTTGCTCATTAGCTGCCGTAACCTCCAGTCGTACTTCATTGCCTTCTGTCAGCTGTTTTAATGTAGTTTTGGGCTTTGTCTTGTCGCTGCTTGCCACATCAGATCCTTCAGCTTCACTTTGTGAACTTTGACCTTGACTCCAATCATCATCAGCTTGGCTAACATCACTATGGTTAGTTTCTTGGGACTTGGGACTGATGCTACTTGCTGAACTATTGCTGGAATCATCAGAGAACACAGGTCGAGCCTGGACACTTTCTGAGGCCATCACAGTTTCTGATGATTCTATAGATGGTTCACATGACTCTTCCTCAGGAACCAAATCAACCTCATCATCTTCATCATCTTCTTTATACAGTCGTTCTCCGGAATCTAGTAACAAGTTGGTTGTCCACTCCATATCTTGATGACATTTCTCATAAAGGTCCTCCAGAATATCAATGGAGACACGTCTGAAATGTCGGCGGAGAATCTCTAGGTTTTGCTTTTTAGAGTTAGATTCTCTAAAGTCATTCTCTTCCACCTGAGAACCCTTCTCATGGACCACACGGAACGGCACTCCCTGCTGGCAGGCAGAATCCTGTTCATTTGTTTTTGGGGTGAAACGCAGAGATTTTCCCTTCAAAACAAACACACCGCTGCTAGATAAGTCAGAATCAGATTCAGAACATTTCTGCTGGTCAATTCGCCAAAGCAAGGCAAAGTCCTGAGGTTGTGTTTGGGTTGAGGCACTGGAAGATGACTCCACAGGCAATGAAGGTGATTCCGCTGTGGATGTAAGATCAGGGGCCGGATGTGAAATAACTGGAGATTGTGAACAAGGTGACGAAGGGCTTTGATTGGTGAAGGTCAGTGCCAGTTTACAAGATTTCCCCACTCTTCGGCTAAGCCCTCTCCGTCTCTCCAGGCTGCTCTCAGAGTCTACAGAAACCTTTGAGCATAGAGTTTCTTGGACATTTGGGCTCAATCTGCATTTATCTTCTGACAACACACTGTCCTCCTGCCCAACCTCATCCTGTGTGCTCTTCTCAGCAGATACCTCACTAGACTGCTCAGTTGGGTCTGCTCTCTGTTTTGATGGACTTGAAGAATTAGAGTAATCCTCACATGGGTCAGTGCACTCTGGGAACGTTCTCTCCAGCACACAGTCCGGGAGTTCAGGCCAAACCAGTTTCAAGTTATCCTCTTTTCCACCAAAGGAAGGGGAATGCAGAGCAGTATGTTCACTTGGAGCTGGACCTTGGTAAAAACCTGGAGAAGATTTTATTCCACATTGCAGTAAATCTACAAGTTTTTGAAATTCAACTGTATTCAGCTTATCAGTATCAGAATGCTTGTGTTCATCAACAGTAGTGTTATCTTTTTGTTCAACAGCACTGGATTCCAAAACAGTGCTCTTTTTCTTACGTCTTCCTTGACGTTGACCCTGAGATTCCAGTGGCCAGTCCCCCACAAAATCCAACAGCTCTGGTCGCACTAATTTGTCTTCAGAAAAAGATTCACCTTCACATATGTCCTCCTTATTTTGCACACTGGGGTCAAAGTTCACAGGCTGATCAGTGGCACTAGTTCCTGGGGCATTTCTATCTTTTACTCTGTCCCTCCTCACACGCTGAGCAATGGACTCTGAAAATGCCACAAGCGGTTCCGGAAACTTTTCGCGCGACTCTACAAATTCTTCAGTTGTCCCGCTACTCAAATTGCCCAGTTCTTTTTCCATGTCCACAAGGCAGGCATCTAGCTCTAAGTCTAACCCTTCAGCATCAAGCAGCTCAGACTGAGGAGTTCCAGACCCATCCGGAATGTTCTCATGGAACAAGACAGATTCCTTGGAACTGTAGGAGCCCATTTCACCTTCTTCCTCACCTGTAGATATGGTACTGTAAGTCTGGCTAACAGAGGACACATCGGGGAGAGATGAGGAAAGGTATGTGTTCAGCTTGCTCAAGCCAGAATCACCAACAAGATCAGGATGACTAAGGCCAGGGGGTAAAGAGTGCCTGAAGGGAATGAGGGAAATACATATCAATCCTTAAATACATAAGAAATTGCTGCAGCTGTGTGAACATAACTCATGTTTTTTTTTTTTTTATGACATTATATTCTGTATTGTATCACCTATGCTATAGATTACAAAAAACTAATTAAAGCTAATGCAAGGGGTGTTTCTAATGCAGTGTCTATGGGAGAGTACATTTATGAAGTTAACCCAACTATGATGACTTCCGCTGCTGAGAAACCCAGAAATGTGAAAAAGGTCCATGCTGTAAAGTAGCAGCAATATAATGCATATACTCACTGAGGTTGCTCAGTCTCGGTTTGGGTCGAATCCACTACACTTGGCACTGGTTCCGGTCTTTGTGAATTCATGATGCTCTGGACAGAGACAAATCGGTCATACCGCTCTAATATGCGTCGAATCTTCTCCTTTGTTACTTGATGTCTTGTGCGCCTTTTTAAAGAGGGCAAAACACAGAAAGTTGGCAATAATTCCAAACATCTGTGATCAAGACATAACTTAAAAGAAAAACTGATAAAGAGATTGTGTAGAGACTTATTTTAAATTTTTATTTAAATTTAATTTGCAATTTATGTACTTTTTAACCTCAAATGCTTGTCTTGTCTAGCTTTGCGCTACGCATGCGTACACTGTGTATTCCAGTTCAATACAGTATGTCAAAAACATCCTTACTCATTTTCTCCTCCATCTTTGAAATAGTCCTACATCGCTGCAGAAGTACTGAACGTGAATGTACAAAAAAGGTCAAATGAGCTTTACAAAAACAACTAAACCAGTGAGGATTTTTATGTTGGAGGAGAAAATGAGATGGGAGGTTTTTCAGCATCGCAGAGTTAAACAAGACGAGCATTTGTTGATAAAAAGTGTATAATATTATTTTTTTTTTAAAGAAAATTACCAATTGTTTCACTAGATAAGACCCTTATTCCTTGGCTGGGATCATTTAGAGCCCTTTAAAGCTGCATTGAAACTGCAGTTTTAACTTTTAATCTGTTGAGCACCATTGAAGTCCACTATATGGAGAAAAATCCTAGAATGTTTTCATCAAAAAACTTAATTTCTTTGCGACTGAAGAAAGAAAGACATGAATACCTTCAAAGACATGGGGGTGAGTAAATTATCAGGAAAGTTTTATTCTGGAAGTGGAGTAATCCTTTAAGGGTAACTTGTCCAGACTTCCAAGAAAACCAGTTTAAAGAGGACTGTTCATAAATTGGCTAGTAAAGACAGATATTTCTGGATTGTGGTTATGTTTAACATACCTCTCCAACTCTCTGGGTTTAGTTTTCCACCAGGTATCTGGCTCACGAAAAAGCACCTTATATCTGTGTTTCTGTGCCTAGGAGATGAAAAAAGTAGGCCTACAATCAGCACAATGGACAAATCTGTTTGTGGGTCATGTCTCTGTACACTGTAAAGTAGGAAAAATTCTAATGTTAAACAAATAAATAAGATATGTAGTAATGTATAACTGTGTATCATGATAAACGTAATACAATAAAATGTTCCACTTGAGAAATTAAACCTGGAAGAGACACAGCTGATTTTTCACAATACAAAAACATTGTCATTGTCTGACATTGAACATTATTAACTTATTTTATACTACTCACTTCAAAATAAATTGCTTACCATGGCAACATATGGTTTCATCTCCCAACATTGCATATTGGTGTTGTCTATTATGATGGGTGTTTGGCCTCTTTCAAAAGCCTCTTTTGCTGAAATGTTGATCACCGCAAAGAAATTGCACAAAGATTATATAAAGATCAAAAGCAATTTATGTGCCAGCAGCGGCACCGAGCAGAATAGCTAAAATAACTTTTCAAAACAAGTTCATCTGTCTGCCATTTATCATCCAAACTCACACAACTGGTTAAGCTAATGTTGCCATGCCAGACTGGTCACAAACAATTAAGCAAAAATTTTTGTGAATTGAAGTTGGAGAGTGTATACTTTCACAGAAATTAGCATACAAATTGCTGAACTATAGCTGTTTCAGTATACACAACTGGTATAGGTAGACAATTTTTAAAAAGATCTGAAAAAGCATGCAAAAACTGACTGTATAGTCAATGGGTAGTTAAATAATTTAACACACAGGGCAATAACTATTTTGCTCTGGCTTGAGCTAAACAGGCCTGTAATACTCACCTCGCTGGTGATTCCACTCGTGGGCCTCTCCTAGTAAATTTGGCTCAAAATAGTACTGTCCATTTTGAGTAAAATAATCATCGGTGCTTAAAACAACTCCTCCAGGGTTCTGCGCCAACATAGCACTGGACAACAGGGAGAGACAAAAACTAATACTCCTTATCTATGAACATACCCTACAGCAGAGTGGTCAGTATAATTCTAATCAGTCAGGTGGGCATGGTATGTGCATTATATGTGCTGATATTCGCTACAGCATACATTAGTAATTGTCATCCATCATTGCTTTCACAGTCTGTGCAAATTTAAAATGAAGCAAACTTTTGCCCTTTTGCTCCACAGGGGGTTCAAATATTTATTTAAAGGGACAGTTCACCCAAAAATGTTACTTCAGAAACAAAATATTTTCTTACTACCTTTCTGGGCCTTGAACATTTCAGTTGCATTGCTGTCTATTCAGGGTCATAAAGCTCTCAGATTTATTACAAATATCTTAATTTGCGTTCCCAAAATGAACAGGTCTTACGGATTGATGGAGAAAATCAATGACAAGGTTTTCGTCTTTGGGTAAACTATCCCTTTAATGATTATTTATTTAACTTTTACTGTTTATTTAAGGTAGAATTTAGTTTCCTAAATGTTATTAAAAGTTATTTTCCAGGACCAATGTGATGTTTAAAAAAGTACACTAAACATCACCTACATTAAACCATGAAATATACCATATATATGAAAAAAGCTTTAACAATTATAAAAATAAGAAAATTTGACACCACCACATGGCAAATTTCCTACCCATGAAGCATTACCAAAGGACAAGCCATCTAATTCTGTTCGAAACATCTAAATTAATCTTAATTACTTAAAAACTCATACATCGAGTGATGTACGTCACAAACTGCTTTCATGGTCTAAATTGTTTAAAGAAAAGCACATGATACTCTCTTCTTCCACAACTTAAAATCCCAAAAAGAAGATCTCTTTTCATTAAAATAACACATATCCCAGAAATGTGTCTTTTTGCTTACTTGGCAAGGGTGGTTTTGCCTGATCCAGGAGCCCCTCTAAGTAACACCAACAACTGCCCTTCCAATTTGAGTCTGTTTCTGGTGGGCAGAGTCCATGACTCTGGCACAGTTGCAGAAGGTTTCAGAGGGGCTTGTCTCATAGGTCCATGAGCCAGCCACTGAGAAGCAGGGATGGGATTAGTGCTCCAAGGTGTGGGGTTAGGAATGACAGGTGTAATGAAGGCTGGCCCCACAGCACGGGGATGAAACTCAGTAGCCTGAGTGTTCCAGAACATGGCAGGTGTGCGGAGTGCTTCTTGATGCTGTTTTGCTGCTGTGTGGTTACGGAGTTGGTCAGGTCTACGATAAACCTGAAAGGCTGAGGGCCGTGGTTCAGCAGAGCTGGCCTCCAGAGTTAGATGACTAAAATCAAGTGATATGGTGTTGGTCTCAGGTATTTGAACCCCACCAAAACTTAATTCATTCACTGGTGAACTACCGCCACGGGCCTCACTGAGCCCGGGGTCAGAATAAGAGGCCTGCTCAGTCTTCTCTGGTAATGTTTGGGGAGCTGGAAGCTGAATCTGGGATGTAAGAGACAGTGAGGAGAGAGGGATCGATTGAGAAGGAGGCGGCAGAGAAGACAAAGGTATGGAGGACATCGGCGGATGCAAGCTTGTTTGTGTCTGCTGTGACGTCAAAGTTTGAAGTTCCTGATCTAGGAGAGCATCAAACTCTTCCGTCAGGTGTGTTTCAGTTGGACTGAGCTCTGCTTGAGATGCAGGCTGGTTTGAAAAGGCCAAGCTCTGTGCCGTTGCACTGAGCGGATCTGCTTGAGTGTTGTTTGTTCCCAGGAGAGCAGCAGCCTGCTCAAACCCTGAGAGAGGAGGAGGAAGTGGGGCTGTGACTTCAGCAGCATCTGACAGCTCCAAAAGAGAGTCCATCGCATTGTCCACTAATGCAGAGAGAAAAAAAAAAATATTTTTCAAAAAAGCATATGCTATATTTAAATCTGCAGTCCATAACTTTTGGCACTCTAGTGGTTAATAAACGGACATGCATGCATCTTGCGGAAGAACTCTGTAGCCAGAGGTACTTCACTCTGTTTATGTCTATAACTAATCATGCAGGTACTGAAATAGTCTGAACATAAAAACATATTATAAGTGTACCGTAGTGATACAGAATAAGCCAAAAACACGTTTTGAAAAACTGATTCATGATGTACTCGCTTATTATATAAAATTTTTGAACACACACACACACACACAAAATACAGACTGCAGCTTTAACAACATTGTGAAATATTAATAACATTTAAAAAATAATAATTCTATTTAAATGTATTTTAAAACATAATTTATTTTTGTCATGAAAAGACTGAATTTTCAGTAGCCATTGCTCTTTAGTGTCACATGATCCTTCAGAAATCATTCTGAAGGATTTGGTGCTCAAGAAATAATAATATTTCTTATTATAATTAATGGTATGTGAAAAGTTTACTGCTTATATTTGTTAACTGTTTTGGGATGAGTAAGGTTTTGAAATTTATTAATACTTTCAGCAAGGATGCATTCAACTGATCAAAAGTGACAGTAAAGTCTGTAATGTTACAAAATATTTCCATTTCAAATAAGTGCAGTTGCTTTTAAACTAATTAATTAATCAAGTATCCTGAAACAATTAAGCACAGTTTACACAAGAAATATTAAGCAGAAAAAGCTTTATAATAAACTAAATAAAAAACATTATTAATACTCGAGCACTAATAATAATAATGGATAATAATAATAATAATAATACCAAATCAGCATCAGAATGATCTGAAAGACTTGACAATTAAGAAACAAGTAAAAAAAAAAAAAAAAATAACAGAATAAAAATAGGGCTGGCAAATGCAAAAATTAAATTGTAAAATATATTAAAATAGATTTTTTTGGTAATAATATTACTAGTTTGTAATAATATTTCACAATATTGCTGTATTATATGTCTGTTCAATAAATGCAGCCTTGGTAAACACGTCTCACAAAACATAAAAAAAAAATCTTAATTATTATTATCTTAATAACTGTTATGTGATGTCATTTTTCATTTTAAGAAAGTAATCAAACCATAAGTCATGACAATGTCAACTCCCATGTTTTCAATATAATATAAGAACACACAGTAATAATATTATATAGAAAATATAATACCAGTCAAAAAATTTTTTTATGATTTTTTATGTTTTTTAAATAATTATTTTTTGCTCTCCAAGCCTGCATTTATTTGATCCAAAATACTGCAAAAGCAGTAATATTGTAAAATATATTTACTATTTAAAATATCTGCTTTCTATTTGAATACATTTTAAAATGTTATTTTTTCCTGTGATCAAATCTAAATAGTCAGCATCATTACTCCAGTCTTCACGTGATCCTTCAGAAATCCTTCTAATATGCTGATTTGCTGATCAAGAAACATTTATTATTACTATTAACAATATTTAAAACAACTGAGTAAATTTTTTTCACGATTCTTTGATGAAAGATTCATCAATAGATCACCATTTATTTGAAACAAAAAGCTTTTGTAATATTATACATTCTATTTCAGATAAATGCTGTTCTTCTGAACTTTCTATTCATCAAAGAAACCTGAAAAAAAATCTACTGAGCTGTTGTTAACATAACAATAATAACAGTTTTTTGAGCAGCAAATTAGAATATTAGAATGATTTCTGAAGGATTATGTGACTGCAGTAATGATGCTAAAAATCAGCATTGAAATCACAGGAATAAATTTCAACATTATAAAATATATTCCAATACAAAACAGTTATTTATATATTAATTAATTGGAAATGTAACTGTTTTTGCTGTACTTTGGATCAAATAAATGCATGCTTGGTGAGCAGAAGAGACTTCTTTAAAAACCATCAAAAACCTTACTGTTCAAGAACTTTTGTGAATCTAGGTGAATGTGGTACTTTTGGATGTATGTATATGTAGCTGTTTTTTAGGTGGTCTAAGATGACCATTAGTAGTTCCAAGCTGGTCATTAGCCATCTCTGACCATTAACAAACTTGCTAGCATTTGGTGATACCAGATGAAGATGGGGAAGCTAGCTTTAGAACATGGTAACGTTAGTTGGTCAGGCAGCTTGTAAAGACCACACAGAAACCAGCTTTTACGTTACCATGTTTCAAAACAACTCTACCAGCTTATGGTTTTCCTACAGATAATAGTATAGATCTAACTGTGTGCTCTCTTACAATGTTACCAAAACTAACTTGAATCAGACACCTGCTAAAATTACAGCCAGTGGTGTCCATTTACACTCACCTTTAAAATCTGCTTCTGAGAGCACCATGTAAATGACTTCTGGATCCAGATGTGAAAACATCTCCTGCATGCTCTGGATGATTTCGTCTCGGTTTTGAGATTCCAACTGACCGCTCCTGAACTGCGTGGATCCTAAGTTACTGTATGATGAGTCCGGCCGGGTCACAAAAGATCCATTTGCCCCGGGTGCTCGACTCTCGGAACCGCTCCCGTATTCAGCCGCATTCCACGGGGCTCGGGAGGGACTCAGTCCGTTTTTCTTTTTCTTTGGCATTCCGCTGTGACCCCTTTCCAAGACACTTAAGACAAATCCACTGTTGACAAGTTTTACTAGAGGAAGGAAAGTAGAAGAAAACCAGACGAACAACTCTCAGCGGAGAAGCAAAAATACTGCAGCACCTCTAGTGGATGGAAACAGCATCACTCCAATTTTGTTTTAGTGATAGTCAAGGGAAAACTACATGGATAAACAAATAAAAACAAATAGATTTAAACACAAATATGCTAACACAAACGAGGAATTTGTCTTGGTGAAGCCTCCAGTACACAGGAAAGCATACAAGATCAAATAAGAGTAGATATACACTACCAGTCAAACAGTAACAATAAGATATTTAATGTTTTTTTAAAGAAGTCTCTTCTGCTCCCAAGCCCAAAGTACAGGAAAAACATATTGATTTTAACATTTAAAATAACTGTTTTCTATTTGGATATATTTAAAATGTAATTTATTTCTGTGGTTTCAAAACTGAATTTTTAGCATCATTACTTTATTCTAAAATTCTGATTTGCTCAAAAACATCATGACTATTATGTTGAAAACAGCTGAGTATATTTTTTTCAGGTTTCTTTGATGAATAGAAATTTCAGAAGAACAGCATTTATCTGAAATAGAAATCATTTGTAACATTAGAAATGTCTTTATCATCATTTATCATTATTTGATCAATTTAAAGCATCCTTGCTAAATAAAAATATAAATTTCTATTAAAATATGTTTCTTGAACAGAAAATCAGCATGTTAGAAGAATTTATGATCATGTGACACTGAAGACTGGAGTAATGATGCTAAAAAATCAGCTTTGAAACCACAGAAATAAATTACATTTTGAATATATTCAAATAGAAAAAAAATAATACAGTAAAAAATAAAAAATAAAAATAAAATGTAATATTGTAATATTATTTTTAAATAAATGTTTTCTATTGTAGTATAATTTAAAATGTAATTTATTCCTGTGTTGCAAAGCTACATTTTAAGCATCATTACTTAAGCATCTATGATCCTTTAGAAATCATATATGCTGATTTAAAAAAAAAAAAAATCTTATCAATGAGCATTCAACATTATTAGCAGCACAGTTGTGCTACCTAATATTTATGCAGAATATATACTAAATTTATTTTAAAAATGACAGTAAAAACATTTGCAATACAAAATATTAAATTTTAAATAGTAATATAATTCATAATATTAAAATGTTTGTAATGTATATTTAATTAAATAAATGAAGCTTTGGTGAGCATAAGAGATTCACTAAAAACATTTAGAAATCATGTTTCACTGTGAAATTTACTCTAAATGAACTGAAACATTACATTGTTACACTATTATTTTCAGTAATTTTTAGATTTCTTATTAGATTTGGGGGGGTGATTAAAAAAGGTATGCTATACTATTGTAGTCTGCATATTATTCTATTTTAAATATATATTATCATTTCAACATTGAGATACGGTTCTTTCGCGGATTGTAGAGGCTCGTCTTCTTTGATATTTACGGTAAACCAAGTTCAGTGTCATAGGCGTTTCTTTTCTAACCTGTATGGTAATATTTCTCCCTCTTTCGGCGCGTTGCAATACCGCCTTTCAGCCAATGGGGTCGCTGCGCCTCCACTTTCCACATGAGGAGGACGTTCATACAACCCTGTATGAAAGAGACGGAGCTTTGTGCCCGAAACTAAAAAAAAACACCCGAACCCGAACCCGACTCATGAATTAAAACAACGACTTGTCTGTGAGGTAATAACCGGGGAATGATTTGTAAGCGGTTGTGAGGCAACCGGGGTCGCTCGAGGGAGTTTAATTCACACAGTTTGTGTGGGATGATCAAGTTGGTGGTCGCTGTTTGCCTCGCTGAGTGAACTTATACAGAGAAAACAAGTAAACAATTCAGATTTCTTAGCGTCTAAAGTTAGGATAACGGGCGTAGTGGAGTAGTGTCGAGTGAGAGATATGTAATAAATGTTTTTGGGGTAAAGGGAAGCGGCGGGTTGTGATTTTAGTAGGTAAATGCGAGTGTTGGCTGGATGTTTGTTGAATAGTTTGAGGCCTGGAGCTGACGGCTAGGCCATTAGCCGCTCAAAGAGCTCTTTTACTCTCTGAGGCGCTTTTTAACGATGTTGTATTATCCAAGTAATATGGTTATGTCTGAACCTGTATAATATGTGGAGACCCTTGTCAGGAGAGCTTTAAATGCACAGATAGTAATGCGTTTTAGAGTAAAAGCGCGGTAGCGGAGCGGGTCTCGTTAGCTCTCAGGCTGTAACTGCTATTAGCTTCATTAGCTTCATGCTTTTATTCCCCATTTTCCCGCAAACTGTAGTCTGTAAGGTTTTCGTGTCATTGCTCGGTTTTAGAGGGGTTGGCTATACGCCCAGAAAGCATGAGACAGAAGTGCATAAGGTGTTTTTTAGTGTTTTTGTAGTGGTGTGGTGGGTTTGCGTGCTGAACTTTAGTGTTGTTGCCTATAGAGGCCAGTAGAGGACCGTCTGTCTGGAGAAGGATGATGGAGTTCCCGCAGCAGCCTCAGCAGCAAAGACCGGGGGACGGAAAGATCATCTACCCACTGGGTGTCAAAGAGATCACTGATAAAATCAGCAACGATGAAGTCGTCAAACGACTCAAGGTAAGAGCCAAAGTGGTGACAAATACAATCACATTACTGAAAGAAGTATGTTGAGCTTTATATCAGGTTTAATTAGAAGTTACCAGTTAGATACTTTTTTGGAAAATACAAGTGCATGACCTAAGTGTTATTTATATAATGTTTTAATGTCTCCCTATCGAAGATAATAAATTGGTTAGACTAGATGGCCATGATGTTGTGTCCTGTCTGTACTGTACTTGATGGCATGCGTTCACATGATTTCCTGTAACAGGTTAAATGCTAGCTGTGAGCCAAGTTTTGTTATAGTTAAATCTGCTTTTGACTCATAAAGGGCGTTTGATGAATGTACATGAACCAGTAATGGTGCACTAATAATGTTTGCGAAATGCAGCTATCATATTGCTATTTCTCAGATTTTTAGGGCTATGAACATTGAAGCCAATGGTTAAATAAATGGCTCACCCTTAGGCCATCCAAGATGATTACTTTTCAGAGCAAATTCTAAGAAATTTCGCATTGATTTTGGGTGCTGTCTGAAGGAGAGCGTCACAATAATCCACAACACAATTTCAGTCCATCACTTAATACCTTGTGAAGCTAAAAGCTGCAAGTCTGTAATAAACAAATTGATCATTGAAATGTTGTTACTTTTAAAGCATTGCTTGCGGCGACAACTTGCTTTCACCAGTGAAAAAAATCAACTTGTCTGAAGCAGTGGAGAAATACACACAGATCAAGCACAATCTGCAAGCAAAATAGTTTTAAACAAATACGAGAATGGATTATAATGTGAAAGGGCAACAGGAGATGGACTTTTCACTGGAGTAAGCGTTATTATGCATTATGGACTATTTTGGCGAGAAGCAGTGGTTTAAAGTTAAAATGTCTTAGTGATTAATTTATAACAGACATGCAGCTTTTCACTTTTCAAGATGTTAACTGATATACAAGAGTTGAGTTGTGGATTGTTGTGATGTTTTTATCTGCTGTTTGAACTCAGTGATGGTACCCATTCACTGCAGAGGATTCATTGCTGAGCAAGTAATGTAATGCTAAACTTCACCAAATTTGTTTAAAAAAAAATACAACTTGAATGTGTCTTGGATGGCCTGACGTGATGAGTACATTTTATTAACTTATTCTGATCAGACCTTCACATTGGAGACTTTTTCTTTCTGTGGAAAAAAAAAAATAAATCCATTAGATTTGCACTGAAGAGGGAGTGAAGGGTTTGTTTTGGGTCAGTAAGCAACTAATTTGCTGTCATTTTCACTGCATAATTGATGTTTGTGTTCTCTCTGTTTGTATGGGTGTATGGAAGACAGTGGAACAGAAAGTATAGTATTTATTAGGGCTGTGCCGATATTCAGATTTATGACTAATCACAGAACTGGCATTACTGACGAGATGCGCATGATAATTCACATCCGAATATCAGCACAGCCCTAGTATTTATAGTATTATTAGTAATTTTAGTATATTAGTATTTTATCTGTCTTCAGCGTTTTTGTTAACAGCGTTTACAAACTTCGTAATATTTCCATGCAAATTATTTTTTGGGAAGTTGTCGTAATGCACTTTGTGTTCCAATCCGGAGCAGAGATTGGCTAAAATAAAAAAATAAAACAAAACAAATAAAATAAAATGCAGAGAAATTCTTTAAATGTAAATAAAAAAACTTAGTTCACAAGCGCTTTGAACCATGGATGTCATACAAAACAGTTCAATATTATATTGAAAATAGTGGCATCTCTAATAAAATACAAAAATACAGTTTTTACATTTGAGCCCATGTCTCTGAAAAACTGGACTGATTGACTTGATTGAAACTTTATAGCTTTAATGTATTGAAGTGTACTGTATAAACTTGTTTTTTTGGCAAGTTTATTCAGACATGCATTCAATAATGAAGTCAACAGATTAAATACAAAATATAATTACATAGTATAAAGCAGATTTTGATCAAAATCCTTCTCTCTCACTCTAAAAAAACACTGGGTAAAAAAGGCTCGGTAAATATAGGACAGAACACATTTGGGGTTAATTTTACCCAGCAAATTGGGTTGTTTATTTAACCTATCGTAATGGGTTGATTCATTTTTATTATAATATAGCTTATTTTTTATTTTATACATGAAATAATGTTTACAGATTAACTTAAATCATCTAAACTTTTGAAAAATACTCCACACAACCACTGGTTTGCATGATAACTTTATTTTTCTTTATTTATCATTTACAACATTGTTTATTGTTTTAATGTATACATATTGCCTATTTAAAATTATTTAACAAACATTGAAAATACAAAGGAAACATTAAACAGAAGTAATTCACGTGTAATCGGCACGTCTCTGTTATTCCGTTTCCACCATAACTGCGCTGGCATTCGTGCTCGAGCTGGAGTCGTGTTCGGTGGGGAACTGCTCACGGATAAGACCGCCGTCCTGCGTTTCAATTATAGCCGAAATGTACTGTGACTGCTTTCATAACCTGCCCAAAAACAAACAGTAAATGGCTCTGAGGAAATATTTTTATTTATATTCTGTATCTTTATGAATAAAATCGTTTCTTTTATTCAGAGTATCAGGCATTTCCATCACACGATAAGACAGACGTTTAGGTGCGCTTGTTGCTCTGCATGAAATTGATTGATATGCAGCACAGTAATTAGTTTATATGTAAAATAAAATGTACACAAACCCGTTTTTACCGAAGAAATGTATCAATTCGATGGCACTTAGAAACTGCTCTCTCAACGCAAAATCCCCGCAATAACTCAACTGCTGGGTTACGTCTGACCCAGGATCTGAGTAATACAAAAACTACCCTAACATTGGGTTGTTATGTCTGAGTGGGTAACACAAAAAAAAAACTACTCAAACTATTAAAAAAAAAACAAAAAAATGACCCAGGATTGTTTGGACGATTAATGACTTTCCTGAAGTGAATGTTGCATTGCGTTGTTCACAAGCTGTATTATTGACATCTTTCTGCAGCTAAAACAATGATTGAGTGATTGCTTGGAACAATGGTGCATTTCATTAAGTTGTAATGTTTCTTTCAACATACCTTCTAGTGTTCATTCATGTGTATTTTGTGTTAGAACTAGAAGTAAAGAGGAAGACATGATCTGTTCATGTGCGATCCACACTGTTACTTGAATAGAGGCAGATAGCCACAGATATGTCACGCCACATTAAAGAGCTAATTTTCCTTATAATACAGTATACAATAATGCAATGCCTTTGTCACTGCTTAGAATACTATGCGTGCCTTATTCTGTGTAAAAGCTACATCTAACATAAGGATTTGTTTCAAACACTCGATTGACATTTTGAAGTGAGTTTGGAGTAGAAACATGTTATTAAATGTGGTATTTTTACATGCTTTCAGATGTAGTAGCATGTCTACACAGATGTAGTTCACTGAGAAGCTACGCAAAACAACTGTCATTATTGCTAACGATTTCTTTTGATTTCATAATCCTGTGATTAAGTCGTCTGTGATTAATGAACACATTTAAGCATAGCTTTTCCATGAACTATGGCTCTGTAGTTCATGCTGCTATATCTGAAAGCAGGTGCTGGAGATTTACTGCTGATTGCGCAACCGGCTTTACTGACAAAATGTGCATTAAAATCATAAATATGAACCACAATTAAATTCAAATTTGAGAAAAATTATTAAAATAGATTTTTAAAAAAACTATTGGAATCCACAAAGCTGACATGTTTACCTGTTGTAGCTTATATATTGTGTGTGAGAAATAGATGCTCACACAGTAAAAATGCTGCTATTTTGGTTTTCATTATTAATATATTATGTAACAGGTTTGCAGTGACCTTGAGGAAGTTAAAAAGAAAATTCACACTGTTTATTTTCTTAATGCATTTTACTACTATTGTTGTGAATGATTAATTCATGCACTTATTAATTTATTTATTTAATTTCCAATTTAAGAACGGGCCCAACAATTTTAATCTTGAATGTGCAAGGCATTTGGTGTGACCCATTTTAGTTATTAAAACATGTCTGTTACACTGCTGGATATTGAGGCTGGTATTTATCATTTTAATTCAATCTGTCATCGTAATTTTAAACACACTGGTTTGTAATGCAAATAGCTGTCCCAAAGTCTGCTTAAAAATATCATGTAGGCATGCCTCAATCTCATTGGCTGAGCCAATATCACTGTGTTTGAGTAATGTTTGATGACGTCGTAGTGTTTATACTCTTTACTGAAATCAACCTAATATTGCTAATATTAATAACTGAAGTTCAGCATATATGAGACAAGGCTCACTTCCTTCACTCTGAAAATAATAGTGTAGAGAAAGACGAGCTCATTGTATTTCTGTGTTCATTTCTGGATTATTAACTCTCAACTACGTGTTATTGTGAATAAGTTCATGGGTTTTTCCTGGATTGTTTGAATTAGAAATGAAAATGTAACATAGTATAATACTGTAGAGATATATTAGTGCATTGTTGTGCTGCCTTATCATTTTGATCCTGTAATTTTGTGAAGTAGGAGTGTGCGATATTGATAGACAAGATCCAGTCTTAATGAGTAAGTCTTCAATCTGTGAATCTTTGATTGAAATGATTTGAAATCATTCATTTAAAACGGCTGATTCATTTAGAAACAAAACATGTGGCTGTCTTTATGAATGGATTATTGAATCATTGACTCTGAGTCATTCAAAAACAGATTCATGAAACACTACAGAAATGTGACCCTGGACCACTAAACCAGTCAAAAGGGTCAATCATTGATGTATGGCTTGTTAGGATTGGAAAATATTTGGCTGAGATACAACTATTTAATAATCTGGAATCTGAGAGTTAAAAAAAAATCTAAATATTGAGTAAATTGCCTTTAAAATTGCCCAAATGAAGTTCTTAGCAATGCATATTACTAATCAAAAATTAAGTTTTGATATATTAACAGTTGGAAATTGGCAAAATATCTTCATGGAACATGATCTTGACTTAATATCCTATTGATTTTTGCCATAAAAGAAAAAAATATAATTTTGCCCCGTACAATGTATTTTTGGCTATTGCTACAAATATGCGCATGCTACTTAGGGCTGGTTTTGTGGTCTAGGGTCACAAATGTTCTGTTCCAGATTTGTTCGGAACTCATGTAAACTTATGCTACATGATTCTGGATAAATTTAAAAAAATAAATAAATAAATTGGAGATCACGATTCTCTCATGATTCTGAAGAAAAAAAAAGATTAGATTAGAAATCTAAACAAAATAACAATTTACTAGTGATTCTGACACAACATCCATTGCTTAAGTCTTTTTAAAAAAAAATATTTGATCAAATTATTTAATAAATACGTAATTTACTATTGGAATCTCCTGAATGAATGATTCATTGATAAATGCGTTTTTAAGCGTGCAGTTGTCGCCAGAGGATAAATATTACAATACATACACGTGTTAAAATACTTTCGTTTTGATCGCTGTTATTGACATTAAGTGTTTATCCCCAAACTATAAACTTTTATTCTAGTACTTCTGTTATTTAAATGTCTGTAACACAGAAATAATGGTCATTATGTGATTGAAAGATAGGAATAAGATTGCATTGGTGTTCGAACAGAGATCCCAATCTTTTTAGGATTAATCGTGCAGCTCTAACGTAAACACTGCAAGTACTATCATGTTCTCGCGAGACCAAATAGGGCTGTACGATTATGGCAAAAATCATAATTGACGATTATTCCCTTGAAATTGTAATTGCGATTATTAATTACGATTATCGCAATTTACATTGATTGTTTTAAATAGCCTTATACCATTGTTTGAAACAACTGCATGCCATAATTTTATATAAAAATAAAAACAATCTAAAGGTACTTGTAAAAATTATTTAAAAAAATTGTATTGCTTTTCTCATTGCCACAAATGTCAACAAAACATTGGTTTGGTTTCTTAATAAAAATGGCAAAAACACTTTCAAACAATATCTAGGGCATGTTGTAGTCCAGATTTAAATGTTAAAAAGTTTGAAAATAAATAGCCTTTTAAGTGCTTGGCACTGTGATGAACACCATAGCAAATACACAAATCTGAATGGCTATTTAAATCATTTAAACACTTTTCAGAAACAGAAAGTGGTTTTGTTTACCGTTTCCGGGTAAGTGCTGTATTATGTTTACGCCATCTGCTGTCAGAATGGAAGTGCGCTTTTCTCACACGCTCCGCCATGTGCTACTCATCCGTGCTTGTTTACATTAGAGTTCACACACATCTTTGACGCAGCATACAGCGGTGTTGTGCATTCAAATTTTTGAATAATTTGTTATAATTATTCTTGGTATTTTGATTTGCCCACGTTAACAATATTGTGCATATCTAAACGAGCCTCCTAAGCACGCAGAATAATGTATTTATTTTTGTAATCATGGCTTTAAACGATTACATAACCGTGGCATCAGTAATCGTGATCACAATTAGAAATTCGATTAATTGTGCAGCCCTAATGCTAAACTGTTTGTTTTTTGGCATTGTTGTACAAAGTTAGTATCACATTCGCGATCATGGTCACATGCTAATGTTAATGTAAACCTCTCTCTTGCTTGTGATATTAATTACCTATATCTCATCTTATTAAAAAAATCATCATGCTATGAATGCTTTGGACTCTCAAGACATGTTGTTTTTTGCTTTTATTTTTTAGTGAGTGACATACTCAGTGTAAGCTTGCGTATTATTAAAGCAACAATTACAGTATCATGGATGATAATTATTGCACACCCCTACTGTGTTTGGAAGCCATTAGCTTTGAGTGTTTTATACTTTTACACGTTCAAGTGCAACTGAGAGACAAGTGCATTTTGTAGTCTCTAAAATGCTTTGAAATTCAACATTTCAACTAGTGTCATCATGAATTGTTTCTTAATGTTTTGCATGGTTACACACAACCATGGTAGTTTTGAATGATACATTTTCAACACATCAGGCTGTTAAATATACCCTTTCAGCTAACATTTTCTCCTCTACTAACAAAGATTTTGTGGAAAATAACACTGAGATCTCAAATGAGGTTGTCCTTTTTGTG
This sequence comes from Cirrhinus molitorella, assembly GCA_033026305.1. Taxonomy (NCBI): domain Eukaryota; kingdom Metazoa; phylum Chordata; class Actinopteri; order Cypriniformes; family Cyprinidae; genus Cirrhinus; species Cirrhinus molitorella. The sequence goes on along the minus strand of CM065120.1, from coordinate 17,436,319 downwards.
AACTAAACATGAATTAGGTCAGCCCACCCCCCTTAAAATTCCAATGATGGTGGAAAAAAATAAGAAATACAAGTAAAAAATAGTGCAGCAAATTTCTCTCTCTCTTTCTCTCACATGTCCTCGGTGAACTAAACAACTGGGGCTTTTTGTAGCAGTCAATTTATACACATTTCCAGAGGTTCTTTTACTCTAGCTTTGCGTAGCATTAGCATATTAAATGTGGAAAAATGGTAAAAGTTGTAATTGTCAGGAAAAGTATCAGAGTTTTTGGAGGAAATTGGAGTGACTGCTGGGCTTCCTGCCTTTGCCAGTGTGCTGTTTTGGCTGAGTGTGAAACTCAACTGCTTTCCTTGAGCTCAGAGCACAGGCTGCCCTTCCCCCACTTCACCAAACAGGCACGCTCTCTCTCACACACACATACACACAGGCACCAGAGAGAGGTAGAAAGTAGAGAAAATCATTTCTCCTGGGTCCTAGACTTATAAGTGTTAAGTGCTTATGAAAGATGAGATCTGCAGGGAAGAGTGGATGCATGCAAAGACTCAGTGACATCTCAATTAAATATTGTGCTCTTCATGTCGATTGGCCCAATTATTTACCTGTAGCAAAGTATGACTATTGCTTTTATGAATGGGTAAATCCAATCAACAGATATAGTCCCTGCCTTACTTTTTAAAATCCTTTTTGACTAATTCCATTTCATATGCATCACAATAAGGAAGAAAAGATTCATCGTTTCCATTTCATTGTGATTTTTAGTAAAGATTTCAGTCCAAACTGCACCTGCAAGGGCCATTACAATGTTATTTTTTGCTAACCAGTCATTATTTCAAAATTCTCCCGAACGTTGGTCTTTATGTTTAGTAATAGACTTGAAATTAGTTTTCTTTCAAAGCATTTCACATTATCTAGACTTTAGTTGTAGTGGACCTGACCTGAAACAGATTTTTTTTTATCAAAGCTTTTTTAATCACTTCATTCCAGCTCTGCTACTCACAAGTAAGAGAAACGCACTCTGAGCAATCTTGGAGTGAGAAAGGAAACTCTGACTTTCAAAAACCATGCTTCTTGTTGCTGGATAAATCACAGCTCCACCTCCGTTTCCACTTCCACTCAGCACCACATACATAATCTGGAACACTGTGAACACAGACAAGCAGTGTGATAGTAAAACAATAAAACACTGTCTTATCCTATACTCTCTATCGGCATTCTCCATACACCCATCAGCCAATAATATTTGAAATAAAAATATGACATGAAAACCTGTCTATAAAAACATGAACGCATGATTAGAACACTGTTAGATTATGACTATGATGCAGCAATGATATAAAAAAAAAAAACATCTAAACAAGGAATAGATACCAGAGGTGAAGCTGAAAAGTGACTTACTGCCAATAATAAATTGAAGCCTGTTCTTGGACACATCCTAATATCCACCTTTTTCCTGAGCAATCAATGAAGCGCTATTAAGGACTCAGCTTCCGTTTTGATGCTCTCCTGTTCTGGTCTCCATAGAATTCCATGTTAAAAAAGGGGTATCAAAGATGACTGAATTAATTAAACGGAAACATTTTCAATATAACTAAATATAAATATGTGCGCCGGCTTAAGCTGTGCTGTTGTTGGCTGCCACCGCAACAGCAATGAGCTGGAGGAATTTATGTAAAGTCAGACTCTGTATGCTTTATATAAATGATTACAAAAGCAAACAAGCATGGCGTGCAGAGCTTCAGTTAAAATACTGTGTGAAATAATTATAGCCCGACCGATATGGGGTTTTTGGGGGCCGATACCGATATCAGGGAGTAAAAAATTACCGATATCGATATATTGGCCGATTTTCTTTGTGTATATTATAGTACAGTACCAGTTAAAAGGAAACGTTCCCAATTGTGTGTCCAAACTTAACTAGTACTGTATATAGAACGAGTGCTTGGAAACACTGTTGTGTATTCATTTATTGACAAATAAATGCGCTGCTTCTCTCCCGCTCGCTGCACAGAATAGACGCAGAGAGAGGCGACACTGTGCCGGCAAAGTCGGACCTCGCGCCCGCGGTACAGTACTGGCGAAATATTAATGCTGAACGACAGCTAGGTTTATCAAAAACGTCGCTGGGACTGTCAGTATGTACGTTTGATGGAAAAACGCAGTTAAAAGGGTCTGAAAGTTGCTAAATACAGTGCTAAATTCGTGTCGTTGCGTGTGTGTGTGAGATGCGTGAGTTAATGACAGAAGGCTGTTTTATGGATATTTGTGGTGGTCAATGTGGATATTATCAATGTATGGGAAACCTATGGGGTCATTGTTTATAAACTATACAGAAACAAACTAGTTAGCAACATACCGGTAAGACTTCGCTGGACTGAGTTGTGAAACACCGCTTGAATGCCGTTGCCAGAACAACAGACCTCTGTACTGAGTGAGGTTGGCTGGTTGCCAGAAGTAAACAATGGCGCGCACTCTGCTTGGCAAACTAAGTAATTACACCATTTCAAGCATTGCATCTGCATTATATGTTCTGTCAAAAAAAAAAGTTTATATCGGAAGCAGATCGGCGACAGATTCGCAGATACTGATATATCGGCGGCAGATTCGCAGATACTGATATATCGGCCGATTAAAATCGGCAAAACGATATATCGGTCGGGCTCTAGAAATAATAAATTATGTGTGCTCTTAACGTTTTGTTTTGTAACTTTGCAACGTTCGGGAGTTGTATGTGCACTCATCTGTTTTCAAACTACCTCGCGTCGCGTCTCCTTCCCGCTCATTAAACTATGACAGGTGAGTTACTGCAAAAAGACAGTCATTGCAACACTTTAAAGTGATGAAACTATGGCGCCATCTGCTTCTCAAACTCATTTTAATATGTTTAACATTATATTATGGGCTTGGAAAATACGTTAATTTGACTAGAACGGGAGACCGGAAATGTAAAGCATTCCAGACTTCCGCGTTCAGGAAAAAGGTGGATATTAATCAGATAACTTGGATACATAACATAGATGTTACATTACAACTTGTATCGGCACAAAAGGATGCAAATCCAAGTGAACTTTCAGTTACGTGTTATAGCACGCATGTGTGCGAGAGCTATCTCATTATAATGCTATGTTTATGGCAGTTTTGTGCTATAATTTAACTTGCATTATGAAGTAATTGATTTGTTCACTGTTGAACAAATATAAAGAATAAAAGCACTGCTGTATTATAACATCATTATTTAAAAAAAAAAAAAAACTTCTAAAAGCAATACAACCACCTCAAATAACTGTTTACATCGGGCATTGCATTTGAGCGTGAAACTAAACACTTGTAATATGCAGCGCATTCAGCATGTTAATGTTAATATCCCAACGCATTCTAAATTAGATTAATCAGATATGTAGCTAACCCAGACATCACTACGTGACTTCGAAGTCATGCTTCTCTCTCTTCTCATGTCTTTGGACCCATGCTGTGGCAATCAGAGCTCAGGGTGCCACCCAAAGTGCTGCTTTAACCAATCAGAAAAAAAAAAAATTCCCATGGTCATAGTTTCATGATCAATCATCGCTGTCATGGCCTAGTACTTGAAAACTGTTGCACATCCTTAGTAAATATATTTCTTTATGTAATTTCATTTCACTTGTTGCCATGTTACAGTTTTGTATGTGCAGAAACAGCTCTGGCGTTAAAACCAAGAGAGACAATAATTATGTAAAAACAAAAAGTCCCCAGTGTCTTGTATTTACACATATGACCTAATACATAGTGCATTCATTTCCGAAGTCAATGTTTAATAAGCCTTATTTGTGGTCCGCTAAATTCAAGATCTATGTATGTGTGGACTATACACCTATTGAGGTTTGGTTTTGATGCAGACTGATTCAAGCTGATTGTCTTTATTCCGCTGTCTGTATTTGCTGTGTAAGACTATATTTAAATTAGTGCGTTTTCATTTTAAAACATAGACAGACAGCACTGAAAGCCACTAATGCTCATCATATCATGTAAATCAGTGGAAAATTAATAGAAATAATGACTGTTTAAAGAAATGTGAAGTAAACATGTAAATATAGCAGTGTTTCTCTACATGTGTGCACATTTGGACTAAAAGCCCTAATTTGTTAACACTGTTGACCCAATCAGGGTGCAAACGTGGACAGCCTTCATTTTTCAAAGTTTCCGTTTTGGTTGGTCTACACTGAAAAGCTAACCAGAGTTTTCAGACTAAAATAGGGTGTGCTGAAGTCTATTTTCAAGGGCCCAAAAACACTCATGTGCTGATGAGATGGAGGAGAGAGTGTTGTCATACTGCTGCCTGCCACAGGCAGGGTTTTGAGAAGTGTCAGTTTCAGTTTCTTGTTCTATCAGTCATAGTCCTGTCTAAGAGCAGTATGATCACTATAATAATATATTCTTACCTTTAAAGGAACACTTTTTTTTTTTGAAAATAGGCTCTTTTTCCAACTCCTCTAGAGTTAAACAAATGAGTCTTACCGTTTTTTTTAATCCATTCAGCCGATCTACGGGTCTGCCGTTAGCACTTTTAGCATAGCTTAGCATAAATCACCGAATCAGATTAGACTATTAGCGTTTCATTCAAAAATGACCAAAGATTTTCAATATTTTTCCTTTTTAAAACTTGACTCTGCTGTAGTTACATTGTGTACAAAGGCTGACAGAAAATTAAAAGTTGCGATTTTCCTGCCGTAATAATCAAGGAACTTTGCTGCTGTACCATGGTTGCAGCAGGCACAATGATATTACGCAGCGCCTGAATATAGCTCCCAGCTATTTTACTATTATCTTAGAGACTTAGTGCTGGTCACGTTGGAAGTTATCTAGCTGTGGACTATTTTCAGAAATAGTCAAAATAAAGTAGTAGATGCATTCACTTCATTGATGTAGATTTAGTGAATGTTAATATAACTGTAGCTATTAAAAAATTAGTTTACCCAAAAATGAAAATTCTGTCATTAATTACTCACCCTCTGTCATTCCAAACCCATGAGACCTTCATAAATCTTCTGAACCTGCACTGCGACTTGTTTACAGTCAGAGGAATGCACACAAATGCATCATGATGGCCTCGTGAATGGCGGCAGAGAATTGAATGGTGGAATTTTTGAATAGTTATTTGTTTTCTTTGCACTAGCTTTCTGCTTTCTTACTAACTTTCTGGTCCTTGAACGTGGTAGTGCCAGTGCTGTCTATGCAGGATCAGAAAGCTCTCAGATTTTATCAAAAATATCTTAATTTGTGTTCCAAAGATAAACAAAGGTTTTATGGGTTTGGTACAAAATGAGGGTGAGTAATTAATGACAGAACTTTACATTTTTGGGTGAACTATCCCTTTTAACCTGAAAAATTGTGAAGTTTTTTTTGTTAAATTTATGAGAAATGCACAGGTTATTTTTTTGTTTAAAGTTTGCTTAAAAACATTTTACAGTTATGCAATGTAGCCGGTAGATTGTGTCTAAAGTTTAGAGAAATTGGTCTTTTACAAAATGATTAATTAAATGGTTTAAGATCATTTATTTAGTGTTTAAGAGAAACTGTAAACGGCATTAAATGATGCCTCTTTGTCTTACAGCTGGTGGTCAAGACATATATGGACATGGATCAAGACTCAGAGGAGGAAAAGCAGCAGTATTTGGCTTTGGCTCTCCACTTGGCCTCTGAGTTTTTCCTGCGAAACCCCAACAAGGATGTACGGTTACTTGTGGCCTGCTGTCTCGCTGACATCTTCAGGATTTATGCTCCAGAGGCCCCATACACCTCACATGACAAGCTCAAGGTGTGACATGTACTCCTCAAAAGAAGTCGATATCTCACAAATGACTTTATTGATAAACTGATCTATTACTTACGGCTCACACTAAAAATGTATAATTAAAAACTGATCACACACTTGCATCTCATGTGAAGCTGTCATTTTTCTCCATCCTGCACACAAACCTATCAACTATATGAAATGACACAGAATTGAGATTAGCTCAACAGCAAGTCATTAACTTTCTTTTTATCCATCATCTAGGAAATTTTTCTCTTCATTACACGGCAGTTGAAGGGATTAGAGGATACCAAGAGCCCTCAGTTCAACAGATATTTTTACTTACTAGAGGTGAGATGGTTCATTCAGTCACAGTTTATTATTTTCATTTAATCATAGCTTTTCTTAGCTGTGTTTGAACAAATATCTGGTTATGTATGCATGTTTACAGCCACAGATATTTACCAGTTTGTTTTTCATTTATGTTTTATCATGTAATCTGATTGTCATAGCTAAAATGTTGAACTTTCGTTTGCACAGAACCTGGCATGGGTGAAGTCCTACAACATCTGTTTTGAATTGGAGGACTGTAATGAGATCTTCATCCAGCTCTTCAAAACCCTCTTTTCTGTCATCAAGTGAGTTTAATTTTAAGTGAGTTTAATCGTCTCTTCAGTTACGCAACTGTACTCTTTTTGATCAGGGCTTTTCCCTCTTCCAGTAACAGCCATAATCAGAAGGTGCAGATGCACATGTTGGACCTGATGAGTTCCATCATCATGGAGGGTGATGGAGTGACGCAGGAGCTGCTGGACACAATCCTCATAAACCTCATCCCTGCTCACAAAGTAGGCAAACGTCTTATTACATCCCAGTCTTATTTCCCTGTCCAGTCTTAGATGGCTAACCAATGTTTGGTTGTACCACTTTCTGTGCTTTAGAACTTGAATAAGCAGGCATATGACCTGGCCAAGACTCTTCTGAAGAGAACGGTTCAGACCATCGAAACCTGCATTGCCTCAGTGAGTCACAAAATAATCATCCTTACTGAATTTAGTACATTTCAATGATGCCATGAGTTCAGTTCTTGTATATATTATGACAAATGTTGTCTCTTCTCTTTTTCTATAGTTCTTTAATCAGGTGTTGGTGATGGGAAAGTCCTCCGTGAGTGATCTGTCTGAGCATGTGTTTGACCTCATTCAGGAGCTCTTTGCAATCGACCCTCTGCTCCTTGTCTCTGTGATGCCACAACTTGAGTTCAAATTAAAGGTGACTAAGTGCACATACAGTTTCTGGCACACTAACTTGCACACTCTTTTGTTGCCATGCAAATATGATTTTGTTGTTGTTTGTTTAGAGTAATGATGGAGAGGAGAGGTTGGCTGTGGTGAAACTGTTGGCTAAACTCTTTGGAGCAAAAGACTCTGAACTGGCCACTCAGAATCGCCCTCTCTGGCAGTGCTTTCTGGGAAGGTGAGAGCTTCCTACTATAAAAAAAATTGACCATTGGTTTTTTTAGGGGTTTATTGAATTCTGATTTTTTTTTTTATTTGCCTCCTGAAGGTTCAATGATATCCATGTTCCTGTGAGACTGGAATGTGTGAAGTTTGCTAGTCACTGCCTGATGAACCATCCAGACCTTGCCAGGGATCTTACAGGTGTGTTCAGGATTAATGTAAAGTCTGCTGATTTTTTTATATTTTTAGCATTGCTTGAATTGTAAACATATTGTGTAACTGTCTCTGTCACATCAGATTTTCTGAAGGTGAGATCACATGACCCAGAGGAGGCAATCAGGCATGATGTCATTGTGACCATCATCAATGCAGGGAAGAAAGATCTGAACCTTGTGAATGATCAACTGTTGGGCTTCGTCAGAGAGAGGATGTTGGACAAGAGGGTGAGAAAAATGCAAAGGTTGCACTAAAGTCATCTGAGCTGAATTTTAGCTATTTACATATCTGCACTTGTTTCTGGAGCGTTCGCAATCAACACAGCTCTGGTGTTTCCAGCGCTGACTAAGTGCCTCTAATTGGCCAATGCCAATTTCCTAGTCCTAAGTCCTAAATCCTAAGTTCAAAAGAAACACGTTTGATTGGTTATAAGGCTAAACATTTTCATTTTGGTGACATTTTTGCTATTATAAGCCCTTGTTAATTTCTGACATGCGTCCTATATAATGAGCTGCACATGTGTAGATGAGCACAGTTCCACAATTCACTCTAAAACCTATTGTGCATGTTTGCCGTATTTTCCAAAAGTAAGTTGCACCGGGTCAAAATTGCATTAAGATAAGTGACATCTGTGAACAAATTATAGGACCCATGTTTTTACATTCTGAAATGATGTAAAATATCCGTAAATGAAATGTGTATAAATGCTATAAACATTCATTATAAACAAAATTTTGGCTATCATAAAGGCCAAGCCTGTAAACCCAGTGTTTCCAAGTTTTTAGGTTTACGGATTCCAAAATTTTTTTTTTACATTTTTTTTTTTTCTGGACTTTATTAATCAAAATCATGTCTAATTAATTAAAATCATGAAACTTAAACAATTTAACATCAATTTATTAAAAGTTTAACAAAAATGACATGTTTAGGGTCCTATGAAATGTTTTATTTTTTCCAACCTTATGTTTTTATTGTTAATTCTGTGTTTAGCATGTTATTTGAAAGCACAATAGCCAACATTTTTTTTCCTCTCACAAATTCTGTGTTGTGTATTTACATGTTTCAGTTTATCAAATTAAGGCATAAAACATAATTTAATTCATCTGTTAATAAACAAAAATGAATCATTTCATTTTTTTGACAAATAAATGGAATTTAATATTACAATAAAACACTGAAGAATTAATGTATGATTATTCCTTAAAAATACGCTTTCAGTAATTTTAGTAGTAGTATGTACATTCTGCTGAACAACAGTAATGTATTTCTGCCGCAATGTCAAGTTAAACCAAACTTGACGTTGGAAGGCGGGCCACCCCCCTTTATATAATGTCTGAAAAAAAATATTTGTTTAATGTGAACTACAATGGCATTGGGCTAATGTAGCTCTTTAATTCAGCTAAAATGCAATTGTTTCTATATTCGCAATGTAGCCTTGCATTTGGTTGCTAAACTATTATTTATATAGGCTTTGTACTTCATGTGCATCCCAATATCCACTAACTTTTGTACGGAACAGCATTTTATTTGCACTTTGCCCATGTGTTGCATGTTTGACATTAAATGCATTATACAAGTCACTTTAAAAGTGAAAAGAAAAGTGAAAGTGAAGTGTACATGTAGCCAAGTATGGTGACCCATATGTGCTCCACATTTAGCCTATCCAAGTGCACACACAGTAGGGAACACACACCCGAAGCAGTTAGGGGCTCAGTGCCTTGCTCAAGGGTCTCACCTCAGTCGTGGTATTGAGGGTGGACCCTACATGTTACAAGTCTGACTCACTAACAATTAGGCCTTGACTGCCCCCACACTTTGGAATATGTCATAACTTGCTTGAAAAAAAAGTGACCTGTATTCTGAAAAGTATGATTAATTGCATTTTGATTTGATAATCACACTCAACTCATTAAAATATCAGTTTAATTTTGATATATTGTGGAGCCCTGATTAAAATCCACCTAGAATATAAATAACAATATCTCACATATCTCTAAATTCGAAGGCCTCTGGTGTTTTAGATTAAATTTAATGACTGTTTTGTTTCAGTGGCGTGTCCGTAAAGAAGCAATGATGGGTTTGGCTCAGCTTTTTAAGAAGTACTGTCTGCACCATGAGGCCGGGAAGGAGTCCGCTTTGAAAATCAGCTGGATCAAAGACAAACTCTTACACATCTACTACCAGAACAGCATAGATGACAAGTAGGAACCACACACACGTGTACAAACAAATGATTTCTTGTGCTTCATTGACTAATTTATTGACATTAAACCAGTGAAGCATGTCTAATATGGAAACCTCAGGTTTATAAAGTGTGGTTGTGTATTTAGGTTGCTGGTGGAGAAGATCTTTGCACAGTACATGGTTCCTCACAGTCTGGAGACTGAGGAGAAGATGAAGTGTCTGTACTACCTTTATGCCTGCCTGGACACTAACGCAGTCAAGTGAGTCTTAATCGACTGTTTTAAAAGCTTGTCAGATTGCCAAGAAAGAGTCTCTGGTTCTCATCTGACAGTTTTGAACAGTATCACTGTACTTATGTTAACAGCACTCATCTCACTGATGTGTTCAATTATGTCAAGCGGAGTTTCTCGATGTTTTTCAGAGCACTGAATGAAATGTGGAAGTGTCAGAATATGCTGAGAGGGCTGGTTCGAGAACTGCTGGACTTACACAAATTGCCTACAGTAAGTTACACAAACACTAATAAACGTGCACACAAACAACATAACACACTCACCTTCATGCTGCTCTTATTTGTTAAAGTCAGTTGACTCCAAATTTGCATTTGCTCAGTTATCTTGTTTCAAACCTGTATGCAGTCGTTATTTTTCAGGAGCACAAAATGTCTGCATAATGATGACAGCTCATGGTGACTAGGTCAATAATGTATGAATAAAAATTGTGAACTGTGCTGTATGTATACTGTAGACCTTTTTAAGGAGCAGGCAGTTGTTTGACAAAAATATAATTTTATATGTAATTATATTTGTGGATGAATGATTACAGCATTTCATGTGGATTTGTGATTAAAAGCATTTAAAAACTTAGAAACTCATTGTCACAGACACCTGAATTTCTTACTGTAGTTTTCAGCAGAAGTCAATTTAATTTCTTAATTTCTTTACTTGCAAGAGAAACCCTCAAGTATTTTAATTTGTTACATATAGTTTTGCAGCTATTACAATACTATTATATTTTTGTCTTTAAAATATTATCTTAGATATTTAGAACCTATTAGAAACTTACTGATCAAATTTAATGCCCTTAATGTTGTTGTGCCAGTTTTTCCAAGTGGTGTTAAACATGGTTTTAAATGCCTGTATTTTTCAAGGTATCAAACTTAGAAATTCCGGTACAGTGACAGCTGAGTGTTAAAAAAATGTTTCATTAAAAATATGCCGTTGTTGGTACAACATTGGCTAATAATAGCAACTTGTACTGTTCAACTAGAAACATGTTCAGCTGGAAATTAGCAAGGCAAAAATTATTTGTGTTGATCAAAGAAGCAATTTGTTTTTATTTTCTAAATGTGTACAGTGCACATTCTCTGCCAGTCAAAAGTTTTTGAACAGTAAGATTTTTAATGTTTTTTTAAAGAAGTCTCTTCTGCTCACCAAGCCTGCATTTATTTGATCCAAAGTACAGCAAAAACAGTAAAATGTTGAAATATTTATACTATTTAAAATAAGTTTTATAGCATCATTACTCCAGTCGCATAATTAGTTTTATTATTTATAAACAGTTATTATTATATTAAAAACTAGTATAATTAAAAACAAGTATAATTTTTTCAGGTTTCTTTGATGAATAGAAAGTTCAGAAGAATAGCGTTTATCTGAAATAGAAATACGAAAGACTGAAGTAATGATGCTGAAATTTTAGCTTTGATCCCAGGAATAAATTACACTTCTATATATTCGAATAGAAAGCAGTTATTTTAAATGTATTTTGGATCAAATAAATGAAGACTTGGTGAGCAGAAGAGAAATCTTTAAAAAAACATTAGAAAACTTTTGACTGGTACTGTAGGAATTTTGTTCTTGTGGATGAGTGATGAGTTGTTTTTCTCCTCCTGCAGTCTGAAGCAAACACCACAGCCATGTTTGGAAAACTTATGACCATCGCTAGTAAGTACACACTATGTAAATGTAAATGGATAGTTATCAAAACCAGCAAGTTTTACAATGTGTAATTCATCTCTCTCTCATTCTCAGAGAATCTCCCAGACCCAGGTAAAGCTCAGGACTTTATGAAGAAGTTTAATCAGGTTCTGGGTGAAGATGAGAAACTGCGTCTTCAGCTTGAGCAACTCATCAGCCCCACTTGCTCATGTAAACAGGCTGAACAGTGTGTGGTGAGTTTAACAGCACTATCTCCACCAATCACATTCAACACTGTATATTCCAAGCTCACTGGTTAAGGGAATAGTTCACCCCTCAGGCCATCCTAGGTGTTTGACTTTCTGCTTCCAGATAAACACAGTCTGAGTTGTTTTAAAATGTTTTCTGGCTCTTCCAAGCTTTATAATGGTGGTGGATAGTGGCTGTTATTTTGAAGATCCAAAAAGTGCATATATCTGTCGTAAAACTAACCCATACGCCGCTGGGGGGTTAACACGTGTCATTTGAAGAGGATCCATATTTTTTTTTAACAAAAGTCTTTTATATTTTTAAAATTATAAACTCAAATCACTGACTTCTAGCAACGGCCGTATTAGGGCTGTGACGGTGGCAGATTTATTTATGACCGCGGTGGTTATGCACTACGACTACCGTCCAACTACCGCCGATGCCGCGGTGTGTGTGTGTGTGTGTGTGTATATATACACACATTTTAAAACACAAAAAAATTAGGTTCAAAAATGAATAACAAATGTACGTTTATTTCAGCACTTTCAGCTTTTTTTTTCTCTTTAGCAAGCAGCCTATGAAACACTAAAATAAATATCAAAGAAATGATAAGAAAGTAGCCAAAATAAGAATGATTAATATTAAACAAACATTTGTTGCATAAATTTGTAACAGCCTTGTCTGACCCTTGTCCGACGGCTCATCAAAATTACCGGCCTGATTCCGACTGGAACCCATGTCTTTTCTCCCTTTCTTTCCCATTACACTGTTGCATCCATTAAAATAGCTAATTTTTGTTTTTTATAGGAACGTGTTTATATTTATTTTCCTTTCTTTAAAAAGTTCATTTTAAAATATGTTTGGAACATTTTTTGTTTGTTAAATTAAAAAGTTATTTAATGACCAAGCGGCAAGCAGTGAGTAGATCACAGCGTACGTTTGATCAATTTTGCCTTATCAAATCATCACGACTTGCCTAAAATAAAATCTTCAAGCATATCACAATATTATAATAAACATTTCACTTGGATGAATGTGCGTTATTATGCGCATAAAATCATTTGTTGGAAGGTAAAAGCTAATTGCGCTTTGCAGGACATGGAGGCGCCAGCGTAATCACAAAGAAATTAGAATACGTCTTAATCTTTGCTCATAAAGGTAAGCGCAATATATCATTCGGAGCTGTAAAGGGTCTAATTTTATTTGAGTGCATTTACAATATCAACAAAATTAAATGCTTTTGTAAAAATAAAGAAAACAGTCAGGATCATCAACTTCATCTTTGCAACACTGGCTTAGAAAACACTAGTTTATTAATATTTAGTTCAAGTATCTCTTTATTTCCCCCCGACACATTCATGTTAAATTACTTTTCTCAGAGTTTCCCTTTTTCCTTAACCAATTGCGTGTGTTTGAAAGTGGATCTCTTCCAGCAGCTGTGAAGGCACTTGCGCTTGCTGCTATGTCTGCTGCTGCCGCCAGCGGGGACACTAAACACTGCAACGACAGAGTGAATGTTGCAGAAACACTATTTTATGCTTGTTATAGAGTTTGTGTGACGTCACATGCATTACTGCCGGTGGCAACTGACCGCAGTGGTAATCGACGACCGTGGTGGCACAGTTGTCATTGTGGCTGTCACAACCCTAAGCCGTATGCACGTTTGCGAGAGTCAAGTTCCTGGTTGGTGTAACGTTACTCCGGTTCAGACAAATAAGGCTGTGCAAAAAACTCAAGCTCTTTTTCTCTTCTAGTGAAATCCGCTGACATTTCTTAAATCATTTATTTACTTATTTTTTTTACTTCTCATTTTCGACTTTTAATTTGTTACCAGTGTTTAGTATTGCTCTATCCTCGTTCGTTTATATTCCTTATACTATGAATGCAGCGTACGCTGTTGATGGAAGTCAGTGATTGGAGTTTATAATTTTAAAAATACAAATATTTTTGTTAGAAAAACCCATGGATCTGGTTTAAAAGACATGTTAACCCCTCGGTTAGTTTTACGACAGATATATGCACTTTTAAATTAGCCACTATCCACCATCATTATAAATCTTGGAAGAGCCAGGATACGTTTTAAAACAACTCTGACTGTGTTTTTCTGAAAGAAGAAAGTCATATACACCTAGGATGGCTTGAGAGTGAGTAAAACATTTTCATTTTTGGGTTAACTATTTCTTTAGCTGTTTATATATAATGTATATAACATAGGACTAAGACCTGTTACAATCAATACAATCAATTTATTTATTTTTTTTCTTTTCAGAGGGAAATCACACGGAAGCTGACATTCCCCAAGCAGCCCACAAACCCATTCCTGGAGATGGTGAAATTCCTGCTGGAGAGAATCGCACCAGTGCACATTGACTCTGAGGCCATCAGGTAGGCAATGAGGTCAAATGACAAATGTAAAGTGCTTTTTTTTGTTAAAGTTAATTTGACGTCAATGAACATCCATCCAGCAAAAAATAAAATTAAAGTATTTTATATAAAAATATAATGTAAACTGATCATTTCTTTTTGAAAAGTTGTTTTAATTTTTTTATTATTTTTTGAGAAGGGTGAGTTCATTATTTTCCACAAATGCTGTCAATCAAGCATTTTTACAATAACAACAATTGTAAATGTACTGTACACAGACTACAATGCCTAAATAAATTCCAATTTAAGCACCTGCAATATAACTGCAGACAATCAGCCATAAAAATCAAGTCAAAAAAGCTAATCGGAAATGATGTACAGGATGAAGCACAGTCACAAAGAATGCTTGCACTTTGTTTGAACAGCAATATCGGATATGGATTCCTATCAGTGCACCTGCAGATGTAAAGTGAGAACATGAATGAGACGGGAAGAGAAACTGACTGAGTGGGAGAGAGATAAGCCCAATATGGGCCATGTGTTTTTTTCCTCTCAACGGTTGTGTAACAGTCTGAATAGCTTTTTAAGGGTGAGACATCTAGTGAGGGTGAAGTGTAACTGCAGGTTTTGTGACCTTTTTTTTGCATCACCAATAGTGTGTGTGTATGTGTGTGTGTGCAGCGCCCTGGTTAAGCTGTTAAATAAGTCGATTGAGGGCACTGCTGATGATGAAGATGAGGGAGTAACCCCTGATACTGCGATTCGTGCTGGACTTGAGCTACTCAAGGTAATGTTTGTAACTGCAAATGCTCTATAGTTCAGCTATCATGGAAAACAGGATTTCTAGCTCTTCTGCAATAAGGCTTTGAAGTACAATGTATATATGATCACATTAATAAAAAAAAATAATATGTGGGGATTTTGAATATATTTTAATGTAATTTGCTGTTCTATTTGTCTCTACCTCAGGTTTTGTCATTTACTCACCCTACTGCGTTCCACTCGGCTGAGACGTACGAGTCTTTGCTGCAGTGTCTGAAGATGGAGGATGATAAAGTGGCAGAAGCAGCAATACAGATCTTCAGAAACACAGGACAAAAGATTGAGACAGAACTGCCACAAATTCGCTCGTATGAACAACTCCCATATGCATACCCAAACTGTTTAGAGCAGTATCACAACTTTCAGCTTATTATAAACTCACTCAGTCTCAATAGCTTGTATATCAAATTAAAAAGTTTGGTTTAGTAAAATGTTCTGTTACTCTTTGTGCAGGACTCTGATTCCCATACTACATCAGAAGGCAAAACGAGGCACCCCCCACCAGGCCAAACAGGCGGTCCACTGCATTCATGCCATCTTTTACAACAAAGAGGTCCAGTTAGCTCAAATATTTGAGGTAAATCTAAGTACATAAAATCATGACTGTCAAATCACGTGAGTGTTAAAATAATGACATCTTTGCTGCATGAGAATTTTTCAAATATGCTTTTTTTTTTTCTCTGTCTCTTGTTCTAGCCATTGTCTCGCAGTCTGAATGCAGATGTGCCTGAACAGCTCATCACTCCGCTTGTCTCTCTTGGACACATTTCTATGTTGGCCCCAGATCAATTCGCGTCACCAATGAAATCAATCGTAGCCAATTTTATTGTGAAGGACCTTCTGATGAATGACAGGGTGAGCGTATTAATGTGGTGTTCTGCTTTGAGCTTGCATGAATGCTTTTATTGCTTTGCATGTTAAATGAACCCTCTCTACTTCTCAGTCTGTGGGAAACAAGAATGGGCGGCTCTGGACAGCTGATGATGAGGTTTCCCCTGAAGTGCTGGCTAAGGTAAATTTTCTTTAAGTAACCAGGTTGACAACAACATCTCTTGGTGGATTAGTGTGTGTATTAATGTGCATGTGTGTTGCCAGGTGCAAGCCATTAAGCTGTTGGTCCGCTGGTTGCTGGGAATGAAGAATAATCAGTCTAAATCAGCTAACTCTACTCTCAGACTCCTCTCAGCCATGCTGGTCAGTGAGGGAGACCTCACCGAGCAGAAAAAGATCAGGTACTAACTGGGTGTCAAGATCCCAAGAGTGATTTTGTGTACATTTATGAAAGCTGTACTAATATGGATAATAGACCCTTAACACTTGTGTGTTTGTGGACACAGCAAGTCTGACATGTCTCGACTGAGGCTTGCAGCGGGAAGCGCCATCATGAAACTGGCACAAGAGCCCTGTTACCATGACATCATCACTCCAGAACAGTTCCAGCTCTGTGGACTCGTCATTAATGTGAGTTCAGCACAAGACTACTTAGACACACATGGAACACGTCATTGGAAACAATATGTTCAGTTTTAGGGAAGTAACGTTCTTAAAATCCCACTATATGACAATATTGCGATATGCAGTCCCCAGTACAATATGCAAAATCTAATGCACTTTGAGTTTTCAAAAGGTCCAACCCATGTTCTTAACTAAGGAAACGTAAGTCAGAAAAAAGTCAGTGGATTGACTTGTACCTGAACTTGACCCTCTTTTTATTTGTGATATACTGTCTCAGTCTAAATTACATTCACACTGGTGTTTTAGGAAGCCAAACTAATTAGAATATAATAATAATAATAATAATAATAATAATAATAATAATAATAATATAACAACGTCATTAATAGCCATGTATTGTAAAACAATTGCACTGCAAAATAAATTCAATTGAATATACACTACAGTAAGAAAATTACAATACTTTCCTAATTTCTATACCTGAAAGAGAGATTTTAAATTTAGACTGCATGTTACCCATTTGAAATTGCTAGTTGTCAGCAATTCATGCTGCACTTTTAAGCTTTTATTTTGATGGAAACAGCAGTAGAGCTTTTATTTTGAAGGTACATGCAATAAACAAGTTGACTGCATTTATTCACTGTGAACGGAGACATTCTGAGGTGCGGAAACACCGGATCACAAGCTGATTGCGTTGTCAATATTTGCGCTTCGCTTTGAAAAACGTACCGAAAACAGACTTGATAAAGGGATTAAGCCATTTTGCGCTTTTGGTTTTAATTCGTTTGACAGATACTGTGCCAAAGCATATTGGCCCAAAACACAACTTTAAATACCTTTTACGGTAGCGTGTGTGTATATGTATGTATGTATGTATGTGTGTGTGTGTGTATATATATATAATATACATACACACATCCCTATAAACGATTATTTTCTGGTAATGGCTAGCTTTCAAATTCTATACTGTTTTGTTGAAATAAAAATACAACTTGTAAACTAAAATTAATAATTTTAAATGAAACACTTGAATATAGAAATAAGATAATAATGTACAGTATGAAAATTCATGTTAGATTTCCTGTGGATTATGTTTAAGTGTTTTTATAGATTAACTTTACTGTCATCTTCAATGCTTAGTTGATCTACATGTAAAAACTAAAGTGAAAAAATTAATGTAAAACTTGGTTGAATAAGCATTACATTTAAATATCGACAGATGTTGATACATTAAAAAATATTAGCTTAAATATTATGGATTTTCCTTGTAGATAATGGTGCTACTTATGCCACGATCAGTGCACTATAAATACAAAATGCATACCTTAAATACAATGACACTTGCAGTTGGCAAATGTATAAATAAATGTATAAATCCAAATGTAGTATGTTCTACAAATTTTTTAAATAAAAATCTTAGAAGTACAGGAGCAGAAAAAATAGCCTACTCACACAAAAATGAAAAATTTGTCATTAATTAATCACCCTCACATTGTTACAAACCTGTAAGTCCTTTATTCATCTTCGGAACACAAATTAAGATATTTTTGATAAATTTCTAGACCTTTCTTTCCCTGTAAGTATTCACAAAGCTTCATAATATTATGGTTGAACCACTAATGTCACAAGGACTATTTTAACAATGTCCATACTACCTTTCTTGGTCTTGAATGTGGTAATTGCTATTTTATCCAAAACATCCTGTTTTCTGAAGATGAATGAAGGTCTTATGGGTTTGGAACGACATGAGGGTGAGTAATTAATGACACAATTAATTTTTGGGTGAACTACCCCTTTAAGACTATTTCGTAACAAGAAACATTAAATAACATCAAAGTTACAAAAGCGTATATTAGCCACAACTTCATCTTTTCAGCTTTTTCCTTCCCTTTTTTTATAGGATGAGTGCTATCAGGTGCGGCAGATCTTTGCTCAGAAGTTGCATGTTGCTCTGGTGAAACTGTTATTGCCTTTGGAGTACATGGCTGTGTTTGCGCTGTGCGCTAAAGACCCAGTAAAAGAGCGCCGTGCTCATGCCCGACAGTGCCTGCTCAAGAACATCAGTGTCCGCAGAGAGTACATCAAACAGAACCCCATGGCCCATGGTAGATACGGTTTCTGCTTTTTGGTATCACACATGCCATACTGAGCCAATATCTCAAATGGCCGAGATCTAAAAATCCTTTGTTTGATTTTCAGAAAAGCTGCTGTCTCTCTTGCCAGAATATGTGGTGCCATACATGATCCATCTTCTTGCTCACGATCCAGACCTTACCAAACCACAGGATTTGGAGCAGCTCAGAGATGTCAAAGAGTATGAATTTTAAATGTGTTCACATACTTTTGCACTGCACTTCTAAACACAGACAACAGAACCTTCTTGTTTGATACTGTTGACAGTTCTCATAGGATACATGTTTTAAAATAAATTCAGACTAATTAAGATTACTTTTTTTTTTTTTTTTTTTTTTTTTTAAGGTGCTTATGGTTCATGCTGGAGGTGTTGATGACAAAGAATGAGAATAACAGTCACTCATTCCTGAGGAAGATGGTGGAGAACATCAAACAAACAAAAGATGCTCAGGCCCCAGATGACCCAAAAGCAAATGAGGTTCGTCACCAATAACTTTTTTCCATTTAATGTGTATGTGTATATTTCTGTATATTTCATAGTTTTTTACTAATTTTTTTTTGTTGTTTTTACAGAAACTTTACATTGTGTGTGATGTGGCGTTATTTGTGATCGCAAACAAGAGCACTTCATGTCATCTGGACTCCCCAAAAGATCCTGTGCTGCCTAGCAAGTTCTTTACCCCACCTGATAAGGTAACAACCCTTCTGACTTTATAGTGACTTGACATGTGACTGTGAAACTTATTCTGCCTGTCTCTCTCTACAGGATTTTATCAATGATAAGGAATATCTGTCACCAGAAGCCAAATTAGTTCTGCAGACAGGGAAAATCCAGGTAGGTTTTGTCACCTCAATATTCTAGTAGCCATTTAGGTGCCCCATAATTTATGTAGTTAAAGTTGTACAGTTCATAAAATAACGGATATGTGTGTATCATAGTTTCCACAAAAGTATTAATGGGATAGTTCACCCCAAAATGAAAATTTGGTTATTAACTACTTGGCTTGGCTCATACTGTTCCAAACCCAAAAGACAGATTTTTGATGGAATCGAAGAGCTTTCTGACCCTGCATAGACAACAATGTAATAACCATATTCAAGGCTCAGAAAGGTAGTAAGGACATAAAATAATGGTTCAACTGCATGTTATGAAGCAACGAGAATACTTACTGTGCACAAGAAAGCAGAAGTAACTACTTTTTTCAACAATTTCTTCATAATGTTCTTGTTGTTGAAAAGATGCAATTAAGCAGTAACTGACAATTGAATGCCTTGACTGTGTTACATTACAAATACTTGTTAATATATTTCAGCCACCACCGAAGCAGACAGGTGTGCTGGGGACAGTGAACAAACCTTTAACGGTAACAACAGTTCGCCGACCATACATTAAAACCACCACTTCTGATACCGGAAGCAATGCAAGCACCAACTCCCAACCCAGCTCGCCTGCAACAAATAAGAGCAGGTTTGTGCTTCTCAGAATTTCTTTACTTTTCTTTCACTGCGATGTGGCATTTATTCAGCATTGATTTTACTAGACTGCAGAAATAGCCATAGATGCTGGTTAAGAAGGAAATAAACACTGCAAGAAGTGCTTCATCTTTAATTTCTGTATTATAAAGGGATGTGAGTTCTGAGGCTTCAGAGACGGGTGCGAGGGAGAACGAAGAGAATCCAGTAATCACAAAAGCAGGAGTTGTAAAGAAGGTCAGATACATCTCATGTAAACACTAAAAGTGCTGCACGTTCACACTTCGGTCATCCCTTATTCATTTTGGGTTTTTTTTTTTTTTTTTTACATATTTTTAGGAGGAGCCCGCGCAGCCCAGCGGGAAGAAGCGCGCTGCTCCTGCAAGTGATGGCACAGAGAACAGTGTGTCTTCAAACCCCTCAGCGGGGTCACAGCCTCCTGCCAATAAACCACGACGTGGTCGACCCCCTAAAAGTGCTGCAGGCGGTGCCACACCAGATAAAGAGGCTGGAGCTACGACAGGAGGAGGGGCCGGACGCGGCCGGAAGAGAGCAGCACCTGCCCAGGATCCCGCCACCGCAGCCTCCGCTGATTCAATCAGTGGCAAGACACCAAAACAGCAGAAAGAAGCAGAACCGAAAAGAGCAGCGCCACAGAGACAGATTGACCTGCAAAGGTAACTAAATGCAACTCAGTCACCTTTTAATAGTATGATATGAATCAGTTGTAGTTTTATTGGAAATTAATCAGTCACTAGATGATCCAAGATACCAGTAGACCTGTAGGTTTAGTGAGCATTAAAGTTTTTTTTTTTTAAAACAGAGATTTAGTTGACTTCAAGAATAACAATTTTCTGATAATTTATTTACCCCCATGTATTCCAAAATGTTAATGTATTTAAGTTATGGTTTTTGAGGAAAACATCCAGGAATTTCTCCATATAGTAGACTTCAATGAGTACATTTTATTTTTGTTATGTGAATTTGCGTTAGCAGGGGATGAACTTTGCTTGTGGCCCTATAAATGATAAACCCACTCCTATTTGTTTTTAATTGAGCACATCAACGGCCAGAGTGCATTTCACTTATTTTTCCATGCAAGTCTATTTCAGAGAATGACACATTTGCATTTAATTTGCATTCCTGGGAATCGTTTTTTTATGGAACCTTGTTACATACTGGCATCGGACTTGGTGTGAACAGCCCTTAACTTTGTCATCTTTAGCTGTTATTGAAGTCTTTTATGTGAAGTTGAGGCAGGTGTTTCTTCTCTCCAAGATCAGTGAGGGTAGCACAGCGAGATCAGCAAGCGTCTCAGAAGACATATGGAAGTGAAGGGGAGACAGAGAGAGAATTTGAGTCCAGCCCAGAGTATGTACTCTCTCTCACACAGTTACAGGAACAGCAGGAAGAAGCCATTCACAAGCAGTTGAGGAGTGCAGCTGGCCCCAAACGGAGAGAATCCACCCATGCAGCAGAGCAGGGCGAGCTGTCAGTGAGTGTATGAGAGGGAGCCTAAAAATGAGTTTAGGTGTTAATTTACAACCCATGAAAGATACATTATTTAAAAAAAGCCACATCGTTTTATACATATTTTGGACTATGGATGGTTTTTCTTTGCTCTTTTTACCACAACAAAACTCAGAATAAGCAACTCTGAAAATAAAATACTCATACAATGCCACATTGTGCACCTTTTAGTTGTAATTTTCAGTTAAAGGGCAACAAGAAAAGCAATGTAAGTCATTACTGCTTTCCTAGTGATAAGAAGAAGAGAAAAGAATGGAAAGATGCCTGTGGACGAATAAAACTTCCTAAAGACTCGCGTCTTTGTTCTCTCCACTTTAGCCCTTGTGCCTTTAAAGGAACACTCCACTTTTTAAAAAACTCATTTTCCAACTCCCAAGTTAAACAGATGAGTTTTACCATTTTTTTTTTTTATCCACTCAGCAGATCTCCGCGTCTGGCGGTAGCAGAAATCATAGAATCTGATTAGACCGTTAGCATCTCGCTCAAAAATGACCAAAGATTTTCAATATTTTTCCTAATTAAAACTTGACTCTTCTGTAGTTACATCGTGTTCTAAGTCCGACAGAAAATGAAAAGTTGCAATTTTCTAGGCTGATATGGATAGGAACTATACTCTCATTCTGGCGTAATAATCAAGGAACTTTGCTGCCTGAATATAGTCCCCAGCAGAGCTGTGTAGTAACTGATTACATGTAATCTGGATTACGTAATCAGATTCCAAAAATGAAGTACCTGTAATTATAGTAAGTTATATTTTAAAGTACTCTTAATCAGACTACAGTTACTTTTTTAAGGATTACATATTATTCGCACAATAGCAATAAATTATTTGTAATTCATTGATTTTCCCCCTAATTTCTTTTTTTCCTTTTTAAATTTTCCTTTCTAAAATAGCTTACCGATTATACACTCAAAGTCCAGTTTTGTGGACTAGTCATTAGTCAGGTGGTGACACAGCATTTGACCACTGGATTTGCAAAAGGGTTTCAACATTGCATCAGCTACTGATGAACACATTCATTTTTATCTGAATTATCACTCGGTAGGTTTTTTTTTTTTTTTACCATGTATTATTGTGACTTTGGAAGGCTTTTGCCTTTCATACTCATTAAAATGCGTTATTTCTTATTTACATGCAATGCAGGCATTCCCAAACTTTTTGTCATCTAAACCTTATTCACCAAATATATTTACTTTAAGTAGCCCTGAGATTTGAAATAAAATATTTCAATAATTAAGTTTCACATTTGCATGTTCATGGTTTCTTTGATGTTGATTTAATGGTCACATGGCATGCAGGTAAATAAAAATATTTAATCATTTTTAGTAAGCGTTTTATTTTAATTGTTATTTTAAAACAAAGACTAATGAAACAGTGATGGTTCACTCCTATACTTATGAATGAGAGAGACTGCAATGTGCAATATGGAGGAATAGTCCCACCTTCTAAATGAAAGAGACACATTTCCCATAGAAACCTGAGGCTAGCCCAGCCAATGCGCATGTGCAGTCATAAGTATGTTATGACTGCGCATGCGCATTTTCTGGTATAGCCTGTATAAGCCTTTTAAACACTATTTTTAGCAAAAGAAACAACATTCATGGGGCAATTAATTTAAGATTTTTGTTGCTGATTTGATATATGTAATTTAATTGTGAGTTCAACGAGCAGTTTTTGAGATTTTAGGATTCCCCCATTCATTAAGATAGGACTTGGTCTTGTATGAGCTGCCCGGAGGCATTGCAAATATGGCCACCAAGTAAAGAGACATTCCTTAAAAAGGACTTTGTTTTAAAATGATTTATTTTAATTTTTTTTTTTTTTATGATTTAATTGATTGTTGGCTTTTCATTAAACCCACAAACCCTCTGCAGTTCCTGTTCGAACCTTAGTTTGGGAAACCTTGATATAATGTTTAATGCACTTCATGTTGTAAATTACAATGAATGGAACATATTTTCTTACTCTTTGCATTTTTTACATCATGCTACAAGATAATCCTATTTAAATCAATGTGATAAACGAGTTAAGTCAAAAGTAATCTAAAAGTAATCAGATTACCTAAAATATGTAATGTAACTGATTACATTACTGACTACAATTTTTGTCATATAATCTGGAATCAGTAACTGATTACAATTTCCAAGTACTCTTCCCACTATTTTACTATTAGCTTAGTGGCTTTTCAGGCGCTGTGTAATATCATTGCACCTGCTGCACCCATGGTACGGCAGCAAAGTTCCTGTATAATATAGTTCCTGTGAAAACATTTTTTTTCTTTGTACTTCTGTCAGTTAAATAAAGGTTAAAGGGAACAAACAACATATTCTTGATTTTATGGCATTTCACAAAACATCCCAACTTTTCTGGAATTGGGAAACATATGTTCCTCATTTTCAAAATATTTACTGTTATAGTGCTGTTCTGATTTATATATTTGTTATAGTCAATTAAATTTCAAATCAAAATCTTTTTTGTCAGTGTGGTGTGCCAGCTAAAATAACAAGAAATGTTTCTTAAGCAACAATCAGCATGATTTCTGAAAGATCATTTGACACTGAAAATGGAGAAATGAAGCTCTGCATGACAGGAAAACACGTTTTAAAATATATTCAAATAGAAAGCTTTTTTTTTTTTTTTTTAAATGATAGATTTGATTTAATTTAATATTTTTTTTAATAAATGCAACCTTTTTTTATGAATCCATTAACACATCTCACATCTCAAGTTTTTTTTTTTTTAATGTTAGTGTATATTATAGGCCATTTCATTTATAATATAAAGGCCAATTTTAAAAACATGTATTTTAACCCAAATATAACAGCCCACATTAGCCCATACATCATTTTATTTAAAAAAAAAAAATGCCAAATGACATTCATCACACATTTGATTTGACTGGACTTGAAATATCATTATCATTAGTGTCCCAAAGAGCAAAAAAGCCACGTAAATATAAATTAGGCTACATTTGTGAGCTTTGAACAAACTCTTCAGTAATTTGCCATTCAAACCATCCGTAGACAATCAGCAAACAAAAAGCTTTGATATTGATGTTTCTAAACAAGAAAAACCTTCTCATGCTTTATCATGTCAAAATGCTTGCTATTGTTTTGACTGGAAGTTCAGCAGCTGCGCTACAGAAGATCAAGTGAACACTGACCTAAAAGTCGATGCTAAGGAAATAAGACACATTGTTTAGTCTAGAAGTGTTAAACTAGCAGCTAACACTACTACACTGGCCGTGAACGGCGCGACACGTTGCATTAAAGCACACAGATCCCGTTACGATCAGTCGTTCAGTAAGCGCGAACACCTCATAAACTAATGCCGTGTTCTCTGCTGCAATCCACGCGCTTGCGCTACTGACAAGTTGACAAGAAGATATCGAAAGTGCGCTTTGATGCATCCAGTGTAGAGAAGGCATTAGGATGTGGCAGACAATCTTCTTTTGCAAGTTTCAGCTCATACATCTTTGGCGTAAACCAAACGCCTCCCAAGAAAAGCTCGTCACCCCCCTTTCCAAAATATTGCTTCCAGCGCCCGCCAAACGCCCCTGTTGAGGAAACACTACTTTAAGGCTTTTAGTAAACCACAACTACTGAAAGAGCTTACAAAAACACTAGATGCCAACCTGGCAGGATGTAAACTTGCTGATATTTGTCATTAGGGCGCTGCCACGAAAGGAGTTTCTCAGCATGGATTTCACTCAATATCCAGCTGCGTTTAGACTCCTTATGGGGGAAAATTTATGGTACGGCATTTGGTTTAAGTCTGTTATATCCAGCACCACCTGTAAGCTCTTTTACTAGCTGTGGTCATCATATCAGTACTTTAGTTTCCGAGTTGTGTATTCCAAGTTGTGTTGCAGGAAAAATTGCAACAGCTAGCGTTGGTAGCTGCCGGAGTGCTACCATTTAATGCACTGGTCTCAAACTCAATTCCTGGAGGGCCACAGCTCTGCACAGTTTAGCTCCAACCCTAATCAAACACACCTGATCCTGCTAATCAAGGTCTTCAGGATTACTAGAAACTTCCAAGCAGGTGTGAGTTGGAGCTGGTTGGAGCTAAACTCTGCAGAGCTGCAGCCTTCCAGGAATTGAGTTTGAGACCTCTGATTTAATGTCATCGTAATAATGGTGCCCTTTATAGTCCAAAATATGTATGAAACGGTGTCAGTTTTTTGAATAATGTAAATCTTTCATGGGTTTTCTACTACATATTTCAGTAAGATATCATTTACATCATATGTTTTTTAATTGAATAGTAGGAGAAAGAATAGCACCATAGAAGTAGTCTATATGACTTGTTTTATATAGGTCTTCTGATGTCATACTACAGCTTTCTGTGAGGAACAGACCAGTCTTCACTATGATGCCGTACTCTCCTGCAATGTTGATTCGATTTATTTAACTGTTTTTCTGGTTTCAGGTAAAGCGTTGGTGTGTGAAGACAAAGACGGTCAGGCAGTAAAGGATCGAGTGATTCAGCGAAGAGCCGCATCCACTTATACATCAAGCGCTCTTTACAAACCTGAACTGTCATTACCCCACACCTCAGACGAATGAGGAATGAATTCTTTAGATTCAGATGTTCAAAATTGTACGTAGAAACACAAACCTGTTTCTCTTCATTCGTTTTATTTTCATTTTTGTTTTGTGTTGAGATTGTTCTCGTTGCTCTTTGCCTCTCTGTCCGGAGCCATTTTTAAAAACAAACATTTGAAAGAAAAAAAAAAATCTGTTTTAATCTGCTCTAAGGTTGCTTATTAAATACCTGGAAAGATTTTTTTACTGTTTTATCTCCCTCTCCTCTTTTAATCCTCTATTAAATCCAAATACTGTCCTCAGATTTCTTTGATTTCAAGAATTTATTGAGGCTCACGTCCTGTATTCAATTAGTTTAACTCTATAAATTTAAGTGCAAAGACTACAAGACTGTATGATTGATAATGCTGCTATTTATTCTATTGGGTGTATGAGAAATTCGTTCACTCATACTGTTGCGAGGAGCTCAGTGTAGTTCCCACATGAAGTTTGTTTAAACTGCTTCACATTTAGATAGAAAAACCTGTTCAGTTTCATCTTTCCCACTTTCTTATCAGTTCCCAAGCTATTATTCACATTTACACTACCAGTCAAAAATTTGTAATGTTTTTCAAAGAAGTCTCTTCTGCTCACCAAGCCTGTATTTATTTGATCCAAAGAACAAAAACGGTACAATTTTGAAATATTTTTACTATTTAAAATGACAGTTTTCTATTTGAATATATTTTAAAATGTAATTTGTATATTAGTTTTTAGCATCATTATTCCAGTCACACGATCCTTCAGAATCATTCTAATATTCTTATTTGCTGCTTAATAAACTTTATTATTATTATTATTATTATTATTAATAAAAAAATCTGAGTATAATGTTTTTTCAGGTTTCTTTGATGAATAAAAACAGCATTTATCTGAAATGGAACTCTTTTGTAACATAAATCTTTCTCAATTTTAATGCATCATTGCTAAATAAAAGTATTGATTACTATAATTTCTTTTCCCCCAAAAAAGAAAAAACTATACTGACTGTATAGCGTATAATATTACAAAAGCTTTTTGCTCATCAAAGAATCCTGAAAAATTGTACTTGGTTGTTTTACAGTAAATATTGCTAATAATAATTTTAAAAAATATATTTCTGAAGGATCATGTGACACTGAAGACTGGAGTAATGATGCTTTGATCACAGGAATAAATTGCACTTTAAAATATATTATAGTTATTATAAATGGCAAAGAATATTTCAAAATTGTACTGCTTTTGCTGTATTTTGGATCAAATAAATGCAGCCTTGATGAGCAGAAGAGACTAATTTAAAAAACATAAATCTTACTGTTCAAAAACTTTTGGTAGTGTACATTTCACATTTTAAATAAATCCACTTAAATTGACACCTACTGCTGTAGATGTCCTAACAGGCACAGAGCAGAGATTCACAGAGAACACAAGTTTTAATTTTTCACTTTTTTTTTTAATTCAAAAGAATATGACAGTTTCACAATAAATAACCATGCTTGTACGGCTCGAGTAGGTTTTTTTTCTGCCTTGTTTTGTAAAGGAGCTTAAAGTGACTAAAGCCAGAGCCCATGACCTGCATTTCTCCTTTGACAGAAGTTTTTGTCCTTTAATTCACTTCTTCGTGCAATATTGAACAAGGTGATCACTACAGGAAGACAGTCTTTGTTTTTTGTTTCATTTTTGATTTTCATACAAAATATAAATCCAGCCATCGATGGTGCATTCTAGAGATGAACAGTACTTTATCCCTCCCCTCCCCAAAAAACTTGGCTGTATGTACATGAGAAAGGAGGTGTATGAAAGCAACTAGCTGTGAAAGTGGGGGCATTTGGAAAACCGATGGTATATGGGAATGCTAGCAAATAGTAGATCACATAGCAAAGGGGGAAAAGACAATTCACCCCTGTAAGAAAAGAACGGGTAAAAACAGGTTCACAAAGCATTGTGTGGCAGTACTCGCTCTTGGCCCGTTTGCTTTGAAGCATCTTTGTAGACTAGAAAACTCCTAGCTGTTTGATTCATGCTTGCAACATCAGTTAAGTAATCTGAATACATTTTCGGTATGATAAACGCACCCCACCTCACTCTCAGAAACATACTTTGATGCCAAACTGAACGTGTCTCACCATTTTGATAGTTCCACAAAAAGCCAATCGTTTCAAGAGAACAGAAACGCTTATGTCTCCACGTTCTCATCTCTAGATGTACAAAATGTTTACACTTAAATGCAAGTTGTTTCATACAATACATTCTTCCAAAAAAGAAAAACTCGAGGCAACTCAAGGTATATCTGTCCGTAATCAAGTTGCAACCCCTACAGCTGCCTTTAAACAAAATAGAAAGGGTTTGTGATTGCAAATCCCACATTGTCCCTCTTTTCAAAAAGGGGAAAAAAGTGAGAAACAGCAACCTTCCTTTCATTAAAAAAAAAAAAATAACACTTCACCCAGTAATTTAGAAACTGTGTCTGCACTCACAACATAACACCATGTCATCTGGCCATATCAACTACTGTACAGACAGATTAGTGCAAAGGAAAGCCAAAGAAACATTAAAAGAATCGAATGAGCAAATAAAAATCACATTTGTTCATTGTAAGAGAGTCTCAAATAGAAGGGGTATTATTAATCTCAAAGTTTTATATGCTAAATATCCCGTTCAAATAAGCATATCCCAAAATTGGTGTACAGATTGAGAAAAAAAAAAAAAACATTCCTGCTATTTTGTCTTTTTGAATGTACACAACCTTAAATATACTAATTTACATGTACTAACGTTGTTTCACAGATGCAAGTGGGTGTTTCTTTTAGGATGAAATGACTTGATAGAGGCTTTGTCTTTCTTGGGCTTCTTTAAAAGAAAATGGCAGCCTAAATTTAAGAGGGAAATGATTGTAGAAGGCAAAAACTGAAAGTGAAAATGGAAAGGAAAAAAAGAAGAACCAGACAAGGGATGTGAACATTTGCTATGAGAGACAGAAGATGTCTCAGTGTCTGACTGCTGTCTCTTACTCAAATATTCATTCTGAACACAAACCGAGATGGGTGATGCATGTGTGTGGATGGTTGGGTGGGAGTGAACTGGTCATGAAGCAGGAGGGGTTTGAGGAAAATATGGCCTGATGAAGAGAACTGGATGATCAGTTGCTTAGTAGCAGCTCTGTCGCTGTCTCCACGTCCCATGATTTTGAGGACAAGGCTACTATTACTGCATTCTGTATGAGAGAGACAAAAACAGAATAGAACATTTGTAAGCAACAATAAATTTGCTGGATTAACAGTTTAATATTTGACTGAATATCATAGTTTAATCACAGCCATTCTGACAAAACAGAACACTTTTGGTAATTCAATTTAGCTTAGTTAAGCAGCATAAAGTGCTACTCCACAAATGAACTAAACTGAAATCTTTTCAGTAGTGCCTACTAAATAGTATTCTGTATATTTTGTGTCAACATATTACCTTTCAAAAGTTTGGGGTTGGTTATTGTTTTCTTTTATATATATATATATATTCAAAAAGGATTCATTAAATGGACAGTAACGACATGTATAATGTAGGGCCTTATAATTCCCGCTATGTAGAAAACATGGACGGAATCACGGAAACCAATCATTAAAACTGGAATTTACTGCTTGATATTGCAAAGTGGTGTGTCTTACCATATTATTTTAATGTATTATCTTTATTATGAGCACACTGGTTTGTAGTGCAAACTAGGGCTGTGCCGATATTCAGCCGCGAATTATAATGCGTATCTCGTCAGTAATGCCGGTTCTTTGATTAGCCGTAAATCTTACTCACCTGTTCATTCATGCAGCCGCGTTTACTACACAGAGCCGTAGTTCGCTTACAAGCTACGCAGTTTCACGTGCAGAATCGATATGTATCGCCTGCGATACTGAAGGCGATACTTGCGTAGCTTGTCAGTGAACTACGGCTCTGTGTAGTAAACGCGGCTGCATGAATGAACAGGTGAATGAGATTTACGACTAATCACAGAACCGGCATTACTGACGAGATGCGCATGATATCGCTTCTGAAAATCGGCACAGCCCTAGTGCAAACATATAGCAGATAATGAACCGGAAGTCTCACCCATAGTTTTACTTCCGTGTTGAAGAAAAAGGTGGATACAACAAACTTAAAGGTCTTTACAGCAACCTATCAAAATAAAAGTGTGGTTTAACTTAAAGAAACCATGACAACAAATAAATTACTTAATGTACTGACAGTACTAACATTACTAGTAGTAATACAATTATTATAAAAAAATGAGGTGGGGGTATTTTTTATATAAGTTATACGTTATAAAATTAGAGATGCTTTTGATTATTAAAATTTAATGAAACCATGATAATGGAATCCAAAAAAAAAAAAGGAAAACACAGAATTAGGTAAAAATTAAACTGAATTTGAGGAAAAATAAATAAATAAAATGTAGTTCATGGCGCTGTAAAAATTTAATTTGTTAAACTTTTAATAAATTGCTGTTAAATTGTGTAACTTTCATGATTTCAGTTAAATAGTGTTTTTTTATTATTATTTAGCAATTAAAACAGAATCTAGACAAATTTACTGGGGGAAAACAAACAGAATTTGGGAAGAAAAAAAAAAAAAAAAAACTTATTTCATAGTTCGTTTTAATTTCTGTTCATTAAAGAACCCTGAAAACACTATCACAGTTTCCAAAATAATATTTAAGCAGCACAACCATTTCTAATACTGATAAGTTATTTTGAGCACCAAACCAGCATATTAGAATGATTTTTTTAAGGATCATGGAAGACTGGACTGAAAATTCAACCTTCTATATTAACAGAAAAGAGTTATTTTAAAATCATAGTAATTTTTCACAATTAAAGTTTTTACCATAAGATAATTCTCTAAAAAACATACAAAAACAAAACATCTTACAAACAAAAACAACCCCAAACTTCTGAACCGTAGTGTATTTTGTCAACATGTGAAAACATATACCTAAAAATATGGATTTGTGTATACTTTATAGACACTAGACCAGGGGTCGGCAACCTTTTGACATGAAGTGTCAACAAGTGATTTTACTTTATTTGTTAATAGGTTTAGTAGTTTACTACTTTGACGTCATGTGGTGATAACTTGATAACTTGGTACTTTTTGGGAAGCAGATAGTACTACTGCCTTGTCTTACAGGTTGCCCACCACTGTGGCTGGCAGACATCTATGATTACCCTTGAATGTTAGTTTACTAAAGTAACATCTGATTTAGATTTTCAAGTTATTTAAATGAGCAGACAAAAAAAAAAACAACAGCCAAATGAATGCACTCTAACTTTAAGGTCTGCCACTATTCAATCAACAACTGATGGATAGACCTCCACAACCAATATATATTTTTTTCTTTCAATAAAAGTTGAGTTGATACAAAGCTATTAAGTAGATTCTTTCATACATTTGAGTTTTAAAGGAATCCTATTATGTTGTTTTATTATTAGTAATAAAAAGATGCTTTAGTAGCATTTTGTCACCATCTCTAATAGACACCGTTTCCAAATCCGGTTCCAAACGCTTCTACACAATATTTGTTCACAAAAATTCTCAGAGTCTGAAACAGGCTAAAATTTAAATTGCAAAATTGAGGCCATTGTTAATATTTACACTAGGGCTGTCTCGCATCCAAAATAAAAGTTTATGTTTACATACTATATGTGTGATTACTTTGTATATTTATTATGTACATATAAATACACACACAAATATTTATATGTATTAAATATATACCTGTACAATTTAGTTTATAAATAAATATAAATATTTTATATATAAATCTAAAATATTTTTCCTTAAAATATACATGCATGCATGTGTGTGTATTTATATATACGTAATAAATATACACAGTACACAAATATATAGTATGTAAACAAACTTTTATTTTGAATGCGATTAATCGCGATTAATCATTTGACAGCACTAATTTACACCTGAGCTGATAGAAAATCGTGGTTATGGTAAAGTGGCTTGACCTTTTTCTAGAACAAGCTCTAAGCGGTTCACCAATCACACCACACTGGGCCAGCTAACCAATCAGAGCACATTTTGTATTTTGAAAGTCCTGAGTTTGATGCATTCCTGGGTCAACATATTTTGTGGACCTGGAACAACATTTTAATCCAAAAAGTCTTGACCACATCCCTACACCTAAACCTACCCATAAATATTCCCTAAAATCAGAAGAAATGATAGATGTTTCTGATGAAATCCAAGAGTTTTCTGACCCTACATGAACAGCAACACAACTAACACGACATATTCAAGGCCCAGAAAGGTAGTAAGGACATTGTTAAAATAGTCGGTTCTTTTCTGAAGCTTTGAAGACTTTTTGCACGCAAAGAAAACTAAAACAACGACTTTATTCAACAATTTCTTCTTTTCAGAACATCGGCTCCTGTGTCAGCACACCACACTCATGTGTTGTGGTACTTTCATGAACGTGACATGGAAGAGAAGAAATTGTTGTTACCTTTTGTTTTCTTTTCCTGTAGCTTCATAAAATTAAGGCTGAACCACTCGTGTCACATGGACTATTTTAACATGTTCCATCAGAAATATCTTCATTTGTGTTCCGAAGATGAACAAAGGTCTTACGGGTTTGAAACGACATGAAGGTGAGTAATTAATGGCAATTTTCATTTTTGGGTGAACTACACCTTTAAATGCAACACATGCCAACAGTGCCACATGTCCCAAAGGTTGCAAACCCCTGCTGTAGTCTGTGTATTGGAATTTTTAACCACACTAGCAGCTGTCCACATTCAGTACTTACTTTGTCAAAGCCCATTGCACAAAGTTTGTCTATTTTGCGTGTGTACTCGGGACTGGACACGGGAGCACCAGCGTAAACGTTAGACCAGAGACGAGCGGTTTGTTTGAACATTTCTGGATTCTGCTTATACTGCAAAAAAAACAAACAACAACAGTGACATAGTTGAAAGGTTTGCAATGCTTTATCATACATTCTCATTCAGTAACATGCATATGTACCTGATTGGCTACCACAGCGTCTTGAGGGTCATCTGGCTCTGCTGCAGCTAACAGAGCCTGTAGTGAAAGCAGAACTGTTCGCAGGGTCATAGCAGCAGCCCTGTGCACAGGGAAAGAAAGACAGTATAAGGAGGAGATGAAGAAAGAGTCCAGAAAAGGGAACAGGAACATGAAAACGTATAATAGTATGTGAGGAAAGAAAAAGCACCTTGTCAAACGCGGTACATGCTTGATGACAATAAACAACACCTGTTATGATTATTAATTATAAGCACTTACCACTGGTCTTTTAAGATGTCCAAACATATCGCCCCAGTAACTGAACTTATATTGGGATGCCAGATCTTAGTGATAAACCGCACCTATAAAATATGAGAAACATAAAACCTGTTTTAACTTCAAATTCCTCTGATCTTTAAAAACAAGTCAACATTAAATCATAACTGATCAAATTTGCTTTGTTAATGCACATTCCTGCTCTTATATCTCTTCTGTGAGTCTATTCTATTGAATTATTACCCTGATATAACATTTTCACCTCTTTAATCATCTTTTCATTGGTAAATAATTTTATTTGTCTGAAACTTTTCTGCACAGTTTCATTTTCTATACAGTGTGTTTACAGAACAGGACTGACACAGCAGATC
Source organism: Cirrhinus molitorella (assembly GCA_033026305.1). NCBI lineage: Eukaryota > Metazoa > Chordata > Actinopteri > Cypriniformes > Cyprinidae > Cirrhinus > Cirrhinus molitorella. Next base: position 17,402,508 of record CM065120.1, on the reverse strand, counting down.
CTTGTCTTTAAGTTCACATAACACAAGAGTAAAGTTACAAATCTTTGGTAAATTACGATCATTTAATGTATGATACAAGTTTCTGTTGTTGTATGTGTTTCACTGCTTTGTTAATCAAGGTAAGTGTTGGTCCAGTTCAGGATGGAAAACACTACACAACTGAACAGATTTTGACACACTTGCTAATTCTGTACAATGTTACTAAGAAAAACTGGGCCTCATACACTAAAAAAGAGAATCACACACTTCCATACAATTAAGTTGTTACAAACAACAAATTCATGCACAAACGTGTGGAAACAATGTGTTTTTAATAGAGTTATCAAATATGTCTGATATCTTCCAAATAGATGCAAGCAAAAGTCCCTTTTACAAAGACCAGTGGTGTCGTAAAAATTACCAAAACGACTGTACCAGTAAAAACAAAATGTGCTGTTCACAGAGGCAACGGCATTCTATCTTTTTACGGGTAAAGAACCACTCAAACATCAGTTTCAAAATACCGGTAAATTCTGTGACATAATTAACCGGAAATGTCCTATAAACATGAAGGGTTGTACATGGTCAGTGTTTTTGTTGATGTATTCATTTTTGTGTCAAACATTTATATTTATGCAGCTGCTTTTGGCCCACAGACGTCGTATTATATGACTTTAGCCATTTCTTTGACATCCACGTTCTGAAGTTGTACATGCTTTTGTACATAATCTCATTCTGTGTTCACACAGAGAACATTACCGCTAATTATCTGGTAATGTTACAACTTTTCATACAGGTAAATTGCCAGAACGAATTCTGCGTGTGATTTACTGATAATGCGCACATTAAAGAACACAGAATGTCCAAAATGACCTGCGCAATCTACCAATCAAATTACTGTCTACTAGGGCTGGGCGATGTGGAAAAAATGTAATCTCGATCATTTTTTTCCCATACTGATTGATAACGATATATATTTTGATATATAAACTGCTAATGCTGCCAGCTTTAAGAGAGTATCCCAACTATGACTGAAGCCACAAAAATTTGAGGATTCATTAATTACATTTTTAAGTATAGTTTATTAACAAAAGCAGATTACACATTTGGCCTTAAATTAAGGCAACTTACTAAAATAAATTCAACTAAATGTTGTGACAAAAGAAGGTAAATGAGAGTAAATGTGCAAAATGTAAACATAAAACTGTTGTAAACATAATTTGTAAGTAACACAATTACAGTTTTTTCTTTTCCAGAAAGACAAGTCTGTCTACATCGTCTGGCTTTAAGAGGTAGATAAAATGTGCAAAATGTAAACAAAACTGTACAACTAGAAATTGCACACAATGTCAAACTTTTAAATTTTTTTTGTCAGGAAGACTAGACTGTCAGCAGTTTCTGGCTTTAAGAGGTAGATTAAATGTGCAAAATGTAAACAAAACTATACAACTAGAAATTGCACACAATGTCAAACTTTTAAAAAAAATTTTGTCAGGAAGACTAGACTGTCAGCAGTTTCTGGCTTTAAGAGGTAGATTAAATGTGCAAAGTAAAACTATAACATAAAACAATACAATTTCTAGCCAGTGCACATAATGTGTAAAGCGTTTATGACATTTTACAGATCGTTTTAATCTGACCCTTTGTGAAAGGGGTTATATTGTGATGCTAAAAAGTCCATCATACACTATACAATTTCCTAAGAAATCTGTCAACCCCGACTGGCCAAAATCTGCAGACTGGTTCTGAATTTTAGCAACTAGCTTTGACTCCTCCAGACTTTAAACCTTGAAATCTTGGCAAAAGTTTTCCAGCCTTTAATCAGGTCAGTAAAACCAAATGAGACCCTGCTCCTGTTTATATATCCACTGGGACAGAATTTAAGTTTTCCTTGAATTAATAAAAAAACTGTTTAATCCAGCAAGAAAATTGATTAACTCTCCTTTCTTGCCAACTTTCAAATGGTGTAAAAGAATTTAACAAGTGTAAGTTTTTAATATTTATTATTACGTGAACATGGTTGTGTGTCTTCGATTACCTGGCTCCATTAAGGAATGCAAGACCCACTATTAACAGCCTAATCAATTACTGAAAGGTAACATCAAGTCTGACCCTACACATTTTCCTAGAGTGTTTTCTTGACACAGCATTTTTTTCCCATGGTTTAGACAGCATAAATTTGCAGAACAACAAATTCAGTAGTACATTAACCATTCAATACATCCGAGTATCGCAGTATGCATCTGGGTAACTTACCAAATACATCAAATTAATTTCACCTCAAATATTACTATAAGTATTACCACAATAACTAATATTATTAAAACATCAAAAAAGTTTACCTTGGGTGGGTTAAAAGGATATGTCTCAGGAATCTTGATTTCTAGCTGGTATCTGCCCCCTGCGGTAAAAAAAAAAAAAAAAAGCTTGTAAATGATAATCTTAACCACAGCATTCATGTATTTGCAAACACCATGTAAGCAATAGAGAAGACTGAAAATAGCCTCACTACCTTCATACGGTGTGTCTGGTGGTCCTGCTATTTCTCCCTTTAACTCTGTGAAGTTTTCATCCACCAGATCTACTTTTATTTGATTCTTACTTGTCTGTTATAAAGCATAACAGAAATAGAAACGGGGAAAAAAGATTATTAACCCAGGTAACTTTTGTGGATCAGGACAAGATGGCAGAAAACAAGTCTTTAGTCGGTGAAACAAGGTTGTTTCTTTACTTCAGCTGCCCAAGAACAAAGAAGTGACCAGTTAAGTCATGGGACTGTTTCAAAACAATAAGCAGCCTAGGAAGACAGCATGAAAGGTGCCTGTGATTAAAAAAAAAAGCTGCCTAGGTAGGCACCTCAATGGGATTTGAAAGAACCATAGTGCTGCACTACTGAAAACTACTTAAACAGCTTGGCAGTCCTGTTAACTGACACTAACACGTTAAACATGTCTGGACACGACCAGTAAAAAGTACTTTAAAAAAAGCAACAAACACGAGTGCTAATATTATAACACACTAAAGAAGGGTTAGTGAAGCTAGCAGGCTAACTATGTCAAATAGCAAGTTAGCTCAATGGCTAAAGAACGGCGTGTGCACTCATAAATATAGCAGTACTTTGATGTGTCCATAAATGGTTTTCACATTTCAGTCAAGGCTTTCGTCTTAAAACATCAAAGGACGCATATTTGTCAGATCTATGACTTCCGTAACTAAAGGCCATCATATGACAGTTCATGCTAACATTAGCTTAGCAGGCTAAGCTAGCTCATTGGCTTCTGGATGTTTGTCCCCCAAGTCCTTTTGTTTGCTCTTAACGGGCAGGAAAATAGAGTAAAGTAACGTTTTGCAAACCTCTTCGCTTTTCAGCACTTCTTTGAACTCTCGCTTGATCCTCTGCACAGCGATATTTGCCATGGCTGATTGATTCCTCTCTCTCTCTCTCACTCTCTCTCTTTCTCTCTTCCGCTGTTTTTGAGCCTCCAGTCCGCAAAGACTGATAGTGCTTCGCTTTCACACCCCTCTCTCTCTCTCTCTCTCTCTCTCTCTCTCTCTCTCTCTCTATCTCTCTCTCCCTCCTAAAACAGTTCGCTGAGCTCCAGTACAAACACTGGCGAACACAATGAGAGTCTGGAAAAGTCAAACACTACACTAGAACACTGCGTTTGTCCTCTTTGTTGAAGCAGGTGGAGATATTACGCAGCAGAAAAGCAGACCTCTTGACAGATCCAGAATGAATTCAGATCTAGTATCAGTCCCATATGGCATGGTGCTGTCACATGATATCTAACGCTTGGATACATACTGTTCAAGTGTCAGTCCTCACCCCTGCACATGTTATAATATTTGTCAATACTAAATAGGCACATACAAGTTATATCAAATATGAAAATAAATAAACTTTATGAATGTAACCCATAATGTGTAATTACAGGAACATTCAAAAAATGATTATATTTATTTACTTAATTCAAATAAATTTATATTTTTATTCTGCAAGAATGCATTCAATTGAAAACTGTTTTATAATAAGTAATGAGCATTAAATCAGCATATTAGAATTTCTAAAGGATATCGTTAGATTTCAGAAGATCATGTAACACTGAAAACAAAATATAGTAAAATAAAAAGGCAGTTGTTTAAACAGTTCTGTTAAATAAATACATTTTTAATAATTAAGTATCACATTTGCATGCTCATGGTTTGCTGAAATTGGTTATGGTCATGTGACTTGTGGGTAAACACAAAATATTAATTTGTGACCCTGAACCACAAAACCAGTCGTAAGTAGCACAAGTATATAGCAATAGCCAAATACATTGTGGGTAAAAATTTTTATTTTTTATTTATTTTATATTTTTTGCACCCTCAGATTCCAGATATTCAAATAGCATCTTGGCCAAATATTGTCCTATCCTAACAAACCATACATCAATGGACAGCTTATTTATTCAACTTTCAGACAATCAATTGTAAAAAAGGTTGACCCTTATGACTGGTTTTGTAGTCCAGAGTGCCTCCTTTATATAACCAATGGGAATAGGAAGACACTGGATTGTATACAACCTAAAATATTTCTTAAGAATTATTAAAAATTAGCATCCAAAGGCCAGTATTACTCTAACTCTTAATTCTTAATACAAATTGCTGCCCAACATGATGCATTTCGAGAGATTAGCTCAAAGTAAATAGTTATTGTTTGCAAAGCATTTTAGAAAAAAATCATAATTCTATATTCATCATGGATTTGGACTGTCAAAGAGTTGTATAGCAGTTTCCGGAAAGCATTATACAGTAAATCTCAGGCTAATAAACAAATTTGTCTTGGTAAAAAAAAAATGCAGCCTGTCAAACCTGTCAGGAATGCAGGCAAATGAACCTATAAAATTAGTCTATAATTATTTTATATCTCCTTCTCTCTATTGCTCTGTCACTTATTCACTCCCTCACTTAATCATCCACTCACACACACCAAGAGGGACACACATACTTTTAAAAGTAATACAAAAAACGAACTAATTAACTAATAACTAATTACATTACTTTTTGTAGAAAGTAATAGATTACGTTACTTTAGCATTACCTTTGCACTACTTTTTAAATCTGGGATGGTCTTGCTTGTTTGTTTTAATATAAAAAGTTAGATTTTTGTAAAAAGCCCTTTCACACCAAAAAGTGACATGAATAAGCCTCAGGCTTAAGAAAAAGTAAATTCCAGGAGAAGAAGGTTCAACACTCTTAAAAAAACAATGAAGCACAAATGTTAGTTTATCTGAAATGTATTAGTATAGATAATTTATCTAAAACTTATTAGTATAGTTAAACTGGATCATCAAAGGTCAGCAGCAAAGACACACTGGTTAATAAAATGGGATTAAATAGGCTACATAAATGATATTTGTTCTATTTAACATATAATTATTGCAGGTTTGTGTCATATTCTGAGTTTGCATTTCACTGTTTTAATTCATTTTGATGAATACTGGATCTGTTTTTTTTTTATTATTATTTTTGCGAGTGAGATGAATGAATGCATTTTCACATTTAGTCTAGTACTACAGTAACATCGTGTTTACACAGTGCACACAACGCCTCTGTACTTCCGATTTCTCTCAATATGGGGACAGGAGACTTGTCAGTCAATAAAAAAAGGGGAAAACTAAGTAACTGGTGTTACTTATTTGAAAAAGAAACTCAAATATTTTCTTGTAAATCAAAAAGTAATGTGTTACTTTAGTAGTTACTTGAAAAAAGTAATCTGAAGTAGCTCACATTACTTGTAATGCGTTACCCGCAACACTGCACATAAATTAAGGCTACAGACTTCTATAAGTAGAAAGTAAGCTCTCTCAGGTTATAAAAAACAGACAGGAAAGATTGTTACATGATCCCTTAACATTACTGTATGCCAAAGGAGTTTTAATTTGTATTTAAAGGTAAAAAAATCATAATCCAAGCACATTTAGCAAGTAACAAATAAGTAACTTTATTTGCAATCAGCTATAATTAATCTTTTTAGTATTTTTTTCAGTATTCAGCTGGTTATATGACCTTCGTGGCTTCCACGGTAAATTAAAACATCTTTTATGAAATGAGGCCATTATTTTACTGGATATGCACATTTAATATTTCATGTGAAATTCTGGCAAGACTGGTTACACAACTGAGATGACAGTCTTAATTTCATGTTAGTGTGCCCTACATTATTTTTCAAAATTACTATTAATTTCTATTTGCACAGCCCTTAATGTAATTTAGACTGGGTTGAGTGACGGTAATGCTCATGTGGCAGGCAGTGATGTGCACTGCAAATATTTTACTATTTACACTCAGCCAGCAAAATGCCGATAACCAATGAATAGATAATGCGCTCTGCGAACGGTGAGAAAAGTAACGGCATTTCAGTGTTACCAAAATTATGCGACATTTCACGTCATGTAGGGACGTGGCTCTCATCTGTTAATTCCGCCACACGAATGTACGAATCCTACTATGGTAAAGGCTTCCCTCATGTATATGAATAAATTAGGTGTTACTTTCGTCCAGTCGGCCTTGCTGATTTGCTGAAATGTAGACGTTGACGCGCTGAGGACTTACCTCATGAATAATAATTAGGCTGCGCAATTGGACGTCTCAGGACGGATACAAATCAACGTCAGCACAAGGTATTTACCATTCATGAACCAAACCTTCGCCATAGTAACATTCCTAATTTTTGCTTCTCCGATCCTTATCAAAACACAGACGGAACATCAGCCGGAGCTGGGGCCCGTTGCCAAACACCAGTGTACACAGAGAGCATTTGCACTGGATTTGGCCTTTGCAAGCGGAGGCTCTCAGGGGTCAATATTCACATTGCTGTTCTCCTGGTTGGAAGCGAATGGTTTTAAATCTCTTCTAGTGAGTTGTCGAAGTCATCGGTAAGACATCTGTGTATCCACATCTTGTTTGTTTTGCACTGTGGTAAAAATCTTATTCCATTTGTGTTTTTAAAATGCTGTCTCTATTAAAATAACTACACTGCTTTAATGAGTAAATAAACAATCTTTCTTTGAAGACGCTAATAATACTGCAAACTGCTTTGAGCAAATTTTGTACGATGGGAAAACATGACTTTTTATTCTTTGTGTGTTGTATATTACTTAAACAATATACATTTTTTGTGTTTATGGGTGGTTTTATACGTTTTTAGTGTTCAAATAGACTTTATTTTTGAAGTGAGCCGATTGATTTGAAGAGGAAGCAAACAAAACAAAACCAAGTTAAAACAAAACGTAGCCAACTGATAAAATAAGACATTTGCATCAAGCGTTCGTTTTATTTTCTGGAAAATGAGTATAGCAATTCACAGTTTTGAGTAAGCTTCCTCCTTCCAGTAAACCTTTTGGTTTCCTTTCATTTGTTTACAGTTTGCAAGATTCAGTCGTGCCTAAAATGTCAAATACCTTCGCTTTTTTACAAACACGGAACACACCGGTCAAGTTTTGAAAGCATTAGTATGCCTAGAGGGTGTTAGCACTATTGCTGTTTCAATAAAATATATTTATTAATGGCTACTACTCCTATTTAGGAATTATCTTACAGTACACCCACTTCAGTCGCGAAGTTGACTTAACGGGAGCGTGCAGTGAAATAAAACTTTTAGAGCGCGCACCCATTACCTACCAAGCAACTAACAACTATCACAGCATCTCACTTAAACATATTAATACAGCCTATGCAATAATCACATTTTTCCCTTATGTTAACATTTAACCAAGTGTAATTTGCATATGGGAATTTTCAATTTGTGTAAAATAAATTATTACAATTTCACATCGTCAATTTTTGGTGTGACTTGGGCCAATACGAAACTGCAACAACACAAAAGAAATCCATGAACAGTTTGGTCTTTCCTTTTCTTTCAATTCATGTTCAAACAAGTTCTTCAAGTAGCCAGATTTTATCCATATACACTTTTACTTATAAAATAATGAGTAGCGCTGGATTAGATGAAGCTTGGGAGAGCAGAAACAGTCTAAATAACATACTGTTTTTGGTCTAGATCGTCAACACAGGCAGTCCATTGGGTATTTAAAGTAGCCTACCACAGCTTAGCGTTTATTTGGATTTCAAATGTGAGTCATGCTGAAATCTTATAGACATTCCCATGTAAAGCCATTTTAATTCACCACACCCATTCAGTTTGATTCTTTGTGTGTTTAAAATAATTGTATATTACTGAGGGTGTAACATTTATGCATTTCTGGAATCTATGTGAATCCTCTGTTTTCTTCAGGAGAGGATGGCAGAGGGAGGTTATGACCCCTGTGAGTGCATCTGCTCTCATGAACATGCCATGAGGAGACTCATCAGCCTGGTGAGTTCTCCATCTCTTTTTACTTCTTATTCTGGATGTGCAAATAGAATTGAATTGTAACGTACTGATCAACTGACTTGTATGAAAGAAAAGTGAATAACTGTGACTGAGATTGACTCTGTCCTTACATTTGGATTTCTCTTATTTTCTTGGTACAGTGTTGGTTATTAGAGTAGTAGCCTTTACATTTTTTTTCAAAGGCATCTTGTGTGCGTTTATAAATGAACCCAAAACAGAAGTTTAATAATTTGAGTATTCCTGTAAACAACCTTAAACTAAACTGACTATGCAGTTAAACTTCTAATTACTTATTTAAATGCATATGTGGTGGTCAAAATTATTAGAACACTAGTATTTTTACCAGCTAAAAAAATGGTTTTAGTTTTTTTCTACCTTTTGCTGTAGTGTGTCAGTGGGAAATCTGGAATGACATGAAGAAACAGAACAAACTGAGACAGACTAAACCCAGAAAAAATGTAGCAATGTCTCCAAGAAGCTTTAAGAAACCTACCTACAAAGCTACAGTACTGTGTAAATATGCTGTAAAATTAGGATACTGTCAAAAGTAATGTCACAAATTGTTTTTTTTTATTGATTAAGTTCTATTAACTAAATTAAATCAACATTTAGTGTGAGCATCCTTTGCATTTCAAGCAGCTTTTTCCTTAGGTGCACTTGTGCATAGGTTTCCAGGCAGCTTTGCAGGTAGCTCTCTGCATCTTGGGGATGTTTTGTCTCAGTTCTGTTTCTTAATGTCATTCCAGACAGACTGTATGATTATGAGATCAGATCTCTGTGTGGAGTGCTGGCTGTTGTCAGACTCCTTATGCAAACAAAAATCATACTGGATTATTACAATTAATAGCAAAAGGAATGTTTGAAAATGTAAACTGATATTTCCTACTGACACACTACAGCAAAAGATAGAAATAACTGACCTAAAAAAGTTTTTTATCTGGTGAAAATATGAGCCAAACTGACAGGACTTGTGTGTTCTAATGGTTTGTCTATTTTTAAGAGCTATACTGGGCAATGTAACTAAATAATGACTTTTGTGTAGTTATTTTTATCTTTTAAAAGATGTTATAGGTGTCGAATACTTTTGCTTTTGTAGTTTAAATGAATGGCCAATAGATGGCGCTAATGCTTCTTTGGTTCACTTAGATCAGCCAAGGAATAACATTTGGTTCAACTATTTTAAGTATTTGTTGTGCAAGCATAGTTGTTGACCCTTTGAAGGCTGGATATAATACTTTTTGAGGGGTATAAAACCAAAATACTTGTGTATTAAATTATAATATGCACGGAACTGGGATTTTACAGAGGGATACACATACTGATTGTTTCAAATACAAGTTTATGTTGATTTTATTTTGATCAAATATTTTCTTTGTGATTTTCATTTTCAAGCTGAGACAGTCTCAGTCCTACTGTACAGACACAGAGTGCCTTCAGGAGAGTAAGTCTGTCTGTCCAAAACAATCCAAAAGCATAGCAGACTATAGCACATATTCTGTTGTATTTTCTAACATTCGAATCCTGTATTTATGCAGTGCCAGGCCCCAACTCCTCTGTAGAAGGGGACCTCACTCTACCCATGATTATTATGGGATGGCTAGTTCTAGCTCTCGTGCTCTTTCTGTTCCGCCCAGCCAGCATGAGGGGTCCTTCAGCCAGCAGCAAGCCCACTGGCCCCCATGGTGTAAGTCATGGCACATAAACTCCCTCATAATGATGGTCAAACTTTGTCAGTCATCACTTACATTACTGGTCAAAAGTTTGGAGTAATTATACTAACAGTCAAAAGTTTTTGAACAGTAATATTTGTAATGTTTTTTTAAAGAGTATCTTCTGCTCACCAAGCCTGTATTTATTTGATCCAAAATACAGTGGAAAAAAATGTAATATTGTGAAATATTTGTACTATTTCCAATTAAACTACTTTTTATTTGAATGTATTTTAAAATGCAATTTATTACAGAAGAGACTTCTTAAAAAAAACATAAAAAAAAACTTTTGACTGGTGGTGTACTTAAAAAAAAAAATCTCTATGCTCCTCAAAGCTGCATTTATTTGATTAAAAATACAGTAATACAGTGAAATATCAGTGCTGAAAGCAGTGTTTGCTGCTTAATATTTTTGTGAAAATCATTATGCACTTTTTTTTTGGATGAACAGAAATGTAAAGGAACAGCATGCATTTGGAATAGAAATGTTTTATAACATTACAAATGTCTTTACTGTCACTTTTGATCAATTTAATGTGTCCTTGCTAAATAAAAGTATTCATTTTTCACTTACCTCAAGCTGAAGTGGTACTGTTTAACTGTTACCACAAAAATATTAAGCAGCAAAATCTTTAATATTGATAATATTAATAATAATAAGAAATGTTACTTAAGGACCAAATCAGCATATTAAAATGATTTCTGAAGGATCATGTGTCACTGAAGACAGGAGTAATGGCTACTGAACATTCAGCTTTGCCATTACATTACGCAATTACATCATATATATATATATATATATATATATATACAGGTCCTTCTCAAAAAATTAGCATATTGTGATAAAGTTCATTATTTTCTGTAATGTACTGATAAACATTAGACTTTCATATATTTTAGATTCATTACACACAACTGAAGTAGTTCAAGCCTTTTTTTTGTTTTAATATTGATGGTTTTGGCATACAGCTCATGAAAACCCAAAATTCCTATCTCAAAAAATTAGCATATTTCATCCGACCAATAAAAGAAAAGTGTTTTTAATACAAAAAAAGTCAACCTTCAAATAATTATGTTCAGTTATGCACTCAATACTTGGTCGGGAATCCTTTTGCAGAAATGACTGCTTCAATGCGGCGTAGCATGGAGGCAATCAGCCTGTGGCACTGCTGAGGTGTTATGGAGGCCCAGGATGCTTCGATAGCGGCCTTAAGCTCATCCAGAGTGTTGGGTCTTGCGTCTCTCAACTTTCTCTTCACAATATCCCACAGATTCTCTATGGGGTTCAGGTCAGGAGAGTTGGCAGGCCAATTGAGCACAGTAATACCATGGTCAGTAAACCATTTACCAGTGGTTTTGGCACTGTGAGCAGGTGCCAGGTCGTGCTGAAAAATGAAATCTTCATCTCCATAAAGCTTTTCAGCAGATGGAAGCATGAAGTGCTCCAAAATCTCCTGATAGCTAGCTGCATTGACCCTGCCCTTGATAAAACACAGTGGACCAACACCAGCAGCTGACATGGCACCCCAGACCATCACTGACTGTGGGTACTTGACACTGGACTTCAGGCATTTTGGCATTTCCCTCTCCCCAGTCTTCCTCCAAACTCTGGCACCTTGATTTCCGAATGACATGCAAAATTTGCTTTCATCCGAAAAAAGTACTTTGGACCACTGAGCAACAGTCCAGTGCTGCTTCTCTGTAGCCCAGGTCAGGCGCTTCTGCCGCTGTTTCTGGTTCAAAAGTGGCTTGACCTGGGGAATGCGGCACCTGTAGCCCATTTCCTGCACACGCCTGTACACGGTGGCTCTGGATGTTTCTACTCCAGACTCAGTCCACTGCTTCCGCAGGTCCCCCTCTCGTTGTGCAGCGTTTTCTGCCACACTTTTTCCTTCCCACAGACTTCCCACTGAGGTGCCTTGATACAGCACTCTGGGAACAGCCTATTCGTTCAGAAATTTCTTTCTGTGTCTTACCCTCTTGCTTGAGAGTGTCAATGATGGCCTTCTGGACAGCAGTCAGGTCGGCAGTCTTACCCATGATTGCGGTTTTGAGTAATGAACCAGGCTGGGAGTTTTTAAAAGCCTCAGGAATCTTTTGCAGGTATTTAGAGTTAATTAGTTGATTCAGATGATTAGGTTAATAGCTCATTTAGAGAACCTTTTCATGATATGCTAATTTTTTGAGATAGGAATTTTGGGTTTTCATGAGCTGTATGCCAAAATCATCAATATTAAAACAAAAAAAGGCTTGAACTACTTCAGTTGTGTGTAATGAATCTAAAATATATGAAAGTCTAATGTTTATCAGTACATTACAGAAAATAATGAACTTTATCACAATATGCTAATTTTTTGAGAAGGACCTGTATGTATGTGTGTGTATATGTATGTATATATGTATATATATATATATATATATATATATATATATATATATATATATATATATATATAATTTTTTGAGATAGGAATTTTGGGTTTTCATGAGCTGTATGCCAAAATCATCAATATTAAAACAAAAAAAGGCTTGAACTACTTCAGTTGTGTGTAATGAATCTAAAATATATGAAAGTCTAATGTTTATCAGTACATTACAGAAAATAATGAACTTTATCACAATATGCTAATTTTTTGAGAAGGACCTGTATGTATGTGTGTGTATATGTATGTATATATGTATATATATATATATATATATATATATAACAGCTGAAGTCAAAAGTTTACATACGCCTTGCAGAATCTGCAAAATGTTAGTTATTTTATCAAAATAAGAGGGATCATACAAAATGCATATTATTTTTTTTATTTACTACTGACCTGAGTACGATATTTCACATAAAATATGTTTACATATAGTCCACAAGAGAAAAAAACAGTTGAATTTATAAAAATGACCATTTAAAAGTTTACATGCACTTCATTCTTAATACTGTGTTGTTACCTGAATGATCCACAGCTGTCTTTTTTTGCGTAGTGATAGTTGTTCATGAGTCCCGTGTTTGTTCTGAACAGTTAAACTGCCCGCTGTTCTTCAGAAAAATCCTTCAGGTCCTATAAATTCTTTGGTTTTTCAGCATTTTTGTGTATTTCCTTTCCAACAATGACTGTATGATTTTGAGATCCATCTTTTCACACTGAGGACAGCTGAAGGACTCGTATACAACTATTACAGAAGGTTCAAACACTCACTGATGATCCAGAAGGAAACACAGTGTGAAAAGATGGATCTCAAAATCATACAGTCATTGTTGGAAAGGGTTCAAATACACAAAAATGCTGGAAAACCAAAGAATTTGTAGGATTTAAAGGACACTTCTGAAGAACAGCGGGCAGTTTAACTTTTCAGAACAAACATGGGACTCATGAACAACTATCACTAAACAAAAAAAGACAGCTGTGGATCAGCTGTAGACTTTTGAACAGGGTCATTTTTATAAATTCAACTATTTTTTTTTTTTTCTCTTGTGTACTATATGTAAACATCATTATAAATAAAAAATAACATGTATTTTGTATGATCCCTCTTATTTTGGTAAAATAACTAACATTTTGCATATTCTGCAAGGTGTATATAAACTTTTGACTTCAACTGAATGTGTGTGTGTGTGTGTGTGTGTGTGTGTGTGTGTGTGTGTGTGTGTGTGTGTGTGTGTTTTACTGTTTTTCAATCACATAAATGCAGCCTTGGTAAACATAACAGTAGTGTATAAATGGTCAGTAAAATTATGAAATAACGGTAATCAGAAAGTGTAGCAACTCAATACTGTCACTTTACATGAATCCTTGAATTGTAATTCTTATAATCACTGCATGGAATTTTTTTCTCCTCATGTAGAATCATGGCAGAGAGCCACCAGCACCTCCTGTGGACTAGAGGTTTTCCACAACAAAAGATTTGATCTTTTAATCCAGCTTCCACCTGATCAGCTACTGTGACTAATATAACTTGTTCATTTCCTTAATCATCTGTCAGTGTTTCAGATTCTTTAGTCCAATGAGGGGGGGCTGATTTACACAAACACTTTGATAACAAGGTGTTTCTACAACATCTTACATTTCAATAGAGGAAGCAAAAGAGAAAAATTGTCCTAGTGGTAAATTCTGAATTGTTGGAATCTAAAGTTTTCCGGGTTTACATATCTGTCTTCAATTTTTATTATTATATTTCATTATATTTTTATTATAAAGCATTATTATGTATTTAACAATATAAGCCTATATAATGACATCTGCCCTGGATCAGTCTGAATTTGAATTGTTATCTAGAGGAGACTGAAGTGAAGAGGATAATGTTTCTTGTCCGGTAGTACCCCAATACATTCCAAAGCTATGATGACTTCACAGACATGATGTCAGTGGTCCATGTAGGAGAATGAGCCTTGACTCTGGATTGACTCATTATAAACACAGATGTAATTGATATGATTCAAACAGTTAAGATTAACCAAGACTACTTCTTAAATTTGAGGACAAGAGGAAATAATGAAATGGGTGTATTCCAGTTTTTGCTTGTAGTCATGGCTGTGTGGATGTTGTCATGCTCTGGGACCACAGAGAGGAGGCTGATCTAAAGCAGACATCTCCACCCTAAAGACTTTGACAGCCTATTTACCCTTTATGTATAAAAATCACTAGGGCGATTGCTAGCATAGGCAGTTAAATGCCATTCTTAACTTGCATTTGCTCAGGAATCATTATGTAGCTATACTAACTAAAAGTCAGTTTGTCAGATAGTGTGGGTAGATGGCAAATTTCAGTGATGAAAATCTAAAAACAAAACTTAAATTGGGTACTTTCAGTAACATTTGTAAAGAGGAAGATTCCCTTTCAGGGCAAATCTACAAACAGTAGCACTTTAGTTGTGGCACCTTTACATTTATGTACAGAATGCAAAGCTCTGGAAAAACACCAAAGAGAGGATGTAAATCTGTCCCATTTCAAGTATGGTGTAACTTTCTCAAACTTCTGTCTCTTCAGTTCTGTGAGAATGTTAAAATGTCTTAATTGCACAAAAGTAAGGTGGTTCAGTTGATTGGACTAATGATTTCTGGGTAGATCAGTTAAGGTGGTTTTGTGGATTTCAGGGCATGTAAAATCTGTCTATGTACACTGTTCTAATGAAACTGCTCTATGAGAAAGGGCTTGATCTATGCACTTTTGGTTACTATAAATAAATATATACAATAGCATCAGGTTGTGTCTTTCCTTTGTTAAATGTGGATGTAGAAATATTTACTAGTATTTACTTTTTTTTTATTGAACAAAAAAGCAATTACGGAATAAAGACAGAAGAAAATGTACAGAACAAATTGAACAGGGGCCTAAAAAAATAAAAAGCAGGAAAAAAAAAGTTCATAGCAAGTTACAAGAAAAAAAAAAAAAAGACTCCCCAATTATTAATGTTATGTTTCTCAAATAGGTTGAAGGTCTTTAAAGCTTTAAAATGTTTGGAATTTTTGATGGATTCAGAATATTTTTTTAATTTCAATGAAAACAGGCAAAAATGGCTTATTGTTAGTGTACTTGCACTTATGAATATAAAAGTTTGCTAAAAAAAATTAAATTAAATTCATAATATAATATCTATTGTCTTTTTTGTTATGCTCAAAAACAATAAGCTTGAAAGAGAAAGCAATGTCTGGGAGAAGATTTTTTCAGACCAGAATTTGTCAGAATTTTTGTTATTTACTAGTCTCTTACATACGTTTCTAATTAGAATTTGTAAATATGACTATACTCTCAAGAGTAATTTCTGCGTCAAACAGACCACTCATGCTTTCCCTTACTGTTACGTCAACGAAACCGCTCAGTCACTGATTGGCTGCTCCAGAAACGTCTGCGTTCTCCACACGTAGCGTTTCGCTGTAATGACATTCATGTCAAATGAAAAGTCGGAATGATCAGTTTTGCTCAAATTATTTGAAGAGTTACCAAACAGAATTAGATTAAAATAATTTGAATAATGTCTTTCAATTTATGAACGTTAATTTTTCCGTTTAAATTGCAGTCAGATTTAGATTTGCGCTTTGCTTTTTTAGGGTTTCAGGACTTTTAATTTGAAAAGAAAGACTCGACCTGGAAGCAGAGTCCGGCCCCTCCTCTCTCTGAAGTGTTTACGTTGCTATACCCCTCCCGGTGGGTGTGTGTGTGTGTGTTCTTAAATGTGTGTGTGTGTTCTGCGTGAGTTTATGTATCAAGGATATAATAGTTTTATTCATTCGGGAACAAGGCACCTCAGACGGAGGAACCTTAGCTGCACATTGATCTGAGTCACACAGAAGAGCGTTTAAGTGAAGAACTTCACTGTGAGACAAGGTAAGTCTGTATTATAGCTATTGAAGTATTTTAACTTATACATTTTAAAGTATATCACATTGAATTTACAGTTGTGGTTGAAGTTATAATATAGAATCTGAAACGAATCATATTTCTGTGACGTTAAATCTTTAAATGATAAAACAGTTCAGTTTTAGAAGTTGAAAGAGTTCATGAGAACAATCAAATCATGAATCATTAAATGACATTTTACATGTTAAAACCATCAGCAGGCAACAGTTATAAACTTTTTTGCGAACTCAGAATTTGCAGTCTTTAAAGTTTATCATCTGGTTCTAATTATAAGTTATTCATGGCTTGAAAAGCAGAGCCATTCACGTTAACTACTTAAACGGTTCCGTCTTTTGAGTCCGATTTTTTTCAATGAATCTTGGTCTGGTTCGCAAAACCGCTCTGAACGACTCATTCACGAAGCTGAAGACTAATTTAATTTACCAGAGAAATGATGAGTGAGATTGGACTAACTGGGTGAAATGTAATTTACCTAAACTTTTACATTTATTTTATTATTATTACATTTTATTTATTTACTTTTATACATTTTATTACCCTAAACTTAACAGTTGATTTTAGAACGAGTTATTATTTTAATAGAATTTATTCGAAAATCGCTACATAGGATTATTTAAAAGAATAGCTGAATCGAGTTTTGGAACGAACTGTTCAAAGGAACCGAACATGGCAAAAGAGTCGAATTTCTCATCACTACCTTAAGCTCCAGGGGGGGTCAGTAATATGATACCATTAACCACCTCATGAGGCCCTGGATCTCTGTAAAGCCAAGGAATTGCCCTGAGAGTAGTTTACTGGTTTATAAGGGGCTACTCATAATTGTCTCTTAATTTTCTGCACCTTGATTCCATTTTTCTTTTTTTCCCAGATGTTTCAGATTAAAAAGATTTGCTGTATAGGTGCTGGGTATGTTGGAGGTCCGACATGCAGTGTCATTGCAAGCATGTGTCCAGAGATCACAGTAACAGTTGTTGATGTTAATGAATCCCGGATCAAAGCCTGGAACTCTGATACCCTGCCCATATATGAGGTAATACCATTAAGTGAATAATAGAGTTAAATCTGAGTTAAAGCTGCACTCTGATAGACTACCAGACAAAAGTTTTTGAACAGTAAGATTTTTAATGTTTTTTAAAGAAGACTCTTCTGCTCACCAAGCCTGCATTTATTTGATCCAAAATACAGCAAAAGCAGTAATATTTTGAAATATTTTAACTTTTTTAAAACAACTGCTTTCTATTTGAATATATTTTAAAATGTAATTTATTCCTGTGATCAAAGCTAAATTTTCAGCATCATTACTCCATTCTTCAGTGTCACATGATCCTTCAGAAACCATTCTATTATGCTTTTTTTTTTATTGTTATTATCAACATTTAAAATGGCTGAGTTCAGGATTCTTTGATGAATAGAAAGATCCAAAGATCAGCATTTATCTGAAATAAATAGCTTTTGTATATTTGTATATTTTTGTATGTGCTTTTCTATATCATTCAAAAGCCTGGAGTATATATTTTTTATTGGGAAAGAAATTACAGAAATTAATACTTTTACTTAGCAAATCAATCAAAAGGGATGATAAAGACATTTATAATGTTACAAAAGATTTCTATTTAAAATAAATTCTGTTTTTCTGAACTTTCTATTCATCAAAAAAAAAAAAACAGAAAAAAATTCTATTCAGCTGTTTTCAACATAAAAATAATAATAAATGTTTTTGAGCAGCAAATCAAAATATTAGAATGATTTCTGAAGGATCATGTGACTGTAGTAATGATGCTAAAAATTCAGCTTTGAAATCACAGAAATAAATTACATTTTAAAATATATTATTAGAAAACAGTTCTTTTAAATAGTATTAATATTTCAAAATTTTACAGTATTTGCTGTACTTTGGATCAAATAAATGCAGACTTGGTAAGCAGAAGAGTCTTTAAAAAACATGAAACCATTTGACTGGTAGTCTATATTTTCTTAAATAAAACTATTGTGAATTGTACAATAATAAATGTTTAAAATTTGTAAAAGAATTGCTTCACCGATTTACAAATGTTTTTAATGAGAATTCTTCAATGCATGATAAATCAAATCTGTCTCTTCTTCTTGCTGTTGTAGCCAGGTCTGAACGAAGTGGTGTTGTCCTGCCGTGGGAAAAACCTCTTTTTCTCCACAGATATCGACTCTGCCATTAAAGAGGCAGATCTGGTCTTCATTTCTGTGAGTGTAACAAACAATTTCAATGTGGTTTTGCATGTAGGTCTTGACACTGACCCTAATATCTTTCTCTTTTGCTCAGGTAAACACCCCAACTAAGACATATGGTATGGGCAAAGGTCGTGCTGCTGACTTGAAGTTTATCGAGGCATGTGCACGACGGATTGTGGAGGTGTCGGATGGGTATAAAATCGTTACGGAGAAGAGCACAGTTCCGGTCCGTGCAGCTGAGAGCATCCGCAGGATATTTGATGCAAACACCAAACCCAGCCTCAACTTGCAGGTGTGTTTATGTAAACGGTTGACTATTCATGTGCTGATATATGGGTAAGCATGTAATGGGAAACCTTTTAATTTTTAGGTTAAATTGTATATAATTATATAAAAGAAAGTGTTTGTTTTAGGTGCTGTAACTTGTCACCATTTACTTTTTTAAAATCACGTTTTTGCTGTGTGATAAAGTATAAATAATCACTGTAATCATTCATATTACATTATTCAAAAGCGATAATAAGGACTTCTATACTACCAGTCAAAAGTTTTTGGACAGTAAGATTTGTAATGTTTTTTTAAAGAAGTCACTTTTGCTCACCAAAACTGCATTTATTTGACCCAAAATACAGCAAAAGCAGTAATATTATGAAATATTTTTACTATTTAAAATAACTGCTTTCTATTTGAATCCATTTTAAAATGTAATTTATTTCTGTGAGCAAAGCTACATTTATCTAAAAAATAAAAAGCTTTATAATTATAATCAATATATTAATTATAGAAATTAATACTTTTATTTAGGAAGGATGCTTTAAATTGATCAAAATTATATAGACATTTGTAATATTACACACGATTTCTATTTCAGATAAATGCTGTTCTGAACTTTCTATTCATCAAAGAAACCTGATAAAAAATTCTACTGTGGTGTTTTCAACTTAGTAATTATAATAAATGTTTTTTGAGCAGCAAATCAGAATATTAGAATGATTTCTGAAGGATCATGTGACTGGAGTAACGGTTCTAAAAATTCAGCTTTGAAATCACATTTATATTAATATAGAGATTTAAAACGGTTATTTTAATTGGTAAAATTATTTCAAAATTGGACTGTTTAGCTGTACATGGTATCAAATAAATGCAGGCTTGGTGAGCAGAAGATATATATATTTTAAAAACCTTACTGTCCAAAACGTTTGACCGGAAGTGTATATTGTTACAGAAATTTCTATTTCAAATACAGTTATTTTAAACTTTCTGTTATTTAAAGAATCCTGTAAAAATGTTACGGTTTCCACAAAAATATTAAGCAGTTTTTAACATTGATAATAACAAGAAATGTTTCTTGAGCTCCAAATCTGCATTTAAGAATACTTTCTGAAGGATGATGTGACACTAAAGACTGAAATAATGGCTGCTGAAACTTCAGCGTTAGCAACAGAGAAATAAATTCTATATTAAAATAAATTGTAATTATATTTCACAATTTTAATGTTGTTACTGTATTTTATATCAAATAAATGCAACCTTGGTGAGCATAAGAGACTTCCTTCAAAAACACTAAAACTTACTGACTCCAAACCTTTGAATAGCGTGTGTGTGTTCACTCAAATGGGACACAATAGGGGTATTAAA
This sequence comes from Cirrhinus molitorella, assembly GCA_033026305.1. NCBI lineage: Eukaryota > Metazoa > Chordata > Actinopteri > Cypriniformes > Cyprinidae > Cirrhinus > Cirrhinus molitorella. Next base: position 17,382,247 of record CM065120.1, on the reverse strand, counting down.
AAGTTAAAGGAACTTGTTTGTCTAATTTATGTTGTGAAAATATGCTTCTACATTAGTTTGACAGTTTACACGGCCATCTACTTGTAAACATAATCTGGATTTGGCTTTTGTTTGGAAGGGATTTTCTACAAAGTATTATTTATGACCCTATTTTTGCCTCTCTCAAGCGAACTAATAAAACCAACAGGATTTGCAGACCTTAAGAACTTCCAGTTTATTCTGCTCCTCTGTGTTGATAAATGACCTTTTCCCTTCTTTGATTACAGGTTCTCTCTAACCCAGAGTTCCTTGCGGAGGGCACAGCAGTGAAGGACCTGAAGGACCCAGATCGTGTCCTGATAGGTGGAGATGAGACTCCAGAGGGTCAAAGAGCCATCAGTGCTCTCTGTGCAGTTTATGAGCATTGGGTCCCCAAATCACGCATAATCACTACCAACACCTGGTCTTCAGAACTTTCCAAACTGGTATGTAAAACATAAATGTAAGAATTTGAATTGCAGCCATAAAGAAGCAGAGCATTTCTCTAACAATTTGATATGTGAAACTTTATCCAATTGAATTATTATTTTAGTGATGTATAAAAATGCTTATGTTTTTAGGCAGCAAATGCATTCCTGGCTCAGCGCATCAGTAGTATAAACTCCATCTCTGCCTTGTGTGAATCCACTGGCGCTGATGTTGAGGAGGTGGCCAGAGCCATTGGCATGGATCAGCGCATTGGAAGCAAGTTCCTCAAAGCCAGCGTGGGTCAGTGCATTTCTCATTTCCGTTATCATTTGATATTGTTATCTTAATTCTTCATATTGGTGCTTTTTATTATATGATAGAATGAGATTCAAGTAAACAAAAAAATTAGAGTTTTGCTTCAGTGGTCCTTCAGTTCTGTTTGTGTTTATATCAGGTTTTGGAGGAAGTTGTTTTCAGAAGGATGTGCTGAATTTGGTGTATCTGTGCGAGGCACTGAATCTCCCAGAGGTTGCTTCATACTGGCAACAGGTAAACTTTTGAATACTTTTGAATATTATACTTGTTTAGTGAGTCTTATGTTGGTTTTGCGTGAGTCATTATTCAGTGGAAAGATGCATCAAATCAGATTTAGCTTGGTGTAAAATCATCAAATTGTTGACCGATCATGTCACAGCAAGAATATGTGGAGGTGCATATGAGATGTGAGAAGTGGGTTAATGGTTGTTGAAAATTCAGCTTTGCTGTCACAGAAATAAATTACATTTCAACACTATATTGCCAAAAGTATTGGGACACTCCTTTCTAATGAACAGGTGTGACTACATGACTTTTACTGTCATGTGACCATGTATTTTGGATTCACACATCATTTCTGCCAGACTGTGAAGGAGAAACACATAGGAGGAGTGGAAGACACCTGTTTACTTTAAAAATAGTTTTTGGCTTGTCAAAGTAAATTTTTTGCATAGCAGATGTAATGGCTGTTACATCAAAGCAAACTGATCCAGGTCTAAAAATATTTATGATGCATATAGGTGATTTAGCAACATATAAAACCATGCAAATCATTTAGCTAAATATTAGCCTGAATTGGTAAGCTAGCTAGTGTTTTTTCAAAATGCCAGCTATGGGGCAAAGTGAGCCAAATGCTGTGGGGTAAGTTGAGCCAACACTTGCAACAACTTACACCCCACTATAAGGCACTGAAGTTAAGTTAAATCTCTGAAGTATAAACTGGCATTTTAATGTGATATATATTATATATATGGGTATATATATACATATTATTTGTAGTTTATTTGATAGGGACAGTGTACAAGTGCATATCCTTCTCTGAGAACCAGAAGATGCTTTTTATCACATTATAATCTTTCCACCTATAGTCTCTAATGGTCTGTTCGATATTGCAAAAAAGCTACCATGCCAAGAATCTTTTGACAAAAATGATTATTAGTTTCAGCGACATTTATTCTTTCATTCTAATTAAGTTTTTATTTAATTTTACTCATCAAACTCTGTTAAGTCTGGTTAAGACTGGTTTTAAGTTAGCTTTAAGATAAGAAATATGATGTTTGTAAAATGAAATTTGATTATTACGTTTAAAAACATACGTTTTTAAAAGAGATAAATTCTTTAAAAATTTCACATGGGTTTGAATCTGATTCGGTCAGATGGTCAGTTTTCACTCAGATGGGTCATCGTATCCACTGACTTGGGTCAATTTACCCCTAACCTGGGGCAAATTGAGCCACAGGAACACTTTTTTAATAAGCCATAATTTTAGAACGCTTTGACATAGACATTCTGATAATTTAAAATGATAGGAAGCATCCTGAAATTACTGTAGATACTTTTATTGTACTTCTACCTCATTTTCCCTTATCTTGAGGACCACATAAGTAAAAAATGGCTCATCTTACCCCACTCTCCCCTAATGATATTCTAGGGAATTTTGTCCTTCTAATTTTATAGCAAAAGTTTGACCATTGTTGAGTCTAACATGATAATGCCTCTATGTATAAGGCAAGTTTCGTAGAGAAATCTTTGATTCAGAAAGTGTGGAAGAACTTGACATGTCTGCATAAAGCCAAGTCCTAATTCCAGCTGAACACCTCTGGTGTGACTTTAAATGCAGACCTTGAGCCAAAAACTTGAGCATATGGGTACAGTCATTCTAGACACTTCCAAAACTGAAACAACAGAGATGGAAATAAAATTTTTAAATACATGAATTATGCTTCCATCTTTGTTGCTATAGCTTTGGAAGTGCCTTTTTCTGTTCTAAAGAAGGGGGTGTCCAAATACTTTTGTCCATATAGTGTATATTAAAATAGAAAAAAATATTTTCAATTATAATAGTTCACAGTTAAAAACAGCTCCATTAAATACAGCCATGGTAAGCGTAAGAGACTTGTTTAAAAAATATTTAAAATCTGTAAGTTCAGATGAATTTCATATGCTAACATGTTGCATTATTTTTGTCTAACCTTTTACTTTTTTTATGTTCAGGTGATTGACATGAACGAATATCAGCGAAAGCGGTTTGCCTGTCGGATCATTGACTGCCTGTTTAACACCGTTACAGGAAAGAAAATTGCCTTATTAGGTTTCTCCTTCAAGAAGGACACGGGAGACACCAGGTACATACAGGGATACTTTATCACGTTTATTTATGACAAGTCCAAATCTGTCTTTCACTTTTACCTACAAAACACAGACCATGAGATGTCAGAGCATGAGTTAACCATTAACTTTGATTGTGTAATGAAGGTTACACACCGTTTTTCTTTGTTTGAACTATATCCTATAAAAGTCATGCAGACTTAAAACACTACAATACATGTGTACACACGCCCGTGGCACCCATGACCTTTATCTAGAGTCACTTAAGTAAATTGTCATGCCTCTACATGTGGATTGTTTCAAAAGTGACTATGACATTTTCTTTTACCTCTATTCAAGTCATGATGACCTACTTTTTTTTTTTAACCTCAATTTTTTATTTATTTTTTCAGTCAGCAGTGGGACAGGAACATAAGTTTACACCAAATTCCTTGGTAACATTTTACTTAAAGCCTTTATGTATAATGCATTATAAAAGTTTATTAAGGAATATAATGCATTATAAATATTACATTTATATGAAAATTATATTGTTAGCATGACAATTTGTCACAAATTGTCACACAGTTGTTTGTGTAAAAAGTAATTTGAAAAACATACAAGTATTAGAAAACACAGTATTAGAAAACAAAGTTTCAGCATGTTTTATTATTTAATATGTCCGTATTTTCCTAATGGAAGTAGCATTTAAAGTGATATGAACTCCAGAAGGTACCTGCAGTACCTGTTGATCATGTTATGCAGGACAGTTTAAGAATAATTCAAGGCTTTAAAGGGATTGTTCACCCAAAAATTAAAATTATGTCATTCCAATATCATAAGACCTTCGTTCATCTTTGGAACACAAATTAAGATATGTTTAGTCTGCTGGAGGTATTTTCAGTGGTTGCTTAAAAATAGACAAATTACTGATATGTTTCTGAGGAACTCAATATTAACTGGTTATTTTTATTTTTCTCTTTTTGTCTTTTGGACACCACTGTAATGTTATGATAGCTACATTAAACTGGCCAAAAAAATATATATATTTCAAATATATTTAATAATATTATCCATTATTTAATATATTATTAATTTTATTTAAAGGAGACTTATGCCCTTTTGTACAATATGTAATAGAAGTCTCAGGTGTCCCCAGAATGTTTCTCAGTTGAAAATACCCCACAGATCATTTATTATATTATTTTGAAAATGCCTATTTTGAGTAGAAGCAGAAATGCACTGTTTTCATGCTTGTCTCTTTATGGCGAGTTCATACTGCACGATTTTCAAAGTCATCAGATCGCCGTTGTTTTCACACTGCACGACTATCTGGGGTAGCATTCAGTTGCTGCTGTGTTCACATTGCACGATGGATCAGCGACAGGAGTTTACACACTGCATGACCTTACAATAGGAAGAATCGCTGACAATGCCATCTGGTCCGCAAACTCAATGCATACGAGAAGTGATAACGAAATAATGCAAGACCACGCTGAGATCTAAGGTCTTTCCTGGACACAAAATCATTAACAAAAATTACTTCAGTGTTAACAACATATTCTGCTGTGAAAATTTTATGTAGGCTACACAATAAGCACTTGAAAATGAAACCAATGTTTTGTGCATTTTAATATGAGTTTAGCCTATTTCTTATAGCCTACAAAAGTTCTTACATTGAAAAGGAAGATGCTATAAATCTTCTCTCTTTTATAGAAGATTATTTACAGGAAAAACCCTAGCCCCCTCTTATGTTTAATTACTTTTTATAGCCTACACTTTTTCGTATTGAACTGTTTGGTGCAAGGTTTAATTTTTTTTTCCTATGCAGTACAAACCAAAGGATTCTTTGGACTAATCGGCTACATTTGAAAAATAAAAGAGCTTAAAGTGTGTGAAATATAATGTTTACCAGGATGTGACGGTGAGTTCGTTAGAGTATTTCCCTCTTTTCCTCGCTTTTATTAGTTTTAAATCGCTTAAATGCATCAAATTGCATTTTACTTTCACATTTGATTTCGGCCTCTATTGATTGACAACGACAAAACTGTATATATAACAGAATGCTTAATATATTAACAAAACCATGATGATATATATAGGCATAATTTAAAATAAAATAAAATAACTTACACAAAGTTTAAATAAAATCAGCACAGTGGAACCAAATAAATAAGAAACGAATGTTTAAAAAAAGTCCAAAATCATCTTCAATAAACAAAAATCTCAACGAACTTCCTGCTGCCCTGTATCTTGCTTTCTTATTGGCTGTAGGTCATCATCGCCGATGAATGTTTCAGTCAGAGCTCATTTCACACAGCAGGATTTTGAATCGCCGACAGGTCTAGATATTTAGCATGCCAAATATTTCACGGGCGTCTGCGATTCTCTCAGATCGCGTCTTTGGTAATTCACACTGTGTGATTGTCACTCGCGGGAACGAACACCGATTTGCCTCCGATTTTGGGCATTTGTAGGCCAAAACCTATCGGCGAGTGAGAATCGGGCTTAAAATCGTGCAGTGTGAACTCGGCATTAGATGCAAATGACCTGCTGCTCCCCCGCCCCCTTTTGCAGAACAGGGCTGTGCCTTTACAGCTTGTAACTCACATACTCTGCCAAAAAAACATCTGTTTGGTTTTGAAATCACACGTTTTAAACCCTATCAGTTTGAACTTATGATATAGGGTTTTCTGTGCGCACACATCCAAAGCATGCACACAAAAAGCGGCTGTCACATGGCATGTGAGTACTAAACTGTAAGCTCTCTTTCATGTCTTATTGCGCTTAAGTTTGTGTTAAAACACAGTAGTTACAAAACTACAGTTGCGTCTGTAAAGCAAAACAGCTGGGAAACAAATTGCACGTTTATATTAGATCCGTGTGGCTGCAGTGTTATATACAGTAAATAAATGATTAAATCCACTGCTCTCAGGCTGGGACTCTATTGTTCTGCGCTCGTCTGTGCAGCCAAAGACAGAACAGCATGCTTTGTTTCAATTTTAGCTATAGGCTTAGAACTGGTACACCGTTGTCTCTTGAAATCTCAGTGGCTTGTTTTTTAACAAGCTTGCAGAGAAAGGCTTACCAAAACAAATTTATTGGGTGGTTCTTTTTCACATTTTCTGGGTTGGTAGATGCACTGGGGAACTGATTGTAGTACTTAAAAGTGGAAATAGTCCTGTGCATTTTTGCTACTGTTCTGTACTAGGTTTCCTATATTTACTCATAAAGAACCTTATCCATGGCATCATAATCTGTCTATAAATGAGACTCTTGTGTTGTAAGTCTAACCCTTCCTGTGTGTATGTGTCTTTTAGAGAGTCCTCCAGTATCTACATCTCCAAGTATCTGATGGACGAAGGAGCCAAGTTGCATATTTATGACCCTAAAGTACTGAAGGAGCAGATAATCCAGGACCTGTCTCAACCCAGCATCTCTGGAGACAACCCAGAGAGAGGTATGCGTGTTGAGCAGATAAAACTATGCTTTAGGTAAAGTCTCTTTGAATGATGGGAGAGGAAGTGAGTGGTGTGTCATGCTGAATGTCATGTAGGGGAGAAACTCACTTATTGGAATGCGGTACGCCTTTGTGTCTAATTTGCCATGACCCTTATTCTCTCTGCAGTGTCTGATCTTGTCACAGTGACGTCAGACCCCTACGAGGCATGTGAAAGTGCACATGCCCTGGTCATCTGCACAGAGTGGGACATGTTTAAGGTACATTGCACACACAAAAACTATTAACATTTTGAAGCCACTGACATAATATTTGATTCACACTTTGATTTAAAGGGATAGTGCACCCAAAAAATAAAATTCTGTCATTAATTATCCTCATGTCATTCCAAACCTGTTGGACCTTTGTTCATCTTTAGAACACAAATGAAGATATTGTAGATGAAATGCAAGAGCTTTCAGACCCTGTATAGCAGCAACATAACTGACACGCTTAAGGGCAGTAAGTTAGTAAGGACATCATTACCGTCCATTTGACGACATTGGTTCAGCCATAATTTAACATTTTTTAATATTTTATTTTTGCACATTTTTTTTGGGTGTACTATCCCACAAAGTTGTTTGCTTTACAAAAGGAGAACTTGCCCTATTGGACCAACATGACAGAGCCATATATATTTATCATGTGCTTGTATTTTTGTGCCATGCAAACAATGCATTAATATACAGTTTTATTATTAATAAATGTAAATACATTATAAATGCTAAATAATACATGTTTAGTTTATATATATATATATATATATATATATATATATATATATATTAGTTTAGATGTATACAGATGCATAATATATTTATATATATTTAAATAACCATTTTAGACTGAATACAAAACATAATATTACAAAATTAAATGAATTTATGTTTGGTCATATATTTATTCATTTAGTAATACAGATTTTTATATATATAATTTTAAAATAAATACAAAATTAAATGAATTGAAATTAAATAATAAATGTTTGGTTTATATATTTATTAATTTTTTTTTGTGTAAATGATAATTAAAAAAAAAAAAAGATATACTAGTGTTAGTATTACATTTACATTTCTAAGCGTAAATGAAAATGTATATGTTTTTCTGTTGGGTCAAGTCCACCAGTATTGGTGCACTATAAATCTGGACAATTGGCCAAGTCCTTACTTGTAATAATATTAAAAATATTATAAATAATAATTCATAATACATTAGTATTATAAATACTACTACAGTTATATAATAATAAAAAAAAATAATAATAATAAATAATAATAATTATTAATAATAAATTAATATTATTAATAATATAAATAATACTGTTATAAATAATACATGTTTGCTTTATGTATTTATTCATTTAGAAATGTAAATATGTTATACTTTTTTACAATTTTTTTTTTTTAGAAAACAATTACATTTCAAAGTGTAAATTAAAATATATATGTTTTTCTGTTGGGTCAGGTAACAGTATTGGTGGGGTAAAAAATTACCTATAAAGAAGAACTATTGGCCAACAAGTCCTTACTATTAATAATGAATGAATATTCTAAATAATTCTATAATAATAATAAAATAAATAATGCTATTATAATATAAATAATACATGTTTGGTTTATATATATTTATTAATTTAGGAATGAAAATACATTCATACTTTTTTTTAAATAATTTAAAATATATATATTTACATTTACATTTCAAAGTGTAAATTAAAATGTATGTTTTTCTGTTTGGTCAAGTAACAGTATTGGTGGGGTAAAAAATCTAGTCTATAACAAGTCTATATTAAAAAAAAAAATAATGAATGAATATTCGAAATAACAGTATACTTATTAATATAAATAATACTATTATAATATTATAAATAAATGTTTGGTTTATATATGTATTAGAAATGTAAATACATTGTTATAGTTTTTTTAATATAATATAATATAATATAATATAATATAATATAATAATAATAATATAATTTGTTATTAGCATTATCTGCTATATTTATATTATATTTTATATTTATTTATATATTTTTATTATATTATATTTACAATATATATATATATATAATTATATTTATTTATATATATTTTTTTCCCTATAGCAGATAATGAAAGTGACGTGACGTACAATGTAGTTAAAAAACAAAACAAAATGGTTGTCTAAAAAGAATAGTGATATATTGCATGTGTTTGTTTTTAGGATCTGGATTACGAGAAAATATACCACAAGATGTTGAAACCAGCATTTATCTTTGATGGTCGTCGAGTTCTGGACCATCTGCACCCTCAGCTACAAAACTATGGCTTTCATGTGAGTGGATAACATGTTTTTGGCTGTGCCCAGTTTGTCACATTATTAAGCGGCATAGTTTAATGTTGTGTGTTTTGTATAGATCGAGACCATTGGAAAGAAGGTGACAACCCGAATCCCTTTCACACCAACTGGAGGAGTTCCACGAATTAATGAACCACCCGTCAAGAAACCCAAAGCATAGACACCTACTTAAACACACACACATGTGCACTTTACACTGATTAAAGTCTTTTGCTGAGAAAACCAAAGTAATGTGTGACCATTGCTGGAAATCTGTTTGTAAAAATGCATGTGTTCTGTGTGTGTGTCTTCAGAATGTTTTATCTTTCAAGGCCGTTTGCAAAAATAGTGATTTAATATTTTAAACACTTTGACATTCGTGTCTTAGTTTTTAAGTCATTCTTGAATTTTTTTTTTTTTTTTTTTACAATGTTCTCATGTCTGTGCCATTTCAGAAAATTATTGAAACATATATATATATTACCTGTGCACAAAACTGGTGTTAATACATTTTAACATCCCAGTACTGTTTAATTGTTTATTGTTTACAGTTACCAGTGTTACAGATTTTAAGGGCAAAATGATCTACTTATTTGAGAGCGACAACAGAAGGACCGGCAACTATGATTTAAGGACCAAGAGGGACATCAAAATTTGGCATGTGATACCATTGGAAAAAGCAGTTTGGGTGTAACCCAGTTATTAATCCTTTATTAATCTTCTTTATTAAAATGTATTGCTCGACCTGCATTGTGTATGATATTGTAGAGTCACAGCTGTAGCTTTTATAAAATCATCTCTTACTGTACAGGTTTGTAATAGTCATGTACAATGATTGCAGAAAATGTATTTCTTAAATAAATATGGACCAATGAAATGAAGCAGTGTTGTCTACTCATTTCACAGACTTAAATATGGAAGCCAACCATGGGTGAAACAAAAGTACACACTTAACATGATCTTTGACAAGACTGAGTTGGGTATATTCCATTTATATTACTTAAACATGATGCACAATATACAGATCTTTAATTCATATCTAAAACAACATTATGCTTGTGTATAGAGTTACTGCAACATAACAAATTGTATGTAATATGTATATTTAAAGGGACAGTTCACCCTAAAAATGAAAATTCAGGCATGAGTAAATTTATACAGAATTTTCATTTTGGATGAACTATCCTATTAAAGGGATAGTTCACCCAAAAATGAAAATTCTGTCACTAATTACTTACCCTAATGTCATTCCAAACCCCTAAGACCTTTAAATGAAGATATTTTTGAAGAAAATCCCAAAGCTTTCTGACTTTCAAGGCCCTGAAAGGGATAAAGGACATCGATAAAATAGTCCATGTGACATCAGTGGTTCAACTGTCATTTTTTAAGTGACTCTGGTACTCTTGTGAACACACATCGAAAACTGACACAGAAGAGCAGTAATTATTGAATAAAGGCATTATTTTTGTTTTCTTTGTGCACAAAATGTATTCTTGTAGCTTCATAACATTACGGTTGAACCACTGATTCTATTTTAACAAAGTCATTACTACCTTTTTGGGCCTTGAACATGTCATTTGCGTTGCGGTCTTTGCAGGGTCAGACAGCTCTCGGATTTCTCAGGGGATGAACAAAGGTCTTACAAGTTTGGGTGAACTATCCCTGTAATATTGTTTATCTTGTAGACAGGTGACGTTTAGTAGGTTTACTCTGCTGCCACTGTGGTTCCTTCGGTCTTCCTCTTTTCTAGCAGATTCTTCAAAAAGAACTCACCTAAAAAATGAAATAGTATGTTTAATCACATAAAGGTATAATATAAAGTATGTGTAACTGTGTGCTTCATGAAAAATCAATCATTGTCTATATTTAGCTGCCCTGACGGTTGAAACTACACCTCGTATTGACCAATTCAAAATTAAAGGATGAAATTATTGTTTTTGCAAGCAACACAAAGCAAATGATTCATTTCATGAATGATGTAGCTATTGTTGCCCATGAGAACAAGATGGGATTTAAAATCACATGCTTCAGGGCAGCCTGAATTAAAAGATGCCAACCAGTTTACCTGCTTTGTAAGAGGAGCGCACAAGTGGCCCACTGGCTGTGTAGACGAAGCCCATCTCCTGGCCAACCTTCTCCCAGTACGCAAATTTCTCAGGAGTAACGTACTCTTCCACCTTCAATCAGACACACACTTTCAGACTGATGCATTCAAGAAGGGAAAATAACACTCTGGAAGCATGACAAGTGTCTGATGTAACAGAAGGAAACAGAAATGATGTATGAAATGGTAAATGTTGCCTGTTGCTTTTGATTTATAGTACTGGAAAATATAGTAAAATTTGGTCCTGCTTAGATCTGCCCAACATGTAAAGTAGCCAATCAGAGTTTTGTTTCTATGCGAGATTATCTAAACTAGATTAATTAAAGCAATGTATGTTTATGTAGTTTTTTTACACCTTGAAATATCAGTTTCAAAATCATTCTGTTGGTACACTCGTTTAAGGCGAATAATAAGGCGAATGGCTTGTGTTTCTTTTCCATCTGAGTGTACCAGACTGTGGTTGTGTCATCTAGGACAGAGTTTGGTTGTTTTATTATTGTCGCACCTTGAGATGCCGTTTGGTTGGCTGCATGTATTGCCCCAGTGTTAGACAGTCCACTCCAGTGTCCCTCAATTCTGCAAAAACACAAAGAACTCTTGTATGCTAATATATGCATATTTATCTACCTCCTGTTATGTACATAACATATTTAACTCTAATATGAATTACCTTTCAGAGCTGCGTGTATCTGTTCATCTGTCTCTCCGAGTCCTAGCATGATGGAAGTCTTCGTGAGCACACTGGGTTTCACTTTTTTAGCATGTCGTAAAACACTCAGTGATTGGTCGAAGTTTGCACGGGGGTCACGCACATGCCTTCAGATCAAAGAACAAAGATGAAAAGTGAGATGTGCAATGAAATCTCTAAGCTTTAAATTATTCTAGTTTACTTAATAAAATGTACTAGATATTTCTGCCATCTGGTGGTGACTGTATATACTAGAAATAAAACAGAAAATTATTTTTAGTCCCTTGTTTGCCCTTAGCAGTTAAACTGCTCACTGTTTTTCAGAAAAATCCTTCAGGTCCCACAAATTCTTTGGTTTTTCAGCATTTTTGTGTATTTAAACTCTTTCCAACAATGACTGTATAATTTTGAGATCCATCTTTTCACACTGAACAACTGAGGGACTCATATGCTACTATTACAGAAGGTTCAAACGCTCACTGATGCTTCAGAAGGAAACAAAGCATTAAGGGCAGGGGGGTGAAAACATTTTGAATTTGAAGATTAGGGTAAATGTAACTTATTTTGTCTTCTGTAAACATGCAAGTATAATCTGTAGCTGCTGAAGGGCAGTACTAAATTAAACAAATATGATATTTAGGCAAAATAAGAAAAATGTACACATCTTCATTCTGTTCAAAAGTTTACACCCCTCGCTCTTAATGCATTGTTTTTCCTTCTGAGGCATTGGAATTGGAACTTTCTGTAACAGTCGCATATGAGACCCTCAGTGTGAAAAGATAGATCTGAAAAATCATACAGTCATTGTTGGAAAGGGTTTAAATTCACATAGATCTGAAAAATCATACAGTCATTGTTGGAAAGGGTTTAAAAATCATACAGTCATTGTTGGAAAGGGTTTAAATTCACATAGATCTGAAAAATCATACAGTCATTGTTGGAAAGGGTTTAAAAATCATACAGTCATTGTTGGAAAGGGTTTAAATTCACAAAAATGCTGAAAGACCAAAGAATTTGTTGGCTCTGAAAGATTTTTCTGAAGAACAGCGGGCAGTTTAACTGTTCAGGACAAATAAACGACTCGTGAACAACTATCACAGTTGAAAAAAAAACAACTGTGGATCATTCAGGTAACAACACAGTATTAAGAATCAAGCATATGTAAACTTTTGAACAGGGTCATTTTTATAAATGTAACTATTATTTTCTTTTGTGGACTATATGTAAACGTCTTACATGTGAAATATCTTATTCAAGTCAGTACTAAATAAAAAATAACATGCATTTTGTATGAGCCCTCTTATATTGGTAAAATAATTAACATTTTGTAGATTCTGAAAGGTGTATTTGTTCAGCTGTAATTGTTTTACTAATTTAACTCATCCTCTGTGAATAAAAGTATTAATTTCTTTCAAAAAAAAGAAAGACGGTAGTTTATATTGTTATATTATATTGTTACAAAAGATCTCCATTTAAAATAAATGCTGTTCTTTTTAACTTATTTATTAAATCTTGAAAAAAAGTATCACAGGTTCCAACAAAATATTAAGCAGCACCAATGTTTTCAATGATGAAAATAAATAAATAAATAAACACCACTTTTTGAAAGCAGTCTGTGGATCTAGACTTTGACAAACCACATTAAAAACTTTAATAAAAAATAAATAAAAAAAAATACACAGATTGCACTAACCTCTGTAAATCTCTGACAGTCTCAACATTGTGAGCATAAACATCAAGCCCAGACAAAGCAATTTTCTCCACTGCTGCGAGATCACCACGGAAATCGGGAGTCAAACACTCTACCAGGATTTTAGAGTTCCTAAGAGATAAAAAAAAAATAAATAAAAATAATCAAGAGAAAAGGAAGAATAAGCGAATTAAAAAAAAAAACAGATAAAAACATTTTTTTTTTTTTTATATTTGTACCTTTCTTTAAGGTTGGACACAGTCTTTGCAAAGTGTTCAGCCCCACCATCAGGAATGTCTGCTCAGCATAATAAAAAAATATGGTCAGACATCAATAAGAAAGTACAATGCTGAATTTTAAAGACACCATACAAGCAAAATGAAAGTTTTGTGCTTCTTGATCCATGGCTATTCACTTCTATACGTCATCTACTTCTAAATGTCTTCTATATGTGATAAACTCATTTAAAATGAACTGTCTCTTCAGGGGCCGTGGATCATAGCTATGCTGTAACTAAACAGATGAGCCCTTTAATATGTCTTAGTTTTACTAGGACATACATCAAAATGGAAAACAATGCATGGCTAATGTACAAGGCATTTCATGTAGTTTTTAATTTTGGTTTGCAGGTGTATTTGTTTCCTCACCATCTCTGTCCACAGATGTGAGTACTACATAGTCCAGACCCCACGCTGCAATGGCTTTAGCGGTGTTATATGGCTCCTCAGGGTCAAGAGGTGGAGGACGTCTCGCTGTTTTAACTGAACAAAACCTACAGCCACGTGTGCATGTATCCCCCATTAACTATAGAAAGAGTGTGGGAAATCAAGTGGAGATGTTTAGTCAAGAGCATAATGTCAAGATATTGTCCTTGCATATGTCTGGCCGCTTCGCAGATCCAATACACTCACCATAATTGTTGCTGTGGCAGTGGAATACTCTCCTCCCCCCCAGCATTCCCCGATATTGGGACAACGGGCCTCCTCGCAGACCTATAACCAGAATCAGAAAGAGCTTTGTTGTCAAGTATGCGTAAAATAAATTGAGAAATAAATAAGTGGTATGTACAGTTGTGCTATAGATGATAGCATGGAATAGAATGGAAAGAGGAAAAAGAAGCAGGGATTTATTAGGATGGAGGGGGTAACAAATAAATATAAGGCTGTTCCTCATATTTTTATTGCACAATGGGGTGAACATTTAGCTGTTTATAAGGTGGATTATAACTGTTCTTGTGCCTGGTTGTCCTGGTATTTGGGGCTCTGTAATGCCGACAGTCTTATAACAATAAGACAGTCGATATACTTCATGTACTACTGGCTTATAAGGATAATTTCAAATGGTAGAATGTCTAAGCAGTTCTTTATATACAATAAAAGTGAATGGTAGTCATCATTGTTAGCAAGATTTATAGCAAACAGCAAAGTAAAGTCTGTTTATTTCACACTAAATTTTTAACTAATAGATTTTTAACGTTTTTTTTTAAAGACGTCTCTTCTGCTCACTAAGCCTGAATTTATCTGATCCAAAGTACAGCAAAAACAGTAAAATTTTGAAATATAATTACTATTTAAAATAACTGCTTTCTTTTTAAATATATTTTAAAATGTAGTTTATTCATGTGATTTCAAAGCTGAATTTTTAGCATCGTTACCCCAGTCTCCAGTGTCACAAGATCCTTCAGAAATCATTCTAATATGCTGATTTGCTGTGCAAGAAAAATGTATTGTTGTTGTTATTATTATTAATATTTAAAACAGTTGAGTAATTTTTTTTCAGGATTCTTTGATGAATAGAAAGATCTGAAGATCAGCATTTATCTGAAATAAAAAGCTTTTGTAACATTACACCATTCCATTCAAAAGCTTGGAGTCAGAAATTAGTATATATTATTATAGAAATTAATATTTTTATTTAGCAAGGATGCTTTGAAATGATCAAAAGTGATGATATGTATAATGTTACAAAAGATTTCTATTTCAGATAAATGCTGTTCTTCTGAACTTTCTATTCATCAATAAAACCTGAAAAAAAATGTACTTAGCTGTTTTCAACATAATAATAATAAATGTTTTTTGAGCAGCAAATCAGAATATTAGAATGATTTCTAAAAATCAATTACATTTTAAAATATATTCAAATAGAAAACAGTTATTTTAAATAGTAAAAATATTTCACATTTTGACTGTTTTTGCTATACTTTGGATCAAATAAATGCAGTCTTGGTGAGCAGAAGATACTTATTTTAAAAAATATAAAAATCTTACTGTTCAAAAACGTTTGACTGGTAATGTAGCTCTATATATATATACAGGTCCTTCTCAAAAAATTAGCATATTGTGATAAAGTTCATTATTTTCTGTAATGTACTGATAAACATTAGACTTTCATATATTTTAGATTCATTACACACAACTCGAAGTAGTTCAAGCCTTTTATTGTTTTAATATTGATGATTTTGGCATACAGCTCATGAAAACCCAAAATTCCTATCTCAAAAAATTAGCATATCATGAAAAGGTTCTCTAAACGAGCTATTAACCTAATCATCTGAATCAACTAATTAACTCTAAACACCTGCAAAAGATTCCTGAGGCTTTTAAAAACTCCCAGCCTGGTTCATTACTCAAAACCGCAATCATGGGTAAGACTGCCGACCTGACTGCTGTCCAGAAGGCCATCATTGACACCCTCAAGCAAGAGGTCTGTGGGAAGGAAAAAGTGTGGCAGAAAACGCTGCACAACGAGAAGAGGTGACCGGACCCTGAGGAAGATTGTGGAGAAGGACCGATTCCAGACCTTGGGGGACCTGCGGAAGCAGTGGACTGAGTCTGGAGTAGAAACATCCAGAGCCACCGTGTACAGGCGTGTGCAGGAAATGGGCTACAGGTGCCGCATTCCCCAGGTCAAGCCACTTTTGAACCAGAAACAGCGGCAGAAGCGCCTGACCTGGGCTACAGAGAAGCAGCACTGGACTGTTGCTCAGTGGTCCAAAGTACTTTTTTCGGACGAAAGCAAATTTTGCATGTCATTCGGAAATCAAGGTGCCAGAGTCTGGAGGAAGACTGGGGAGAGGGAAATGCCAAAATGCCTGAAGTCCAGTGTCAAGTACCCACAGTCAGTGATGGTCTGGGGTGCCATGTCAGCTGCTGGTGTTGGTCCACTGTGTTTTATCAAGGGCAGGGTCAATGCAGCTAGCTATCAGGAGATTTTGGAGCACTTCATGCTTCCATCTGCTGAAAAGCTTTATGGAGATGAAGATTTCATTTTTCAGCACGACCAGGCACCTGCTCACAGTGCCAAAACCACTGGTAAATGGTTTACTGACCATGGTATTACTGTGCTCAATTGGCCTGCCAACTCTCCTGACCTGAACCCCATAGAGAATCTGTGGGATATTGTGAAGAGAAAGTTGAGAGACGCAAGACCCAACACTCTGGATGAGCTTAAGGCCGCTATCGAAGCATCCTGGGCCTCCATAACACCTCAGCAGTGCCACAGGCTGATCGCCTCCATGCCACGCCGCATTGAAGCAGTCATTTCTGCAAAAGGATTCCCGACCAAGTATTGAGTGCATAACTGAACATAATTATTTGAAGCTTGACTTTTTTTGTATTAAAAACACTTTTCTTTTATTGGTCGGATGAAATATGCTAATTTTTTGAGATAGGAATTTTGGGTTTTCATGAGCTGTATGCCAAAATTATCAATATTAAAACTAAAAGGCTTGAACTACTTCGAGTTGTGTGTAATGAATCTAAAATATATGAAAGTCTAATGTTTATCAGTACATTACAGAAAATAATGAACTTTATCACAATATGCTAATTTTTTGAGAAGGACCTGTATATATATATATGGGGTGTGTAAATTGTTTTGTCATGTTTTTGAAACAAGTCCCTTATGCGCAACAAGGCTGCATTTATTTGATCTGTCTTCAGTGTCACACAATACTTCAGAATGTTGATTTGGTGCTCAAGAAACATTTATTATTGTTATCAAGGTTAAAAACTGTTATGCTGTTCAAGTTTTTTGTTTAAATGGTTATACATATTTTCAGTGTTACTTTGATGTATAGAAAGAACACTAAAAAAAGAAAAAAAAAAGAAAAAAACCCCCACTAAACACTATCTATTTGAAACAATCTTTTCTTACAATAGCTTTATTCACACTTTTGATCAATTTAATGCATCCTTAATGAATAAAAATATTACTTCTTAAAAAAAATCTTGCTGACCCCAAATAGTAGAGTATGTAGTACTCATGTCATATGGACTATTTTTATGATGCTTTATAGTGGATTTTTGTTAGTTGTGGAGCTTGACAGCCCCTGGTCTTCATCCACGTTCATTGTATTAGAGAATTGTGTCAGGAAATTGTGTGAAGCAGTTAAAATGTCAGGCATGTTTTCAAACTACTTACTGTGTGTAGGTTTAGATTTCTAAGTGTGTTCTTCAGTTTGTTGTAGTTTTTTCCTATAGGGATCTCTGTTTTTAGCCATGGTGGTAGCCTTAGCCTGGCAAAATAAACAACACTGGTTAAATCATATGAACTATACATGTAAATGTATATGTAAAAGTTTAATTATTACAACAGAGTGTTTTCACAGCGCATCATCAATTGTCCACATTGCCAGCACTAAACATAAACAATGCCACTGAACTAAACGGAACTCACAAATTTTGCTGATTATTACTGCTGAAAATGGTCAATTACTGTCATGTTTTTGAGCTGTATTAATCAGTCAGACCAGAAAAAACATTTGGAGTATTATAGACTGCCAAACGTTATAACAAATCTAGGAGATGAGTGCAAAAAACTGTCTGAGGAACAAAAGGCGTTTGTGGTTGGTCAAACTGAACCAGGATTTCCAGGACAAGAATCTTGACAACAATTGTGTTTGTTTTATTAATTTCCAGTCAGGCAGGTGAAATATTAGGCAAATTTATCTATTAGTTCTGCTTGTACGTATCTTTACCACCTATTAACTTTAGTTTGTCAAAATATTGCCCCATTTCCTTCTCTATATGATTTAGCAGCTCCCACATGGTTTTCCATGGTTTAGACAGCATAAATTAGCAGAACAACATATTCAGTAGTACATTAACCGTGCAATCCATGCTGTCGTTTACATCCAAGTATTGCCAATATGGCCGCCCATCTGGGTAATTCACCAAATCGTGGCGTAAGTGACATTTGTCATTACTACTTTTGTATTGGTATGGTATTGATGGCTATGGTAATATCATGACACTTTGATTAAAACCACGGTACTGAAAGATTTTCACATTCATGCACCAAAAAGATAGTGGTGTCCATATGTTTACCTTTCTCCCTTCTCTCTCTTCAGGTTGCCTCTGTATTCCTCCCACTTGCTCTTTTCTGACAGCTCTCCAGATATGAAGTCCTGCAGGTTCAGTCCATCCTCTTTGATGTCTTTCTTCCTCTCAGTGAGCGTGGATGATGTGCTGGCAGCAGTGGTCAGTCTGTTACAGTAAACCTGAGACCAGAAGCACAGAATCAGGGCACTCCAAATTAATCAGCATCTAAAATTACCAGTTCAGTTAGCTCAGACATAAATATATACACTTTTAATAGCATAATGTGTATAGAAATGTAATCGGTTAATATTACACTTTTATATGTGACCCTGGAACGCAAAACCAGTCATAAGTAGCACGGGTATATTTGTAGCAATATTCAAAAATATTGTATGGGTCAAAATCATACATTTTTCTTTTATGCCAAAAAATATTAGAATATTAAGTAAAGATCATGTTCCATGAAATATATTTTGTAAATTTACTACCGTAAATATATCAAAACTTATTTTTTATTAGTAATATGCATTGCTAAGAACTTAAATGCGATTTCCTCAATATTTGGATTGTTTTGCACCTTCAGAATCCAGATTTTCAAATAGTTGTACGTCGGCCCACTACTGTCCTATGCTAACAAACCATACATCACTTGAAAGCTTATTTATTTTTTCAGATGATGTATAAACAATTTCAAAACATTGATCCTTATGACTGGTATTGTGGTCCAGTGTCACATATTACAGTAAGTTCTGTACTAGCCAGCACTGGTAACGTTAGTTCACACTAAACTATTTGGCATTTTGTTTTTGTACAATCCATCATACAACTAAAACAAAACCAAGAAATCACTCACATTAGACCCCTCAAAGCATTTTGACGGTAAAAACAGATGATTAGACGAATATCGAACCGCAGCGCCACAACTTCTGCTGATCAACGCCATGACTTTAGATCCAGCTTGAGCCTGTCATTGACAACAATCGCTCAGACATCGATTAACCTACACTGGATGTTTATGACTTCATATATATACACCTGACTAACTGTGCATGTGATACATTTTCCTCTTAATATATACGTAAATAGAAATGCATATCAATAAAATCTTATTTAATAATCTTTATGACAGTTCGCTTCTTTAACTTTGTTTTCACTATCTGCAATCGTTCGGTCGTGCCTTGGAGACTATGGATGACGCAAAGCGTACTGATTACTTTTACGTCATGACGTCCTTCCTCCTTCCTTTCCCCCTTAATCGGCGAGGTAAGAACATGGCGCATCCTGTTCTTGTGCATGTTAATCAACTACAATCTGCACTAATGTCAAATCCGTCGGGTTTTCTTAGTGTCCCAGGGTTTTGTTTACATATTCATTAAAATATGTGTAGTTGTATTAGTGCTGAAAACCCCGATGATGGTTGATTATTGCAGTCTGTGCGGTCAGTGTTTATCTGTTAGCCAGACATGTAGGCCGAAGCAAACAACTCATTCGTTAAGCACATTGACATAAAGCGATGCTTGCCTTATTATGACATTAGAAAAGTTAAAGTAGCCGTAAAACTGACTGAAGGGTCAAAAAATACGTTAACATTGCTGTCAGAATGCAACTTAGTTGACAGTTCATTCTGATTGATGCCGCCGGTTTTGCACTATGCTATCTGGTTCTCTGTACGTTACGTTACTGATAAATGAAGACACAGTGACGATAAGTTAACAAAATGAATTAAAACAAGTACATTACAGCATTCGCTGACCGCTTTTGTGTTTATTTTATTCAGAATGAAGACCATTCTCAGTAACCAGACAGTGGACATCCCCAGCAACGGTACGTCACGTCCTAACGATTTACACACAATTTCTCTTTATTCATGTCTTCCCTTTTCCTAAATTTTGGCTGTTTACTTGCAGTCGAGGTGTCCCTTAAGGGCCGCACAGTTGTTGTGAAGGGACCCCGTGGAGTTCTCCGCCGAGAGTTCAACCACATTAACCTGGAGCTCAGTCTTTTGGGCAAGAAACGGAAGAAGGTTTGCACTTTTAATACATGGGAATTAAACTGCATTAAATACAGCATAACTTAATGTCAATTTGTAACTGGAATAATGGCTTAATGTGACTTAAAATCCTTCATGTTAACACTTCAGTTGAATCTGTTGGGATATATAAAAGTGAAATCTATTTGATTGGAAAGAGGTGGTGACAGACCTGAAATCTGAGGAAAAAATGAAGCGTGTCATGCTAAAGTCTAGCTTATTTCTGAATGTGATTCAAAAGTGCATTGTGCAGTTCCAGGATACTTATTTGTTTTGCATCTTACAAATGTGCCTGAGAATTGTCATTAATTGCTCACCCTCATGTGGTTCCTTTGACCTTTGTTCTTCTTCAGAAGACAAATTAAGATATTTTTGATGAAATCAGAGAGCTTTCTGACCCTCAACAGACTTCAACGTAACTGAAATGTTACAAGGATTACAAGGAAGTGTGCAAAAGAAAACACAAATAATGGCTTTATTCAACAATAATTCTCCTCCTGGGAATGTTTCAGCTACGTTGCTGTCTATGCAAGGTCCGAAAGCTCTCAGATTTCATTAAAAATATCTTAACTTGTGTTCCGAAGTTGACCGAAGGTCTGACAGGTTTGGAACCACGTGAGGGTGAGTAACTAATGAAAGACTTTTCTTTTGGCTGAACTGTCCCTTTAAGAAGCATAGAATTTCAGCAAACAATCTGCTCATTTCAGCTGCGTGTGGACAAGTGGTGGGGTAACAGGAAGGAGTTGGCCACAGTCCGCACCATCTGCAGTCATGTCCAGAACATGATCAAGGGGGTCACCCTGGTAAGTACTACTACTAACTAAATTTTGGTACATTTGTTCCCGCACAAGGAGATCCTTATGCTAACTTTGTAAATCAGCTTTTAAAAGTCTTATTTATGATGGAAAGATATGAACTGTCTATGATGCATGTTTATTTTATCCTCTAGGGCTTCAGATACAAGATGCGATCTGTATACGCTCACTTCCCCATTAACGTGGTGATGCAGGATAATGGCACTCTGGTGGAGATCAGAAACTTCTTGGGTGAGAAATACATCCGCCGTGTCCGCATGAGGCAAGGTATGTATATAGTTTGTTTTTTATTATTTTTTGTCTGTATTGCCGTACTGTGTGTCACCGTACAGCCCCTAATTTTACTTTATAAATTCCTTGTTACACTGCACTGATGCACTTAATTTTTTGTGTAGGTGTGTCATGTTCAGTTTCTGCTGCTCAAAAAGACGAGCTGGTTCTGGAGGGTAACGATATTGAGCTGGTGTCAAACTCAGGTGAGCGTTTCTAAGATGTACAGGGTCAGGCTTTGACTAGAGAGATACTTTCTCATTGACACTACCAGTCAAAAGTTGTTGTTTTTTTTTTTTTTTAAAGATTTTTAAAGAAGTCTTCTGCTCACCAAGCCTGCATTTATTTAATCCGAAGCACGTCAAAAACGGTACAAAAACAAAACTTAAGATACGTATTTTTATTATTTAAAAATGTTCTATTTAAATACATTTTAAAATGTCACTTATTCCATTGATTTCAAAGCTGAATTTTTAGCATCATATACTAGTCACACGATCCTTCAGAAATCATTCTAATATTCTGATTTGCTGCTCAAAAAAACCTTAAACAACCGAGTAGATTTTAGTTTTCTCTGGTTTCTTCGAGGAGTAGAAAGTTCAGACAAACAGCATTTATCTGAAATAGAAATCTTTTGTAATCACTTTTGATAAATTTAAAGCATCCTTGCTAAATAAAAGCAAAAAAATACTGACTCCAAACTTTTTTTCAGATAACACTGACACTGAAGACTGGAGTAACAATGCTGAAAATTTAGCTTTGATCACAGGACTAAATTACGTTTTAAAATCTATTCAAATAGAAAGCGGTTATTTTAAATGGTAAAAATATTTTACAATATGACTGCCTTTGCTGTATTTTGGATAAAAAAAAAATACAGGCTTGGTGAGCAGAAAAAACTACAATGTTTAAAAAAAAATCTTACTGGTAGTGTATGTAAACACCTGTTTGCACATGAAAGGGTCTATGAATTGTTTGCATTGCTAATTTATTATTTGGATTCAGTTAGAGGTCCATTAGTTGCCATTTTAATTAATCCCAGTATTATACACATCTCGTTGTGATTTTTAATTTTGAATGATCAAAAGTGACTCATCCAACATTTTCTAAAAATATTCATTTGTTTTTCCAAATGGCTATTTTTACTGGACTGATTGTGGAAACCCTTAAATCTAAGCCTAAACCATACCCTCCCTCACCTTGTTCGCTTACACTTACCTGCAGGTCCTGATGAAGTACTGTACTGCAAAAATATTTTTAGCCTCATTTCCTCCTGGCATCCTTATCCCTTGGTTGTGTAACCTGAGAATGATTGAAGGACTATCTGTGATTGGGTAGTGTGTGTGAGAGATGTGTAAAAGCATTATATAGTTTAGTGTGTGTGTGCATGCCTCACCTCCCCAGCATCTCTTGTTTCAGCTGCCCTCATCCAGCAGGCAACCACAGTGAAAAATAAGGATATCAGAAAGTTCCTGGATGGTATTTACGTCTCTGAGAAGGGCACTGTAGTGGAGCCGGAGTCGTAGAGAACACGCGAGGTTAGAACCAGGCCGCCGTCCAGTGCGCCAGGATCGCCTTTCTCTTGGCTCTTTTCTGTGCCACTTGTCCTGCTTTTGTCATCGAACCTGTCTCTTCTGTGTTTTTCATGTTCATTGTTAAATCTGCTGAAGTTTCTTTGCCTAAGTGCCAAATTTCAAATGATACCATGTTTAGATTGAATTGTCCATGTCCTACACAAACAGCTTTACTGCACTTTATCTTTTAATAGGGCTTTATTGCACATTCACATTCATCTAAGCATGATGACGCTTAACAAGGCATTTGAGTCCACAGATCTAACCACTGGCTTGGTTTGCATGTTACATGATGTAATTCTGTACAGCTCTTATGGCACATGGAAGTTCTTGGGTGCACCGCCTTGTCATCATTTAAACTGGATTGTCTTATTTTTTTTTCTCTTTGGTCTTCTCCATCAGCTGCTCTGATCCAGCAGGCCACCACTGTGAGAAAGAAGGACATCCGGAAGTTCCTGGATGGCATCTATGTCAGCGAGAAGGGCACAGTGGTGGAACAGCAGGAGGACTAAATTAGTCTCTGTAAAATCTGTCAATAAAGACCAACACCATTTTTCAACCACATACTTGTGTGCAAGTTTTATTCATGTTAGCACAATTATTCCAAATATGCATGGCAGGTTTTATTGAGGAAGGGTCTGTGTGTAGCAAAATGTGGGCTGCTTGTATTTGAAAATCTTAGTTTGTACTCTCAATTCATATCCTTTTTGTTAGCTTCTAATGCATTCTAAATCTGCATAGGATTTTTGCATTCATGGGTCTATTTGGACCTAGTGGAATGAGAGCTCATGAGTCTTAATATTTACCTTAATGTTTTTCAAACAATATTGTAAGTAAATATGCTGGTAATAAGAAAACGCCAAATGTTTTGTTATCTGGTAAAGCAAGTTCCTTTTGAAACTTTTACAATTTTACAAATATAGAAAAAAAAATGTGCAAAGTCACGCTGCATAAAATTTGTAAGGGCTAATCTAAGAATTATCAGTGTTAAATCTTGAAATCAGTGGATTTAATTAAATGCCTCAAGAACTCATGACTGAATGAAAATATGTAGCTTGAATATTTACTTTTTTGTAGTAATATGTAAAAAGTGGGTTTGTTTGTGATGCATTATGATGAAAAGCAACTGGGGTACAGGAAAAAAAAGTGATATAGGGATTCATGGAAATGTGCAAAGAAAATAGTATAAAAATGTTAAAATTAATAAAAGAAATATATTAAAATGAACAGTGTCAATAAATATAAAATCAATACACTTAACAGTACAGTGCCATAAAAAAAAAAATGTAATTAATAAAAATAAATATTTTACAAATAACATTTAGACCTAATATTTTTTCACAGTAAAATGGGTCTTTATAGAAGAAACTATATAGATACCTTTTAATTTTTTTTATAGATGAGGGTCCCTCACGAAAGGAAGATATTACATAAGACACAAGACAATATTTGAAGTTCATTTGCATTTTTACAGAAATCAGTTTTCATTAAAATTAACTTTTCTGTTTTATGAATGACTCATTTGAATCTTCTAATAATATGACATTTAACACATCTTATGAATGATCTTATATGATATGTCTTTGATTTAGTTTGTTGCAACAAAATTTTGAAACTCGTACAATAACTAAATAATTGAAATAAGTAAAATTCCATATAATGGCCATTCTAAATAATTGGTCCAAACTGCTGCCCCAAAACAAAAACAAAAAAATCTAAAAAGCATTCACGTATTTAAATCTTAGATATATTATCTATTAAAGCTCACAATTGTATTTAAAATATTAGTAAGCTTAATATATATACAATTTAATTGGGAGGTGGCTTTTCCAAACCCTGAATTACAACTTATGAAAATGATATTGAAATAATTTTTGTAGTATATTTATATTTTTTTGGAAAAAGATTTTTCAAGACGTTTCCAACTCTGACTTTGGACCAATTCTGTAGAATGGCCCATATAACAGCGGGTGTTATAGTGTTAATCCAAAAAAACAGATCTAACATAATTAGAATTTTATTTTACAACGTGGAGCATCAACCCCCTTAAAAACAATAGAAGATATTATGAAATGTTTTGGTGTCACGCACTCTGCATTCTGCCCCGCGCCTGTCTGTCTCTCCCTCCATCTGCGCGTCATCACGCTGCGCCTGCGAATTGAGTATCATTGGCGCCAAAGAGGATTGGAGAAGCACTACTGTCCCGAAATTTGTCAAAAAATAAAGAAACGCTATTGACACATGCTTAGAAATGGTGAGTCGCCTTATTAATGAACCATCTGTAGAAATAATAACACAATCAGAGTCGAGCTCAATGCAGCTGATCAGGCTGTTTGGCTAAAGAAAGAGCTGCTAGCTCCAACTTGCTGCAGATTTCACGTATGAGTTAATAGAATCGAGCTACAAAAACAATAAAACATACAAAGGCTATTTATGAACTTGGCAGTCCTTGTTTCCGTCATTTGCTCTTAAGAGTGCATTTGTTTACTTTTTGGTCGTGCAACATTTAAGCATTTAAATTAACCCTGACTTAACAATTGAAGATGGACTGACTGCCAATAGACAGTTCATTATAAGTGTGCTACTACGTAACATTACATTACAGATGTTTACGTTTTGGTATCAACGAAGCACCTGCTTCCTGTTTGTTATTGTATTGTTAACTTTGAAATGTAAACATGCAACAGAACAAACTCAGCCTGTGGTTACTATGGTAATTGCTTTGCAAGAGCACGTTTGGTAGCCTATGCCCTTATTAAAAAACTACCATACATTAGTTACATTACTTTTTGTAATTCACCTTTGTTTATTTCAGGACATTCGGAGGTTTTTTACATCTGCCAAACCTGCAGCCCCTAAACCTTCAAATGGAAGCACCAGCACGGATGAAGAGCCGAAGAAGAAACAGAAATCAAAAACTAAGGTAGAACAACAGTCTAATGTCATTGACTTCAGTGACAGATGTACAGGGATGTGATTTGTACAGAATCTATTAATACGAGATGGCATCTACAATCTCTTTGCATGCCAGTGTTTTATGCATCTCCTTTCTCTCTCTCTTTAGGTCACAAGTCCCAAATCTGATGAGAAACCCTCTGGAAAACGAAAGAAAAGAGTCATAATTGATTCAGGTTCATAAACAGCATTTTTCAAATATTGGTAGAATTACAGTAGTTAAAGTAGTGTTTACACACCTTCTCTAGACTGTTGGGAATCATACTGATGGTAATGTCACACTATTTTTTTTTACATGTTCTTCTCTTTCATCTTATCTTAGACTCTGATGAAGAGAAGAAGAAGGAGAAGAAGACCAAGAAGGGCACTAAAGAGTCTGAAGCCCCCACAGTAAAGAAACACCCAGTAACTTATGTGTCTGATTCTGGTGAGGGAGTTTCCACATGCATAATATAATGCTATGAATCCATTAATATGACATGTAGATAATAATTCATACTCCTGTTTTTAAATTTCCAGATTCAGATGATACGTTTATGACTCTGAAAAAGAAGAAACCAAAAGAAAATGGAACGGCTAAAGGCAAGAAAGAATCAGATTCAGGAAAAGCAAAACAAGCAAAAGTCTCATCCAGTAAATCTCCGACCAAATCACCAAATACGATCTCAAAGGGAGGAGTGAAAAGTTCTCAGCCTACCGTTTCCCCAAAAACGGGACCAACACCACCAAAACAGATGCCCACTTCAGTAATGGCCTTCTTTGGGAGTTCAAGTGTTCAGAGGTCAGACAAAAAAATGGTGGCCAGTACCAGCACTAAAAGGAAGGCGGTGAGTAGAAAGAGTCTAAGAAAATGTGTTTGCACTTACCGTGTAGAAAAATTCGAACTCATTTCTGTTTGGTCCTGTCTAGCCCACACAGGAAACTGATGAGTCGCTCAGCGATGAAGCCATTGCAAAAGAACTTCAGATGGATGAAGACATGGAGGTTGGTTCAGGATACACAGCACATGATCCTGTATTAATCAGAATTTGGTCATATCAAAATTTTATGATGATGTATACTGCAATCAAGGACTTAAAGAGACAGAATTAAAGAGTTTAAATATGATTCAGAATTACTAAAATGAATTAAAATAAATGTCAACCACAAGTGATTTTCACAACCATGTGTCTTCATAACCATGTATACAGGAATATTCCAATAACTTTTTTTTTTTTTCAGAATAAAAGCTTAATCATAATATATCCTAATTGGAAAAAGCAAATGTTGTTGTTGTTTTTCATAGCTTTTTTTTGTTTTTCAAACAATATATATATATATATATATATATATATATATGTATGGACTTATAATGCATAACCTGTGTTTTTTTTGGTTTTAGTTGGAAAAGCAGATCCATGAGGATGAGGAATTTGCAAGAACATTGGCCATGCTGGATGAAGCTCCTCAACCGAAAAAGGTTGGTGAGCGGAATTTGTTTCTGTGTTTTGTCTTAACACTACATTTACATTTTTGTCCTAACTAATAATTTATTCAAAACACATTAAAAATGCAAATCAATTAAAATTGAAAAATGGAATCATGTGGCGCAGCCGACAAAGTACATGTACACTACCAGTCAAAAGTTTTTTAATGTTTTTTTTTTTTTTAAAGAAATCTAAGAAGAAGTGTTCTAATATTCTGATTTGCTGCTCAAAAACATTTGTTATTATTATTATTATTATTATTATTATTATTATTATTATAATAGCTAAGTAGATTTTTTTTCAGGTTTCTTTGATGAACAGAAAGTTCAAAAGAACAGCATGTATTATCATGTATTTATCACTTTTGGTCTATCTAAAGCACCTTTGCTAAATAAAATAATACATTTCTATAATTTAAATTTCTATCATGTGACACTGAAGACTAGAGTAATGATGCTGAAAATGTAGCTTTGATCACAGAAATAAATTACATTTTAAAATGCATTAAAATAAAAAGCAGTTATTTTAAATAGTAAAAATATTACTGCTTTTGCTGTATTTTGGATCAAATAAATGCAAGCTTGGTGAGCAAAAGAGACTTCTTTTAAAAACATTAAAAATCGTACTGTTCAAAAACTTTTGACTGGTAGTGTATGTTATGTTGTGTAAAATGTAATTTTATTTATTTATCTTTTGTTTCTTAGGCTCGGGTGGACTCTGTCTCCCCCTCCAAGAGCAGCTCACAGACAATTGCCTCAGACACCAAACCCAAAAAGGAGTCCCCTAAAAAGAGTCCTGTGAAGGCAAGCTCCAAACTGGCGCAGATGAAAAGGAAACAGGAAGAAATTGAAGAGAAAAAGAAAAAAGACAAGGGTGAAAAGCAGATTAAGATTTCTCCTAAAAAAGAGCCAATCTCACCGACTTGCTCAGAGCAGGCAGCTACACCTAAAACAGGAAGTTCCACGGGAATGACAAAATCAAGGAATTTTTCCACACCTAAAAGTGAAGGCGGACCCAGTAAAATGTCACCAACAAAACCAGAGGTATATCATTTGCATATGCTGCTTAATTTAGGATTTGTGTGTGAGTGTTAGAAGAGAATTCAGTCAGTTAGTGTGCTTTTAATTGTGTTATTTAAGGGTCTAAGTTAAAAGAGAGTATTTGGTTTTATGTTTAATGTTTTTCACAATATGTGTTGTTTCAGAGCAGATTTACAAAATATAGGGCAGTACCTTGTTTTGCTGTGCTAGTGAGCAAACCACAAGCTTGCCTGTGTCTGTTTTAATTCAGAATACAAGTCCTGAGGACCTAGAGAAAAAACGGGCAAATTCTTCAGCCTATCGTAACTATCTGAACAGAGAAGGACCACGAGCACTGGGGTCCAAAGAGATACCACAGGTAAAAACACCTAAAAGACTCGTGCTGACAACTGAAGGCCTATCATTTCAGTGCTTTTTTTGATTATCTTTCAGGAATCAATTTATCCTTTAAACTTCCTGAACAATGTTATGTGTGTTTTAGGGAGCAGAGAACTGCCTGGAGGGTTGTGTTTTTGTGTTGACTGGTGTGTTAGAGTCTATGGAGAGGGACGATGCTAAGTCACTAATAGAGCGGTATGGCGGGAAAGTCACAGGAAACGTCAGCCGTAAAACCACTTACCTTGTTCTGGGACGAGACAGTGGAGCCTCAAAGACTGAGAAGGTCTTTATTTTCATTAGTTTTTGTAGCATGTCATTATTCTCTTTATTTGAACATGAGTGTTGCTTCTCCATGTTTCTTTTTTAATATATTTCTAATTAACCCTTTTATTGAATTAAATGTAATTATTGTAACGATGTGTTACTGTAAATAATGTCCTTAGGCGGAGAGTTTTGGCACTAAGATCATTAATGAAGATGAGTTGTTGGAAATCATAAGAACCAAACCAGGCAAGAAGTCTAAATACGAAATTGCGGCGGAGGCAGAGGTACGGCAGCTCCCATCAATCCTCCTGTTTTTTCATTTGCAATCATTGCACACTAGGGCTGCATAAAAACAAAATAAAATCCATATAGTGATACAGTTTAAAGAGATAGTTCACCCAAAAATTTAAATTCTGTCATTAGTTACTCACCCTCATGTCGTTCCAATCCTGTAAAACCTTTGTTCATCTTTGGAACACAAATTAAAATATTTTTGATGAAATCCAAGAGCTTTCTGACCCTCCATAGTAATGTGACTGAAATGTTACTATACCCAGAAACATAGTAAGAATATCTATAAAATAGTCCAATGTGACATCAGAGGTTCAACTGTAATTTTACGAAGCTACGAGAATACTGTGCAAAGTAAGCAAAAATAACAATTTTTCATTTTCATTTACCCCCATAGTTAATATTGCAAAAATTTGCAATGTGGGCAGGGCCGTCAGGCGTCCTGAGTTTGAATCCCGACTCGAGGACCTTTCCTGTCCCCTCTCTCTTCCACTTCCCTTCCTGTCACATCTACACTGTCCTATAACAATAAAGCTTAAAAAAAAAAAAAAAGCCAAAAATGAACGCCACATTTGCATGTTAACAGTTCTCTGTTGTCAGTTAATGGTCACACGACAAGTAAACAAATAAAATTAATTATCTACTTTTTTTTAATTAAGTTTTACTTTTTTTTTTTTCCCCAAAATGATGTATATAGGGCTGCAAGACTTGGACAAAAATATATTTTGATTATTTTGACTTTTCTTTTTGTAATTTGAGCTGCAAAATTACATTTAATCTCATATAAAAAGGTGAAGGGTGTTCACGTTTGGCTTTACTCTTTGCCAGAACTATATAATGCTATAAGTTACGAAACAAATATTTATGTCTTTCAAATGTTTAAGCGCTCAAGTTTTTAACGTCAAATCCTCAAGGTTTTATATTATTGGAGTATTGGTGATTTGCTGGAAATATTGGCAGTTATGCAAATGTGAATATAAATAAAGTGAGCCTGGCAAACACATTGCATTCCCAAATGGACTCGGAGATTGAACTCAGAGATTTAGAAGCAGCATTTGCTGTTAACCACTTTGAAAATACAGTTTTGTAATCTATAGTTGAAGGCAAAAGTTTACATACACCTTGCAGAATCTGCAACATGTTAATTATTTTACCAAAATAAAAGGGATCATACAAAATGAATGTTATTTTTTATTTAGTACTGACCTGAATAAGATATTTAACATAAAAGGCGTTTACATATAGCCCACAAGAGAAAATAATAGTTTTTTTATTTTCTTTTGTAGCTTTTGAAGGGCAGTACTAAATGTTAAAAACAGAAGATATTTAGGCAAAATAAGAAACAAGTACAAATTCTGTTCACAAGTTTACACCCCTGGCTCTTAATGCAGTGTTTCTTTCTGAAGCATCAGTGAGTATTTGAACCTTCTGTAAAAATTGCTTATAAGTCCCTCAGTTGTCCTCAGTGTGAAAAGATGGATCTCAAAATCCAAAATGCTGAAAAACCAAAGAAATTGTGGGACCTGAAGGATTTTTATTGAAGAAAAGCGGGCAGTTTAAGTGTTCAGGACAAACAAGGGACTCATAAACTCATAAATAAAAGTTAATTTATTTATTTTTGAATATTGTGCAGCTTTACTGCACACACTGGTATTTGGTTCAATTTACATTCGGTCTGTCTGTCTTCCGTATTACAGAATAAATCCTCTAAAACAAGGACTCCAGACTCTAGAGGTCTCAAACGCACTCCTCCGTCCAAGAAGGCCACACCACAAGGGCCCAGCCCCAACAAGAGAAGCTCTTCAGCGGGGAAGTCTAAGCCTGGCTCTGCTTCTAAATCTGGAACACTTGTGGCCTCTCGTTCAGAGGTCAAAAAGAGTTTGAGCTTTGATCAATCCAAGAGAGAGTCCCCTGTATCCCACTCTACCCCTGAGAGTGAGGGTAGCAGCCTGTTGTGGGTGGATAAGTACCGCCCCCGTAGTCTTAAGAACCTGATTGGGCAGCAGGGGGATCAGAGTTGTGCTAACAAGCTTCTGCGTTGGTTACAGAACTGGCATAAACATCAGAGCGGCAATACAAAAGCACCACGTCAGTATTTAAAGTTTGTTTCTACTTTATGTGCAACAATGACCTGCTACATTTTCCAAAGCATACATTGTATAACCAAAGTATACCGTTTCCCATAATACAGTACGCTTGACTACACCATAAGCATATGCACCAGATTTTACTCTTGCAGGAGCCAGTTTTTGACTGCGTAATGTTTATTTTTATTGGTGCATACTGTTTCACATACTAATTTTAATAGTAGTATGCACTTTGCAATATATACTGTGTAGTATGCCATTCTGACCATACTTAATGTGTTTATTCTAATGCACTATGGAGGCTTAAATTCAGTTTAACCAATTTTCATTGTGTTTCTGGGAAGCAGCCAAATTTGGAAAGTTTGGAAGTAAAGATGACGGTTCTGGATTTAAGGCTGCGTTGTTATCTGGGCCTCCTGGTGTTGGGAAGACCACTACTGCTGCTCTCGTCTGTGAGGTCAGTTCATTCTCACTCGTAATCATTTATAAATTAACATTTTGTTTGACTGTTTCAAAAAAGCCTGGATAATCATTTTAAAGTGTTTAACAAGGGATCAAGAATTAAATCGTTAGTGAGTGATTGTAAACGCTGTGTGTCTGTTTTTACAGTTTCATTGCATTGGTTAATTCGTTAATGGTGTTCCATATGTGTTTGTAGGAGTTGGGTTACAGTTACGTGGAGATGAATGCGAGCTGCACCCGCAGTAAGAACAGCTTAAAGGAAGTGATCGCAGAATCACTCAACAACACGAGCATTAAGAACTTCTATACCGGTAATTAGTTTAATTAATAGCTAATTAATCTGGTAGCATCTGTGAATTGGCTTGGAGTTAAACCTCAGTGATTATAATGTAAACACTGTATGTTTCCGTGTTTAATGGTGTCAGGTGCATCTCAGACAGTGAGCAGTAAACATGTCCTCATAATGGACGAGGTGGATGGGATGGCAGGAAATGAAGACAGAGGAGGAATACAGGTAGGCACACACACACACACACACACACACACACACACACACACTTTCTCATTCAATTGCATTATCTGTCTTTACCAGAGGTGGTGCTCAAGGAGCAAAAGTGGACCAGTTGGTGTTTAAATCCTTATGTGTTCTGTGGCTGTGTAGACATTAGGCATTAGCTTAAAAATGACTGAATATGGCACAGTATTTATTGTATACTGCTTTTTGTTTTTTTTTTTACAAATAAACCAATTTGGACTACACATCACAGTTAAGTCACATGCAGCAGCACTCGCATTGTGGTGGCAGAAAAACACTGGTAACAAGTGGAGGGAAACAAGTAGAATCCATGGAATAAGATCAAAAATTTATTATTGTGCCTTTGGATGTCAGAAACATAATGCAGTTCATTTTTATAGAATACTATCATGAAAGACACTTTTGAAACAAAACACAGACGAAATTGGGGTTTACACCATGTGAAAGCTGAATAAATAAGGTTTCCATTGATGTATGGTTTGCTAGGATAGGACCATATTTGTTAGGATGGCTGAGACACAACTATTTGAAAATCTGGAATCTGAGGGTGCAAAAAAATCAAAATACTGATAAAATTGCCTTTAAAGTTGTCCAAATTAAATTAATAACAATGCATATTACTAATCAAAAATTAGGTTTTGATATATTTACGGTAGGAAATGTACAAAATGTCTTCATGGATTGTGATCTTTACTTAATATCTTAGTGATTTTTGGCATAAAAGAAAACTCTATAATTTTGACCTATACAAATGCAAGTTTATATCTGCTAATTCGGACTTTATAACTCAATTTAACTTAGGTGTTGCAAGTTTTGTTACTTCTGAGGAAGTGTATGATATAAACTCACATTTCTGAGCCGAGTAGAAAAGAGGGAATAACAAGTTGATTTTTCTTACCAGAATTGTAAGATAATCTCGGAATTGCAAGAAAAAAAGTCAGAATTTTAAAATGTAAACTCAAAATGACCTATTTTATTCTTTCATTCCATGGCTTTCATAGACTACTATAGGCTACTATAAAACTGTCATTTTTTTGCCACCAGACAGGCCCTGGCCACAAAAAAAACTAACACCGAAGTAGGTCTATATCGTGTGTAACAGTTGCCATTGTTCCACAATAAATGTTTCAAACAGTAGTATGTTACATTTGTCACAGGATCTAATCAAATAACATTGTCGACTGCAAGCTCAATTTCATTTTTGAGTGTAACAACTAAAATTCAGCCAACAACTGATGAATACAACCAAGTCTTTGCCTTGCATTTTTTTGTTTATCAATAATCCATTACAGTCAGATGTACATCACAATACAGAAGATAAGATCTGTTCTTTTTCCATTTAATCCTGAATTTAATTCAGAGAGTGCAGTCATGGTTATTTTGAGCATTTTTATGTTGGAATTGTTTTTCCCTCCTGTTTTTTTTTTTCTCCAGTTTTAATCTAGTTTTGGCATCCTTTTCATTCATCACACTGGAAATGAAGGTCAAGTCATTTCAATGTGGGATACAGTAATCCTTGCAATATGCTCTGTTCTATACTGTTCATTTTGTAGTAGTAGGTATTCTGTGCATACAAAAAATGTACATACTGTGTGCAGTTTATAGACTAGGTTCAGTCTAGGTAAGAGTATGGTAGGATGCCATTAAACTGGTACATGTGCACACCAGTGTTTCCAGTGTCATTGTGGTTCTTGACTCTTGTGCTTTGCCCTTTGACCCACACAGGAGATGATTGGTCTGATAAAACAGTCAAAGATTCCCATTATCTGCATGTGTAATGACCGCAATCATCAGAAAATCCGCTCGCTGGCCAACTACTGCTACGACCTGCGGTTTCAGAGACCACGTGTTGAGCAGATCAAGGTGCTCACTTTTATATTTTTTTTATACATTTTTATACATTTGCTTCTCTAGTTAATGTCCTAGAAACAGTGCAGTCTTAGGTATTTCTTTTTCATTTTTGCATCATAAATTTTCAGTTTTTTTATTTTTTTGATTTAAGAAATATTTGACATGTTTATTTCCAGATTTAAATATCCCAGGTTTTATTCTGTGGTAATAACAGTCTATTACGCATGATTACAAGCAACTGCTTTCTAGTTATTACTAGAACACTGTAACCAGGACACCTTAACATAAATTGTAAAAATAAGAAAATATCATTTTAGTCAATATCACACTTATTGCGGTCTAAAATAATAAAGCTTCCTCTTTGTCCATTCAGGGGGCTATGATGTCTATAGCTTTCAAAGAAGGTCTGAAGATCCCACCCCCAGCACTTAATGAAGTCATCCTGGCGTCCAATCAGGACATTCGTCAGGTATGATATTAATAAACAAATCATTTTTATTTTTATTTTTTTATTGTGTCTTTATCACTAATTCAGGGTCTACTATAATAGCAGCCTGTATTAGCACTGTACAATGATTGTGTTTCTACTCCTAGATACTGCATAATCTGAGCATGTGGTCTGCTAAAGACAAAGTCATGACCTATGACCAGGCCAAAGCTGATGCTAACAATGCTAAGAAGGACATGAAACTGGTACATATGCACACTTTTAAATACATTATACAATACACACTTTAAAATCATCATCCATTGATGATGAGTAGACTGTACGGAATGGCAAAATCTTTGTTTTTTTTTTTTACAAATGCAGGGTCCATTTGATGTCTGTCGGAAGGTGTTTGCTTCGGGAGAGGAAACCGCACACATGTCTTTGATTGACAAATCAGACCTTTTCTTCCATGATTACTCTTTAGCACCACTATTTGTTCAAGAAAACTACTTGCATGTCCGACCAGCTGCTGCAGGGTAGGTTATAGACTTCCACACAAGGATGATTTTCACACATTTTTATAGTATTCAATATGCATCTCTATTTTTGCATTTGTCTTTGATAATTTAAAATGATTTGATAATTTGCCTGCTCCACACGAAAAAAGACATGATCTAGATAGAACAGCTATTGTAACAAAGTGCATACAAAATGTGTGCAAAATCAATACATCATTTTTACAAACTGATATTAAAGTGAACCCTGAGTATTAAGACTTGTATGGCTTAAAATAATGTAAATGATGTACTGAAATATGTAGTAGAAAACCCATAAAAGATTTACGTTATTTAAAAAATCCAAGATAATTTCAACGTATTTTTTGCACCAATTATTTTGATTACGTTAAATAGTTGCACTCGTTGAGCTACTGGCGCTGTCTGTTGCTATTTTTACCGCAACACAACTCGGCATACACAACAAATAAAATTCTGATGCAATACCACATTGTGCGGCTTTTGGTTGTAATTTTCAGTTGAAGGGCAACAAGAGAAGCAATGTAAATCTTTACTGCTTTTCCTAAGAAGAGAGAAGAATGGGAAGATGCTTGTGGACAAACGAAACTTCCTCAAGAGTGCAACCATTTGACGTAATCAAAATAATGGTGCCCCATATAGTCCAAAATATGTATAAAACGATGTGGACTTTTTAAATAACTTGTGCGGAATGAAAGCAAGTTCTTTGAGGAACAAAATGGCAAATGACACATTACATGAAACAAATTGCAGGTCTGTTTGTTTGTATTTACAATTAATGAAATTTTCATGTATTTGTTTAATTAAGTTTTTTTAAAAAGCGTGATGGTATAATTGCTACATTTGATGTTTCCCAGGGGAAACCTGAAGAATCATTTAGTGTTGTTGAGTAAAACAGCAGACAGCATTTGCGATGGAGATTTAGTGGACAAACAGATCCGCTCCAGACAGACATGGTCTCTGCTTCCCACACAGGTAACATACTTTCCTGCCATTATCTTTTCATCAGTGTTGACCAACAAATCCTCGGTCAACAGCTTTGATTGCTGTAGCAGCACCGAGATAATCAAGCCCTGAAGTGGTCATTTTCAAAATGACATTTTCGAGGCAGAAACGATGAATCAAGTGTTTTTTTACATAGATCGCTGAAAACAAACCAAGGTTTTTCGTAAATCTGTGCTTATTTTTTTTTCCCCAGGCAATTTATGCGAGCGTGTTGCCGGGGGAACTGATGCGGGGGTATATGAATCAGTTTCCAACCTTTCCCAGCTGGTTGGGCAAGTTCTCATCAGCTGGCAAACACAGCCGCATCATACAGGAGCTCGCTTCACACATGAGCCTAAAGTGAGAAAACGCACATAAACACTGTTTCTCACACTTTTCTTCTTTCTTGTCTGGAGTATACACTCTTTAAAGTACGTTTATGCTTCCTTTAATTCTCACCTCTTTGTCATCCTGCAGAACGTTAAGTAGCAAGGAAGCAATAAATCTGGATTACCTCCCGTATTTGCGCTCAACAATATTAGAGCCTCTTCAGTCGCAAGGTGCAGAGGGAGCCAGTCAGAGCGTGAAGCTCATGGATGATTACAACATCATCAAAGAGGATGTTGATAACATGATGGAGATCAGCACATGGGGCGGACAGCCGGATCCTTACTCTAAACTAGATTCCAAGGTGTGTTTGTGTGTGTGTGATTTTCTGAGCATAATGTAGAGTTCTCCTCCAGGACAAGAAACCGGTGGTCCAGTTGACAGTTCATTGCTTTGACAGATGCCTGCTCAGTCTGAGTTAATTGTTTTAACTGTAAAACATCTGGAGGTGCTGTATGCCACACTTTATCCCCATCAGCTGTTTTTTTCCTTTCTGCAGGTAAAAGCTGCATTTACAAGAGCCTACAATAAGGAATCCCATCTTACACCGTACTCTTTACAAGTGGTTAAAAAAAGCCGGAAAGGTGCTGTTGACCCTGAGCTTATGGGAGAGCTTGATACTGAATCTCAGGTCCAGGAAGAGGAGGAAGATGATGGGGTTACCGCAGATGCAATGATCAAGGTAGATATCAAATAGTTAGCAATCCAGTGGCTTTTATTTTGACTTTACAAGTTTTACAATCATGTTGACCTCAATAACATATGTGACCCTGGACCACAAAACAGTCTTAAAAAAAAATATTTTGTAAATGTCCTACCGTAAATGTATCAAAACTTAATTTTGATTAGTAATATGCATTGCTAAGAACTTCATTTGAACAACTTTGAAGGTGATTTTTTCAATATTTAGATTTTGTTTCTTGCGCTCTCAGATTCCGGATTTTCAAATAGTTATATCTTTCAAATAGCTGTATTTATTCTTATGTATTCAAATCTTAATTTAAAAAAATTGACCCTTATGACTGGTTTTGTGGTCCAGGGTCATATATAATTTGGAGAACACTTAAAGGGTAAGTGCACCCCACAATGTAAATTTTATGTCATCAGTTCCTTACCTTCTTGTTATTCTAAATGCTTAAAGGCATAGTTAACTCAAAAATTAAAATGTGATGTTTATCTACTCACCCCCAGGGCATCCAAGATGTAGGTGACTTTTTTTTCTTCAGTAGAACACAAACAAAGATTTTGTAGTCTGTCAGTCATATAATGCCAGTCAATGGGCACCAAATATTTGAGAGCAAAAAAAAAGCATACATAGACAAAACCAAATTAAACCCTGTGCCTTGTGACGATACAATGGTTCCTAAAATATGAAATTATTGGTTTGTGCGAGAAACTGAACATTTATTTGTCGTGTTGCTGCTGTGAACACGCTCAAAACAGATGGACATTGCGGTGGATCAGAGGTAAAAAATGATATAAACACTGTTCAGTTTTTGGTTTTGTCTGTGTATGTTTTTTTTTTTTTTTTTTTACTCTCAAACATTTGGTGCCCATTGACTGCCATTATATGACTGACAGACTGCAATGGTTTGAGTTAAAAAAAAGTCTTCATTTGTGTTCCACTGAAGAAACAAAGTCACCTACATCTTGGATGCCCTGGGGGTAAGGAGATAAACATCAAGTTAAAATTTTTGGGTGAACTATCCCTTTAAAACTTTCATTCAACTTCGAAACATAAATTAAGATATTTTTAATGAATCCTGAGAGAGTTCTATCCTTCCATCAGTGCAACTTTGATGCTTCAAAATCTTAATAAGAACATTGGAAACATAATGCATATGAATTTTGTTTAAATAGTTCACCCAAAACTGAAAATTCTGTCATTAATTACTCACCCTCACTCAACCTGTAAGACCTGTAAGAACACAAATTAAGTTATTTTTGATAAAATCAGAGCGTTTTCTGACCCTGCATAGACAGCAATGCAGAAAGTTAGTGAGGGCATCTTTAAAATAGTCCATGTGACATCAGTGGTTTCGAACTTAATTTTTATGAAGCTAAAAAAATATTTTTTTGTGCAAAGAAAACAAAAACAATGACTTCATTCAACTATTTCTTCTCTTGTCCTGATGTCACATTTTAATGATGTCCTTACTACCTTTCTGGGCCTTGAACGTGGTGTTGCTGTCTGTGCAGTGTCAGAAAGCTCTTGGATTTCATTAAAAATACCAATTTTGTGTTCTGAAGATTAACAAAGGTCTTAGGGGTTTGGAACAAAATGAGAGTGAGTAATTAATAACAGAAACTTAAGTTTTGGGTGAACTGTCCCTTTAATCCATGTCTTTTGAAGATACACAATTGCATTATATGGTGGTCAGATTTAATTTAGAATATTTCTTTTTTGTGGGGGAATTAAAGTAGTTCACCCAAGCATTTTTACTCATGCCCATGTTGTTTCAAAACTGTAGCTTCTTTTGTTTCTTGGAAAAAAAAAAGATGATTTTTTGCTGAATTTTCACTTTTTACCATACACTTGTAATGAATGGAGATTCAAGCTTTCAAGCATAAAAGTACAACAAAAGTCATTCATATGCCTCATGGTCTGTATTCCAAATAGTCTGAAACCACCGTCACCTGTTCACAAAGTCAACGAGTTGAGAAACTTTAGAAACGTGTCTGTTTCTTAAACCCATCTTGAAATAGCTGCTTTTATGTTAATTTTGCTTTTATGATTAATTTTGTGTCCTCAATCTGACAGCCTGTCGTGTCTGAGGAGGAGGCAGGAGAAACAATATTTAGAATTTGGACTGCAGTACCCATTTAACCACTAGCTGTCAATATTAAGTCTAATTTGTGACATGCAAGCTTGTTCATCAGATATTTTGGCCAGTTTGATTGTTAACAATTAGAGTGTAGTAGTAATCTATTCACAGAATTCCATATTTGCGTATGAAATGCAAATACAGTCTGCAAATTCCATCAGGTCCTACATAATGTATTCATAATGTATCATTCAAAATGCTACACCATTATTCATCTGATTTCTGTTTTTTTTTTTTTTCATTCTTACAGCAGAAGAAGGCTAAACCAGCAAAAGACGTCAAACAAGAGAAACCAGGGGCTTCTGGGAAGGGGAAAGGCAGGGGTAAAGGAAAGGCCATGAAGTGAGATAAACATAGCAGGGAACGAGACAGAATCTCCTCCTCTCCCTCTCTATCTGTGTTTTCACAAAGATGTGAGTGGCTGAATGACATCAGCTCTATAAACAGAACTTTTTTGTCTGTGAGTCATACTTATGCACTTCCTGAAAGCCATCACTCAGCTTAAACTACTTTCAGCAAAGCGGACACTGCAGGGACCGGGAGCTGGGGGTGGACCACACATTTTCACTGAAGTTATTATATAATTCACAATTCATCAAGCCTATCAGACTTAACACATGCATCATACTGTTAACACGTGGCGTTGAAGCTATATTCATCTCATAGATAAACAGTTTTAAGGGCACTTAATGTCACTGTACTTGTGTGACCCCTAATGACAAAGTAGACAAGTATTTTAATATATTACCCTCAGTTGTTCACAATTTAACACACATACACCCTCTTCCAGACTTGGATACCAACTGTACTTGCTGCGTGTCAGCTAGCAACCACAGATCGTGTAAATATGTTTCTGCCATATTAGGGTTATTTCCTTTGTTACTTTGAATACTTGCAGATAAATATATATAAATAAGCGCTTTCTTAGTGTTTTCTATGGCAGTACTTTTGGATACAGATTGATAGTGTAGCCTGAAGATTATTCTGTAAATGACTAAATGTGTGCGATTTCAAAAATTAAAACAAGAATTATGTCGTAGAGATGTACTGTGTTTGCTTGTTATCATTATCTCCATGGCTTATTCTGCTGCTTCATGATGCAGATCAGAAGTATTGACTAAAACAATAAAAACAGCTAAGTTGTACTATAATTGTGATTATATATCCGAGTAAACAGGTCACTGCATAACTCATATTAGACTTTCTTTAGTACTTAATTTGTAATCTAACATGAAATAGACAGTTTTTAATATGCAATATTTACTGAAATAAAATCATTAACTTTGTATACAGGTAAATTTACAATAGAAAAAGACAAATCTATGAGCTGATGAATGCTGATTGTCATTTTAAAGGACAGTATTTAGTATATAACATATACAGACATAATAATTATACAGACATAATAGTTGTTCATTATGGAATTACAGTCAGAAAATATTCCTATATATTAGTCTTGCTTAAAATATTTTTTTGCAAGATTTATGACAACCTAAACACGTAACTGAACCACACTTATGAATAACTATGCATATTGTGAGCTCTTAGTACTAGCTTTGCCAGTTATGTTTTGTGACTCACATTAAAGGCTGAAAAGTGAACATCAGTGGTACAAATCTGTGTAGTGAAGCAATACAGTACAAAAAAAGCTGATATGTATTTGTAAAAGAATCACAGTTTAGCACAGTGGTTCTCAACCTTTAATAAAGCTTGAAATGAATTGCGGATAATTTACCAAAACGCCACTAATGTTGGCAACTTTGGTAAATATAAACAAAGTTGGCTGTAAAATAAATCTGCTTTGTTTACCTTTTTGATCTTTCATTCAAAAAATTAACAAAATTTCAACCTTTCATTGAAGTAAAACAAATATAAGTAAGGAAAGACTCTCATTATAAAATAAATGTTTTTCTCCACTGCATGTTGGCCACAATAATTGACACCCCTAGAAATTCTCATGAGTAAAATATAT
This sequence comes from Cirrhinus molitorella, assembly GCA_033026305.1. NCBI lineage: Eukaryota > Metazoa > Chordata > Actinopteri > Cypriniformes > Cyprinidae > Cirrhinus > Cirrhinus molitorella. The sequence continues at coordinate 17,340,412 of CM065120.1, read as the reverse complement.
TTTTAGCACATCAGGGTGACTATTATAAATATGAGGAACATAAAGGCCAAATTCCTTTAATCATCCATTACAAAGGGTAAAACCAAAGGCTATAGTTTTCATGTGTAGAAAAAGATCGTTGAGCTTCACAAAATAGAAAGTGGCTTTAAGAAAATAGCTAAAACATTGAAAATCCCCATTTCCACCAGAAGGGCAATAACTAATAAGTTCTAATCAGCTAAAGATGTTACAAATCTCCCTGGAAGAGGACGTGTGTCTGTATTGTCCTAATGTGAGGAGGATCGTTTGAGTGGCCAAAGACTCTCCAAGGATCACAGCTGGAGAATTGCAGAAATTAGTTGAGTCTTGGGGTCAGAAAGCCTAAAAACCAAGTTTTTCGGGAGTGTTTCAATAAAAATCCTCCTTGCGCATTCAAAAATAAACTCTAGAATATTCAGTTTTCGGACGTGACTGGAATTTAAAACGGAACTGGCTTCTATGATCAGATGAAACTTAAAAAAAAATAAAAATAAAAAAACTTTTTACCAGCAAACCCACCAGATGGGTTTGGTGCAAACAGCATAAAAAGTACCCCATGCCCACAGGTAAATATGCTGCTGGATCTTTAATGTTGTGGGTCTGTTTTACTGCTGGAGTTCCTGGACATCTTGTTCAGATACAGTTGAAGTCAAAATTTACATACACCTTGCAGAATCTGCAAAATGTTAATTATTTTAGCAAAATGAGAGGGGTCATGCAAAATGCATGTTATTTTTTATTTTTATCTGACCTGAATAAGATATTTCAAATAAAAGACGCTCACATATAGTCCACAAGAAAATCTAATAGTTGAATTTATAAAAATGACCATGTTCAAAGGTTTACATTCTTAAATTCTTGATTCTTAAAACTGTGTTGTTACCTCAATGATCCACAGTTTTTTTTGTTTAGTGATAGCTGTACATGAGTCCCTTGTTTGTCCTGAACAGCTAAACTGCCCACTGTTCTTCAGAAAAAATCCTTCAGATCCCACAAATTCTTTGCTACGACAGTAGTTTGATTGCAACATAAAATCATTACTGTTAATAGTGTTTGAATGTTCGATTACGTCACTAACTGATCATTACCATACATCTGTGCCGTATGTACATCAACTTGACATAGTCACCACTATTAAGCTACTACTAAATATATTGTACAAACTTTAATTTGCTGAAAAGTTGCTTTGCAACGATACGCATCGTGAAAAGCTCTATACAAATAAATGACTTCACTTGGTTTTTCAGCATTTTTGTGTATTTGAACCCTTTCCAACAATGACTGTATGATTTTGAGATCAAAATGAAGCTTTTGCCATGGCTGTCCCAGTTTCTGACCTGAACCCTAGAGAGAATGAGTGGGTTGAACTGGATCTGGAGAGATTCTGTATGAAGGGATGGTCTCTGATCTCTTGTCAGAGGTCAAACTCATCAGGCGTTATAGGAAAAAACTCAGAGCTGTTATCTTGGAAAAAGGATGATGCAGTAATTGGGTGCCAATAATGGTGGTCAACGTGAACTAGAGAAAAACATTTATTTCATAATAAGATTTCCCCCCACTCTCCACTGCTTTACTTCAATGATCGATTAGAATTTTGTCAATTTTTTGAATGAAAGATCAAAAGGATAAATCAATGCAGAATTATTTTTATAGCCACCTCTGATAATATTTACCAAGGGTGCCAATATTAATGGAGGGCACTGTATATATACAGTCAAACCAAAAGGTATTCAGACACCTTCAACATTTCTCACATTATCACAGATTATTAGCTATAGCTTAGAAAATGGTAATAAAATATGACAAGAACTCAAAAGTTAAACTGTGTCAGAACAAATTCATCTTGATAATGCCGTCCTTCTGTTAGACTGTCTCACAAATGAATTAGGTTGAATAGCTGTCATCTGTAAGTACACAATTAGATAATGCCAATTTAGGTCAACCAATTACCAAGTAACGCTTAATTTTGTTCAGTCTATGGTATAAAAAAAGTCACATTAGTAATTAAAGTTAAAACACTTAAGCAGAACAAGGTCAGGTCAAAGTCTCAGAATCATTTTTGGTCCCAAATTTGTATAAATTTTACTGGTAGTCCACTGTATGAAGAATTTTTTGTAAAATATGTCAGTTTACTTTGTTTTGCTATCCCCACTTACGTAAATGAACTATAGTGTCCTGCACCCCCTAGTAAAAAAAATATATAATCAATTATATCTGGTGTCTGAATAATGTTTGGTTTGACTGTATATGTATGTTTTTCAAGAGGGAAAATAAGTGTGCTTTCAAGTTATATTTAGTTCAATTTAATATAATAGTTTGATTTAATTATATATATATATATATATTAATAATAATAATATAAATAATCTAATCTAATTATTTAAATTGTCATTGAGAACCACTGGTTTAGCACTAGTCTCTATTGGCTTCTTCCACTTTACACACATTTCATCTGAGATATTTCTGCAAATTAGAAAAGACTACATTTTGGGAATTTTCTTTCTTTTTTTTTTGAGAAATACAGCTAACAATTAGTAATACATCTGCTCCTTGAGGTCTATGCGAAACATCTTGACAGACCAGTGACATTATCAGCATGATGGTAGTCTTTTTGCGAGTACTTGTAGGGTAACTGTCCCGCTGGTTTGTCTAAGGAGCTCGACAGCTTCAGAATGAGTGACGCCCTCCAGACTCTGTCCATTTACTGTCAGCAGCTGATCACCGCGTCGCAGACGCCTGTCCTCCACCGCGGCTCCCTGTGGAAACACAGCACTGTTCAGTCTCTTCACGCAAAAAATACACAAATGAAATTCCTTTCTCAGTCAGATGACTGTATGTCAGTGCGCATGCTACGATACATGCAAACTGAATGTGTTTGGACATGCATTGATCTCATTGGCGCACTGCAGTCATAAGATTTACTCAACTCGCAATTTTTAGTTACAGACTCTTTCTTGTGTACCTTGGGAAATATGTTCTTGACATAGATGGGCAAGTCACCATGGGAACTGCCAAAACCTCCTACAATACTGAAGCCAAGCCCAGCAGAGCCACGTTCAAGAGTGATAGTCTGGATCTGAGAAGAACTTAAACACACACAAAAGACAAACAGAATTTAACCCATTTTTTTCTTCCAGACACCCTATTGGCAAACAGGGCAATGATTAATCTCTTAGTACAGTTTGAAAAAGGAAAAAAGCAAGCATAACACTTCTATTGAACAGCGTGTCTGAATAGTCTGGGTGCCCTGGAGGGGAAGTCCTTTATCAGAGCTTTAGTGTGTAGAATTTTGCTGACTCTAACACCTCTACAGAACTGCACACACAAACTGGCTCTGAAATATCCACAAGCAGACGTTTCAGTAAAAATGTGCAATTTTAATATATTTCATGGACTCACTGAAGGCCGATGAAACCAGTAATAAGTCTTAAATGAAAGGATAAATCTGGACCATCGTCAGCAGACCGAGAACATAATTGACTGAAGTCCTGTATGATATAACCTTAAAGTTTTGTCCCAGGACCTATGAATTGAATTGACTTTCTAAATCTTATTGGAGTTCTATACATATAAATACTGAGTGAATAAAAGTCATTAGGGATTTTGTTTGCACTTATAACTTGCTCAGTTTACTGTATAGATCAGCACTTCTGGTATCAAGTGCCACACATCGAATAGGAAATATATTATCATCCCTAAAAGGATATACCGTACTGCTCAGAAGTTTTAGGTCTGCAAGATTTTTTTTTTTTTTTAGCATTTTAATGTATGGAGGCCTTTTTCCACCAATTAAAAAAAAGGTAATTATGACTTTTTATCTAACAATTCTAACTTTTTTTTCCTCACAACTGCGAGTTTACTTCTCGCAAATCTGACTTTTTCTCACAACTGCGTCACATAAACTTTATATCCCCAGTTTATAGCTTGCAATTCTGACTTAATTTCTCACAATTGTGAGTTTATATCTAAAAATTGTTTATATATATATATATATATATATGCGACCCTGGACAACAAAACCAGCCATAAGAACCAATTCCTAAATTGAGATTTATAAATAAGCTATCATAAATAAGCTTTCCATTGATGTATGGTTTGTTATGCTAGGACAATAGTTGGCAGAGATACAACTATTTGAAATCTGGAATCTGAGGGTGCAAAAAATAAAAACATAAAAAAAAGCCTTTAAAGTTGTCCAAATGAAGTTCTTAGCAATGTATATTACTAATCCAAAATTAAGTTTTGATATATTTATGGTAGGAAACGTACAAAATATCATCATGGAATATGATCTTTACTTAATATCCTAAAGTTTCTTGGCATAAAAAAAATCTATAATTTTGAACCATACAATGTATTTTTGGCTATTGCTACAAATATACCCCAGCGACCTACGACTGGTTTTGTGGTCCAGGGTCACATATATATCAGAATTGAAAGATGTCGTTCAATATACAATGTCGTTCAAAAGTTTGGGATCAGTAAGATTTTTTATGTTTTTTTAAGAAGTTTCTTATGCTCATCAAGGCTGTATCTATTTGCATCTATGTAAATATTTTTGTGAAATATTACTGCAATTTAAAATATCAGTTTTCTATTTTAAGTTTCTTTAAACATATATTTTTCCTGTGAAGCAAAGTTGAATTTTCAGCATCATTACTCCAGTCTTCAGTGTCAAATGATCCTTCAGAAATTATTCTAATATGTTGATTCATAATTAATATTGTAAACCAGGGGTAGGCAATGTCTGTCCTGGAGTGCCAATGTCCTGCAGAGTTTAGCTATAACCCTAATCAAACACACCTGAACAAGCTAATCAAGGTCTTCATGATTACTAAGGCTACAGGCAGGTGATAGTTTTTTTCATGGTTGGAGCTAAACTCTGCAGAACAGTGGCACTCCAGGACTGACGTTGCCTACCCCTGTTGCTGTGCTGCTTACAATTTTTGGGGAGCTGTGTTCAAAAAAATTGAAGAAAAAAGTATCACAGGTTCCAAAAAAACCATTAAGCAGCACAACTGTTCCCAACATTGATAATAAATCAGCATATTAGAATAATTTCTGAAGGATCATGTGATAATAAATCACATAATGTGTATAATAAATTATATTTTAAAGTATATTAAAATATGAAACCAATATTAGAAATTGCAATAATATTTCACAATATTACCGTTTTTTTTTGTGTGTATTTTTGATTAAATAAATACAGCCTTGATGAGCATAAGAGACTGTAAATGTAAAAAAAAAAAAAAAACATAAAAAAATACGAACTTTTGAATGGCAGTGTATTTTAAAATGTATTTTATTTCTGTGATGTCAATGCAAATTGACAATTTTAAACTGCCATTACTGCAGCCTTCAGAAATCATTCTATGATTTGGTGTAAATAAATATTGACGCCAAATTTTTTTACATATGGTACTTAGGTTCAAACCTGCCAACATACACAATACATTATAACTGTAATAAAATAAATAAGTAATACTAAAAAAATAAATAGCATAAAAATAAATAAAATAAAACAATGTGAGACATAAGACAAAATATAGTATTTATTTTTTTTGCATGAATTTGTTTTATAGGAATCTATCAAGCTGATCTCATGACGAAAACGTACCTGTTGGAATTTTTTCACAAGATGCGAAATACCACCACGTACGTTTTGTGACATATTTGATGTAAAATGTCCACTGAGTGGCGCTAAAAGTGTTTGTTTTTTCCCTGGAATGTGACGTTATATACGTGTCACTGCAGTTTTTTGAAATATTTGTTGAGTGGCGCTATAACTTTAATGCTCTGTGACGTTTTAAAATAAAGTACCATCTGTACTACACCTAAACTTACTTGATAGCATGAATAAAAGCAAATGTAATGTAAAACACAATCGCAAGCATGCCGTTTTAGCTTGTTTTCGATTTTTCATCTTTCAGCTCTTTCATCTGAGTCATGGTTTCCATGAGATTTGTACCCAAAAATTCTGCATCCTAAGTCCAGTTCCATGTTGGCTGAGCTACCGAGCAAGCTTATTAAGTTTTAAAGGTGAAAAATATGGAGCTGTAGTCATAACTCGTACAAAAACGATTACAAGTGCTCGCTGTTTTACCGCCTCTAGTGTTCATTTCTGTTGGAAACTGCAGTGATATGTACTTAGTTTGTATTTCACGTCTTACCAAAAAGTTCCCACATGTACGTTTTTGTCATGTGATCATGTTAGGTTTTTATGTATTGTAATGTAATTATAAATATTCAAGTACCTCTGGTGGTTGTGGGTATTGTAATTCTCTGAGAGTCCAGGTGAGGAGTTAATTAAAGGTGACCGATCTTTGCTAGCTCCATCAGCACAGCCACTTGGCATCACCTTTAATCAAACACACCGACTGTGACATTCATGGTAAGATGTGCTCTATGTAAAATGACTGAACACTTGATTATGTTTTGTATCTGAAATGATTTGATATGTGTGTGAAGATACACACCTGCAGTGTTACGGCTCCGCTGCTGTTTCTCAGGAGAGTACTTGCTTCGGTAACTGAGAGACGTTCAGTTGATGTACCGTTAATGCTGACGACCCTGGCACCCAGCTGAAAAATCAATTCACAGTTGATTACTTTTGAGGGTGGTGGAAAGCAATTCCCATGAATGTAGTTTTCATTTTGGTGCCCTGTGACATTTACAATTTTTGTAGTAGGAACTACATATTTAAATAAACTAGTATCTAATAAAAAAGCAACCAGTATGAAACTAGCTAGTTTTAAACATAAAATGTCTGTCATAATAAAATGGTGATTTTGTACTGTTCCACTTTGATCTTCTTGATTATACAAAATCATTAAACTAGTGGTGTCAATCAATAATAATAAAAAAAAAAATTACCGCACAATTAATTGCGATTAATCCTACCTGACACTAAATTTTTTAATTATACTTTTATATTGCAATAATTTCACATTCATGCTTCAAATTAATGTAGAAACAACATAAAGAATGTATTATTTTTAATATTTGTTTAAGGCCAATCTTTTTCATGGCTGAAGGCAAGTATCACTGATTCCAACTGATGTCTAATGAATTTTTTCCCCTAATATTTAACCATTGAATATAACCAACATTCCAGTATAATTGAGAGCTATCACTTTAACATTTATTAGACTTTAAAAAATAACTTCTAATTCAAGTGAACTTGAAACAATCTTCACATAACCCATTATACTTTTTTTTTGTCTTGTTTTTAGCCAAAATATCTAAAAATTCTTAAATCAAGAACAAATTTATAGACAAGTAAAAATTATTGTCTTGTTTTCAGAAAAAATAAGTCAAAATTAAGTGAGTTTTTGCTTAGAACAAGCAAAATAATCTGCCAATGGGGTTATAAATAATCTTACTTCAAGCCGACAACAAGATTATTTTGCTTACCCCATTGGCAGATTATTTTGCTTGTTTCAAGTTTCAAATTTTGACTTCTTTTTTCTAAAAACAAGACAATCATTTGTAGAAAATCCTTCTTGATTTAAGAATTTTTAGATATTTTGGCTGGAAACAAGACAAAAATCTAAGTAAGAAAACCATTTTTTGCAGTGTAGCTACCTCTGCCCTTTAGCAAGAAAATATAGCCTAAAGTTATTAAACACTAAATTATATGAAACTATAAATTATATAAATATAAACATTAAAAACTACAGAAGTTAATACATTTCTCTTTTTAATTTTGTTCTTTGATTAACAGACATCACAGCAGATACCGCTGCTTAACTTGTTGTGGATCTGACACTGCTTTAAATGTGACTTATAAATAATAAATACTTACATGCAGTGTTAAGGCAGCTTTAATCGCTTTTTTACATGAATGTCTTAACTGGCGACATAATTACTACACTGCATACTCACAGTTTCATTTGGGTTTGAATGTGATATAACGCTTTAATATGGCCTAATACAGCGCGCTTGCACTTGAAGAGCGCGCACTACGAGCACAGTAAAAAATTAGTTTTTACCGACATATAGCCTGACAACATCTCACCTGACCGCAGTTCACTGATGTTCTACCAAAGCTCCTCGTCACCGGTACGTTACCGTTTCCGCATTTGACTCTCCTCTGGTGCTGCAGTGTTGGAGCGCGCGTCTGAAAAGGTTCCCGTTCGATGTGCTCGTAAAGACGCTGTGCGCATTTAAATAAACGCATTTTTTTAGGAGTTGTGAGTGGGCTGGCCAAACCTAGCCCCGCCCATGCGTGAATTGCGTTAAATATTTTTAACGTTAAATTCATTTTAAATGTTAAATGATTTTTAGCGTTAAAATGAAAAAAAAATAATCGCATGCGTTAACGCGCTAATTTTGACACCACTATATTAAACATACTATTAATTGTTAGCTCATTTTAAAATATAAATTTTCTCAATTTTAACACAAATTTCATGCAACATACAGAATAAGGTGGAAAGGGTTTCAGGCACTATGTTACATTTTAGGCAGCGGCTATTTGCACTAAGTGTAAATAGCGATAGAGGCTATTTACACTAAGTGCAAATAGCAATAGATGCTATTTACACTAAATGAAAATAGCATATTTTCTTAGCGAGAGATGCTATTTACACTAAGTGCAAACAGCAATAGATGCTATTTAACTTACACTAAGTGAAAATAGCAATTAGATGCTATTTACACTAAGTGAAAATAGCATATTTTCTCAAGGATAGATACTATTTACACTAAGTGAAAAAACGATAGATACTATTTACACTAAGTGCAAATAGCAATGGGTTCTATTTACACTTAAGGATTTTCTGTTATTTTTAATACTTACTGCAAATAGATGCAATTATTACTATTGTATTATATTAAAACAGTTTTCAGTAATTATGCATTGAGTGTAAATTATCGTTTTAATTCAATTCATTAAATGGATGCAGCCTTAGTGGGACAACAGCCCTCCCTACACACCTACCCCAACCCTAACCAATACTTTATTTTACAATTTTCGATTATTTCCTTAATTTTTATTGAAAATCAATGCTTTTTCTGATATTATATGAGATATAAAAAGGATGAAAAAAAAGGTGGAACTGAACCTGGGTCGTCCGTGTCGAAAAGATTTAACCGCATGCTTTAACTGCTTCGCCACTGGATTTAATGAGTAATAGCCATCTTTTGTAGTGTTGACTAGCCCCATTACACATTGGTGGGCGGAGTTAGTGTAAATAGCCACTGCCAACAAGGCGGGCTATTTGCACCTAGTGTAAATAGACACTCCGTATATGGCATGCCCACCAAGTGTCATTCACTTTACCTGCAGAAGTCCTGCGCATGCTGCAGGTGTGGTCGGGTCCAGGTTGGAGATATGAATCATGCCATCTCCCTGTGTGCTTCTCAATCTCAGCTCCACAGACTCACATTCATGCTGGGATAGAATCACACCAACTTTATAGTTACTACTGGGTCATACAGTTACTTCAGAAACATGCCTTACATTACTGCATTGAAAGTGCGTTTAAAACCAAGCCCACCTTTTGAATGGTGACAGTTCTGATGTCCACATTTTCATCCACAGCTGTGCAAAAAGATGAAAACATTGACTCACTGATGAATAGAACGGAATACTGAATAGTGAATAATTGCGTGATGTGATAGACACTCTTACAATCATGTGCGCTGAAAGAGGAGAGAAGAGGGACATCCACCTCGCCCACCTGCCACAACACAGACAGAACACAGACTCTCAAACACTTCAGAGTCTTGTGTTTGTGTGCTGTAATGCATCAAGGCTATATCTCTATCATACACTACCATTTAAAAGTTTTGGGTTGTAAGGTTTTTTAAATGTTAATAAACCAAGTGCTCGCTAAGACATGATTTGTTGATTCTGTTTGATTGCATTTTAAAATATAGCTTATTCCTGTCATGGAATTACTCCATCTTCAGTCTTCAATGTTATGTGATCCTTCAGAAATCATTCTAATATGTTGATTTGATGCTCAAGAATATATCTTATTATTGACATTTTTTATTTTTGTGGAAACTGTGATCATTTTTTTTCATGATATAAATAGAAAATTCAAACAGCATTTGCGAGAGAGAAAAAACTTCTATAACATTAGAAATATCTTCAGTGTCAATTTTGATCAATTTAATAAGGAAGCTCATTTCAAAAATAAAAAAGGTAATTGTGACCTTTTATCTCAGAATTCAAAATGTTATTCTCAGAACGGCATGATACAAACTCGCAATTTTGACTTGTTCATCAGAATTGTTGGATATAAACTCAGAATTGAAAATTATAACTTGCAATTGCGAGTTTATTTGTCACGTTTCTGAGAAAAAAGAGAAAACTGCAAGATATAAACTCGCAATTGCAAGAAAAAAAACAGAATTGCGAGATACAAACAACTTTGAGGGAAAAGTCGAGTTTATTTCCTTCAGACTTTATAACTCGCAATTACGATTTTATATCAATTCTAAGAAAAAAAAGAACTTCTGGCTTCATTTCTCAGAACTGTGAATTAATATCTCACAACTTGCAATTCTGACTTTTTTCTCTAGCCATTGTTATAAAGTCAGAATTGTGAGATATAAACTCTGAGAAATTAAGTTAGAATTGCAAGATGTAAACTTCTGAGAAAAAAAAGTCAGAATTGCAAATTTATATCTCTCAATTCTGAATTTATAACTCACAGTTGCTAGCTTTTATCATGCAGTTCTGAGAAAAAAGGTCAGAATTGCAAGTTTATATCTCTCAATTTTGACCTTATAGCTCACAATTGCTACTTTATATCTCTTAATTCTGACTTTATAACTAACAGTTTCTAGCTTATATCATGCAATTCTGAGAAAAAGCCTGCAATACAAGTTTATCTCTCAATTTCAACTTTATAACTCATAATTGCTAGTTTACATCATGCAGTTCTGAGAAAAAGACTAAATTGCAAGTTTAGCTCTCAATTCTGACTTTATAACTCACTATTGTGAGTTTATATCAATTCTAAGAAAAAAATAAGAATTGCAAGTTTACATCTTGCAATTCAGAATTGTGAGTTTATCTCACAACTTGCAATTCTGACTTTCTGACAATTGTGAATCCTAAAAGAGATATATAAACTTGTATTGCAGACCTTTTCTCAGAATTGAGATATAAACTAGCAATTCTGAGAAATTAAGTTAGAATTGCAAGATGTAAACTTCTGAGAAAAAAAAAAGGTTATATCTCTCAATTTTTACTTTATATCTCACAATTGCTAGTTTATATCTCTCAATTCTGACTTTATAACTCACAATTGCTAGTTTATATCTTTCAAATCTGAGAAAAAGTCTGAAATGCAAGTTTATATCTCTCAATTCTGACTTTATAACTTGCAATTGCTAGTTTGTATCATGCAATTCTGAGAAAAGGTCTGAAATGCAAGTTTATATTTCTCAATTCTGACTTTATTACTTGCAATTGCGAGTTTATATCAATTTTAAGAAAAAAAAAGAAATGCAAGTTTACATCTTGCAGTTCTGACTTAATTTCTCAGAATTGTGAGTTTATATCACAACACACTTATATCTCAATTGTGAGTTATAAATTTAGAATTCTAAGATGCAAACTTCTGAGAAAAAAAGTCAGAACTGCAAGTATTATATTTCTTTATTTTTTATATTCTGAGAAAAAAAACATCTGAATTTCGAGAATTACCTTTTTTTATTCTTTTATTTAGTGGCAGAATCAGGCTTCCATAATTGAATGCTTTTTTGTTGAATAATAATAATTTCTCTAAAAAGGTTTTATTGACCTCTACTTTTGAACAGCAGTGTATCTAAACAATTGTATTAAAAAAAATATCACAATTTTTAAAGATTGAATCATATTATTTAGTTCCCTTTTAGTCAGTCACATTTGACATTACATCAGATCAACTGACGAAATGGGATCCCAATTACAAAAATCGTATAATAAAAACTTTATTATTATTATAACAAATGAAAATGTATTGATTTAGATCATCAATTTCAAAAGGTACTGCATAACAGAAATAATCTAGTTGACCTGTATAAAAGGTTTACCTGATCTCCATATGAGTAGTGTGATGAAGCTTTAAAACGTGCCACCTCTAACAGCACAGACCCAGTACACCTCTACAACACACACACATAGGAGAACCATAATTAGCCCTATTATTTATGATTATGAAGGAAATGCATTAATTACTATATTCCTGAGTGAAGTGTGTTTGCCTGCACCTGCAGCAGTGCACTCGCATAGTCCTCTGATGCAGCTCGGATGTCCTCTCCATTCACAGACAAAATCTGGTCACCTAGCAACAGTCTTCCATCCAAGTCTGCAGCCCCTCCCCTTGTTATTTCAGACACAAAGATTCCAGTGTCATTCCTGCAAGACATGCAGACAAATATGAATTCAGATGAATCGCAAAACAGTTGATTCTATGCATTATTCATGACCTATAGCCCACAGTTCTGTAATGTAATTATACCCCTTTAGAATAACCCACCTTTTTCCCACAATGCGAAGCCCCAGTCCCTGTCCTGTTTTGAGGTTCAGTTCCACACTGAAGAGGTCCCACATGTCTTCAGGTGTGTGGTTCTGGAGGGTGTTTGTGGAGTGGTTCTTTGTCACAGGGTCTCTGTAGATACACAATCGCACACGCTGCGGACTCAAGCGCAGGACGCTCAAGGCCTCCTCGTGAGTGGCCATTCTCAGATCAATGCCGTTCACCTGGAGGAGATAACAGTAATTACACTTAAGAGCCATTCAAAGAACCTTGGATAGGAAAAGTAGATTAACTATTTCACCATTTAAATATTCAGTTGAGTTTAATCTGTACTGTATCTTGTTGATGTCAGTCTAAGGCTAATGTATGCTTGATTGTACACAATCAATGGAAGTCAATGAAAGTTCTTTGTGAAGAGATCAATAAACTACATATTCTGTACAACTTCACAAGAGAATGCTAGAGTTCTGTACCTCTAGTATATGATCTCCTGCCCACAACCGACCATCTCTGTGTGCCGCACCATCCTTATTCACTTCATGAATCACTATTACGCCCTGACAAAGAAAGAAAGGAAGGAAGGAAGGAATTAAATTAAAGCATTTAAGTAAAAAGTTGAATTGAAAATTTTAAAGTCATTCTTTAACAACGCCATGCACTTAAGCTGACATGAACCTAAAAATAGTGCAGAATCTTTAATAATTTTTCTTCCCTTTTAAATGTTTCAGAATATAAGTAGCTTTGTTTATTTCCACATAAAAAAAAACCCTAGGGAAAGAAAGAATATTGTCTGAACTCCCATTTTTTGATTTCTGGTGATTGCAGCATGTTACTTCTATATTTATTTTTCATTTTAAAGAATATTTTATAAGCTTTATCAAGAGTAATTCTGGCCTTCTTTCAAATGCCTTAACAAAAAATATAAATTTAGACCCTTCTCTCTGTTCATAAAAAATGAGCAAAAACAGCATGGTTTAGACAGCTCTACAGATCAAATAATAAGCATTTTTCTACTAAATAATTAAAAGTAAAAAACAAAACAAAACCAAAAAACATTACATTTCTAAAACCCTGCTGTTATTATATCCCATTCACTTCCACCGTAAATGAGTTTTGTTTGTTTTTGTTTTTAATTTAATGTATAGTTCACCCAAAAATGTATTTTTTTGATATTTTATATTCTTGATGAAACCCAAGAGTTTTCTGATCCTCCATAGACGGCAATGTAACTGAAATGTTCCCAGTCTGTTCTCCTCACAAAGGTATTGAAAGTCACATGAGCTACTTTTACAGTGAGTTTCTATAGCTCAAACACTAAAACATAGCAATAGCAAAGACATAGTCATTTGTCATTTTGTTGATTTGCTTTGGAATGCATAACAACATGAACATTCTACTAAACATCTCCTTTTGTGTTCCATGTAAGAAAGAAAATCATACAGGTTTGGAATGAGGGTGAATAAAAATGACATGATATTTTATATGGCTGGGTTTTGAATTTCAAAATTCAAATTTCAAGATTCCATTCAATTCTGATTCACAAGCTTGTGATTCGATTCAATTTTCGATATTGATTAATTTGGATATATATCAGGTACAGTACATGACATATTTTCTCTAGAAAAAAAATCTCTCAAATAATGCTGCAAAATGTACTTGAGAATTAGCTGTTATGACATTATAATACCGAAGGTTAAATTAACGTTTTATAATAACAATAAAGCTACAATTACATAATTATATTTCTACTCCAATTTGTTTTTTGAAATATAAACGTGTAGTATAGAAATGGTGGCTGGCCAAACTGAACTAGGATTTCCAGGGCAAGAATCTTGACAACATTTGTTTGTTCTTTTTATTTCTGGTCAGGTAGGTGAAATATTAGGCTAATATCTTAAATAATATTGAATATATGGTGAATATATTTAGCAAAATACTACTTTCTAGAGTTCATTTTCCTAGCCGGCTAATGTGTTTATGGTCATCGAATCGAATGGTCATCGTTTTTTTTTCTGAGGTAAATGATGTTACGTGACATTGTTTACAAGCTGTTATATTGACGTCTTTGCACGGTTGAAACACTGATCGAGTGATTACATGAGACAGGATACAGATTTTGGTTGGAGTTGTAACAGAAAAGATCTTGCTTCTCTTGAACTGAGGCACTAATTTTACAGTGATCTGTCACTCCACATCAAACAGTGCCAAAATTACATTTATTGTTTAAATACTTTAATAAAATGAACAGAAATCGGAGACTTTGTTTCATATTAAAAGTAACAAAGCACAAAGCTTATTCGCGATTTATTGGATGGGTTTTGTGCTACAATGTTCTGTTCATTAACTGAAAACAGGCTAGACTAATGGATTCTTGATTTAAGAATCAACCAAAATCGAGAAATCTATATTTGTTATCCAGTCCTAATATTTTCATTTTTTGGCTGACTATCGCTACTACAGATAACATTCATTTAGTATTTGATATTCAGATTTGGACTGAAAACACTTCAACCCTGTGAAGTCTAATACACATGGTTTCATTTACAATTTCTCACCAGTACTGTGTTGCAGCCTCCTACTATGCTGAGGCCGAGCCCTGTGGTGCCCTTGCAGATGTCAATGGCATTTATACAGCCAGGTATGATGGGACATGTTAGGGGGTCAGAGCTCACAGAACACTGGGCCAAGTAAGAAGAGCTGTGAGGCCCTGTGCAAGAGCTCTGATTGGCTGTGGAGCTGCAGTGGATGCTCTCATCAGCTGATGAAATACCAGATGACGGAGGAGTACAGTAGCTGGGGGACATGTGACTGGCAGGATGACAGGAGGGCTTATGATTGGATGTGGCATTGATTGGAGCAGGAAGACCGATGTTGAGATTCTCTGAGGAACGAGACTTGAGTTTATCCTCTCTGCTGATCCTTCCGTCCTATCGACAAACAGAAAGGTGAGAACAAAGGGAATGAGAATGAAGGAGGCAGATATTTTGTGTCATGTTTTTGTTTAACATTCGAATTGGCAGTTTTACCTGTGATGAAGCTAAATGTTGAGCTTCTCTGATTATATTAATAGGCAACGCAGGAGATATAACAGGGCAGTTGTCGATCTAAACAGATAAAACTGTTATTAGATGACTCAAGTGAAAATTCAAGAGTATTTCATCAAAATAAAATAAAAAATAAAAATTTAAATATTCAATATATGTCAGAAACAGGCAGCTAACTATGCATATATTTTGTAATAAACTAATAAAGTTTTTTAAACATTGATTTGATTTGTTAATGAAGGATAGCTCTATAATTCTTATGTCTTTTACTGTTTTAAGAAATATTTTAATTTGTTTATTTATGTGTGTGTGTGTGTGTGTGTGTGTGTGTGTCTTCATTACCTCCTTTACTGGTCCTGTAGTCATTTGTTTCTGTGCATCTTTATTCCTGATGAGAAAATTAAATATGTGCATTAAACTTGTGACACATACACACTATACATTCACTATATGTAGATATATAGTAGGATACAAAGTCTGAGACCTTTTGTGTAAATGCTTCTAGTTTGATTTAAAATTTCATTCAGAACAGTGCCTTGCGAAAGTGTTCATACCCCTTCATTTTTTCATTTTTTGTTATGTTAAACTGCTTTAAATTACTTTTTTCCACATCAATCTACACTCCATACACCATAATGACAAAGCACAAAACAGGTTTGTAACAACTTTGCAAATTTATTAGAAATAATACAATTGAAATGATTCCATTGCATAAGTATTCATATGGGACAATTGAAATTTAGCTCAGGAGCATTCATATCGCTTGTAGATGTTACTACACTTTGAGTTAAACTGTGGCAAATTCATTTGAATGAGTATGATTTGGAAAGGCACACACCTCTCAGAAAAGGTTGAACTGCTGAAAATCAATATCAGAGCAAAAACCAAATGGAAGAAACTTACAGAAGGACAAACATCACTGCAACACCACCAATCCGGTCTTTATGGTGGTGTGGCCAAACTCAATCCTCTCTGTGAGACTGTGAGAAACAAATTCTCTGGTCTGATGAACCTCAATTCCAAGCGTCATGTGTAAAGGAAACCAAGCACTACTCATCACCTGCAGAGTAGCATCCCAAAAAGTAAGGTGTGCTGGTAGCAGCCTCATGGTGTGGGGCTATTTTTCAGCAGCAGGGACTGAGGGACTCGTCAGGGTAGAAGGAAAGCTCAGTGCACCAAAATGTTAAGACAGCCTTAATGAAGACCCAGTCCAGAGCATTCAGAACTTTAGAACAAGCAGAATGTTCACCTTCCAACAGGGCAATGGCCCCAAACACACAGCAAGAGTGGCTTATAGACAGCTCTGTGAGTGTCCTTGAGTGGCCCAGCCACAGCCTGGTCTTGAACCCAATTAAATATTTCTCAAAAAACCTGAAATCCAAGCTGACACAGCTTGGGAGTTGAAGAGGTGAGGTGAAGAACGGCAGATAATTGCCAAATGGGTGTAAAGGTGCTTCAACTAAGTACTAAGTTAGGGGAAGAATACTTATGCAATGTACTTATTTCAGTGTTATATTTTTAATAAATTTGCAAAGTTGTCACAAATCTGTTTTTGCTTTGTCATTATGGTGTATGGAGTGTAAACTGAAAAAAGCAGTTTAAAGCAGCCTTAACATAAAGCTGCAACATAACCAAAAAAGGCTTCAGCAAGGCTGTTTTCATGTGTATATACAGTGTGTTTGAGTTGGCTTAGACCTAAAAATACTACAGAATATCTTCCTTTGTTTTAAATGTTTCAAAATCCAAAGTTTTTCTTTATTTCCACTTGTTTCAAAAAAACAAGCACATATGTAAGTCCTATGTATATAAAGAGTACATTAAAATGCATATAGAAACAGCTTGTGTTAATAAGCATTCATGTGAAAATGTCTCACCTTGTGAGCAGAATCTTGACTTTAGCTGGAGCATTGTTGATGATTGCTGTTGCATTCTGGTGGCTGCGTCCATACAGCACTTGTCCATTTATCTGCAAAATACACACATAAACATGCTGAAGATTAACACTTGACCTTAGATAAGACACAAGACTGTGTTTTTCTCTTTTAGTTATATTAGACAGACTGGAGGCAATTGTTACATCTGTACATCGTCGTTCACATAACTTAGAGATTAAAGCAAATCTAAAACCTACAGAAAAAACAGATAATAGTTTGAATTTGAAGGCATCAAACCTTAGACAATAGAATAAAAATATTGGTATGGGTAATAACAATATGTTTATATTATAATATAGGTAATAATATAGGTTTGCTTTCTAATTATAAACAACATATACAGAATAAAGTCTTGACTGCGCTAATGAAATGTTTCTGTTGGCCAGAGATCAGGAGGTCGTTCTCACCTCCAGTAGTTCATCTCCCACTCTGACCCGACCATCTGCGCCAGCGGCCCCGTCTGGTTTGATCTCTGACACGTACACACTCATTCTACCACGCGCTCCATCACTGTTTCCTGACAAACACAGTCCCAGTCCAGAGCTGTGTGAGCCACAGTCCAGATCAAACATGTGCAGCTCACCAGGCAGACTGCCATACCTCTGCTGCATGCGGCCTGCATACACACACATACATAAACATGTAAAAACCTCCAGATAAAACAATATAGACACATTAGTGAACACTAATGGAGGCATTGACTTGTATTCAGGGCTAATGGTATTTTTGATCCCCCTAAGCTTATTATTTAGTATGTTTATTAAGCAGGTTTCCTAGTAGGGATGGTTCACTGCTTCTCACAATGTAGGTGATTTCAGGTTTGGTTGTCTTTAGCTCCCCTTTATGTAGGTGAAACCTGAGCCAAACGGAAACATACTCCAGTAAGAGGCCTGCTCCTGCTCCTGCTCGCTGTGTTGATGTGAAGCCTCTTCTGGCAGGGGTGGTCTCTCTGGAACTCTCTGTACTCCATCTGTTTCTGTGTCGACTTGCCTAGAGGGCAGTTTCAGGAGGGGGGGAGCTAAATGTGGAGGCTTCCCCAACTTCCAGTCTTCTGTACGCTACAACAGCACCATAAAAAGTGATTATATGCTTCAGACAATACACTATTTAATCAGATCTCATTTAAAGGGATAGTTCACTCAAAAATGATAATTCTGACATTAATTACTCTCATGTTGTTCCAAATTAGGAATTTTTTTAATCAAATCCGAGAGCTTTCTGCTTTTTCTGCAGCAATCCAACTACCACGTTCAAGGCCCAGAAAGGTAGTAAGGACATAGTTAAAATAAAATAATTTTTGTGCGCAAAAAAAAAAAAAAGATTTTATTCAAGTTTCTTCGTCGTTGTACTCTCGTGAATGTGTACTGAAGACTGACATGGAAGAAAAGAAATTGTCGATTACAGTTGTTATTTTTGTTTTATTTGCACACAAAAAGTATTTTCATATAAAAATATTAGGGTTGAACCACGTTACATACTATTGTAAAGATGTCCTTACTACCTTTCTGGGCCTTGAACATGGTAGTGGTAAAATTAACATAGACTTGAATGTCTATGTTAATTTTTGTTCTGAAGATGAATGAAGTTCTTACAGGTTTAGAACTAAATGAGGATATTTAAGGATATAATATTTTTTTTAGGTGAACTAGCCCTTTAAAATAATTTTTTATTGCATTTTTACTTATTACAAAAGGTTCAAAAGCTCACTGATGCTTTAGAAGGAAACACAATGCATTAAGAGCCAGGGGGTGAAAACATTTTAAATTTGAAGATCAGATTAAATTTAACTTATTTTGTCTTCTGGGAAACATGTAGTATCTTCTGTATCGTCTGAAGGAAAGTACTAAATGAAAAAAAAAAAAAGATATTTATGCAAAATTAGAAAAATGTACACATCTTCATCATGTTCAAAAGTTTACACCCCTGGCTCTAAATGCATCACGTTTTCTTCTGAAGCATCAGTGAGCGTTTGAACCTTCTGTAATAGTGCATATGAGACTCTCAGTTGTCCTCAGTGTAAAAAGATGGATCTTAAAATCATACAGTCATTGTTGGAAAGGGTTCAAATACATTAAAATGCTGAATAAACAAAATTTGTGGGACATGAAGGATTTTTTTTTTCTGAAGAACCGCAGTTTAACGGACTCATGAACACTATCACTAAAAAAACACACAAACAAAAAGCTGTGAATCATTCAGGTAACAACACATTATTATGGATAAAGTGTTTGTGAACTTTTGAACAGGGTCATTTTTATAAATTCAGCTATTTTTTTCTCTTATGAATATACAGTTATGTGAAAAAGCTAGAACACCCCATTGAATTCCATGGTTTTCTGTATCAGGACATAACAGATCTTGAAATTTGGAACATAAAACCTCTGATGAACAACTGTACATGACATATTGCACCATGTCATTATTTATTTAATAAAAATAATGCCAAAATGGACAAGCCATGTGTGACAAAGTTAGGACACCATTACTCTTAACATAGAGGGTAAATAGCAGTTAGAGATTGCTAATCAAATGCCTTTGATTAACTGATCATCAGCAAAAGTTAGCACTTATATAAAAGCAGACATTTTGTCAGTTTGCTGATTTGGAGCTGTCAGGTGTGTAACACAATGCCAAAGAGAAAAGACATCAGCAATGATCTTGGAGAAGCATTTGTTGCTGCCATCTATCTGGGAAGAGTAACACGGCCATTTGCAAACCATTTAAAGTCCATTATTCCACAGAGAGGAAGATTACTCACAAGTGGAAGACATTCAAGACAGACACCAATCCTCCAATGGACGTCCCAGGAAATTCACCCCAAGATCAGCCCAAGATCAGAAATGGCAGACAACCCAAGAACTACACTGCAGACGCGACAGGCCTCACTTAACATTTTAATTGAAAAGGTTCATGATAGTACAATTAGAAATATGGGACGAGTATGGTATTTTTCAAGGCTTGCCAGAAGAAAACCTTTTCTATCTAAAAAAAGCATGGCAGCATGGTTTAGGTTTGCAAAGTTGCATCTGAACAAACCATAAGACTTCTAGAACAATGTCTTTTGAACAGACGAGTCCAGAATGGAGATGTCTGGCTATAGTGCCAAGTTTGGTGAAAACCTGTAGAGCATATCAGTACAAACACATCATATCAAAAGTCACACAATGCAGGTGGAGGGCTGATGACTTTGGGCTTGTTTTGTAGCCACAGAACCTAGGGACCTGAGGAGACCATGAAGTATCCAAAGTCAAATGTGAGGCCATCTGTCCAACAACTAAAGCTTGACCAAAATTGGGTCATGCAACATGACAATCTGTCCAAATTATATCTTGAAGTTATTACTGCTAAAAGTGGATCTAAAAGTGGAAGCAATTGAATCATAGGGTGTCCTAACTTTGTCACACATGGCTTTTCCATCTTGGCTTTATTGTTGTTAAATAAATAATGACACAGGGTGATTTGTCATGTAATGTTGTTTATCTGCGGATTTATGTTTTCAAATGTTAAGACCTGCCAAGGACCATATCATTTTTTATTATGTCCTGATACAGAAAACCAGGGTGTCCTAACTTTTTCACATTACTATATGTAAACTTCTTTTATTTAGTGAAATATATAATTCAGGTCAGTACTAAATAAAAAAAACAACATGCATTTTGTATGATCCCTCTTATTTTGGTCAAATAATTCAACTGTCAATACATATATTGTATTATTAATATGCAAACAAACACTACAGACCTTAAAAGGGATGGGACTGAAGGGGTAGGTTGAGGAAAGATTATTGGGGATCTCGGGTTCCTAAAGAGGAGATAAACCTTTAAATTAACATGAACATCACCTTAAAGACACTAATGTTAAATGGCAGCATAAGCAAAAACACACCTGATGATTTTGAGAATTTGATTTTGACGCACTGTCAACTTCAGAGCAGTTGCCATGAGCTGAAAACTACACATAGAGAGGGAATAATGTTTTACATACTTATGTTTTGTCTTGTCTTTAGTGTATATTCTAGCATTGAGTATAGATGTTTGTAAAGTGCTTATGTTTATGCATGTTTACAGTATCTGTGCATTACCTGAGGACTCTGCACTAGTAGTTCTACTTTGTCTCCTGCTCTACGGATCGCCTCGACGGCTTCTTCATGAGTAAAATCACTCACATCTACACCTTGAACCTGCCAACACACACATTAAAAAAATGTAATGTGTGAAGTTCTTTCTCTGGAGTTGCTCATTCCCTTTAACATACTTCTACTTTCAAGTTAACCAGTTTGCCCCAGATTTTCTTTAAACTAATCTTGTTATCTAGTTTATTTAGGTCAGCGTAGGAGTGATGCATTAGCTTATTATGACCAGCAGATGGAGATCATCAAACATCATCCAAATCCAATCAGAGTTCATCAACACTAACTTGTCTCAGCTTCAAGCCTTCTGATGTATATTTCACACAAAAATAGCAAGAGCAGATTTTTTTTGCAACTTTCATGTTGTTTCAAACCTGTATGACTTACTTCTGTGGAGCACAAAAGACGTTTTTTTGTAATTTATTTATTTATTTATTTTTTTAAATCTATATATACACTGTCGTTCAAAAGTTTGGGATCAGGAAGATTTTTAATGCTTTTTAAAGAAGTCTCTTATACTCATCAAAGTTTGATCAATTTATTTGGTCAAAAATAGAGAGAAAATTCTGAAATGTTATTGCAATTGAAATTAACAGTTTTCAATTTACTTATACATTAAAATATAATTAATTTTTGTGATGCAAAGCTAAATTTTCATCAGCCATTACTCCAGTCTTCAGTGTCACACAATCCTTCAGAAATTATTGTAATATGCTAATTTATTATCAATGTTGGAAACAGTTGTGCTGCTTAATATTTTTTGGAACCTGTGATAGTTCTTCAGGATTTTTCATGAAGAAAAGGTTAAAAAGAACAGCATTTATTAAAAATATAGATCTTTTCAAACAATGTATGTCCTTACTATCACTTTTTATCAATTTAACACATCCTTGCTGAAATATTTACAATGAAAGTATCACAGGTTCCGGCAAAATATTAAGCAGCTCAACTGTTTCCAACATTAAATCAGCATATTACAATCATTTCAGAAGGATCGTGTGACAAAAAGCCTGGAGTAATGATGCTGTAAATTCAGCTTTGCATCACACGAATAAATTCTATTTTGAAGCAAATTAAAATTTTAAATTACATTAATATTTGACAGTATCTCTGTTTTCTCTGTATTTTAATTAAATAAATGCAGCCTTGATGAGCACAAAATACTTCTTAAAAATACATAAAAAATCTTAATGAACCCAAATTTTTAAACAGCAGTGTTATATAAACATTACTCTGTCACTCAGTTTCTGCTTTCTGCTATTAAAAATGTTCTTCACAACATTTTTTTCTCATTTATGCTTGTTATATAAAGCATAGTGGTCATAACATTTTTAAATGTAAAAAATGTTAACATTCTAACTGATAAAAATAATACTTTTGTGCTCCAAAAAGGTAAAACAGTTTTCAAACAAAGGTGAAGGATTAGTTTTCAAGGTTCAGAGGTTCAAAGCTTTATAGCTAGTAAATATTAATTACATTTTATTAATTGTATTTGTGTATTGGACAACACTTCATTTAACAGTGCTCTTGTTATATTTGTTAGATGTACTAACTTTAGTAATAACAGCATAATTATGCATAATTACAAACAAATTTGAATTCTAATTTATTTAATTAACACTAATTCTAACTCTATAAGTACTTGTTGTTAATTAATATTACTCAGTACTAACACGGACAAATTAAACTAAATAAGGAATAGTCACAATTTATCTTGCAGTCCTGTTCCGCATGTACATTTTATGTACTTGTTATAGTAACTACAATAACCGGTTAATAACTAGGTACTAACTCTGAATTTAACCCTAACCTTAGTACATTGTAAGTATATTATTTTATAACAATTCCTGCCAGTCTCTGTAGAAATATTTGTGTCTGTCATTATTTCTCTCTCTCTCTCTCTCTCTCTCTCTCTCTCTCTCACACACACACACACACACACACACACACCTGAAGAATTCGGTCTCCTTCTTTCAGAGTGCTGTTGCGTGCGGCTGGACTGTCCTCAGCGATGTGTTTTATAAAGATCCCCCGTCTCATTTCTCCATTGCTCAGTCGACTGCCCATACCACGACCCCCCACCACACTGAAGCCAAGACACATGCCCCCAGCCCTGAATAACGTTACTCTAAGACAATAAACACAACCATATCACCATTAAAGTTGAACATATTAAAAGTGAATGCCACTATGTTTTGTTAGTTTATGGGATACCTTCTTGGCTGACTCCATGAACTTTGATCCTTCCCATGTGTCTCTTCTTCATCTTTTCGTCTGTCTTTTTCTCTCCCTCGTCTTTCTCCGTTCTCACTCTGCAGGACCGTTCTTTCATTCTTCACCTTTTGTTCTCTTTCCAGTCTTTCATTGCTCTCTCTTTGCTTTATTTGATTGTGGTGATCTATTCTTCCATCTTCAGCTTGAGTCTTTCCATTCACTCCTTTACCATCCACTGTACTTTGTTGTTCAGAAATGCATTCTCTAACACAAAACAAACAAGCATTAGAACGCCATCAGAAACAAGAAAACAAACAGACAGATTTTCAGCGTCTTTACAAGGGTTTAAAAGGCAGGTTGTGTGAGTGCTTGGGTTGGACAGTAGTTGTTCTGTGTTTTTCCATTTCCTCTTTTGATTGGGCATGGTTGGCTCGGTGCAGGTCCAGGACGGCAGCAGGTACATATGTCACACTGATACAAAAACACAAGAACAAGCAAAAATTGGTTTAACTGAAGTTGTTTTGATGTAAAATCCAATTCTAACAACTAATGAAGTGTGCTGCTGACTAGAACATTACATTTCCTTACATTTTTGAACATTTAAAATAGTTTTAACAGATGAAATTTATAAAGTTTACAGTATGAAAAATCAAACCAAAAATGTTAAATAGTTAAAGAATTATTTCACTTCCAGAATAAAAAAAGTCTGATAATTGAATCATCCCCATGTCATTTAAGATGTTCATGTCTTTCTTTCTTAAGTCGAAAAGAAATTTAAGGTTTTTGAGAAAAAATTCCAGGATTTTTCACAATGTTGTGGACTTCAATGGGAGAGATAAGTCATTTTCTAAAAAAAAATGAAGTCTACTATATGGAGAAAAATCATCTATGTTTTCCTCAAAAACCTTAATTTCTTTTGGACTGAAGACATGAACATCTTGGATGACATGGGGGTGAGTAAATTATCAAAATTTTATTCTGAAAGTAAACTAATCCTTTTACTTATTCTAACAATCAAAAGTTTGGGGTCAGCAAGATTTTTTTACATGATATGAATGATGCATTAGTGGCAGTAAAATCCTTTACAATGTTACAACAATTCTATTTTTAAATAAATGTTCTTTTGAATGTTCTATTAATCAAAAAACTGTAATACTTTATTAATTTTTAATGAATGGAATGTCCAAAAGAACAGCTATATTAAGAAGTGTAACTGAAAATAATAGCACCAAATCAGCATATTAGAAAGATTTCTGAAGGATCATGTGAAAATGAAGAATGAAAAATTAAGGAAAAATGTCAAATAATTTTTATTTAAAATTGTAATAATATTTCACAATAGTACAGTTTTTACTGTATTTTTGATCAAATAAATACAGCCTGGTAAGTGTAAGAATCTTCTTTTAAAACCATTAAAAAAAGATTCATACCAACCCCAAACTTTCAGAATGAATGAATAAATAAATGAATATGTTTGTTTGCTTGTTTGTTCATTTAGAAACTATTTTGTGGAAATTAAAACAGCACCACTTGTTTGATGTATTATGATAAATGTTGTTGTGGTAAAGTTCCTGATAATTTACTCACCCCATGTCATCCAAGTTATTCATGTCTTTCTTTCTTCAGTCGCAAAGAAATGAGGTTTTTTGAAGAAAACATTCTAAGATTTTTCTCCATATAGTGGACTTCAATGGTGCTCAACAGATTGAAGGTTAAAAATGCAATTTCAATGCAGCTTCAAAGGCCTCTAGGACCATTTTTGGTCCCACTTTATATTAATGGCCTTAACTACTATGTACTTACATTGAAATTAATCATTTGATATAATGCACTTATTGTGTACACACACGTATTTACATTTTACTGAATTTAAAAATATCTTCATGTAATTACATCTGTAATTAATTTCTGTAATTACATTTATAATTACACTGTTGACCCATCCCTTACACCTTAACCCACCCTTAAACCTACCCTTACCACCAAACCTTACCCATATCCTACCTCAATAGCAGCAAGTGTTTTGCAATACAACATGATCACATTGTTTTTTGATGTAAGTACATAGTAGTTAATACAACTTAATACAAAGTGGGACCCAATTTTTACGTTGGTGAAGAAAACAAGAGTTTTTTGACATACCCTAACTGTATTGAACCGGAGTGCACAGAGTACCCATGCATATCGCAGAGCTAGACAAGTGCATTTTTAACCTTCAATCTGTTGAGTGCCATTGAAGTCCACTATATGGAGAAAAATCCTGCAATGTTTTCCTCAAAAACTGAATTTCTTTGTGACTAAAGAAAGAAAGACATGAACGGATGACATGGGGGTGAATAAATGATCAGGTAGTTTTTATTTTGGAAGTGGAGTAATCCTTTAAGTTTCCATTTAGATAAAGCTTGGTAAATGTGTGTGTGTGTGAGCACCTGAGATCAGGTCCGATCAGTGAATGTCTGCGTAGCATTGCTCTGGCCTGTGCATTGGTCAGGTTGGCGGTGGATTCTCCATTGATGGCAACAATTCCATCCCCCACTTCCAATCTCCCGTCTTTACTGATCGACCCGCCATGAACCACAGAGCGGATTATCATGCCTGAACCATCCCTTAAGGCACTCACTGTCATTCCTACACACACACACACACACACACACACACACACACGTCATGTACATAGTCACCTCATGGTATGTACTTCTTTTGTCATATGTATGTTTAATTTGATATTTTCATTCATTACCTTTTACATCTTTGCTTCTTATTATTTGTTTTACTGTTTAAATTTAAGTTTAAGGTTCCTTCTCACAAATTAACTCACTTAGTACGACTTACAGTTGAAGTCACTATTCAGAATCTGCAAAATGATAATTATTTTACCAAAATAAGAGGGATCATACAAAATGCATGTTATTTTTTATTTAGTACTGACCTGAATAAGATATTTCTTATAAAAGACATTTACATATAGTCTACAAGAGAAAAAAACAGCTGAATTTATACAAATGACCCTGTTCAAAAGTTTACATACACTTGATTCTTATTACTGTTTTGTTACCTGAATGATGCTGATTTTTTTTTTTTTTTTTTATAATTTTTTTTTAGTGGGTTGCTTGTTTGTCTTGAACAGTTAAACTGCCCGCTGTTCTTCAGAAAAACATTTCAGGTTGCACAAATTCTTAGTTTTTTCAGCATTTTTGTGTATTTGAACCCTTTCCAACAATGTCTGTATGATTTTGAGATCCATCTTTTCACACTGAGGACAATTGAGGGACTTATATGCAACTATTACAGAATGTTCAAACGCTCACTGATGCTTCAGAAGGAAACACAATGCATTAAGAGCCGGAGGGTGAAAACTTTTGAACAGAATGAAGATCTGTACATTTTTCCTATTTTGCCTAAATATCATATTATTTTCATTTAGTACTGCCCTTCAGAAGCTACAGAAGATACTAACATGTTTGCCAGAAGACAAAATAATTTTACCCTGATCTTTAAATTCAAAAAGTTTTCACCCTCCAACTCTTAATGCATTTTTTTCCTTCTGAAGCAACAGTGAGCGTTTGAACCTTTTGTAATAGTTGTATAACTGTTTAGGACAAACAAGGGACTCATGAACAACTATCACTAAAGAAACGAACAAACAAAAAGCACAGCTATGGATCATTCAGGTAACAACACAGTATTAAGAATCAAGTGAACGGGGTCATTTTTATAAATTTAACCACTTTTTTCTCTGTGGACCACATGCAAATGCCTGTTATGTGAAATAACTCATTCAGGTCAGTACTTAATAAAAAATAACATGCATTTTTTATGATCCCTCTTATTTTGGTCAAATAATTAACATTTTGCAGATTCTGCAAACCTTTTTTGCGTAATAACAGTGTAAATGTTAAAGACCATTAAGGGGTTTCAAAAATAAACCTACACCGACAAATATTCACTGAAGTAAAACATGTGACAACTAGCCCTAGGCTCTCCCAACAGTGAATATTTTAAGTGTATATATATATTTAGTCATTTTTATTTAAACAAGATCATCATAACCAACAATAGCGTGTGTTGAAGTGTGGGTGTGGTCTGCTTGACAGTAAAAGTTTAACCACATCAGACATTTCTGTTCTATAAAACTACAAATGCAATATCATCATTCACTAACTGTCATTTCCACACCTTGTGAACTCCTAACTGTCTGTCCTACCGATTCAAACTCATTGCAAATGTATGATTATTTCTAAGTAACAATGAAAGTGTCAGCGTACCATGTAGAGTAAGTGCATTTGAGAGGGTCTTAATACCCCTCACTCACCTTTATGGCATATAAAGTGTTGGCTTTGACTCAGTGTTGCATTAAAATCACAGCGTGTGCCTGCAACAATTCATTTTACGAGTATTACATCGAGCTAATAAGCTTCCAACGGTGCCGTTGACTTCATTGTGGGTGTAAAGTCCTGGTTGGCTTTGTACTAATTTTTGCAGCTATAAATCTGTCTAAATTGCTCTCAATTTTAAAAAATGCACCATGTCATATTAAATATAATATGCAGCAGATTTATGAATAATTAGGAGTCCATGCAAAGAGAAAACACATGCAACATGAACACTAACAAGCAAGGAAACACACACCAATCATGGAGACAACACTATGGTCGTAAAGAATTTGAGATTCATTCATTTTGAAGTTTTTATTTTCAATTTGAACATTCATTTATCATGTTTCTTGTCTGAACAGTCAAATTACAGTACAATCATAGTGCGCTAGTT
The DNA here is from genome assembly GCA_033026305.1 of Cirrhinus molitorella. Lineage (NCBI taxonomy): Eukaryota > Metazoa > Chordata > Actinopteri > Cypriniformes > Cyprinidae > Cirrhinus > Cirrhinus molitorella. The sequence goes on along the minus strand of CM065120.1, from coordinate 17,311,824 downwards.
ACAGAAGTGCACATTTGACCATGTAAAGCACAACACAGGACAAAGATGACACAAGAAAACACCAGAACAAAAGACACACAACACAATGATTTATAATCTCTATTCCATCATCCAACATAAATGACTGAGATGAAGTGGGATGCTGAAATTGATGAATTAAATAATACGCATGCAGAGCTTTGTGTCAAATCGTTGAATATTCATTGGAATAAATACTTGATCAAAAAGAAAGAAAAAGAGAAAGATCAAGTTTTAATGAAAACCATGACTGGTACATTCTTCTCTGAGCCTTATGATTTTGCCAATGACATGTTGCTGCACAGATACACTGCAGGGCTCGACAATTACGATGTATTTACATTATTCCTGCAGATTATGCTGAAATACATCAACAGTGTAAAGTTTTGTAGCCAACATAAATAAAGCTTTGTCAAAATTGTGAGCGATTTGTAAAAAACTACATCAGTTAGAATGGGTTGAAGATTTCAAACAAATCATGATGCACCATCATTTTCAAGTGTGTTTATGAATTAATAGCTTTTAATGGAGTTGTAATGGTATGGTTGTAAAATTTCCAGGAATTATTGCTTATAAAAATGTCATCATTAATTACATTACGCTACCAGTCAAAAGTTTTTGAACAGCAAGAATTCCCTTCTACTCACCAAGCCTGCATTTATTTGATCCAAAATACAGCAAAAGCAGTAATATTGCGAAATGTTTGTACTATTTAAAATAACTGCTTTCGATTTGAATATATTTTAAAATGTAATTTATTCCTGTGATCAAAGCTAAAATCAGCATCATTACTCCAGTCTTCAGTGTCACATGATCCTTCAGAAATCAACCTAATATGTTGATTTGCTGTTCAAGAAACATTTATGGACCCTTTTCACAAGACTGTGATGACATGTTTAACGGTCATCAGCATCGTAAATCCTTGTTTTAATATTTTATAAAAAAAAAAATGTATGTACATTTATAAAACCATTATTTGGATTATATTACCTTTGAATCAAAATACAAAAAACCAGTTAACGCTAAAGCGAGGGTGTTTCTAATGCCACGTCTATGGGAGGGACAGTAAATTTGGCATCGTTCTCTCTTCTCACTCTTCTTTCTCTCTCAATTTTTCCCTTTTATTAAAAGGCATGAAAACACTTTCGTGGAGTTTTTCTGTTGCTATTTGAACAAACGGAAAGCAAAAAAAAAATTTGTTCATTTGTCTCTCTTCAAGTTAACCCAACTATGATGACTTCTGCTGCTGAGAAACCCGGAAATGTGAAAAAGGTCCATTATTATCAATATTTAAAACAGTTGAGTGAATTTTTTTCAGGATTATTTGATAAATAGAAAGATCCAAAGATCAGCATTTATCTGAAATAAAAAGCTTTTGCAACATTATACACTATACCATTCAAAAGCTTGGAGTCAGTATAATTTTTGGGGGGGAAAGAAATTATAGAAATTAATAGATTTATTTAGCAAGGATGCTATAAATTGCTCAAAAGTGATGACACAGGCAATTATAATGTTACAAAAGATTTCTATTTCAGATAAATACTGTTCTTCTCAACTTTGTATTTATCAAAAAACTCTACTCAGCCATTTTCAACACAATAATAAAAATAATAAATGTTTTTGAGCATCAAATCTTTGAATTATTTCTGAAGGATCATGTGACTGGAGTAATGATGCTAATAATTCAGCTTTGAAGTCACAGGAAATATAATATAAAATATTTATTTAAAATTGTACTGTTTTTGCTGTACTTTGGATTAAATAAATGCAGGCTTGGTGAGCAGAAGAGACTTCTTAAAAAAACATTACAATTAAGACTGGTAATCTATTAATAATTAATTAGTTAGATTAATCAGTTAACTTGTTTATTGAAAATAAAAACCTTTCAGATGAATATAAAAAAATACACTGATGTTAAACTTTACTGTTAAAAGTCTGGTGTCAGAGTGTTTATTTAATGATTTTGAAAAGTCTCTTTCACTCACCAAGAATATGTTTGCAAAAAAACACAGTAAGAACTGTAATACTGTGAAATTTTATTACAATTTAAATAACTATTTTCTATTTGAATGTATTTTAAAATGTCATTTACTCATGTGATGTCAATTCCAGTGAATTTTCAGAGGTTTCCAGTCTTCATTTTAGTTGAATTAAAATACTGGAAATACTGTAAAAATGGTGTGTATGCCAAGTTTAGATCGAAACTACTAGCCTGATAGGACCAGGAAAAAAAACTTGTTTGCTGAGCTCTGCAATGCATTATGTGCAGTTCTAGCTTGACTTGACTGAGAACAGAGAAAAATATATTCTAAGATATCACAACTTTAAAAAAAACATACATACAAACTAAAGTACATGCTAGTTAGCAAAAAAAGATATGTAAAACATCATCTCATATACTAATACAAAATGTGACATCCCTACATAATATATTGCATGTGTAGTTTCATTTTTGTGAGGTGTATTAGAAATTCACACCCAGTTGTACCACAAAAAAACACATACAACATCTACACACACACACACACACACACACACACACACACACATTACAGATCTCTCACAGAATTCGCCTCTCTGTGAAACATACTGAGGATGTATAAGAAGACAGACAGGAAGAGTGTAATGAACAGGGTTAACATACCCAGACTGGAGTTTCCCCTGACTATTGTTATGGTTCTCTCATAGCCACTTGAGGGGATGGAGACATGTTTAGCATCAGCCTCCATCTTGCTGTTCTGAGAGAGGGAATTTGTCTAGAACACAAACAGAGAAAGCATCAGGCATCTTGATTCAGTGAAACGGCATATTTTTGGTAAATGGAAAGCAAAAAGGATCTCTGGAGCTGCTAAGAGCCCTTTTAAACATCTGTCCTGCAGCAATGCTTCACTTCCAGTGCTCAAAGTGTTTATTTAGTACACAGGCATCCAGTTCTCGAGAGAGATCCCAGGCGAGTTGGTGCCAGCGAATGTGTGACTGAATGACATTCATAGCAACAAGAACAATCCTCTGATGAGCAATTTCTTGCACTTTTTTTTAAGTTGTCAACAGATGATGTCAGAAACAGTCCTTGTTGTCAAGACAAGAAATGCAGTTTTCTAATGTTCACGAATGTCTTCCAAATCCTGACCCAATGTATCAAACCCAGAACATAGCTAGGGTCCAAAATAACAACTTGCCAAAACCCAAATGCAAGTAAAACATTTAAACAGATGCTCACTAGGACTGCTATTACTACAGCTATTATTCCTTAAAAACGTCATAGATTATTAAATAAATTATCAAATAGAAAACTGAATTACTCCAGTCTTCAGTGTCACATGATACTTCAGAAATCATTCTAATATGCTGATTTGGTGCTAAAGAAACATTTCATATAATTATCAATGCTGAACAGTTGTGCTGCTTAATATTTTTGAGGAAACTGTGATTCTTTTTTTTAAGGAAGCTTTGATCAATAGAAAGAACAGTATTTGTGTCAAATATAAATATTTTGCAACATTATAAACATGTTCTGTACATTTTGATTTAACTTTAATGCATACTTGCAAAAAAAGAAAAAAGAAAAACCCAAACTTTTGAATGATATTGTACATTTGTAGAAAATAAATTATGTCAGAACACAACAAACTAACAAAATACAGTAAGGTTAAATTCATTAACTTTAGTTAATGAGGTAGGTTTCGTGAAATAATTAACAACAGTTTTTACAGCCTTAATTAATCTAGGTCAATGCTGTTCTATAAATATACTATTATTCATTTTGAATTCATGTTTGTTCATTAAACTTGATATGTTAAAAATATATTAGTACAGTTGAGGTCAAAAGTTGATATACACCTTGCAGAATCTGCAAAATGTTAACTATTTTACCAAAATAAGAGGGATCATACAAAATGCATGTTTTTTTATTTAGTACTGACAGTGAATCATATGATTCACTGAAGAAGGCATGCTGCCGAAACGTCTGATTGTTGATTGCTCTGATCTATGGACCCAAGACTAAAGTTGAATGCAGTGAATTTTATTTTTTCATGAATTTAGTACCGACTTGAAAAAGATATTTCACATAAAAGACATCTACATATAGTCCACAAGAGAAAATATTAGTTGAATTTATAAAAAATTACCCTGTTCAAAAGTTTACTTGATTCTTAATATTGTGTTTTTTGTTTAGTGCTAGTTGTTCATAAGTCATTTGTTTGTTCTGCACAGTTAAACTGCCCGCTATTCTTCAGAAAAATCCTTCAGATCCCACAGATTCTTTGTTTTTTTTTTTCAGCATTTTTGTGTATTTTAACCCTTTCCAACAATGACTGTATGATTTTGAGATCCATCTTTTCACACTGAGGACAACTGAGGAACGCATATGCAACTATTACAGAAGGTTCAAATGCTCACTGATGCTCCAGAAGGCATCAAAAACGATGCATTGAGACTTTTGAAGAGAATAAGGATGTGTAAATTTTTCTTATTTTGCCTAAATATCATATTTCTTTTTTCATTTAGTACTGCCTTCAGAAGCTACAGTAGATACTTCCCAGAAGACAAAGTAAGTTAAATTTACCCTGATCTTTAAATTCAAAAAGTTTTCATCCGTAGCCTAATGCATTGTGTTTCATTCTGAAGCATCAGTGAATGTTTGAACCTTCTGTAATAGTTGCATATGAGTCCCTCAGTTGTCCTCAGTGTGAAAAGATGGACCTCAAAATCATACAGTCATTTTGGACAGGGTTCAAATAAATTCAAATTAAGTGTATGTAAACTTTTGAACAGGGTCATTTCCATAAATTCAGCTATTATTTTCTCTTGTGGACTATATGTCAAATAACATTCAGGTCAGTACTAAATAAAAAATAACATGCATTTCATATGATCCCTCTTATTTTGGTAAAATAATTAACATTTTGCAGATTCTGCAAGGTGTATGTAAACTTTTGACCTCAACTGTAGGCTATATGGAGAAATGAATGTTGGAGAAATGAATTAATAAATCTGATAAAAGCATTATGTTAGCTTCTGAATCTTACTGTAAAGTGTTCCCAAGAATTTTGATAGTTTATTATTAGAACTACACATATTTTAAACACTTTTTAGTTCATCTACATTTCACCCCCTTTAGATCTCCATTTGGTGACACATAAGTGGGATAATCTTCAGTGTTTGTCACCAACATGCAGATGAATACACAGTTTTAGAATAAAAAAAGCTACAAACTATTTGCTCACCATTGTTAATAATACACAACAATAAAGCCAATAACAAAAAGTTTAAATGTGTTCTCAACAAGCCAACCAAATGAACAAGTACTGTACATACTTGCGGTCTGGAGTAAACCAAAACCCTCATGTGAATAAGAGATGATGTCACACAAATCCTGTCAACAAATATCCTCCCCAGTTAAACCCTGGCAGCTAGAATGACCACACTAAATTAGGTCAGTGGAAAAAAAAAAAAACCACTTTCTCTTTCGCCTACTAACTGCTTGAGTGCAACTAGTTCAAAACAACCACTGTTTACAAAACTGACTGCTGTAGGAACCCACAAAAGTATATCATTTTGAAGTAGGAATAAACTTTACACTGTGTTGTAAACAACCAACCAATCTACCGGGTTTAAGCTTGAAAAACAAATGTCAAGAGTCTGTGAAAAGAAGTTCACCAAGCTCAGATGTTACTACACCGCAGCACTGTTATGAAACAGATCACGTTAGTATTAAAGCAGGTAAAGCAATATGTAGCCTACCTGCAAAGTGCTGTGCTGGTTGTTACGTTCTGAGTGGCTGTTGCCTGTTATATCAGCTCCTGTGTCCTGAATGTCATTTTCCTGTCAATGACAATGTTGTATTAAATCTCCTACTCTTGTCCCACTCTGGACTCAATCACATATGCACTCGACAGACTCTTAACTTCGCAAGGAAAAAGAAAAAACAAGTTCCCAGCACTAGCAAAACCATGAGTCGTGGGACACATAAACACAAACGCACCACTTGTTTTAGAAGGCTGGTGTTAGAATTCAAGAGACATTAATTATTGAAAGATTCCAGTAACCAGAGACTTATGAGCCACAGTTAGTGAGACCCAGTTCACAACAAAGACCACCATCAGACTAAAGCAGATCTACACTAATAATACTCTTAAATAACACCTATAGCTTAGACCAAAAACATTAAACTGACTTGGAATATACCAGATGAGATATAATTCTAAACAAATAAGAAAATGTTCAATACATGTTCTATGAGCATCTTGGATTTTTACCAAATAAACTAACATAAAACAATTTTAATGGTCTACTATCAATGTCCAGCAGTGCATACACATATGTTGTAGGAATATTCTGTCATTTCTATTTTTATTTTTACCAAATATCAAATCACCATTAATTATATTGCGGAGCTGATGGAAAGGATTACTTTGTCATTTGTCTTGTTGAGGTGAATTTTATAGCTAACAATTAACTCTATGTATTCTAAATACACACAATTAAAAATATAAAAAATGTGAATGTAAACAAAAAAATAATGTATAATAATATTTTTGCAGTAATCACAGTTTGGGATTGGAATGAACCCATAAATAATAATAACAAATAAAAAATCTATGTTTTTTTTTTCCACATGCAAATACAATGACTTTTGAAAAAAAAAAAAGTACACAAAGAGTATACTAACTTACTAATACAATATATATTATTACACTTGTTTTATTATATTATTATAAAACATATTACTCAAAATTTGTAGGCTGTGATGGACATGACACAATACATATTTAAATACTTATATAATAAAAAAAACAATATTATGTCAAATTTAAAATCATATTGATCATATATAAAAGAGAAATGGACATATTTTGTTTAATAAATAAATAAATAGATACATACATATTTAAATACTTTAAGTGCATTTTACTTTATTTGATCATTGTTTTAAAAAAGCAACAATATCTAAAATCTAAAAAAAATAATAAAACCAAAATCATGGGTCTTTTTAGTCTTATTTGCAAATGCTTAAACACAGCATGGCCGAAATGAACACCTAATGTTCCGAACCTTAAATACAGTATGAAGCCTTTATTTCTGCAACAACAGCAGCTCAAAATGATTGAAAATATCTCTATATAAAATATTGTAACAACTGATATATTATATATGCATATTTAAGTAAAAGATCAATTAAATATTTAGAAATAGTTGATTCCAGTCTCAGTAAGAGGAATAGTCAGGTGTTGAAGCTATTTCCATTACATCAACATAGAGTAAAAAATGCATCTTTGAATTGGTTTTGTGGATGCAGAACAACACAAAGAATCAGAGAGAGAAAAAAAATGCTTGGGAAAGGGAGAGAAATAGTTGTAGGAGGTAGAGGAGTAGTTGGATTAGAAAAAGGGAGAAGAAGAAGTAGGGGAGAGGAGTAAGAATGTGTGTTGGGCTGCATTTTTATGTTTGTTTTTTCCCCTTATGTGGAATGAAAGCTTATTTCTGCCACAGAATATAAAGGGTAAAAGGTAATTGTGACTTTTCTGAATTGCAAGATGTAAATTCACAATTCCAAGAATAGAAGTCCAAATTGTGAGATAAAAAGGTCACAGTTACCCTTTACGCTTTATATTATGTGGCAAAATTGTAACCAAAGACCATGTGTGTTGGAAGTTTTGTTCATCACTGGCATCAGCTTCCATGGGGGCACCATCCATTTCCAAACCCTAACCACTGGAAAGCAGTTTCAATCAAGGTTCCAAATGAATTTCTGCATAGGTTACCCTATCTTATTCTATTGTACATTCTGTGAAGTAATGACTCATTTCAGTTTTAGATAGTATGTTGCCAAGAAAGAACACATTCAACACTTCAAAATGTAAAATGGGTTTTAGTTGAAGGCAAACTCAAGGCTAAATTTAAAAAAACAATGGGTTTTATGATATCTATTATATGCAGGTAGAACTATAATTTCTTCAACTGCAGGCATTTTAATGTCAGAGGTGTTTTATTATTCATGGAAACATTTTACCATACCTACATCATGTATTGTTGTCATTTTTCAAATGGCTTTTACTTTTAGTTTTTTATACAAATCCATCAATATAATGATATATATATATTATTGTTTATATATATATATATATATATGATTTTAGATTTTATATATTATTCCTTTTTAAAACAATGATCACTATTCAAATATGTTTTAAGTATTTATTTATTTATCTATTTTTATATGATTTTAGATTTGAGATATTATTGCTTTTTTAAAACAATGATCACAAAAAGTGAAATACACAAAGTATTTAAATATGTGTCGTGCAAATATTGATTTATTTATCTCTCTATTTATTAATTTATTTATTACACAAAATATGTCTGTTCCTCTTTTTTTATATGATTCATATGATTTTAGATTTGGATATTGTTTGAGTATTTATTTATTTATCTATTTTTTTATGATTAATATGATTTTAGATTTGAGATATTGCTTTTTAAAACAATGATAACAAAAAGTGAAATACACTTAAAGTATTTAAATATGTATTGTGTGTAGCTATTTATTTATGTCTCTATTTATTTATTTATTACACAAAATATGTCCGTCACTCTTTTTTAATATGGTAATATTTAAATATGTATTGTGAGTATTTATTTATTTAGCCCTCTATCTAGTTATTTATTTATTTTATTTCTTTACACAAAATATGTCTGTCCCTCTTGTTTTAATATGATTAATATGATTTTAGATATTATTGCTTTTTACACTTAAAGTATTTAAATATGAATTGTGGGCATTATTTATGTATCTTTTTACTTATTTATTTATTTATTTATTAAACAAAATATGTTTGTTCCTTTTTATATGATTAATATGACTTTAGATTATTTAAATATTTATTGTGTGAGTATTCATTTATTTTATATGATTAATATGATTTTAGAAATGATTTTTTAAAACAATCCTCACGAAAAGTGAAATACACAAAGTATTTACAGTTTTTTCTCAATTGCTAACAAGCGTAATACTTGAAGTACTTGAACTAACTCTTAACACCGCAACACACCTACACACACAATTAGCTAAATAGTTCATTTTCTGTCCAAAACCACATTTTTTAAATAAATTCAAACTCTACATTTCAAAATGCTTAATACCTTTTTCTACATATACTAACTCTATAAAAACACAGCAAACCTTATTCAAAACAGAAACATATTGTCAATCATAGCACAGTGATTGTCAAAATACTAACAGTTGATGGCTTTACAAAAACTGCATAACTTGTCATGTTTCAGTTTAATATACTTAAGTAGTCAAAACGGCCATTAGTCACTGATAACTGATGAACATGCTTATCATCCTGCAAATTACGCATGTCAAAGTAGTGCACATTGAATTCTCTTAAATTAAACTTGCCTGACATTTTATGAAGAACTGGATGACTCTTGGATTCTAGATTTCTCCAAGAGTGTAATTGTTGCTGTCTATCTAGTGAATGCATTGTACTGATTGTGAAGTGAATGGAGAAATTTACCGTTAAGGGTTTGGTGACTCCAATTCGTACGGTGCCCAAAGCAGTGCTCTTCAGGACATGAACGGCCTGAGCCAGACTCGCGTGGCTCAAGTCAGTCCCGTTCACGAACATCAACCGGTCGCCTGGCAACAAGCGGCCATCTCTCTCTGCCAACCCGCCTGCTACAAGAGAGCGGATCACTATCACAGTGCGCCCTGGGTTCATGGGGTCCTGAGAGAGTTTCAGAAAGTGACAGCGAGAGAGAGAAAGAGAAGAATAGCAATAAATTAGGAGACACTGCTGCCATGTTGTAGAAGGATTTCAAACCATTTGGGACTCCCCAAACCAACTGATGTGGAGCTCACACTCTGCTGCTCTCTTGTTGTTGTAGTATTGACACACACACACACACACACACACACACACACACACCTGGTAGTCTAGTATACTGAATCCCAGGCCAGAATCGCCTTTCTGCAGCTCATAGACTTGAATCTCATTCTCCCACATGGCTTGATGGGACAGCACAGGAGCTTCTGTCTTCCATTCATCCTCTCTGCGTGCAAAGAGTCCCCCAAATGAGTTCTTCTCAGCCTGTGAAAAAAACGTGGACAATATTATATTATTTTGCAGTAAAACTATGAGTAGAATCATAGATAATTTGTTTGTATCATTTGCTGTTTATTAAAATCCTTCAGGTCCCAAAAATTCTTTGGTTTTTCAGCATTTTTGTGTATTTGAACCCTTTCCAACAGTAAATGTATGATTTTGAGATCCATCTTTTCACACTGAGGACAACTGAGGGACTCATATGCAACTATTACAGAAGATTCAAATGCTCACTGATACTCCTGAAGGAAACACAATACATTAAGAGTCGGGTATGGGGGGACATGTAAGTATCTTCTGTAGATTTTGAAGGGCAATACTAAATGAAAAAAGAGATTTAGGCAAAAATAAGAAAAATGTACACATCTTCAAAAGTTTTCAAAAGTTTACACCCCGTGGCTTCTAATGCACCGTGTTTTCTTCTGAAGCATCAGTGAGTGTTTGAACCTTCAGTAATAGTTGCACATGAGTCACTCAGTTGTCCTCAGTGTGAAAAGATCTTAAGATTATACAGCTGTTGTTAGAAAAAGGTTCAAACACAAAAAAGGCTAAAAAAACACAACAAAGAATTTGTGGGATCTGGAGGATTTTTCTGAAGAAGAGTGGGCAGTTTAACTGTTCAGGACAAACAATGCATTAAAAGCCAGGGAGTGAAAACTTTTTGAATTCAGAAGATCAGGGTAAATGTAACTTATTTTGTCAAGATAAGCAAGATAAGAAAAATGTACACACCTTCATTCTGTTCAAAAGTTTATACCCCTGGCTCTTAATGCATCAAGTTTACTTCTGAAGTATCAGTGGGCATTTGAGACTTCTGTAATAGCTGTATATGAGTCCCTCAGTTGTCCTCGGTGTGAAAAGATAGATCTCAAAATCATACAGCCATTGCTGGAAAGGGTTAAAATACACAAAAATTGTGGGACCTTAATAGTTTTTCTGAAGAACAGCAGGAAGTTTAACTGTTCAGAACAAACAAGGGACTCATGAACAACTATCACTCAGGATCATTCAGGATTCTGCAAGGTGTATGTAAACTTTTGACTTCAACTGTAGTTAGTCTGAAATATGGTTCAGGTGGTACTGCTGAATGTATTTACAAGCATTTATGGTAATTAATATATATCTTAATATCATTTCTATTGAAAGTTGTATGTAATGTATTTTGTAATTACACATTTGTAACAATTTGCAATTTAATACATCTAAAACAATAACTTTAAATGTAATATCAAACAAAACGTGAATGACTGACAGGGAAGAGAAGAAATTGTAAAATACAGTCATTATTTTAGTTTTTTTTTGCACACAAAAACTATTCGCATAGCTTGATCCACTGATGTCACATGGACTATTTTAATGATATCCTTACTACCTTTCTGGGCCTTAAACATGGTAATTGCATTGCTGTTCATGCAGGATCAGAAAGCTCTCAGATTTGATCAAAAATATCTTAATACGTGTTCTGAGGATGAACTTACAGGCTCTTTGAGGTTTAGATTGACATGAGGGTGAGTAATTAATGACAGAATTTTCATTTTTGGGTGAACTATTCCTTTAAGTACAATACAGTTACACTTGATGAACAAGCACACAGGAAACCTTTTCATGAAATTCTGCTAGCAGCTCCTTAAGGGTGAGTTGTACATTGTCACCATCATCATCATCTTCCTCGCTGACTGTGGGTGGGATGAGACGACTGCATACCACACAAACATTCACAGGAAGCTCTTTCAGCAAGCTCACAACTTCCTTATGTGTCTCACCAATCAGAGAGAACCGGTTCACCTACAGACAGAACAAACACATCAACTACGCTTGTTCTGCTGAAATGATCCTCTGGGCTTTTCTACTGACAGGAAGGGCTATTTTTAAGTAGCTGTCATGATTGATATTCATGTGCAGTCAACACTGAAAAAAGTGCTATGCATAAAAAACAGAATGCAGAAAGAAAGATGAGCGCGTTCCGTTATTATGCATGCATGTGTTAGCAGGGTTTATGATAAGGGATTACAACAGCGTAATCTATAAACAACAGTATTATCTGTGTGTAATGCTTGTTTGACTTTGAAGTATAACCAAATATAATTTCCATTCACTTTTCCATTCAAGTAAATAAATTCTATAGTAGTGTTAAGGTTACATGAGATATTCTACATGACTGTGTCATACTATAATATAAAGTGAACCTCTAGCAGTTCGTCTCCAGGCCATATGATTCCAGTCTGTCCGATCGGACCCTCTGGCAGTATAGAGCAGATATAGTGATGACCTCCCTTAGCCTCCAAACTCACACCAAGACCGCTGGTCTCAGTAAATTTCTGTACCTGGGCCACCTGCACACACACACACACACACACACATAAACAAACAAACAAACATAAATGCATTAGCATATGCATATATATATATATTGATATACAAATGTACAGTAGACATGCACATACATCAAAAACAGGCATTTAAAGAGACACATACTGAATGTAAACATATGCTGACACACACTCTCAAATCTCAGCCATGGAAAGTAACTGTCAGCTAAACGGGATAGAATACAGATGAGACGCACCATGACTTCATATTGAGGACCCAGTTTGCTTTGCCACTTCACCTTCAATATTTCCTCCTCTTCATCAGACAGCTTGCAAACTAAAACAAAATTTCCAAGCAACACACAGCTAATAAATAAATGACAACATGACTGAGGAGAAGACTAGAAAAGACAATTTATGTTTTCATCATGTCAGTTACACTGTGATAGAATCAGAAATTATTATTTTTTTATATCTACGTTAGAAAATATCAAGCAAAGTTCAGAAATCTTATAGGAATATTCTGGGTTATTTACAGCTTAATGTCTATGGACTGTATTTGTGTCAGGCTGTCAAATACCCTTGACTGGACAGTAAAAAAAACTGTAAATGTAAATAATAATATGCTAAGAATATAATGGTGTATAGTTATGAATGTAAAATAAATAGGGTTAGCAACTTTTGATGAAATGATTGTCATATCTTGATGTCAAATTCATTCAGTATTTTGGCATAAAAGCTAGGAAAGGCACCTACAGTTGAGGTCAAAAGTTTACACACACCTTGCGGAATCTGAAAAATGTTATTTATTTTACCAAAATAGGAGGAATCATATAAAATGCCTGTTATTTTTTATTTATTACTGACCTGAATAAGATATTTCACATAAAAGACGTTATACATATTCATATAGTCCACAAGAGAAAATAATAGTTATAAAAAAGTTAGTTATAAAAATCCCCCCATTTAAAGTTTACATACGTTTGATTCTTAATACAGTGTTGTTACCTGAATGATCCACAACTTTGTTTTTATTTTTTGTTTAGTGATGGTTGTTCATGAGACCCTTGTTGCTCCTGAACAGTTAAACTGCCCACTGTTCTTCAAAAAAATCCTTTAGGTCCCACAAATTCTTTGGTTTTTCAAAAACAAGTTACTAGTGAACATTTATCACTAAACAAAAAAACAGCTGTGGATCATTCAGGTAACAACACAGTATTAAGAATCAAGCATATGGAAACTTTTTAACATGGACTTTTTGATAAATTCAACGATTATTTTTTTCTTGTGGACTTTATGTAAACATCTTTTACATGAAATATCTTATTCAGGTCAGTACTAAATAAATAATAACATGCATTTTGTCTTATTGTAGTAAAATAATTAACATTTAGCAGATTCTGCAATGTGTACTGTATGTAAACTTCTGACTTCATCTGTATAGCTAAATTACAGACGGTGATTAGACAGCTATAAATCTGAACAAAAGTATTCAAGGTAAACTAGAATATAGCCTAGACTACATTAAAAACCAGTTAACAAATAATTCTCCCAAAAATGTACTGACCCTCAGGCCATCCAAAATGTAAATTAGTTTTTTCTCCACTGGAACACAACTTGCTCACCAAGGGATCCTCTGCAGTGAATTGGTGTTGTCAGAATGAGAGTCCAAACAGCTGATAAAAACATCACAAAAATCTATAACTGATGGACTCATGTTGTAGATCATTATCAGCTGTTCTGACAGCACCCATTCACTACAGAGGATCCATTGGTGAGCAAGTGATGTAAACCTTCTTTTTTAAAGTTAAAATGTACAAATCAACATTGTTTTATGCATATTTTGGACTACAGAGTGTGCCACTATTTAGATTACGTCGAAATGTTGAGCTACTGGAGATACCTGTCGCTATTTTTACCACAACACAACTCTGTAAATAAAATACTGATACGATTATCAGTTGAAGGTAAACAAGAGAAGCATTGTAAGTCTTCATTGCTTTCCTAGCGATAAGAAGAGGAGCAAAGAATGGGAAGATGCCTGTGGATGAATAAAACTTCCTAAAGATCTGCGTCTTTGTTCTCTCTAGTTTAGCCTTGATGCCTTTGAGGCTTTTAGTTGACCACAGCTACTGAAAGAGCTTACAAACGGCAGAGACAAGAAATGCTAGATGTCATCCTGGCAGGAAGTAAACATGCTGACACTTGTCATGACACCGCAGCCACTGAAGCAGTTTTTCAGAGTGGATTTTACTCAATATCCTGGGGCGTTTAAACTCCTTGTAGGGAAAAATTGATGGCATGGCATTTGGTTTAAGCCTACAGGTTAATAGCAACAGGTAGCACCAGTAGCTCACCAAGTGCAACCATTTGATGTAATCTAAATAATGGCGCTCCCCATAGTCCAAAATATGTATGAAACGACGTGGATTTTCTAAAACAGCGTTAATCTTTAATGGGGTTTTTTTGAGACATCATTTATGTTACATTAAGGCATAAAAGTCTTAAACCTGGGGTTCCCTTTAAATGACAATTATATCAAGTATATTATAGTAGATGTTTTACTAGTACACTAACAAGCCTGAAGTGCAAGTCAAAATGAGTGGCTCTAATAATTAATATATTAGACACTGAATTGTAAATAACCTAGGACACAATGTCTTCTGTTCTTACATGAGGACTGGTTTCTATTCTCCTTCTTGGACTCTAAATAACAGGTTTGCGTTGATTCAACTGAGGTCACAGAAAGAACAAACAGAAACAGAAACTGTTATTAGAATCAAAGTAGGGTCAAAGAGATAGTAAGACTTCACACAGAGAACAGGCCACAGTGAAACAGAACTCATGAATCAAACACAGTGTGAATGAGAGCAAATAAACAGAAGTGACAAGACTTTCACTAACTGCACTCTCTGTTGAAGTTGAGGTCCCGGCGTTCAGTATAGAAAACTTTCCCTGGGGGCAGAACTGGCTTTGGCTCTGGTAGACATGGAGGCAGCGGAGGGGGAAGGAGGCCCAGAGGGGTTAAGGGTCTTTGGGACATTATGGGGGTTGTTTGCGTTCCAGATGGTGAGCCCTTTCTCCGAATAGAGATCTCCACTTGTTGGTCAGTCATGTGCAGGATCTTCTCCGCTTTCTGTTTACTGCAGTCATACTGAGTCTGACCAGCCACCTAAAACCACACACCCAAAATAATTATTTAGCTATTAATATAATATCTATATTAATAAGACTAGTAATATTATTCATATTTCTACACAAATACATATGATTTACGCTCATACATTTGAAAAATCAATGAAAATAATCCTGTAATGTAAAGGTTAAGTTCTCCTGCCATAGATTTTTGTCATATTTAAACCAAGGAAGTGTGAAATCTGTAATTTGTTACTCAAAAGTAACTTAAGTTATTGTTGGCTTAACCCTCATGTTCTTCAGCTTTAACATCATTTTATCCTATCTTTTAATAAGTTCCTGCGACCTAGTCAAAAACCAGATTACTGTAGGCTAGTTTTTGGAGATGGGCAATTTGATTTATTTCTGTATGATCCAATATTCAATCTAATATAACTTTCAGGGGCCAATAATGCACTAGTACAAATAGCAATACTTATACTAAATGGAATTTCAGCTAATTTCAAGAATAAAACAGGTAATTATAGCAATTTAACATTATATTTGAAAGCCATCCTTTATCATTTATTAAGTTTAAACTGCTAATGATCAGGCTTATGTTTAGTTTATCATTAACAACAATTACAGAACATGATCATAACTTTATTTTGACAAAAAAACCCATTATAATATAACATTATAATTATAAAAGTGTCACATTATCTTCATCTTGATTTAGTGTGAAATAACACCAGATGATGTCTGTGCTTGCATCTTTCAGAATTTCTGCATGTTAAGATAAATAGTTCCAATCCTAAACAACCATATGCTAACACAGTTAATTTTTTCACTTCAAAGCTCATGGTACGCATTGATTTTCATGCTAAATAGCTCTTTCTACTACATCAGTACTGAAAATATTGATGCTTCAGGAATGATTTGCCCATCCCCAGCTGCTTCATCCCTCTATTTTACCACAAAGCAAGCAAGCATTTTTCAGAAATGTGCCTTGTAGTCATTTTGACCTTGGCAAAACACATATAGAAAAATATGATAAAGGACATCCCGATAAATAGACATCTGACAGAAGTGTATTTCCACAGTGTTTACACCAGTCAGAGAATCTCATCATGTGAAAAGTCATTGCATTATTTAATGTTTCATATCTGAGGTCTCTAAAACCCCAAACATAATTAATGCAGAACTTTTCATCGAGAACGTTTGAAGTATGTTATGAAGCAAGTTGAAATTCTCTTTATAATAAGCTCTCATTAGAAAAGTCATTAAGTATTAACGTGATACTTCAATGTTAAGTGTTTTTTCAAGCTACCCAAATGGCCCTGGGGTCTCTAAGACCCCAAATAGAACATGAGGGTTGGACTAATGACACATTTACACAAATTCAAACACAAAACTAGCAACAATGTAATTAATCATACATAGTACTACCATTTAGCCTAAAACAAACACTACAATAATGTAAACAGCCTTCCCACGCACACACACACACACACACACACACACACAACAGAAACAATAGCAGGGTTAATCATTGCTATAACATCATATAAAAAATGTATAAAGAAGCAATAAAACTGCTTTTTTACAAGGTAAAAAATAAAGATCTGTATTGAACTCACATTAATGATGTGATCTCCAATGTGAATTTGTCCATGCTGATCCACTGCATTTCCTTTCAGTATGCTCTTCACTTCAAATCCACTGGATTCTAAAACACCCAATATTCCTTTAATCTTTCACATTTAATATTCTTAGACGAAATGGAAAAATAATATCTTGCTGAAAGAAAACCTGTACCTTTGTTCAGATTATCCAGAGATTTGGAGATGTTGACGCCCAAACCATTTTTGTTGTTACTGAATCTGACACTGAACTCTTTTTCCTTTTTCTCTACTAAATCCTGCAGAAGGATAATGTGTTGTTTATTTTTGCCATAGCAAATTAGCACATCAAACAAGACATAATACAGCAGAATTTAAGACAAAACGTAATCAAGATTAAGGACTTGCGTGTGATTAAATTTCAAACTTTACTCTCTTTATTACGTTGACTCTCTCACTTATCCACAAGCTCCTTGTGTGTCAATGTTAATGTCAATCAATGTTTGTTGTGATTTTATTGAGTGGTTTAAGGAGTAATTTAAATTTAATTTATTTTAAATGTAAATTTTGTTATGTTTTATTTACCTTCATGTCATTCCAAACCTGTACAATAATTAAAAAGAGCAGAAGAACATCTTTAGGTTTGGAATAAGATGAGGTGAGTAAATAATTATAGAATATTTATTTTTCAGCAGACTATTCCTTTAAGGATTGTTAGACAGCTTTTTACCATATAATAACAGTTTATATTGACCTTTAAAATTGACAAAAATACCATAAAAGCACCATAAGTGTGGTGAATAAAATTTGTTGTGTTCCATGAAGGAATAAACCTCAAGCATGTTAAAAAAAAGATATGGAGGTGAATAAATTATTTAATTAATAACTTTTTAATTTTATTATTAACTTTTTTAAATTACTTTTTTTAATTAATTTTTTTGAGTGAGCTATCACAATTCACATACAGGTGCTGGTCATATAATTAGAATATCATCAAAAAGTTGATTTATTTCACTAATTCCATTCAAAAAGTGAAACTTGTATATTATATTCATTCATTACACACAGACTGATATATTTCAAATGTTTATTTCTTTTAATTTTGATGATTATAACTGACAACTAATGAAAACCCCAAATTCAGTATCTCAGAAAATTAGAATACTGTGAAAAGGTTCAATATTGAAGACACCTGGTGCCACACTCTAATCAGCTAATTAACTCAAAACACCTGCAAAGGCCTTTAAATGGTCTCTCAGTCTAGCTCTGTAGGCTACACAGTCATGTGGAAGACTGCTGACTTGACAGTTGTCCAAAAGACGACCATCGACACCTTGCACAAGAAGGGCAAGACACAAAAGGTCATTGCAAAAGAGGCTGGCTGTTCACAGAGCTCTGTGTCCAAGCACATTAATAGAGAGGCGAAGGGAAGGAAAAGATGTGGTAGAAAAGAGTGTACAAGCAATAGGGATAACCGCACCCTGGAAAGGATTGCGAAACAAAACCCATTCAAAAATCTGGGGGAGATTCACAAAGAGTGGACTGCAGCTGGAGTCAGTGCTTCAAGAACCACTATGCACAGACGTATGCAAGACATGGGTTTCAGCTGTCGCATTCCTTGTGTCAAGCCACTCTTGAACAACAGACAGCGTCAGAAGCGTCTCGCCTGGGCTAAAGACAAAAAGGACTGGACTGCTGCTGAGTGGTCCAAAGTTATGTTCTCTGATGAAAGTAAATTTTGCATTTCTTTTGGAAATCAGGGACCCAGAGTCTGGAGGAAGAGAGGAGAGGCACAGAATCCACGTTGCTTGAGGTCCAGTGTAAAGTTTCCACAGTCAGTGATGGTTTGGGGTGCCATGTCATCTGCTGGTGTTGGTCCACTGTGTTTTCTGAGGTCCAAGGTCAACGCAGCCGTATACCAGGAAGTTCTAGAGCACTTCATGCTTCCTGCTGCTGACCTACTTTATGGAGATGCAGATTTCATTTTCCAACAGGACTTGGCACCTGCACACAGTGCCAAAGCTACCAGTACCTGGTTTAAGGACCATGGTATCCCTGTTCTTAATTGGCCAGCAAACTCGCCTGACCTTAACCCCATAGAAAATCTATGGGGTATTGTGAAGAGGAAAATGCGATATGCCAGACCCAACAATGCAGAAGAGGTGAAGACCACTATCAGAGCAACCTGGGCTCTCATAACGCCTGAGCAGTGCCACAGACTGATCGACTCCATGCCACGCCGCATTGCTGCAGTAATTCAGGCAAAAGGAGCCCCAACTAAGTATTGAGTGCTGTACATGCTCATACTTTTCATGTTCATACTTTTCAGTTGGCCAAGATTTCTAAAAATCCTTTCTTTGTATTGGTCTTAAGTAATATTCTAATTTTCTAAGATACTGAATTTGGGGTTTTCATTAGTTGTCAGTTATAATCATCAAAATGAAAAGAAATAAACATTTGAAATATATCAGTCTGTGTGTAATGAATGAATATAATATACAAGTTTCACTTTTTGAATGGAATTAATGAAATAAATCAACTTTTTGATGATATTCTAATTATATGACCAGCACCTGTAAACAGTTGAAGTCAAACGTTTACATACATCTTGCAGGAGCTGCAAAATGTTAATTATTATACCAAAATAAGAAGGATCATACAAATGCATGTTGTTTTTTATTAAGTACTGACCCGAATAAGATATTTCACATAAAAGATAATAGTATCCACAAGAGAAAATAATTTATAATTATTATTATTATTATTATTTTTTTGTTAGTGATAGTTGTTTATGAGTCCATTGTTTGTCCTGAACAGTTAAACTGCCTGCTGTTCTTCAGAAAAATTCTTCAGGTACCACAAATTCTTTTTTTTTTGTGTATTTGAACCCTTTCCAGCAATGACTGTATGATTTTGGGATCCTTCGTTTTTTTACACTGAGGAGAAGTGAGGGACTGATGCTCCAGAAGGAAACATCGCACAATGCATTAAGAGCCAGGTGTGTAAGTTTTGAACAGAATGTGTACATGTTACTTATTTTGCCTAAATATCATATTTTTTAATTTAGATATGTACATGTTTCCCAGAAAACAAATTGCTCTTAATTGCGTTGTGTTTCCTTCTGAAGCATCAGTGAGCGTTTGAACTGTACATGTGATTACACACACACACACACACACACACACACACACACACACACACACACACACACACATTCATTTAGGATCAGAAGGATTTTGCACCTGTTTCTTTTGAGTGTCCTGTTGCTGGGCGATAGTAGGTGAGAGGTCACCATCAGTGGTTTCCCTGGCAATGATAAGTCTCACATGGGAACCAGCAAGACGGAGCTCACGTGCCACTTCCTCACTCCCCATGGTGGACACATCCACATCACCAATTCTGAGGAGAAGATCACCACTACGTAATCTTCCATCCTGTGTGCACAAACACACAATCACAAATGTCAAGGCATTTGCATTTAATCTGAATCACTTTTGTATAGTCCATAAACATTATCAATTAAATTATAGTGTACGTGAATCCATGATGATTCTCTCATACCCTTCCAGCTACACCATTAGGAAGGATGGTTTTAACCATGGTGCCAGTACTCCTTCCTCCAATGATGCCAAAGCCTAGACCTGATCCGTCATTCTCCAGCTCAATATGATGAATCTGTCGAGGCTGTGGAATCAAATTTAACGAGTGGAGTAAGACTAATTATAATACAAGAGAGACTGGGGCTAGTTATCACTCTTACTCCAGTGAATATTTCTCAGGGTAGGTTTATTTTTAAAAGTCATTTTCTGTATAGGCAAATGGCTTAGTCATGGCTACAAAAGCTATTGAATTATTGAATACAAATACAATTCATTTAACACGTTGACCTTGTGTGCCACATTAGCAGGACATGTCACACTATATTGGCTAGGCTGTCAAAGTGGAACCTGCCATTAACAGCATATTGTTTTTTTTTTTTGTTTTTTTTTACCAAGATTTAAACATAAAATAATACAATAAGGTGTCAATGTATTAACTAACATGAATGAACAATGAACAATACATTTATTACACTATTTGTTAATTTTTGCTAACATTAGGTAATAAAAATACAGTTGTTTACTGCTTGTCTGTGTTAGTTCACAGTGCATTGACTAATGTTAACAAACACAACTTGTGATTTTACTAATGCATTAGTTAATGCTGAAATTAACATTAACTAATAAATTAATTAATAAATGCTGCAGAAGTATTGTTTATTCTTAGTTCATGTTAACTAATGTTAACTAATGAACCTTATTGTAAAGTGTTACCATAACATTTTATGAAACATAATCTGGGAAATTTAAAGCATCAGGGATTTTATTTTCCAGGAATTTTTAATGGATAGAAAGTTCAAAAGAGCAGTTTTTATTTAAAAACATATATTTTGTAACATTAGAAATGTATTTTGTATAACTGTAACTTTTGATCAATGTTACTGGTCCCCCAAAATGTTTTGCATATTGTATTTTATTTTTTAAATATTATATCACTTGTTTTAAAAATGTAATTGTTTATTATTCAAATCTAAAAGAAATAATTTGAATCTAAATCTATTTTATGGCTTATTTGACTTTTTTAAAAAACATTTTTACTTGTTATGTTTCCTGCATTGTGTTTATACTCAATATAGTATTATTACTGTTGATAGTGACTTGCTAAAACTGAAGTCCACAAAAATAAAGGACTTTAAAGCCCATTTGTATATACAATACAAACCATTCAAATGTTAAGACTATTACCCTATTTATTAAGTATTTCCTTACATAGTAAATATTTAAGTATGTAAGTAAGTATTTGTTTAGCAAGGACACATTAAATAGATCAAAAGTGACAGTAAAGACTTTGTCACATTGGACTTCCATCCAAAGCATTGGTAAGCATAAGAGATTTTTTTTCAAAAGCATTCATAACTCTAACCAACTCCAATTCTTTGAACAGTAGTGTATTATAATAGTCTTGCTAATAGGAGTAGAATCATTTTTATCTCCACCATTACCAGGAAATCCTCTCCTTTCACTGCTTTCACAACAAACGCCAAACCTAAAAACCTCACTTAAAAAGCTAATGTATAACATTTAAAATGTTAGATGTACTGCACTTGTGGTAATGTAATCAAATTACTGTGGATCAATAACAGATTTAAGCTGCATGGTAAAATGGGCCAGCTATACAGCATTGCAGTATAAAATATGAGGCAAAATATGAGGCAGTTCTAAGACACTTCAGGGGCACATTTAAAAGTCTCTTGAGGCCATTTTAGACAATATATTAAGTATATTTGGGAAAATTTAAGAGATATAATAAATATTAAAACTAAGCTTTTTAAGTAGACTTACATTGAATTGACGATAAACGCTGGAGAGATTTTGGGGAAAAGTGTGGCTCTTCTGTAGGGGGCTGAATGATGGGGTTGGTTCTCTGGCTATAATTAAGGTTAACACAGAAGCAGCTTCCTGAAGAATCTGGACAGCTTGTTCCTGTGTTACAGAGGATTCAAACAGCTTGCCATTCACTGCAAGAATCTGATCACCCTCATGTAGACGTCCATCACTAAGACAGAAAAATGGGGTAAAGAATGGTCTCAAATCAATCAGTTAAGTTTTGCTATTCTATACTTGCATCCATGTCGGTTTATACCTGTATGCTACCGAGTCCAGCTGAATCTTCTGTATGAAGATACCATGTCCTCCACTGCTTTCAGACTTCAGACCAATAACGCTGATGCCTAAAGCACTTTCGCCCTTCTCCAGGTCAAAACTAAGCACAGACCGACCCTGAAATAGCAATACATACAAGAGATAAGAAAGAATAAATTCAAACTGTTGGTTTTAGGAGAAGCAGTTTTCGAATAAGTTTATTTCTGAGAGTGTGTATGATCAGTATGTTACAGATCTCAGTTAGTTTAAAGGTCTTTGTTTCCTGAATTATGGAGGTACCTGGGCCATGGACTGCAGCACAGAAATGTCCTCTGTGATGCAAGGGGCAAAAGTCACATGATTGAAGGATCGACATCGGTCATTGCGCCGCTGGGCAGAGAGGTAGGAGTCTCTGTATCTCAGATTGCATGAGGGGTGGGATGTGCTCACACCATCTTTATCATCACTCATACACTGGGAAGAAGGCGTTCTGGGGGAAACCTGTATAAATACACATTTGGAGTAATATGGGTAGCCCTAGCTGTTTATAAGGCCTTACTGGGATGTTAAAGTTCACAATATTAAGACATGATTTAGTGGATAATATGGTGTTTACCTTTGCTGATTCTTGGGCACTTTAGTTTTTAATCTCACATCATTATTAATGGTAATAATACATCAAGTATAAACACAGTACAGGATCTTTCCATTATTACCGACAGATAAAAAATATACAGTACTGTGCAAAGGCTTTAGGCCACTAGTATTTTCACCAACAAAAAATGGTTTAATCAGTTATTTCTATCTTTTGCAGTAGTGTGTCAGTAGGAAATATCAGTTTTACATTTCCAAACATTCATTTTGTCATTATTTGTAATAATCCAGTGAAATTTTTGTTTGCTAAGGAGTCTGACAACAGCCAGTGCTCCACACAGAGATCTAATCTCATCATCATCCAGTCTGTCTGGAATGACATTAAGAAAGAACAAACTGAGACAGACTAAATCCAGAAGAACTGTGGAAACGTCTCCAAGATGATTCCAGGAACCTACCTGCAAAGCTACAGTACTGTTCAAAGTTTTAGGCACTTGTGTAAAAATGCTGTGGAATGAGAATGCTGTCAAAAATTACGTCATGAATAGTTTTTCTTTATCAATGAACTTTTATGAACTAAATTAAATCAACATTTGGTGTAACCATCCTTTGCATTTAAAGCAGCTTTTGTCCTAGGTGCACTTGCTTATAGCTTTTCAGGTAACTTTGCAGGTCTTTTGAAGCATCTTGGAGACGTTGGCACAGTTCTTCTGGATTTAGTCTGTCTTAGTTTGTTCTGTTTCTTCATGTCATTTCAGAGAGACTGGATGATGATGAGATCAGATCTCAGTGTGGAGCACTAGCTGTTGTCGGACTCCTTGCGCAAACAAGAATCTTGCTGGATTATTACAATTAATAGCTAATTAATAGCAAAATGAATGTTTGAAACTGATATTTCCTACTGACACAATACAGCAAAAGATTTAAAAAATATTTAAGCAAAATATTTAACTTAAATCCATTTTTTAGCTGGTCAAAATACTAGTGTTTTAATAATTTTGGCCATCACTGTAATTAGACAAACAATTTATAGGAGCAATGTGACAAAGACGTGCAGTGTTTATATTTGTTTCATGCTGGAGAGCTGCTAACAGCTCAGTTATTCACATTATGTTCTCTCTTGAAATAAAAACAAGTGTAAATGTGAACATTGCAATAAAAGTCGAAATGATTAAAGTCTATCGGGTAAAGCATTTGCTTATTGTTATAATTCAGTCAGTCTGCCAAACAACCATTTATTCCAACTTGGTCAAAAGCTTGCGTATATATTTAGTTTAAACAAGGAGTTATATTTCAGTGTTTCAAGTTTTTGGTGCAATGCACAAATATTTCAAAGGGTGTACAAGCCACTGCCATTGCTACAATTGATTTAAACTATTGTGCATCTTAGAAGTTTTACTTAGTTACTATATTTAAGCTGTAATCAACTGACTTCAGAGTGTTAGTGCAGGAGACTTAACTGCAGACAGAGCATTTGAGTGTGTCTGTCACTTTCTATTTGGCTTGTGGTGGTCAGGTTTAACATACTAAATGATCTTAATTAAAATATTGAAATAAAAAGGTTTCTTCAAAGGTCAGGTCTAGGAGTAAGAAAAAGAAAATCATTAGCACAGTATAAAAAGTCCAAATGGAAAGTCGAAGGAAAGTCCGCAATATTACAGAAACGTGTGTGAGACTTGCTGACCCCAGCCTCTCTCTCTTTTCAGCACAGATTAAGTGGTCAGCTCAGGTAAGTAGCTTATACAACCTCAGTTTGGTCTTGCTGCTGTTTCCAAAGAATCATCTCATTTAAATACATCACATGATACACAGAAGCACTTACAATGGATATGGTATGTAATCAGACCTCTCCTTACAAATATATTTCAAATACACAAATCTAGATTTTGATTTAGAATGCTCATCTGAATACATTTAAAGGGATAGTTCACCAAAAAATGAAAATTCTCTCATTATTTTGTGATAGCGAATGCACGTCGAAGACACGAAGAGAAGAAATTGTTGAATAAAGTCATTATTTTTGTTTTCTTTGCGCAAAAAAATAATTCCTGAAGCTTCATAACATTACTGTTGAACCATGATGTCACTTGGACTATTTTAATGATGTCCTTACTATCTTTCAGGGTCCTAAAACATTTCAGTTAATGTCTACGCAGGGTCAGAAAGCTCTCGTATTCTATCAAAAATATCTTCATTTGTATTCCAAAGATGAACAAAGTTCTTATGAGTTTGGAACGACATGAGGGTGAGTAATTTATGACAAAACCAAATTTATTCAACTTATTTATTTCTGATGAAATTTGTATTAGAAGACAAATAATATTTTTTACTCACTATTGAGCTCCAGAGGATACAGCGAAACAGTTGCAGAATAAATTCTTGAAAGACTTAATTGTTTGGCAACCAAAAAGTCAAACAAAGTCTTCAAAGCTATTTCAGATAAATTACAAAAAAATGTGTATAAAAAAGGTCTATCATGGCTGACCATATGCCACAACAGCAGGCAAACAGCACAGCTGGCAATTGTTTTTATTTCTCCTCATTTAAAGCTATAATTAAAATAAGCGTTTGAAGTATAACCAATGTAATCAACTATTTTCCTTTATATGTGAAGGTCTCATTACATTTGCTCCCAAACACATGGGTGAGAAAACAAGTCTATTGCATCACAGAATGCAGACAGGAAGTGATAAGCTTGATTAAAGAATGACTCATATAAACAACTTATGCTTATGATTATCCATGGCAAGTGGTCCGACCAATGCACAATAAGCCCGAGGATTATCTGATATATAGTTTTGCTGAAGTAGCTACATCTCATGGCATATTAGTAAACCCATAAGCATGCAGTTTTTCATGACAAACAGCCAGTTTTAGTGCTTCATTTAGTGCTGGAGTTACTCATCTGGCGTCTGCTGCTCCTCTCATTTCGGCCTGCTAGAAGATTCTAACACAATCAATAGTGGTTGTACCAAATAAATCTAAATGTAACATCTACTGTGTCTATTTTTATGATGATATCTGAGGAGCTAAATTACCTGAGCTGCTCTTTGAAAGCTTGGGATAACACAGGCCATTTTCAAGAGAACATTTCCCATCATTACTTTCCATCATAACACGCCGATAGACACACACACCTAGCTCACATACTGTGAACCAAGACCACCTTTGAGACTCTTTAGCCTACTATCCTTGAATAACCTCTCACGCCTCCCACTCATATCTGCTGGGCTTCTTTGACCTCTTTATGCTCTGGAAACGTAGTCCTCTGGGTCATTGTGGTTTTAAACTAAGCACAGTAAAAGTCAAATGTCAAATGCAAGCTCAACATGAAGTTCAATGCATTCAACTATTTTTACAGGAATATTCAGGGGAATATTCAGTACAAGTTAGACTCAGTGGACAGCATTTGTGTCATTATTATGGATTATTACCACAAAAAACAATTTCAACATTTTTAGAATGTTATTTTTGAAGTTCAGTTTTTGCAGTAGCTCTTTATATTTCTATGGCATTGCTGTCAAAGAGAATTAATGAAATTTATTATGTGCGTTATAATGTTACTAGACCAGAAAAATTTAAAATGAGTGGTTCATTCATAAGGGATAGTTTACCCCAAAAATTCTGTCATTAATTACTCACCCTCATGTTGTTCTAAACTGTAAGAAAACAAAAATTAAGATATTTTTGATGAAATCCAATGGCTTTCTGACCCTGCATGAATAGCAATGCAACATTTCAAGCTAGTTTTTGTGCGCAAAGAAAACAAAAATAACAACTTTATTCAACAATGCATTGTGGTGCTCTCTATGGTGGAGGACAGTAAGTTCAAGAAGAAGAATTGTTAAATAAAGACGTTATTTTTGTTTTCTTAGTGCACAAAAAGTAGCTTTGTAAAATTACAGATGAACCACTGATGTCACATGGACTGTTTTACTGATGTCCTGGGTCTAAGAAATTGCTTTGCTGTCTATGCAGGGTCAGACAGCCCTCGGATTTCATCAAAAAAATCATAAAAAATTAATTTGTGTTCTCAAGTTTAACGAAAGTCTTATACGTTTAGAACGACATGAGGATGAGGATCATTTTGGGGTGAACTTTAACTTCATGCTGTGGAAATACAAACCAGAAGTCTAAAGAAAAAGAGCACCGTGTTGAAAAGGGGCATGGCTACATAAGGTCTATCTAATTTTATATGGTAATAAGGTACCATTTTAAGGGTGTGAATTACACTTACCTTTGTACAACAAAATTCCGCTGACGAAATGCAGTTATTTAAATAGCAATCTGTATTACTTGGAATTTTGTGCATGGATGTGAAAGGTGAAAAATTTGATGAATATGAGCTGTTTATTTTGGAAGCAACCTCAGAGTCAGTATGGAATGTTTCATGTAACTACAGTATTGATAATGAACAACAAATCACTCACAAAATTTCAAAAAAGTTTAGTTAATATGACTCTTCTGGTTATTATTTGAACTGAAAGCTGTTTAAACCAATTTTTTTAAAATGTTCTTTATGGTTAATGGTGTTTCATTGTCATGACAAAACAGTTGTAAAATGAAGTATAACTTTACACAGCTCTTCTTTTCACACTAAAAACATGTTTACCTGCATATTATTTATGTTTTGAGGTATTATTATTAAAGGGATAGTTCACCCAAAAATTTAAATTCTGTTATTAATTCCTCACCCTTATGTCGTGCCAAACCTGTAAGACCTTCGTTTATCTTCAAAACACAAACTTAAATATTTTCGATGAAATCCGAAAGCTTTCTGACCCTGCATTGACAGCAATGCAACTGACACTTTCGAGTCCCAGAAAGGTAGAAAGGGCATCATTAAAATAGTCCATTTGACATCAGTGGTTCAACCTTAATTGTATGAAGCTATAAGAAAACAAAAATAACAACTTTATTCAACAATTTCTTCTCTTCCATGTCAGTCTTCGACCACGTTTACAAGAGTACCATCGATGGTCCCATGAAGAACCTTGAACAGCTATGGAACCTTTCAAATGCAGAAAAGATTCTTTAAAGTCAAAAAAGGTTCTTAAGATTTTTAAAATGTTCTTTAAAATGGTTCTTTTAAGAACTGTTCACTAAAAGGTTCTTTGTGGAACCAAAAATGGTTCTTCTAAGGCATCACTGTAAAAACACACATTTGGATCCTTTATGTTTAAAGAGTGTGTGGTGCTGCTGACACAGGAGCCAGCGTTCTGACGTAGAACCCCCTATGTGCTGCACTTTGTTTACAAGCAGAAGTTGTAAGATTTTGGCAGAGAGGAACCAGAATATACAGACGATAAACGATGAAGTCATTCCATGAAAAAAAAACTGCTCTTGTGTCAGAAGCACCACATGCATGCATTGTGGTACTGTGTCGAAGACTGACACAGAATCATTACTTCTGTTTTCTTTGGGGAAAAACTGATTTTTGTTACTTTATAAAATTAAGGTTGAACCACAGATGTCACATAGACTAATTCATTAATGTCCTTACTACCTTTCTGGGCCTTGCATGTCTATGCAAGGCCAGAAAGCTCTCAGATCTTACGGGTAAGTAATTAATGACAGAATTTTCATTTTTGGGTGAACTATCCTTTCAAAGTTATTGGATCAGACCCATTTACTTTCACTGTACAGTAAGTGCTTCACTTACACCAGATTTTTATTAAAGCAAAAAGTGATAACATTATGCCACAAACGTTATCACTTGAGATTGATCCGAAATATTCCCTTAAGATAGGTTTGTAACACGTTCTATTTCAACTAATAACAGATCCTAAACCAGAGATGATGCAGTCAAGATGTGAATCAAAGCACTGTTCACATCAGGGAATATCCTAAATGATTCTCCCTGGGTGTATAAATGCTCTATAAAATATACTTGTGTATGTAAATTGAAATTTCAGGTAGTAGTGGTGGAGTTAGTTATCAGCAGAAAATATGCTTTTGTTCAATGCACTTCTGTATTTCATAATCATGCAACTACTTTTAGCCAATTAAAATAAAAAACATGATCTTTTTTATTTTACATAATATGGTAATGAGAAATGTATTTACACAGTTTAATATAACACATTTATATATAAAAAACACTATAAAGCCCACTGTTTAATGTTTTGACATCTTTTAGTGTCAGTGTGTGCTTTTTTCCCTTTTTTGTCATGAACTTTGATGATGTTGTTAATCTCTGACCTGTTGTTGCTGATGCTGTTGTCCAGTCTCCTGCATGACGAGTATCTGGTGGAACAGGGGACTCTGTAAGACACTCTTGAGCAGACTGAGTTTCTCCTCAGCAGGCATTTCTCCCCTCTTCTTCAGTCTCTCCTGCAGCCGCTCCACTGCCAGCAAAGCACGCTGTGTGTCTATACATACATACATACACATAAATATATTAATAACAGGGGCACATGCAGTGACATCAGCTCATAACCCACATGAGAGTGTGCACAACAAACTGCATGTAATATTCATACATGTGCAAGTTAACTCACAAATATTTCAATATCATAAGTTGGGAAAGAAGACTGAGGCACGTGATGGCTAAAAATAATATTGTGGTAAGGCTTCATACATACCCATCATTTTCAACTCTTCAGGTGCTGAATTACCACCACTCTGTTTATGACATCTGCAACAACACAAACAAATTCGCGTCATGTCATAGCAATCAAACTTGTGAACATAGTCTATTCAAGATACAAAACAACAAAAACAAACAGGTTTGTCCCTTTTCTCATCCTACTCAAAAGGGATTTGCGTGGATTATCACTACCTGGCATGCACACCTGACAGTCCTCACCTGTGACAGCAACGGTGACGTTTGGCATGAAGTGAGAGTGACGCAGTTTGGCAGCGCTCTGTCTCCGATGACGGGCTTTATGAATTGCACTGACGGTTCACTTCATATCTGACGGATCGCTCTGATAACGCCTGCTGTAATCTGTTATTCATGCTGATGTAATCTGGGTTGGAGTCTCGCACCTCTACGGGAGGTTCTCGCGATCTGGACGCGCTCATCGTGCACTGCGCGAGCGCTCGTGTTTGCGCTGCGCTGCTCCGGTAATGCGCTTACCGGGGAGGCTTAGCAGCTGTAAACGGACTTAAACTGTGAACGACGGTAATTACCTGGGACAGATGTCCTTACAACCTACCTGATAGGGCTGTAAGCGCCTGGCGGTGGGCGGTGTTGTGGACAACAATAGTAACTAAGGGAAAACAAAGCAGGAGGGTTATTTTAAACGGGCGAATCACGGTGAAGCTGTTAGATGTGTAAATATGAAAATAAATATGTATGTTCAGTAGTTCTGAAGCAGGGGGCCTCGGCAAACCTCCAAGAGGTTGGAAGATTCAAAAAAGTCATACCCTATATCATGCATTTCAATTTAATTTGTTTAGAATTGTATGTCAAGTACACAAAGATGTTTATTATTTTCAACGTACTATTAAAAACACCAGGGTGGGAATTAAGGGCTATAAGAGTCCAAAGGAGATACAAAATGGTTAGGTTTCAGTAACCACAAAAATTGTTTAAACATAAATTGGGGGTATCCATAGCAACAGATGCTCGACTGCTGTCTGCATCTATTTAGAAAAACGTAGTCAATATTTATCAAGATTTACACCTCACAAATATATCACAAAAACGTTAGTTTTTTGTTTAAAAAATCTTTAAGATAGTTGAGGGCCGCATTGCTACTTAAATCTCATGGAGGACCAAAATGAAAACATTAGGTGATCAATATTTGTTGTCATTCATAGCCTATATAATTTTACAAATGTAGCTCATAAATGCATAATTGTGCTTTTAAAACAAGTTATCCATTATGAATAGACTGTTCAAAGATAATGGCAACCTACTAAAATAAATAGCTACGATAGCTAAACATAGGTTAAAGCAGCATGTTATGGTTCAGGTGTAACGTTAGGCTAACTGACAGCTGCGATGCCGTTTTTGTATGTTTTATCGCTTGTTGTCTATCAGTCTTCATTCGTTGCGTTCTCACTCTGTACCGTAAAGATCAATAAATGCTGATTTCTCAGCACACGTTTACCTTTAGATCAACAGGTTTCCCCCGCAGCTCATGAAAAACTGCCTTTCGAGGACGCCTCGTCGGATGATTAAAAGCCGGGGGTCAATTTTAAACATTTTCAAATGTCGAAAGTCGCATTAGAGACAGCCAACATTATTTAGACTGCCTGGGCTTTGCGTGAGAGTGATAACTAGCTGTCACCGCGCATGTCCGCGATGCGCCTTTGATGCTCGTGAGTTTAATGTAAATGGATGTTCAGGCCTCTCCCCCCTCATTTAATGAAATAACAGAGACATCAGCTCTTATTACTGTTGCTCATGAGAGACATTTAAATTAGTGTACTATGTCAACAAATTATAATTTGCCAATGTCATAATTTCTATTATGCAGTATTTCCCTATTACAGTAGTAAAACGGATGGCAATAGCAATGAATACATATTAAATAACTGCAGGACCGTTTCATTAAAAATGTGTCCCAATAGCGAATAGCCTCCAAAATAAACGAATACGTTTACACTGTAAATTCATTTATTCCACATTTTGTTATACAGCCTTGTGCTAAAATGCTTTAAATGATTATTTTTCCCCACATATCTGTTTACACGTGATACTCCACGTGACAGAAATGTCATGATAACTTAACATATTAAAAAGAAGAAGAAAAAACGTTTAGGTGCATCCCATTGATCTGGATGGTCTTTGATTGAGATACTTTGATTGGAGTCCATGGGAAATTCAATTGGACATGATTTGGAAAGTATTATATAAATATAATATAGAGAGGTTTGCTAACATGGTATATATTATTGTTGTATTTCAATATGGAATATACACTACCAGTCAAAAGTTTCTGAACAGTAAGATTTTTTAATGTTTTTAAGGACGTCTCTTCTGATATATTCAAATACAGTTATTTTAAATAGTTAAAATATTTTACTGTATTAAATGTTTACATTATTATTATTATTATTATTATCATTATTATTATTTTCAAATTTTATTGTTTTTGCTGTGCTTTGTATCAAATAAATGCAGGCATGGTGAGCATAAGAAAATTCTTTAAATAACATTAACATCAAACGTTTGACTGGTAGTGTATTGCTTTTCAATTAGTTTTTATTCACCATGTAAAAAAAAATAAGCTATATTTAGTATTTTATAACATAATTTTGTTTAAAAGTTGTATCCCTGGGTTTTTCATCAACACTAAAGGTCATTGCACACTATCATAACTCCTTATTAGAATGTCATTAGAATGTTAATAAAATTGCGTGGAGTATAAGGGATAAAATAAAATCCGTAAATAATCATTGTTCTTTCATGATTATCTTTGTCTTACTAATCACTTTATTTTATGTTTTGTTGCGTTTGGCAGTGAACAATATAAAAATGCTTAAATCTCTAACCTTTTACCATGATTTGTGCATTAAACTGATTATATGAAAATATGAAAAACTGAACGTGTGTAGAGCTATCATCATTATATTGACTTATTTTAAACACGTTGTAGTGTCCTGGCTACAAGGCTAGTATTGACTATAGGCTATGTCAACCCTGTTACTTTTACTTAGCCATTGCTGTCCCAAAATTAGATTAGGCCTACATTTTTAATTAGTTCGGGACGGCATTAGAGTTTATGAGCCAAACACGTGCTTTTAACGTTTTAAAAGCTTAAAGAAATTTAAAGGGGAATAAAACATTTCAAAATAGAAAAGTTACACTACACCCATTTCGCTGAATGACCCCGCAGGTGATAGGAAGGTCGACCCTTGACTGCTGTGCGCGCTCTCGGCCACCAGAGCGTGCTCAAGTCCTCCCGTCCTCCCAGCTCCAGATTCACCGCCCCTCTCTTATCCTCCCTTTCTTTCTCTTTCCCTCCCACCCTCCATCCTTGAATCAAGCATCACTTTGCTTCCAAATTGGCTTGTCATTTTCTCTCGGCGCTCGTTCTCTAGCTGTCGGGTCGCACGGACGATCTAGCGATGGACTGGCGCTGATCTCGCGGATTGTGCCATCGCTGGACCCACTCTGCGCATTTTCCTCTTATTCCAGAAAACACTGATCGGGATACAACACAAGGCTCTGATCCCCCCGTGTCTACCACAGAGCCGTTGGGTTTGGGGGACGAAGGATACTCGATATATCCTGTTCCTCACTGTGGTTCTCCAGGAGGCTTCGAGCCTCATCAAGGCGCATCTGGGAAGGGAAGCTCAAAACATCATCTGCGTGTTTTATTCACACACGGACACTCTGTCACGGGAATTAAGGAGCATTCTGAGATCACACAGCCCGATGCTGTTGAACACATCCGGAGCTGACTATTATTCCAGTGCTTTATAAGATGCGGTGAGTCAATGCTTTTCAACGAGGTGACGTTATTTCTTAAGGGCCAATAAATCAATAACCGATGGACGTTTGAATGGCAGCGGCAGTGGGATGCTGTAGTTCACTCTCCTCAGACTCTCCATATCCTACAGCTGAATTATGTCGTGTGTGTGCGTGTGGATGTGTGTGAGGGGCTTTGGACACAGGATGCTTTTTGCCGTGTGTCGTGCGTGGTGTTTTAATGGGCGTCGGTGCGCGCGCGCGCGTGTTTGAGTGTACAAGTCGCTGCCTTCAGCTCTTGACGTAACGAAGCGATAGCTTTAGTTTGTTTATTACAGGCAGAATTGAGATAAAATAACGTTATATTGATGGCCTATATTCACAGCATCCCTTTTTATATAAGGAGAAGATTGTCAACGCCTCGTTCGACTTAGTGCCAGCGGACTGTCTTTCTCTGTCTATAAATGCATGTGTGTGTTTGTGTATAAACAGAAGATGCGTTGGTATGAGAGAATCTAGAAGAAAAACAGCAGAGCATCTTCAAAATAAACAGCCTTGGAAATGTCAACAGCGATTCATGTAACTAAACACCGTCAGATCTGTACCAAGATCATATGACCTTGATTCATTGAGTAATAAAGACATATCTGCTATTCATGTCACCCTGATGTCATGAAAATTGCAGTACATGCTGGATCATCATATATACGATATAACCAATCATACGGGACCGTTTGTCATTTGTCAATATCGAGTATATAAATAATAGCTAGAGTCAAGTCACTTATAGATGTTAAGTGATTGTTTACCTCATGTGGATGACCCATTTTGGGAAGAAAAGATAAGTCCCCATGTTCCACTGATTGCAGCAGTCACCATGCATATCTGGCTTAGAATAGAAAAAGAAGGACTGGAAGAATTAACAAATTAGTTTACGGAATTAAAATTAAAATCAAAGGCCTTCGAAAATACCACATTTTTGGATCTGTTTTGGTGGGAGGATTGTTAATATTCTGGTAAGTTTATAATTGTGAATTAGAGTCAAACTCAGAAACTTAGAGTTATTATTCATTCTTTTATTGTTCTATCAGATGAAGTAAAAGTTTCCATTCCACCTCTACATTTAGCAATGAGAGATGCATTAGACAGTTCACCCCCCAAAAATGAATCTTACTCACTATTTACTCACCCTCATGTTGTTTCAATCCCTTATGATGTTCTTTCTTCAGTTTAACACTAAAGAAGATGCTAGACTGGATGACAGCCACAGTTCGCTTTCATTTTATGGGAAAAAAAGATGCAATGAAAGTCATTGGTGACTGAAGCTGTCAGTTTCTTATATTGTGCACAACATCTTCTTTTGTGCTCCTCAGGAGATAGAAACAGTTTTGGAACACTGTGACAGTGAGTAAACGATGACAGAATTTGCATTTGTAGTAGTACAGATTTTGCTGCATTTTACTGAATTATGTGATGCCACTTGCAATTTACAAAACAGTTTACTTATTTTAATAGTTTAAATAGTTTAACATTTAACATTTAATGCAAGATAACAGGTCAATTTGAATCACTTTTGCTAATTCCCGTAATAGGTTTGGTAACTGGTAGAGTTTGCACAGCTATGTGTTGGCACTGGTGGTTTTCTTTGTATAAATGGGACTATTTTAGATTCGTGTGAGTTTCTGTTTTCTGTCAAGATGTTCCCTCTGTTCTCTTGTTTTGTCAGTGGGTGGTGTGCTGAATTTCGTAGAGAGTTCACACGCAGGGTGGAGCTGTATTTTTCAGATTGGGTTTTATGGTTTGCTCTATTTGCCTTGATGGGGGTGTTTTGTAATTCCACTCTTAGTGTCTTCAAGCTGAAGTGTGTAATTTCTGCACCACTAACATCACAGAATGGAATAATAAAAATAATGATTGTTTTCAAATAAATTTGTAGAACACCACCCGTCCACCCTTGGTCAGCCAAACAGTTTCACGCTGTTGCTTTATATATGTTTATGATGTGAATAATATTCTGTTAATGTTTCCATAACTTTCATATAACCAAGGACTTTCATAAAGGGATAGTTAACCCAAAAATAATCATTCTGTCTTCATTTACTCACCCTCATGTCAAATGTCACAGTGTTCATACAGTGGAAGTCAGTGGTAACCAAAACTGCTTGATTCTTAACATTCCTGAGAATATCTTATTTTATGTTCCGCAGATGAAAGAGGGTTGCAATAACATGAGAGCTAGTAAATGATGAAAGATTTATTAAATGATAAACAAACTATCCTTTTAAAACAATTAAAAAACTGGACATATTGTAAATAACGTAAAACTTAAAATAGTTTATGTGTTTATGTTTGTTGGTATGTGTTTTGAATGTCACAGCATGGGTCAAAGTGTAATTTGCAACACTCGCTTATTATCAAACAGAGGCCGGTGGGACACATGCTCCGACAGATGCTTTCATCATCAAAGGGGGACAAGCACAGCATGTAGGAAAAATGCAAAAGGCAGCTTTGTATTATCGGTTTGATTGCATGAATATACAAACAGTGTTTTGTGACTGCATCCTGATGTCATAGATCTGTGATAGAAAGTCCATGTGTGCATTCACAACTGTTCGAATATAAACAAATGAAATCCAGTTCATAATACTGCTCTAGAACAATGCATGATTAGATGTGTAGCAGCTGTTCAAAGCGCACTGAGTGCATGTGTTTGCAGCAGTGTTCTAGCGAGTGCTCCTCTTCTCATTCTTTGAATGTCCTTCAAACTAAAATAGTGATTCGCATGAATAATACAGCTTCCTCATCTCGATCTCTTTCTCTCTCCCTTTCACTTACAAATTCATCCATTTTTATACACACTCAATGGAAGAACTGAGAGCTGCTGAGTGTGTACAGGCCATGTTGTAAGAAGTGTGTGTGTGTTAGATCTGATTGAATAAGGAGGTCACCAAATAAAGACGGTGGGATTTGGAATGGATGTCTGAAGGACTTTGATTATTTCAGTCCCAACAGGAAATTGAGAGCAACGATCACATGTATGCATGTGTGTTCATGCTTTTATTGTCATCCATTTGTAAGGTTAGAAGGATTTTAGTGGGCTTAAGTGATGAGAGAATTATTGCGGTGGAGTGTCACAAGTGTGTGCCATAAAAAGTGAAAAATGTGAGTTTTAGTTTTTTTTCTCTCTGAATTTTCAAAATTTTAAAGAGTTGGTTTACTCAAAAATGAAAATGCTGTCATTATTACTTACCCTCATGTTGTTCCAAACCCGTAAGACCTTAGTTCATCTTCAGAACACAAATTAAGATATTTTCGATGAAATCTGAGAGCTTTCTAACTCTGAATAGACAGCAACGCAACTACCAGGTTCCAGGCCTGGAAAGGTAGTAAGGATATTGTTAAAGTAGTCTTTGACATCAGCAATTCAACAACAATTTTATGAAGCTATGAGAATACTTTTTGTGCACAAAGAAAACAAAAAATAACTTATTTCAGCCTTTTTTTTCTCATATTGCACAGAAAAACCCAGATGTGCTGCGCCTTGTGAATGGCACCAAAGACTGACACAGAAGAGAAGAAATTGTTGAATGAAGTTTTTTTTTTTTGGTTTCTTAGTGAAGCATTCTTGTAGCTTCATAAAACAACAGTTGAAATATTTTAACAATGCCCTTATTACTTTTCTTGAATGTGGTTGCGTTGCTGTCTATTCAGGGTCAGAAAGCTCTCAGATTTAATCAAAAATAACTTAATTTGCGTTCTAAAGATGACCGAACGTCTTGCGGGTTTGGAAAGTCATGCAGGGTGAGTAATTAATGACAGAATTGTCATTTTTGGGTGAACTATCCCTTTAAAGAGTGGTTGAAAAGTAACAAAAGTAGTAATAGTAGGCTGTTGGATATCTAATTTAAATATTCTGATTTTTGGTTTCATTATTATCCTAATGGTTCCGTCGTCAATCCTTTAGTCCTCGTAAGAAATAAATATTTGAAAACGAAAACAACATCATTGCTAAATGAGGAGATAATCAATAAAAAGTCTGTTTATACAGACTTGTAATAGCTTAATGGTCTTTTTAAAGAGATCATAAATGCAATCTAATAATTGTCATTGTAAGCACTACATATTAAAAACAATTCATTTATTTTTGTAAAATAGTACTGACAAAACTACACATGAACAACCAGTAAGTCAGTAACTGGGCTGATTTCTCATTTAGTTGTATATGTTTAATAATTCACTGCTCAAATGAGTAGTTTGTCGTTCCAGACAACACCAGTTATGCTGTTTTTTTTTTTTTTTTTTTTTTTGATGATCTAAAAAAATTAGCATAATAATTTGCTGACTCTCACACTAATTTGTTTTAGAGTGAAATTATGCTGGTACTACTGTATATGATTCACTAAAAACAACCGCTTCATACAAATCATTTGATCTGTAACACTGTTTTGCCCTGTCTTTTTTCAAGACGCTGTGTCAAATTAAAAACAGTTTAGCTTTAAAAAATGCTTGATTTCTTTTCCATTCAGTTGCACTGTATTTGAACACAAAAACACATCCTGTGTGAACGCTAAAGAAATGCGTTTGATCAGAGTGTGGTGGACCCTAATTATAGAGCGTTTTTTAAAACCAACTTGTTGTTCAGACAATTCTGTCGACTAGTTGGGTTTGAAAATACGCTGTTTTGCACATCCCTTCATATGTATGTGATGTGTGAGGTCTCTCACATATGTGCACGCTAACATGTTCAGAGCATGCTATGAGTCACGGTGTGTGATGTCAAGTGCTTCAAGCTAAAGTCAAAGCGAAAATAGTGCTTGTGATGTCATTAAACACAGCTTTTTCCCTGTGATGTGTTTTAATGGAGTCCTGCAGTCTCATGAACCCTAACAGCATGACAAGACAAACATAGCCTTGTAATTACAAAATATGTTCAGCAACATAGAATTTCAATATAAAAACTGAAAAACAACCAGTTTTATTTGTGTGTATTTAACATATACTAGCCTGGCTGCTCTTATTGTGACTTAATCAAACACTCATTCCAGTTAATAAGCAGCTTATTAGACTTTAATAAGCTGAATAACATCTGATAAAGTTACACAAGCTGGAGTCGTTAACAACTAGGCTATAGAATAATAGAGGTGTAGTGGAGAGGCACACCTGTGGGATTGTTGTGGCATAGATTTGCATGAATGGAAAATTTGCTTGTAAAATTCGCTCATTATCATCATGCTTCCTTTAATGCGTTGTCGTTTTGCACAGTGAAACCGTTGTGAGAAATGACTCGTGCATTATGCCCTTGCCCAGAGCTTAAGAGACCATAGTTATGTCATTTTGCAGCCGATGAACAACAGCAAAAAATAGAGATCATTATATTAGATTTTAATGCAATTACATTTCTGTCCAGTTAAGTATTTAGTATGTGCTTTATCAGTTTGCACACCCCTGGGAATCAAACCCATGACCTTGACAGCGAAAGATAAGTTAATGGTGCTATGAATCAAAAGTACCAAGCATTTCTAAAACTGTTTTACATGCAAGTCTCTTTGCGAGTGTAGCTCAGCATGACACTAATGTTAAATCCTTATGTCTGCTGGTCTCTAGACTACCCTCAGGTCTGCTGTAGTGACAGGTTCAGGGAGAGTAAAGCAGCCTCTGAGATAAAGCAGCTCTGTGATTGATTGATCACCCTGAAGTTTGATTGCTCTATGCATCGATTGCTCCCGGCTGTGTTGGCACCGTTCATTGTTGAAGTCAATGGCAGCATTTTTTTTTTCTTCATCAGTAATGAATGGCACAGGAAACTTCAACCTCCAGTTGTTTCCTATTTCAGCTTTTGGACAATGTGAGCTATTTCGAGAGTGAAAAAATAGCTCAAAGTGTTTAGCTTAGCAATGGGTGCTTTTTGTCCAAAGTGCTCTTGATTGGTGTGGGGTATTTTTTTTTTTTCTAAACATTTATTGTTCATTCACCACAAAACAATTTACAGCAGGCATCTGCACCCTGTGGGGATTTACCTTATAGTGCGGCAACAATTTAAAGGGATGGTGCATTCAAAAAGGAAAATGCTGTCATCATTTACTCATTACATTACCCTTGCAGTTTAGTCGGAACCAGCACAGATTTCTATTTCTTTTGTTATTTATTTTTCTTTCCTTCCCTCAAAAAATATTTGGGCCTACATTAAATATTTATGTATTTGAATTGCATATAAAATGTTCATCTAGGACTATGCCGTTTTCCCTTAGCTAGCCATATTTTAACCATATTCAAACTTGTAACTGAATAAATGTAATTTTTCACAATAAACATACTATGCTGAGTCTGTTTTGAATTAAGGCATTTTGAAAATCTGATTATTTAATTACAACCAAATAAATGCAAATAGTTAATAGTGAAAGTGCAGAAAGCTTACCTTTTTCCTATTCGTTTCCTATACAGTGCCCTGTAAAAGTATTCATATTTCTTCATTTTTTCCATGTTTTATGCATCTGCCTTTTGTTAAACTGCTTTAAATGACCTTTTTCCCACATCAGTGTACACTCTATATGGGTCATTCCTGGGATTCTGTAATATTTGAGTCCCCTGGAGTTTCTAAAGTGGTCGCAAATCTTTGGGATGAATAAAAATAATTATTGCATTTTAATAATTTTTTGCATAAAATAATATCTATCTTAAACCAAGGACTTTGTCATGTCCTTCACTGAGTTTGTACTTAAATGAAATTATTAACAAAATATGCATAGTGTCTGTGAGTTTTGGCAGCAATATAAGCACTTATTTGTGTTCCTTTCTTGTGAAAACTATTTTTTCTAAAAAATGGCTAAATATTTTAACTTTTGACTAAACTTTTGAATAAACTACTTTAACTATGAACTCAACCCTGTCACCAGCCATTTTACATCCATAATAATTTAGACTCCACACTTATGTGACATCATCTACCAGAATGACATCATCCAGGTCTCTTTAATTATAGTGCAGAAAATGGTTAGTAAAATCATACTTTTTATTCATATTTTTCAGGCATGTTATAGTCAGGGAGGGTACTGTCAAGTTTAACAACTCTGTCACATAAAATTAAGTTGGAAAATGATTACTTTTTCAACATTTTATTTTAATCCATAAGTATATACAATGTACTTATTTTATTGCTTCCATATATGGTCTACTCTGCTATACTACATGAGGAGCAGTGGCCATTTTGAGTGAAAAACCACAACCCCATCACAATTATATGTATTTCTCATTGTTATGGGGTTGTAAACTTGTGACAGGGTTGAGGTATTTGCTTCATTTTTTACTAAAATAAAAAAAATAAAAAATAAAAAATTACATCGTCATGGTTTCAGTAAATATATATACTTCAAAATCATGACAACACATTTTTGCTTTAAATAGAATTTTTGATGTAATATGACCGTTTAAACTGTTTCAAGCATCATACATCAGAAATTGCACCCACATTTGCAGCAGAAAGACAGTGTTGGACATGCAGTTATGTTGACTCAGAAACAAGGGGACAGTTTGACAGAGAAACAAAACCAAAAATGTACATTTAAGGCAATGTATCCCTTCAAATGTGTTACAGCCTTCAACCCTGTCACACCTTGTCACGTTAATATTTTTAGAAAAACATAGGGAAGACAATTAAGAACAAAAGTATTTCTTGCTGATTGCCATCTGACATGTTAAGGGCTAAAACAATAATGTGGTTTTTAGTTGAAATTTTAAATGATAAATATTTTTAACAAAAATAAAAAGATTGTAGACACACAATTTGTATATTTTTAGCTTCAGTCCTATAAAAATATGAAAGTGATGATAAATGTCACATTTTTTTCTCATTAAATTGTTACCAGGGACACATGAGCAGTAGGTACATTATAACAATTTTGCTGTAAAATAATTTTTAAATCAATCACATTTTTTACATTACGCGGTTGAGAAAAAAGGTGTCTAAAGTGGAAAACAACTAAAAATAATAAACGTTCTTTAATACCTGAGGTGGGAAAATATGATTTTTTGGAGGTTTGATATGTGCCTAATAATCTGGGGTATTTAGAAGTTGAATCAAATATAGTTGAAAAACACGTATATTCCAAGTTGAAAATGAACTGAATCCCAGGAATGACCCAAGCAAAAACAGAACTGTCACAACTTAGTAAATGTATATATATATATATATATATATATATATATATATATATATATAAAAACTAAAATAAGTACATTGCATAAGTATTCATACCCTTAACTCAGTACTTAGCTGAAGCTCCATTTCAGCCTTAAGTCTTTGGGATATGATGCAACAAGTTTTGCACATCTGCATTTGGCAATTATCTGCCATTCTTCTCCTCACCTCTTCACCTCTCAAGCTTGGATTTAGGCAGACAAACATTTTTAGGTTTCTCCAGAAATGTTTGATTGGGTGCAAGCCATTCAAACATGATGCTTGGAATTTAGGTTCATCAGACCAGATCATTGTTTCTCACAGTCTGAGAGTCCTTTGGGTGTTTTTTTTTTTTGCAAATACCAAGCAGTGTTTTCATGTGTATTCACTGAGGAGAGGATTGAGCTTGGCCATACTGCCATAAAGCCCAGATCAGTGGAGTGTTGCAGTGATGTTTGTCCTTCAGTAAGTTTCTCCCATCTGCATATATGCTCATGGAGCTCAACTAGAGTGACAATCAGGCTCTTGGTCACCACTCTAACCAAAGCCCTTCTCAATCATTTGCTCAGTTTGTCCAGAAAGCCAGCTCTAAGAAGAGTCCTGGTTGTTTCAAACTTCTTCTGTTAAGGGTAACAGAGACTACATGCTTTTGTGAGCCTTCAATGCAGCAGATTTTTTTCTGAACTCTTCCCCAGATGTGAGGCTTTATGCAATCCTGTTTCTGAGCTCTACAGGCAGTTTTTTTTTGACCTCATGGCTTGGTTTTTGCTCTGTTATGCATTTTCAGCTGTTAGACTTTTTATTATGAGGCATGTGCCTTTCCAAATCATACCCATTCAGTTGAAATTGCCACAGGTTAACTCCACTTGAAGTGCAGTAACATCTACAAGCAATATGAATGATCCTAAGCTAAATTTCAACTGTTCCAGATAAGAGTATGAACGCTTAAGCAATGGAACCATTTAAGTTTTTTTTTTTTTGCAAAGATGTTAAAAAAACATGTGTAGATTAATATGGGAAAAAAAGTAATTTAAAGTAGTTTAACATAAGGCAGCAACAACAAAATGTGAAAAAAGAGGTATTAATACTTTCGCAAGGCACTAAGTATATTTTTATTTTGCAATAATTTGACATTCAAAAAATAACACCTTCTAATTTAAGTGAACTTAAAACAATCTTTACATAAACCCATTATGTGAAATATAGTAGGAAGACCTCAAAAGCTACAAAACTTATTGATTTTTATTTTGCTCCCTCATCACCTGTACCTTTCCTGCACTTGTTTGACTAGCTCCTGCCCCTGAAGTGAAGTTGAAATATGTGTCTAAAATGTCTGTTGTTTGATGTGGTCATAAAGATGTTCTGCGACTAACTAA
The DNA here is from genome assembly GCA_033026305.1 of Cirrhinus molitorella. Classification (NCBI taxonomy): domain Eukaryota; kingdom Metazoa; phylum Chordata; class Actinopteri; order Cypriniformes; family Cyprinidae; genus Cirrhinus; species Cirrhinus molitorella. The sequence goes on along the minus strand of CM065120.1, from coordinate 17,268,456 downwards.
ACGCACTTCTTGTCAAGAAAAAAAGAAACAGAAGCATATATATGTATATGTGTGTGTGTGTGTGTGTGTGTGTGTGTTCTTTTCCTTATGAAAGTAACTAGGGAGCATCGTGACCAGTCCCATGAGATATGCTTTGACAGTTAAAAAAATTCAAATATCTGTAAAAAATGAAGCATCTTCATTGTCCTTCTCACAATGGGCAATATATCTCTGCCATAACAATAACCTGCTGCTGTTTCCTTCTGCCCATATGACTCATGAACTTGCAAGTCTTCTGAAATAATATGATAGCTTTGTGTGAACAGATTAAAATTTCAGTTTATTTATAGAAAGTCTGCTGTAGCTCTGCAATCTCATTTGAGTTTGTGTATATTCAAATACGGAATGTCAAAACACATAGCGCTGGGTTTGACGTTAATGATGTTAAATGCCGTAATGCACCAGATTTGAATATGTAAATGAGATGTGGAGCACTGTTATGAGTCCCTTATCATTCTTTTTTGTAGCTTGAGAGCTCACAGCAGCTCCTTTCAATTTCATTGTATGATAAAGAAGCTGAGTGAACAATAAACTAAATTTCTTTCGGTCTGGAAGAGATTTTTGGAACATCTTTTTTTAAACATCATGCTCTTACATAAACATCATTGTTGAATTATCACAATGTAAGGGAACAAGCATATACATGTGAAAAACATACATGGATGAATTGTTCAGAATAAGATGTATAAGGTGCATTTACAAAATAGATTGAGCGAATTTTCATTTCATGTCTGTGTTAGAACAATTTTCAAGCAGTCAAAGTTCAAACCATGTCAAACCAACTGTCAAATGCTCAGATCAAGTGCTTTTGTTTTCTCGAAATGTCTATTCTGAGCACTCGAAACGTGAACAGAATCACATACACATTTAAAAAGAGTGCTTGTGAACTCGTACATTGATGTGAGGTGAGTGACAGTGGGTGGTATATAAAGTGCTGTTGTTAATTTAAACGTCACTAAGCAGTGGATTTGGCTGTCCTTGGAGACCAGCTTACTGGGAGGTACCAACTCTGTCTGTCATATTCCTTCGCTCTCTTTCTCCCTCTCTCACGCTCTCTATGTGTGTTTTTTTTTCCTCTTTCTGGTAGCCATCTGTTATCCTTGTGTTTGAATCTTAAATAACTGCTGCTCTTCTGGAATATTCCCCACATGGATAAAGCCTCCTGCATAGTTCTCTATATACAGGGGAGAAAAAAAAAACACAAGAGAGTGAGAGAGCGCGTCCATTACATTGTTTTATTGAGCCACAGAGAAATGGAAAAGAGGAATCTGCTGGGCCGAAAGATTCATCCTCTTCCAGCTTTTTGCCTAATTAGCCATTAAACCAGTGAATGAGGAATACGCTCTTCTAGTGTGTGTGTGTGTGTGTGTGTGCGTGCCCCTGTTCATTCCTATGATATGTTGTTTTTGGCCTCCATTAACAGTTCATCGTCATTGCTCACATCTATAGTATAGTGTTATATTGCTTGTGGGAACTGAGATTTCAGCAAAGAGATTTGTTTTGTCAAGTACACCACTGAGGGTCTGCCATCAAAACCATGTTAAAAAAGAAAATGTATCTAAAACACACATGGAAATTTATCTTTTGTAATAATGTTGATTTCATAGAAATTAAAAAAAAAATGTAAATATTTGTGCATTTTGTTCATATAAACATCAAGTAAAAAATATTTTAGTAATTACTATCAAAATTGTACATTTTTTAAAATATATTTTTAAGCTAAACTTATTATTATGCTAACACTTTACAATTAGGTTCATTAATTATCACTATTTAACTACATTAGTTAACATGAAGTAAGAATGAACAATACTTCTACAGCATTTCTTAATCTCAGTTAATGTTAATTTCAGCATTTACTATTAATATTATTAATATCACAAGTTGTGTTTGTTAACATTAGATTTTAATTAAACAACATTAAACAACTTTGATTGTGTGAACAAAAGTTTTCAAAATATTAGTAAGTAGCTTTGTTAACTTTTAATAATATATTTTTTTTATAAAAAAGTCTAAGAAATAAAAGTTTATACCAAACCGCATAACATTAAATAAATAAAAAAATTATTTAATAGTAATATAAATATAGTAGAATTAATATAGAATATTATAATTTTATTTTATTTATATTTATATAAGCATTGACTATTGCTTGACTACCCCAAAAAAAAAATCAAAATGAATTATAACCCAGAAATTAAAAATATCGTTATAAAAGAAGTGGTATATTCTTTATGTACACGTCATGTAAGAACTGCATTGTAATGTATAGTTATATATATATATGTAAGCAATAAGGTACGAGAGGCCGTGCTGTATCGTGAATAAATCACGGCTGAAGGGCGTTGTTAGGCACGACGATTTATTCACGATACAGCAAGGCCTCGAGTACCTTATTGCTTTTATAAAACGGTTACCACACAATGCAAATATTAAAAATATGTATTCATGTTTTCATTAAGTAAAATTATTAAGCCTTCCGCTGTAAAAAACAGTCTCTAACTGCAACCGAATGTTCTTATATGCGTCATTTCATGGAACTCAAATACAAACAGGTTAGGAACAATTCAAAAACATTTGACTGACACTGTAAGTAAAAAACAAGCACAAATTATAGAGGCGTTCACTATAAACATTTATTATAAACGCCCAGCCTAATTATTTAAAAGAGAAACTGAACGTTGCTGGTAAATGCGCAATGCAAACTCACTTGCCTTTCCTATTCGTCACCAATCTGTTGTGCACTTGTCCAACAAATGAACACTTTCACATTTTTAAAAACAGCAACATTTTACAAATGTGCCAGTTTTACACAGGGTGTATATTTTTATTTTGTATCTGAGCTGTGCGGTTTGGATGCCAACAAGAATGACTAGGCACTTATGTTTAACGAAGCGTAAAAAAGCGAAAGCCGCTATATACCACACTAAATGCGACATCTATTGGATTTTACTGATATTGCATCAAATTAGCCAGTTTATTCCAATTGCCTCACGGTCCGGATGAAAACGCCTGGTGAGCCGTAATTTGCCCACCTCTGGTTTAGGTATTGTTTTCGTTATTATAAAATTATTTAAATCCGTAATCAATAATAATTAGTACTTTTTCCACTCGCTTGCCTTCCCTGGCATGCTCTCGCGTGTGAACAGCAGCATCTCAGATGCGGGAGACAGAGCGGGCGCATCAGCCGCAATCATCAAACATATTTCAAAGAGAGTCATGATTTTGGCTAATGCAGGACACTGAATGATGCACATCGGCGGGTGTGGCGAAGTGGATATACGCAATGCCGCCTGATAAACAAGTTAAAGCTCATTGTGCCATACTTGAGACCATTTTCTTTGGTTAAAATGTTGAATGAGTCCGGCATGAGTTCTCGGTTCCCCTCTTTTTCTATAAGTCCGTGTGTAACTGCACATCAAACCAGACTTTGTTTGCCAGTACTTCAGGTGTGTTGGATTAAGCATGTCAGACAGTTTAATGGCGCTGTCCTTAGCAGAAATCGGTGTGTATTTCCAAATTGTTAATCAAACCACTCATCTAACGTCATATAAATCAAAATTTACTTGAAACATTTTAGCCTGTTAGCTCTTATTGCTTTCTTCAAATAAGAACTAATATGTTTATGTTGCTAAGGGTGGTTGCTAAGGGTGCTGCGCAGTGATACTAGAACCATTCGGTGGAACGGTCATACCCGTGCTGTATCGTGAATAAAACACAGCTGCTGACCAATAAGAATCCAGGAATGGAACTAACCGTTTTATAAATATATATACACACACACACACACACACACACACACACACACACACACACACACATAATATATATATATATATATATATATATATATATATATATATACTTTCCATATATATACTTTCCTGCCAAAATAAAAGCTCACTGATTTTAGGTTTTAACATTTTGAAAATTCATAAAAAAACATGTTTAATAAAAAAAAAAAAGTGTACTATTAAATAATTGCATTTTCATGTAACACTCATTTTTTATAAAAAAAAATATAATAGTATGTACGTTTTATTATTTAGTTTATTATTAAAAAAAATAAAGAAACTAAATAAAGTGCAATAATACTAATTATTAACTATTTTATTTTATTTTATAGTTATATTTAATGAGTCACACTGTGCAGTGTGTGCAACAAACCAAATTTTTAGAAAACTTGCACCCCTGTATACATACAGTCCAATTATTCAGACACCAGATATAATTTTTGATATATTTTTTTACTAGTGGGTTTAGGGAACTATAGTTCAGTTATGTAAGTGAGGACAGCAAAATAAAGAACTGTAAAAAACTGTGACTAGCAGTAAAATTGATACAAATTTGGGACCAAAAAATAGATTTCACACTTTGACCTGACAATGTTTTGTTACACACATTTCTATCAATGTTATCTGCCATTATCAAGATGAATTTATTCTGAGTCTGACACAGTTTAACTCTTGAGTTCTTGTCATATTGTATTACAATTTTCTAAACTATAGCGAATAAACTGTGATAATGTGAGAAATGTTGAAGGTTTCTGAATAAATTTTGGTTTGACTGTATACATAGGACAAACAACAGTCCATAGTATCCTAATTTGCCGTCTGTGGTGTATTATCTGTTTGTGTGCAGCATTGAAGGTCAGGTATTATGTGTGACATAATGAAGCAGTGAAATCAAGGTGTCTTGGCCTTATCGTTGCGGTTACACACAGCTGACTGGTTACCAATGGACCGACACCCCCATTAGTTCTGCCGTGTCAGGGATGCGTGCGTGTGCGCGCGTATGAATGTGTGTCACGTTTATGCTGTTTCCAGGATATGACTCTTTAATTTTACGCATGAGGGAACTGGATGCACCGCTGTAGCGTATATCATGAACGCACACACGGACACACGACAAGTAACATTAACTTATATCCTGTGGCTGACACAGTTCAGCCTGATTTATTTAAGTCTGGCTCAAGTTTAGTCTCTCTGTGGCGAGTAACTCAGGTTGATGCGCAGAGGGATTATTGCGAAGCTCCTGAAAAACACTTTCCAAATTGCAGATTCCCAATGCTTTCTTTTTTCCAACGGTGTCCATTTTGGCAAAAAAGACGCAATCATTTTCTCCTCATGATCCTGTAGTGCTTGTCTTCATCTCTATATTATGTCTGGCTCTCACGGCTGTCGTTCTTCCTTTCCTCTCTTCTCGGACAAAGCACAGTCTTTCTCCTCCGCAATCTCTTCTTGTTATTGCCTGAAGCTGCTGTAGCATTTTGCTCTCTCTCTCTCTTTCTCTCTCTCTTTCTATGCGCATTGAGCCATGTCCATGATGCTCATTGCCTCCAGTCCCGTAATACACCCAATTACAGAGGGAAATAGAGAGAGAGAGTTAGAAACAGAGCGAGAAATGTGACCACCCATTGTGAGAGAGAGCGAAGAGAGGATAGACTGATGGGAATAGAGGACATATGCTGTGTTATTTTGTCAGAATGAGGGTTTAAATATCAGAAACTGGGTTTAAAGGATGTTTGGGCGGCAGCGATGCTATTTACCTTATAATTGTGGAGCTTGATGTCTCTTCCACCCCTTTTCCCTGTGCTTCCTGTCACGGATGCTAATGACAACATGTGCTTGTATAGAAACAACCACATATGTTCGTTTTCTCCTGCTGATGAGACACAATGAGTGAAATAAAAGAGAAGAAAAACATATAATGAGCGATAACGCTATGAACAGAAGAAAACATGTATAGTTTGTGTTAAAATGGCATTCAAGAAGTGAATCCTATTCATCACTGTCTTCTGAACACATGCGCACTTTAAACCCATTACACACTGAAAGACGGCATTAAACAAAAGCTCTATGCATTGTTATAAAGCCAAATTGCTCTTCAGATGTCTGTTTGTGTATGTAATACCACATTTTCAAACCTGGCTCTAAAGACCTGTAAACCCTTGGACGAACAACAAATGGGTGTCTTCCTAAGTGAACGCTTTTAAACGGGAAGACAGTTGTGCGGTTATGTGTAGCACTTTAAAAAAAAAAAAAAAAAAAAAAACCTTGAATCAGCATCCGCCCACATTCAGTGCAGTGTTTTACAATGACTTGATCTGGAGGCTTTCATGTTTTCACGTTTCCTCCCTCTGGAGTGGTGGTGGGATAATGGTTAAAGATCAGAGCTGGTAACAAAAGATTGAAGGTTCGATTCGGGGAATTAGTGACACAGGAAGGAGAGTTAGAAAGATCGCAGACCTGCTCTGTTAGCGCGGTGCCCTTGAGCAAGACACTTCACACCGGACCGCTCAAAGGGGAACTGCTCTGCAATTAGTGCTCTGCTAAAACAACATATTTTCACCATCGACTAGTCTGTTGCCTGAACGACTAGTGTTCTTAAGGAAGCCCTGTATAATTAGGCTGGTTTCGGTTTCACCTGACCCAGATCCGATGTGCGTTTATATAAGATGCATTCCAGCGTTTAAAAACAGTTAGACCGAGTGAAAAATGGAACAGAATGCAGAGATCTGAAGGCTTTTTTGAAGTCTGACTATTTTTAACAGAGCTGCATTGCGATTTGAAGGGTCCCTATGCAGTGTGCACTGCTCCCTATTCCCTGAGCAAGGGATGTCAGTTAAAGTTCCCTTCACTTTACAAAATGTGTTTATTTGGAACACAATGCAACATCATCAAACAGAGATAAAATGTGAGTTGTGCACATTACAGAAGTTTGAGGTGTAATGACCTAATAAACTGTAAATACCTAGCAGGCATTGGATGTCAATAAACGCATTTAGTCTTATTTTCAGAGTCTTGAGTTTGACATGTCAGTAATAGACCTATAGGTGTAAAACTATAAAACTATAGGTGGCACCAAATCCACTTAAAACAAGTGTGCCAAGAAATTTGTAATGTAACGTTTGTAATTTTAGAACAACACGATTGAAAACAAAAGAAAAAGAAAGAAACCCACATTTGAATGGTGCAAATCAGAAAATGAAATGTTGGTAGGCACTATAAGATGAATAACCTAATTGTTATATCATTTAGATGGGTTACCTGTTAATTTTACCTGTTAATTTTATGGTATATCAAAAATTGTGTATTTGTTATGTGATTGTTGGTGCATTATACCCGTATGTACCATACTTTCAAAACAAAAACTAAAAAAGGAAAAGCAATATGCAATATGAATTTTTTTTTTCTAAATAAAACACAAGATTTCAAAAAGGCTTTTTCCAAATGATACATATTGAAAAAAGGGGGTCGTTAACCGTGTTTATTTTATTATTATTAACTTTTTTAAAATACTGGAGTGATGCACAGTGACTGGTGGGAATTTTTACATTTCCTGTAAAAGGATGTATCGATGTTCCCTTATTTCCTATTCGCAGTGCCCTTCAAACTGAACATATTTGCTTCCTTTGGATTGGAATCTCATGGAACATGATGGAATACGCCGTGAAATCCACTTTGAAGGGCATTTATGGTCAAATGGAACGCAGCAGTGCTGTCTTAGAAATGCATTTATCCCTCATCCCAACTATGGCTTAAAGAGTTATTTTAATATATCAGAGAAATAATTCTGCATCTGATAAACTGCATCAAATTCAATTGTTTTGAGTCATGATGTAACAGAAGCAGTGACAGATCTTTTCTTCTTTATTGTGATGTACATCAGTAAAATTGATTATCAAAAAAGAAAAAAAAACCAGTAGGGCAGTGTTTTGTTTCTATTCATCAGTTGTTAATTAGATTGAGGCAGAGTTTGAGCTTGCAGTCGATTGTGGAAAACGATTGGTTTAAAGGTATAGTTCATCCAAAAAAGAAATTTGTTCCAAATCTGTAAGACCTTTGTTTATCTTCAGACCACAAATGAGATTTTTTCTGATCCTCCACAGACAGCATTGTAACTGAAATGTTACCAGACCCAGAAAGGTAGTAAGGACATTGGTAAAATAGTCCATCAATGGTGCGACCATATTTTTTACAAAGCTACGCAAATACTTTTTGTTTGCAAAGAAAAGAAAAATAACAACTTTATTCATCAATGGAAAGATTTCAGTGTGTTCTGAAGATGAACAAAGGTCTTACAGGGTTTGAAATGACATGAGGGTGAGTAATTAATGACAGAATTTTCATTTTTGGATGAACTATCCTTTTAAGCGGACTAAATGATCGGTGAAGTCTAGCATATGTCACCAGAGAATAATCTGTCATTTAACCATAAGATTGACTGATGACATTTAGATAAAAAAAGTATGATGTAATGAAAAATTGTATTAACAGTTCACAATAAAATCCATTTAGAAAATGGATATGGTGAGTTTCCCTTTCATGTCGACTTTAAAGGTGAAGTGTGTAATTTCTGCGCCACTATTGAGTTCCAGATATTGATTGTTTTCTGGACTGGACTGGACTAGATGCGAAGAGGGGCCTTGGAAAGCGATCACAATTTTATCCGAGGGGCCTGTGATGAAGGTTTTTCTCATAAAATAAGTAGTTCTACCACCAAAATCACACCACTGGCAATAATTGACAAGTTTTGATAAGGTCTCAAAGCCTTGAAAAGGTCTGTGTTTGCACTCTTTGGAAAAACCATAAACCAATAACAATTGTATTAAAATTCACAGATAATAAAAGATTTACATGGAAACTCATAAACATATTTCAATCAAAGGATAATCGTTTAATGAACCTGACCACATTAAGGTTACACTTAATGTGTATTTGTTAACAGTTAGACCGGTTAGAAATAGCTCCTTGAGATAATAGCTGCATGTTACCATTTTTACAGTTTATATGCTGCATGGTGCGTGTATCATTTGACATTTGAGTTATATAACTTGCTGTTTGCTATGCTGTCAAACTAGTAGAAACTGAGTGAATGTGTGTTTCAGAGTAAGAAAATGGCATTTGAAAGGCAGGATGCATCTTTCACTATTAAACGAGTGGCAGGTGTTTCCAACTTCTCCGTACACACACATGCACACTCACACGGGCTGTCAGGACCTCTGTCTTCACAGGCCACTGAGCTAAATGCTAAAGTAGTCCTATTGTGTTCCATTAGTCGTCTCTGCCAGGGGTGCAGAAGCTTTTGTGCCCAAAACAATATACGCACACACACACACCACCAAAAACAATGAGGCCGGGCGACTGCCATTCCTTTGAGACACAAAAAGTGGAGACAGACTACAGAGTGTGTGCGTGAGCTTGAATGTGCTTTCTCATGACTGCGTCGCAGTGTTTAATTGTATAACCATCTTAAATGTCCACTTGCACGCGTCATACTTTTGTAATCTGCTTTTTTTTCTCCAATTTTTTTTAAAAAACTCTCAAAGGTTTTCAGCCGTTGATAAGCGAAACCCTGCAGAACTGGAGTCGAGCTCTCCAAGACAAACATCCATTCTGACACGGAGTACATAAAGTCAAGTTCACACTTAAACACACACACATACACACACACACGCTGCTGAGGGACTATGAGAGTATTTGCTGTTAGTAGCAGGGCTCTTGGGTAGAACTGCATTTGGACTTGTTTAATTCCAGGAGGGAGCGACACACTATTAACAATAACTGCTCACCAACAGAAAAACAACCTGATTAGAGACGAACAGAGGGAGTATGTAAAACAAACAGAGCACATTTGATAACAAAAGCTATAGTTCTAGCTCCGTAATGCCTGTTGTAAGCACCATATGCTGTTTTATAGTCTGCTATGTCTTCCATATGTTCAACCACACCCTGCTACATAGTAACTCTTGCAGATTTCAACTTATATTTAAAAGATGTCTTTGTTAAGTTCTAGGCTAGTGATTGTGTATGTGTGTGCATGTGGGATGCATAATTTAGCGTAGCATTGGGCTCTGTCTGCACACTCAAACAGCGGCAGCATTGAATATTTCATCACACGGATGCTGCTTTTGCTCTAACGGTCTTTGAGCTGTGTATGTGTGAGGGTGAGTGGCGCACAGAGGCTGCCCAACTTTTGACACTGTACAGCCCCACTTGCAGGAGGAGCAAAATAGTGTTATATTCATGCTCCTGAAAGGATGTTTTCCTTGTATTGTCTTTGGCTTGGTTGAAAAACTTAACAGGATAGTTCACCCAAAAATTAAAATTCTGTCATTAATTACTCACCCTCATGTCGCTCTAAACTCGCAAGACCTTCGTTCGTCTTTGGAAAACAAATTAGGATATTTTTGATGAAATCCAAGAGCTTTCTGACCCTACATAGACAGCAACGCAATTACCATGTTCAAGGCCCAGGAAGGTAGTAAGGACAGCGTTAAACTGGGTAGACTATAATAGAAGCTATTGTAATACTTTTTGTTATGTACTTTTTATATACTTTTTTTTTTTGTTTGCACAAAAAAGCAAAAATAACGACTTAGTTCAGCAATTTCTTCTCTTCTGTGTCAGTCTTTGACACGCTTTTATGATAGTATCACGATGCATACATGTGGTTCTGCTGACACAGGAGCCGGTGTTCTGACATAGAACCTGGCAATTAATGACAGAATTTTCATTTTTGGGTGAACTTACTCTTTAAAGTCAACACAAAACTAAAAAATCAGCCTATTTACTGTATTTTTGATTGCAAGTTGTCTATAAAACTGCATGTTAGGAAGTTATGTCAACATTTGAACCTAAAAAAATGTTTTTGTATAATTTTTTATTATTAGGGGTTCAAGTGCGTAGCACTATAACCCTACTGTAATTGTTAGACTGACCAAGGATCAGTAATCTCCACATAAAACTGATCGTGCAGACCAAACCATAAGTCATAGAGACTTGGAGAGAACTTGGAGGGATGGTCGTACTTACACCACTGACAACGCCACCAAGGCTCACCCCAGTCGGCCTGACAGGGGCGCTACAGCTATCAAAAGTATGAAATTGTAACTCCTAAACCGCCGGTTGCAGGCTTAATTGTCTTATGTTGTTGGAATTTTTGGCTCACGCTGGACAAAAGCATGCCTTGGATTCGATCATGAGCATGGTGAAATTTTCTGGTATTTTGGGTATTTTAAACCCTACTTTTCCTAGGTTTTTTGCCCGATTGGAGCCAAACCAGTGCAGAAAGATTCTTTGGAAAGTTAATATCAATAATTATCCAAAAAAGTTTAACTTTATACTAATCGTCACAAAGGGATGCCAAATCTTTGAAAGGGGCAAGGCCGCTTTTAGTAAAATATACCTACGCAAGCATATGATAAAACTCCTCATTCTGGAAAACTTTGCCTCTAGAACCATTGCTGTCAATCAAATCATTTGTTAAATAATTGAGAACCTACTTTTGAACCTACTTTTGCAAACTAGTCCTAGGTTTTCCACACAATCTGGAAAAAACACTGTACAAAAGTACAATTCTATGGACTCTTTAGGTCAATAATTATCAAAAAAAACTTTTAAGTTTACCTTTTGGGAAACGAGGTTGTTTAGAAAAGGTGCCTGTCCAAGTTTACCCAAAATCTTATAAAACCTAAAGGAAACCTTTGAAACTTCACAAAACTTGCTGAGCACATGCGACAGGTGATTCTAAACAAGCATGCAATTTTTAAGGAGATCGGATCATAGCTGGCGCTATAACAGTCATAAATGTTAAAAACATTTGCCAAAAATGCTTTTTTAAATCATTGATTTAGGTGGTTACAGGCTTGCTAAATAATGTCTTTTTTTATATGTGCTTAAATGCCGTAAAGCATTACCCCGGTAATTGCTGTTTGCAGCTATATTTATATCTTTTTTTTCTGCGCCAATAGCCTTGTGGGCAGTGTGCTGACACATGGTGTGTTTCAGGTGTCCTGAGTTCGATTCCCGCCTCATTTGCTTCCTGTCATATCTCCACTGTCCTGTGCAGAAATGCAGATTTTTTTTTTTTTAACATTTGTATTGTTAGATCCAAGTAAGTTGAAACCCAATACTTACATTTAAGTATTAGCCAGCATCTAAAAAATATATCCTCTCATCACCAGCGTGCAATGAATTTTGGGATAGTCTTGGCTGCGAAGGATCCATTTGTTGTATCTTTTGCGGCTTGGGAAATGATGGCCACATTTGAAGGAACCTTTGAAATTGGACAGCAGAATGTGGCACATTCAATCTTGGAATGCAGCCTCCAAAAATGCATTCTTTCAATTGCGGCACAGCTAAAAACTGACTGTCGAGTTGTTTGTATTATAGATACTCGCAGCTCTAGTTTAAATGAGTACAAAGACATTTGGTCTCATTCACTAATAATTGAGTGGATTATTTGTATTTATACACAAACGAGAACCTCTCACAAAACATTTCCACCTAATTCACAACACGTGCGTATGCACATGAATTTGTTCTTAACCTCATTCTAATGTTAATGAATTTGTAGGATTCTAAATTAGCGCTTGTGAGCCGGAGGTTAGTAATTTGCATAAAACACGCCCAAAACATCTCCATATAAGGGTTTTCTGCACAGCCCTTTTTTTACTCTGAGCAAATATATGATGCTCTAAACTTTAAAAGGCTATGTTTTTGGCTTGCAGGCCCATCTGCCAATGACTTTATTTACATTACATTTACATTTAATCATTTAGCAGATGCTTATATACAAAGTGACTTACAAATGAGGGAAATAGGTAGAGTTAGAGTTAGTGAATAAAGGGACCTAGGGTTTCTAACTACTTTCAAACGGAATTTTGTGTCTAATTATCTACAATAAGTCCAAGTGAGAATTAGTGATAATAAAGCAAATATGTAGTGGTGATGCTCATTTCATGATAAAAATTGACATTTCTACATTTTATGTGCTCCTTTCATCCATTCCTTCAAACATCAATTTTATTATTTCCAGATTTTTCTGTCAACCACCATTTCGCACACAATATTGTGGGATACCATTGACTGTGACTTATAGTGATGTATCCATGCTGGGTCTAAAATCGTTCACTCGCTCACTTGTTTATATGGTTAATGCCGCCTAGTGCTGAACTTATAGATGTAGTAAAAAAAAAAAATCAGAATTCAGACACTGATGTGAATATAGCATGCTAGAGAGTGCTTTGGTGTTGTCGCAGAAACATTGCTGTTCCATATAGTATATAACATATTTGAATAATAATCATAATACTGCATATACATAATTTGCATACATTTTTGTGGTTTCATGAATGATATAATACAATATATCATATATATATATGGGCCCTTCTACAGAATTGGTCCAAACTGCTGTTTTCTTTGCAAATTCTGAAACATTTTCATGTCACTACCGAAACAGTGTATGTTTTAATATTTAACTACACCCCTACATTTATGATCAGGAAATGTGTTCAAAAATCAGAAAAATCTGTGTGTAACTTTAAGGAACGTCACTACCAAACACCTTTTATCTGCAATCAAGCACACTTTTTTGAGAGTCATTCCATAACGTTTAGTTTTTATATGTGTACCACTGTTGTACCAAAATTGTGCTAGGTAACCATGTGCTGATTAGCATCTTTGAGCTAGCTTCAAAAGTATCTAAAATTGTCACTACCAAAACAATCACATCCGAAACATCTTGATTTTTTTGGCCGTTATTCCATACATTTGTCACTATTAAAACAGTCACGACCAAACCATATCATTATTGTTTTGGTAGTGACAAAAGGGAACATGTAATCCTCATATTTGGGGGAAATAAACAACATTTTAGAACACTTTTGCAAATTTGTATATTTTAGTATGTTTGAGCAGTATTTTAGTATGCAAGGTAAAATTCTGTAATGTGATGTGGTCACTACCAAAACATTACTGTCACTACCGAAACATGGGATGTTTTTCAGAAATAAAGTATACTGAATTATCAAAAAGATGTTTATGATCTTTGAAATCAGTATGATCAACTTTTTACCTTTTACAGAGAAAAATTGGATTCAAAATACAACAAATCTCATAAATTACATTTGAAATATTGTTAAAAATCTAAATGGTATTGATTTACCTATGAAACAATTTTAATAAAATAGCAAAATGTACAATGTAGATGAAAGAAACATCTTTAAATAATGAAATTATATATTACTGTATTTCGGTAGTGACAAATGTACCTTGTATATTAAACAATTTGCATACAAAATTGGTGGAAAAAGACACTTGTTTTCAAGATGTTTGACTTTGGACCAGTTCTGTAGAATGACCCATATCTGTCTGTATATTTGTGCACATAATTAGAAATAATATATTTTAAAAAATAATATTGTTTCTTTTCTTATCTTAAAACAAACATCCATCCATGTTGTAACTAATTAGACTAACACGAGTACATGACCAACATGTAAATTACCAGCTGTACACTGTAAATCAGAAGGCATTATAGGTATAGAAGAGTGAACTATATAAAGAATGATCTTCCTGCATCCCACATGGTGCACTATATGGGGAACAGTAAGTGATTTTGGACAGTTCTGCTCAGAAATGACCAGATGGAGTAGGCAGAATGTTACGTGAGCACTGGATATAGACATAGTACACAGTTGCCTTCCTACCCTTGTATACTGCCTGCGAAGACAGCATTTTTCACATTTCGTACCCAGCTTTTATCTTTCTCTTTTTTCTCTCTCTCTGTCATACAGTGTAAATTTAGGCCCGGCATAAAATATTAGTGAACTGGAGGAGAAAACACGTAAATATTTCACCACTTCACCCAAATCCACAATAGTGAATATTCATCTTGAATAATTAATGAAATGGCCTTAATTATCAGCTCCATCATGCTGAATCAGGCTGAGCATATTGAGCACTTTTAGTATTGCATAATTAGAGAGCTAGATCACATGTTGGCAGAAAAATACAGGGTAGTAACCTGAAATCATCATCTAAAAGAATCAGAGGTGGTGCTATGGTACAGTTATGGTAATACTATATTGTAAGTGTTGTGTTCTACTTTAGGCATTAAATCTGGTAATCAAGAGTGAACTTACATAAATTCTGAATTTGTAAATGAACATCTGTTGAATGTTGTTTTAACATCAGGGAAATGCAAATGAGAAAATTCTTTAAAAACGTCTAGATGACAACACACACATTAGGCCTATTCATAAAACTAAATGAGAGCACATTTATGTGTAAATTGTTTGTGTATCCATTAATATTTACAAAATTACTTTGCTCATGTAAAATAAGGCCAGCTGAATGTCTCACATGTGCTATCAGAGATCACTTTCTGAAGGCTTTTATCGTGGCACTAAGCAGTCGATACTACCTTAACCTTTGGCCATGTTAGCAAAGTTGTCCTCCAAACCATAGCTTTAATCCACATTAGCCTTGAGATACCGATTGAAGCCTTTTAAAACCTGAAGCAGTGCTGTTCCTTTAGAATTTGTTCACAATACTACTGTACAAGCCCCTGCGTCTCTATACACCCACTGGAGACATTCAGTTCTATCCATGTTAGCCATTGGCTGGAGTAGTGTTTAGCCTGTAGCTGACTCTAGACAAATGTGGAGTGACAGGGCTGTGCCAGTGCCCCACTCTGCCCACTGAAGTACCCAGCAGACAGCAAATCAGGACAAAGCACTTCAACAGTGAGTGCACAAATAAGGGTGTTTTGTTATCTTATAAAAACACAACGCTGAAAAAAGGGACAAAACTATAGGATCATACAGTGTTTTTCTTTGTTGACTGGAATTTTGGATGAATGATTATCATTCATAAAATGTATTGCTTAATAACATTCTGTGGTGGAAATTACATTTTAATAATGACATTTTAAAAATTACATTGTGGTGGAAATTGTTTTATTTCATTGCCAGCATCTGAAATACAGAATTAGAAAATTTGATTTTGCATAATTTGATGAAGTGAAAGATTAATGAGAAATGTCACACAACCAAATATACTTTTCAGAAGTTTTATTATTTATTCACAAATGCCATTATATGCTGACACTTTTTTGTTTTCTTGGCAGCCTATAAACTACCTTCGGAACAACTTAATAAAATGTTGTAATGAGTGTTAATTAGTTTTCACACAATAAATATTGAAATAGTTTGTGTAGATGATCATATTTTAGTCTTACCATTTTAATTGATATTTTTAATGTTTTTTTAAAGATTGAAAGTCTGGATCAGGGACAAGGGTCAAACTATTTGAGTTTGACATAAAAGGCATTTGAAAAGCAAAAATAAAAACGATGAAGGCATAGTAATGTGACCTTCACAAACAGAAAAAAGTCAAAAACTCAGTTTTAATAAAAATGAACCACTGCAATAGAAAACTGGGTACTGTTGGGGGGAAAAAACCCTACCTATTCATAACATTTTCAATCAGGAATGCACTTTAGTCACTCAAAGCCTCTTTTTCATTCACTTTCAGTGAAGTAAATATGTCTCATTTCACTAAATTGCTATAAAATTGTCATGTTGCTGTATTTTAATCACAGTTTTTACAAAGAAAGAATCAAGTTCATTATATTTTTTGCATTGTCTGTACAGCATACATTATGTATTCATGCTAGATTGTATATGTGCTTGTATTTTTATGCACAAACGTTGTCATAGTCTTTTATCAGCAATTCAGTTTGTTATTTTATCTGTTTGTGCATGTGTGTGTATGAGAAACTGCCAGAATCTGTAGGCATATGAATGTGGCATTTGTGTGTGTGTAAAAAAGAGAGAGAGCGAGAGAGAGCGGAGTGCTTTAGAAGTAGATTGTGGGACATAATAAAAGATAAATCAGAGAGACTCAGTCGTATTGGCAGTATGAAGAGTGAGCCAGAGACAGACACAGAATCTATTATGAGCAAAGGCTAGAGGAACTCAACCCAGCGCACTCAGTGTGTGTGTGTATGTGTGTGCGCCTTTGAGATTAATAGTGATTTCAGCATGCTGAATTCTGAATTATTGAAACATGGGGAAAATGAATAAAGATTTATGACTCTTTGAGGCTTAGAAAGAGTTTCATAAACATGCCCTCTATCAGAGCAAAAAGTCACCCGCACCATCATTATAAATCAAAACTCCTTTTAAAGTTTTTTTCTGCTTTTTAGTGAGAGACAGAGTGAGTGGGTGGGGCTAGGGGTGGGGCCAGGTGAAATCTGATTGGCTAATTCTGTGACTCTGTGATGATGTTATTGAGATGATGTTACTGTGAAACAGTGTTGCCGTGGGTTCTTTTTGATGTTCGCGGGTTGAATTGACCCCAATAACGTCGTATATAGCCCCTGAAATGCACATTTACCGGGGTACCCCAACAAAAAACATGTATTTATCGCCCAGAATGCAATTTTTAAAGGCGAGACCCCCCTCGAAATGCGATTGGACTAGTTTTGGGCTAGTTTTGAGTAGCAATTGGGCAGGTTTTATTGTGAAGACCTAGCAACCCTGCTGTAAAATGCCAAACCAGAGACCCTCTGGCTGAAACTACACTATCCAGCTGACCAATCCCAACTGCGCAGGCCAATTTGAACTATTCTGTCTGAGCTACAAATCCTGTGAACTCGAGGGGGATGTGAACCATACAACCCCTTTGAATTCCTGCTCTGAATTCATGGTCAAACACCACAAACAGCAAGGTGTTTAGTTGTAAGAGGTCTTTTAAAACTTCAGTTGCCCCTTTAAACTAAAGGGCAGTTGCTGAAGGGCATTCGGAAACAAGCAGTAGATTCCAGTCCAAACGTCCAGAATTAGCAAAAAAAAAGTAGAAATGCAGAGATATTAGAATTATGGTCCATACCTACATAATGGATAATTAGGCCTACTTTAATGTTAATCGACCCTTCGCAAATACCTTGATTGACAGGCGATCTGACAAATCATAACACAGAATCTGCCATTCTTTCAGACAAACAAATCAGGCAGGAGAGTAGATTGACATCTGGACTTGAAAAATTGTGTGTGAATTGATGTCTTTCTTCGATTGAAATAAAATACATTCTGATGTTCATTCATGTTTTTTTGTGCTTTAAGTAAAGAAGTCTTTTCTTCTTTCGGTTCACGTGTCGATTGATCTAATCAGGCAATACAGGCAATACACACCACATTAAAGAGCCACAAAACAGTATTTATTGTTTGAATTTCTTAAAAAAGTGACAACATTTTAAGGCTGAGACCTTGTTTCATACCAGAAGTAACCTGCTCTGTCTTGTCTGTCTGCGTGTTGTCAGTTTCCTCTTTGCTCCGTGATGTACCGTATTGACCTAAATATAAGACATGTTTTTTCTCTTGAAAATACATCTGAAAAAACGTGTTTGTCTTATATTGACAGTCTAGACTTTGACAAGTCAATAATATACCCACAACTATAGGTGGCGCCAAATCCGCGTAAAACAAGTGTTCCTAGAAATACGTAATAAAATGTTTGTCGGTAATGTTAAAACAACACGATTAAAAACAAAAGAAAATGAAAAGCTTACAACAGCATGAGTCTTGAATGTCATGTTAGCCTGACGGAACCAAAATTCCTCTGTAAGTGATATTAAAATGCAAGACAGTAGCTAGATTAGCTAGCTAGACTAAAGATTTCATTTCTACTAAAATATGCAATACGAAAATAATTTAAGATTTTTTTTTTCTTAATAAAACATAAGATTTGGTTTTCAAAAAGCCTTTTTCCAAAAGGTACATCTCTAAAAAGGGGGTCGGCTTATATTCGGGTCAATGCAGTATTTTTTACTGTGTGAGAACATGATATGTAGTGTGAGAGTGCCATTGTTTGTCGGACATAGCAACAGTAACTAAGGACGGCGGGTTTTTGTGAAGGGTCAATTAAATTATAATAAATGGCAGTCGCAATATTATAATGTGCGGTCGTGGCCTAATGGTTAGAGAATCTGACTTGTAACCTGAAGGTTGCGGGTTTGAATCTCAGGTCCGGTAGGGGTTGTTGGTTGGGGAAATGAATAACCAGCGCTCTCTCAATACCCCTAACTGCTCCCCGGGCGCTGCAGCATTGGTTGCTCGCTGCTCTGGGTGTTCGTTCACTTCTGTGCGTTCAGAGCACAAATTCCGAGTATGGGTCACCACACGCTGTGTCCTTTCCCTTCCTTTTAGTATGAAAATTATATTCATTTTACTATTTACTAAGCATTACATTTTAAAAGTCTCATTGAATTATTAGTGTTTTATGACCATTTAGTAAACAAAGATAATGAAGGAAAATTCTGTCAGTTACTCGCCTCATGGCGATGCATGCATAAGGAACCAATGAGGTTAGTTCAAGTGTCAAGCAAGTACAGCTGAGCTTCTTATCACTGTATTTGATGTGTCTTATTCTATGTATGTGCATGGATCCATGTCTATGTGTGAATAAAAGACAAAATTCTGCTCAGAACAAGTAGAATTAAGCCACTCAATTCATGTGGATTACATTGTGTTCTGCTTTAAGCATACATTTCTGTAAAAAAACAAAAACAACAACAAACAAACAAACAAAAAAATAACCAAGCGCAACTTACATAAATTCTGAATTTGTAAATTAACATCTGCTAAATATGGTTTTAACATCAGGGAACATTGCAAATGAGAAATTTCTTTAAAAAAAAGCAAACTCCAGATGACAATGCACACACTGGGCCTATTCATAAAACTAAATTAGAGCACATTTATGGTTAAATTGTTTGTGTATTCATGAATTTACAAAAAATCACTTTGCTCATGTTAAATAATGCCAGTTGAATGTCTCACATGTGCTAATCAGAGATCATTTTCTAAAGGCTTTTATAATGGCACTAGTCCGAACATATAGAATTAGGGGGGAAAAAAAAGTAGAGATGCAGAAATATTAGAATTCTGGTCCATACTTATAAGTTGATAATTAGACATACTTTAATGTTAATTAAATTATGATAAATGGCTATTAAATAAAAATAAGAAAAGAAAGATAGTGTTTTATTACCTTTGAGTAAACAAAGGTAATAAAGGAAAATTCTGTCATCATTTACTCGCCTCATGCCAATGCAAACGCTTAAGAATTTCGTTCAATTTTGAAACTTGAAATGAAGACATGCGTGAACCAATGAGGTTAGTTCAAACAAGCACAGTTGAGCATCTTTTCACTGTATTTGATTCTATTCTATGTATGTGTGTGGATCCATGTTTATGTGTGAATAAAAGGCCAAATTAAAGTCTCTTCAGAGCTTATAGAATTAAACCAGTCGATTCATATGGATTATGTTTACAATGTCAGTATTAGGTTGTGTGGATTGTCAGTGGATGGACTAAAACAATAAAGAATATTATTAGAAATATTGTAATTTGCAATTTCTGGTGAAATCAGTATGTATTTTACCAAATGTCCATCAACTACGCTGAATGGAAGCTTATTTGTTCCCTTACTGTAAAAAGAGAAACATTAAAAAGAAGTCAGTTGTTTTTCTTTTTCCTCTCTGCATGCCACCAAAAAATGCATGAGGAGGAATGTGCAGTATAAAAATAGGAAATATGGGGAGAGATAGAGTGATCGAGATAGAAAGAGACACAGGGAGGAATGGGGAGAGCGAGATGGTGGGGGGATACATGGTCGTGTCTTTCTAATTGTGTGTCATTACTGTGAGACTCCCTGATTTGAGGGTTCAGGCAAACTCTCATTTAGAAAGAGAGAGAGAGTGAGGTTGCTGTTCTCATTACTGGACACACAGAGCTGCAGGGGCTGATGGGAGCTCGTAAGGTCATGCCATGCCAGACAGAAATTGCCAGAATGAGACTGAGGCATGCAAGCATTTCTGTGCCATAAATTATAGCCAAACTCTACCAAGTATGTACGGCACCCCACAGCACAATCAAGTCAAAAACTGCCATATGGCATTATAGATTATCTGAGAGAGAACGGGAGTGACAGCAAGCGTGTGTGTGGGGGGAGGGATCGCATATCAACACGTACAGTAACGCAGTCTACCGCACTCTTAGAGTAAGTTCATGACTGCAGGAAATGAACTTGGAAATTGGCTGACTTTACTTGTCAGTTTCTATCAAATATGAGGCCATCTACAGTGGCCCCCAAAAGTATTCAGACACTTGAAATTTGGCATCACTTTAAATAACAACTCGTCACACCAACTAGCATATCATTTAGAGAAAGGCAACCCAAGTGTACTTTTGATTCAAAACATGTTTATTAGGTTTTAAAGAATGATGAAAACTATAAGAACATACTGTAACATTTATGACTCAAAACATCCTGCCTCTGTAGAAAAATGCTTTTATTGAAACTAAGCTAACAACAAAATGCCTGACAACACAGGGAGGTGTATATTAATGCATGGCCACCCACATTTACATGCCAACGCCACCTATTCAGTGTTCAGATACTTTATCTGCTCAGTCATGGTGAGATAATGAAGTAGGATAGATACCGTTGTTCCTAAGTCTAACTGCTAAGTATAAGAGAAAAATAAGGGGAAATTGGTCAAACCTTGTGCTTTTCCTGATATTAGAGAAGATCCACAATGGTCTAATTGTCCAAAAACATACTAGTAAACTAGTTTATGTAGATTTTTTTCTTCTTTTTGCTTTGAGCTTTTTAGAAGCAGTGCTTTAATTACTTTATTACAATACAAACCAATTATTAACTGATAAATGGCCAGTATTATCTTTGCTATTTTTGTGTAAATAAATAATGAAAATTGAATATTTGTTTTAGATTTGACTGTTCTTCTAACAGTAAAAAAAAGTCATTTTAAATATAAAGATAGTAGAAATGAACATGGACATGCACAATAAAATATACTTTTCTTCTAAAGAAATATTGGTAACACTTTACAATAAGGTTCTATTAGTTAATGTTAGTTAATTTATTAACTAACATGAACTAACAATTAACAATACCTTTTTTTTGTTTACACAGTTAATGTTAGTTAATAAAAAGGCAGTTTTTTGTTCATTTTAGTTCACAGTGCATTAACTGATGCAACAAACATAACTAGTGAGTTTAATAATACATTAGTAAATGCTGAAATTAACATTAACTAAGATTAATAAAAACTTTGGAACTATTGTTCATTCTTAGTTCATGGTGTAGTTAACTAATGTTAACTAACAAACCTTATTGTGAAGTGTTACCATAAAAGTATACGTAAAAACACCTTACTTATATCTTTTGAAGGTTAGTCTAATATAAATATATTATTAAATATTGGCTTAAAAATGGTAATATTGCACTGTCAAAACTTGAGTCTTTTAATTCCTCTAGTTTAATGCACTGCTAGTATACAGTCACATTCAAGCATTTGTCTTTGTTCAGTCTCTCAGTATGAGCATTGTTTTTAAGATTCCATGTCAAGGTAAAACCTGTCTAATTAAAAAAAAAAAAAAAAACTAATCTCAAGACCCCTGCATTCTGTCATGTTCTGTCCAGCTGTTTTTGAATGCAGGATAATCATTGTAATTACTTATGTAAACACCCACAAAGAAACACGTCCTGTTGGTGACAGGTGAATCTGAAACCTGCCTTAATTATACAGAATGTCCTTAAGACCAATTATACTTATACCTGGTTAGTCATTCAGGCAACCCACCCAATACTTTGACATATTTTTTAAATTGGTATTTTTGCACATCCCTAAAGTGTATTACCACGCTGTGTATGCCACGCTGTATATTCTTCCGAAAGATCCAAACTTTAGAAATGATGGCTGAAGTTTGCCATCTCTAAAAATAAGAAAGCTGGATTACGTTTCTTAATTTGTATCTGCTACTCTTGGCATGAATGTTCTGCCCAATGATTGGTAAATTGACTTGCAGCCAACTACAGATTGCACACACATCATGAGTTCTTTAAGGAACTGAAAGGCTAATGAGTGAATAGTGGAACCCCTGATGGTCTTCCTCAGATGCCCACTGGTTAATCAGTATTATACATACTAGAGTGGCCACACATTGGTTATGCTAAAATAGCTAATTGGGTCATTAAGTGATTAAGATTAGCATATGGTCAAATGGATCATGCTAAACAATGAAATAACTGAGGAACTGACTAGAAGCATGAACATATTCTCAACTGTAAAATCAAAATTACTTACTCAAATAGTAATAGTTCACCAAAAAAAAAAAAAAAGAGAAAATTCTTTCATCATTTATACATGCTGGTTTCTTTTGTGAAACTCAAAAGAAAAAAATTCAACAATCTTTTTTTTTTTTTTTCCAAAACAGCACTGAACCCCACTGTTTTGATTGTTGAATTTTTTTTCATTAGACTTTCAGCTGAAAACCATGTAGAAACAAGGTAAAATAGCATGGTTGCTTCAGAAAATGTTTTTTTTCTTATAAGTGTTTAGGGTTTAGGGGGTTCCTGACATTATAATTTCTGAACCTCAGAGATTGAAACCCAGAGATTTGAACTACAGAGAAATTTGAATGCACTTTTTAGCACCACTCACTGGACATTTCACTTTGAAACTGCCAAAAAATGTGCAAAAAGCTATGGAATCCAGTTTTCGCCACTAAATACAAAATAAAAATATGGTTATTAAGACTTTTTACCCCACAATTATGACTTTTTCCTTAGAATTGTGAGGCATTTTCACAATTGTGAGATATAAACTCACAATTCTGAAAAATGAAGCCAGAATTGCAATATAAACTATATTGTAGTAGAAGTTATAAAGTCAGAATTATGAGAAATAAACTTGCAGCTCTAAAAAAATAAATAGGTATTGCATGATATAATCTTGCAATTGTAACTGAGTTGTTAATTCAAAATTGCAATATAAACTCGCAAATACGGCTTTTTTTATCAGTATTGCATGATATAAACTCGCAATTGCAACTTAAAGAGTCAGAATTGCGAGATAAAAACAATTACGCCTTTTTTTCTAATTTTCAGAATTGCGACTTTCTCAGAATTGCGACTTTATTCTGACTTTATAACTTGCAATTGCAAGTTAATATCATGCAGTTCAGAGAAAAAAGTCATATTTGCGAGTTTATATCACAATTCTTACTTAATTTTTCAGAGCTGCGAGTTTATATCTCGCAATTCTGACTTTATAGCTCACAATTGCGAGTTTTTATCTCACAATTCTGAAAAAAAGTCAGAATTGCAAGATTGTATCATGCAGTTGTAAAAAAAGGGATATTTGCGAGTTTATATCACAATTCTGAATTAAAAATCACAGTTGCGAGTTTATATCTCACAAAACTGTATCATGCAATTCTGAGGAAAAAGTCAGAATTGTGAGATAAAAAGTCACAATCATCTTTTTCATTTTTTCAAAATACCTTCTTTAGTTTTCCACAGAAGTCCTAAAGGTTTTGAACAACATGAGGGTAAATAACTTATGACAGGATTGTAATTTTTGGGTGAACTATTACTTTAGAAGAATCATGCAAACGGATTGCCTTAAAGTATTTAAGCAAGCATCATTATTTTAAGTTTTTTTTTATGTGTCAAAGTACTTGTCACATAAATACTTGCATATTCACATATATATACATTACAATCTTCTTAAGAATATTTGTATCTTTTTACCTAAGATTGTTCTTAAGACAAAATTTAAGAAGAATTCAAATTCTTGAAAAGAATCTTCTTAAAAACCATCGTAAATAACTTCTTAAAGTTAGGATAGCCCCAGACCTGTCTTAAATCCCAAAAAGTATGAATTATTTAATGGATTTATTGGGTTATATCAAATTAATTGTTATATTTAAGCATTAAAAACGTGAATCAAGGTTGTGGCGAAAACAGGCTTATGCGCGCTTATTATGATTATTAGGATAATTTGCAGAAGCCGCAAAAAGACAATCCATGGTGTATGAGATCGATGCGTCTTCAGCCATGTATTCACACAAATAAAGATGTGTAATTTTCTTCTTAAGAAAAAATTAAGATGTTCTTAAGAACATATTTGAGAACTTCTTAAAAGAACATTCTTACGAACTTCTTAGAATTTATCTTAAGAAATTTCTTAATTTATTTCTTAAGAAGATGTTCGTGAATCCGGCCCCAGGGCTTTACTGGTAGAATGCTTACATGGTCATTTGATCACACAAACGCACACACATGCTCTTTACTGGTACTGTGGCCATATTTCCATATGTCCCTGTTTGTAATGTGGGACATCTGCTCGAAACCCTCCTGTTCACTTTAGTTAAGCAGCCATCAATCACTCAGACAAAGAAAGAGAGGGTGTTTAAGCTACGTGTGTGTTTATGTGCATAAGAAGGAAGGCAGAGTGTGCGACTGTGTGTTTCTAATGACTGAGTGGCTTTGTTGAGTGTTTATGTAAGTTTAATGAGACAGTGGCTGTATAGTGCTTTATTTTTAATAAGGTAAAGATGTTCAGTGGAGGCAGGCCATATATATCTATCTGTGTGTGTGTGTGTGTGTGTGTGTGGGAGAGGGAAAGAGGACAGATGCATTAAGCTGTTGTAGGAGGCATTAGCGGAGCACCACATGTGTCTTCTCAAAAGTATTGTCACAGGATTTTCATCCTAGGCTGTCATGCCTCTTTTTTTACTGTTACACATTGCACAGCTATGGGCATATTTGGATATGTGAATGTTTAGAAATATACTGTTGACATTCAGTTTTTTATATTTTCACTGCATTGCAATTTTCAACACATCTCAGCTATTTATTGTTTAATAGCACTCTGGCTATTTTTAAACTTACCTTTGTGTTGCCAAGGCTAATTTTAAAGCTAGGATTTGTGAATACACACAACAATATATTAGACTTTATGTTGTATTTGACAAAATTACTTGATTGAAAAACTACTATAAGTGATATTTACTTACATTATTATTGTTTAAATGGTCACTCTTTATTTTACCTCCCTTTTAGGTCATCATAGTTTTATAAATTTTGTATTATTTTGTAATAGATTTTGGTAAAACTTATCCTGGGGGACCAATTCTCACTATTAACTAGTTGCGTATTAGCATGCCTATCATTAACATATTGACTGTTTATTAGTACTTATAAACCATTTATTCTGAATGACCATATTCTACAACCCTATCCTACCCAACACCTAAACTTAAGAACTACCTTACTAATTATTAATAAGCAACACAATTTAGTAGTTTATTGAGGCAAATGTGGTAACTATAGTTTGTTAATAGCAGGAATTGGATCTTAAAATAAAGAGTGATTTAAAAAATTGCAAGTGTAGAACAAGAATAAAACAAATTTGGTACAAATATAAGGCATTTTTCATTATTCAATTTCAAGACACTTTTAATTCGACTTTCATCTAAACAACAAGTTTAAATCTGTAAAAGTTCAACTCTATAGGAGCATAAAAGTGCCTGAAGTTAAAGCAGCACCCACACGCTCATTCTTTTTTTGTCGGATGATTAACTGCTTGCATGGTCAAACACACACAGCAATCAATAATCTCTATTAAATATTATGGATTTGTTTTTCACTGTCATCGACTTCATTACACAGACATGATTCAGAGACCGGCTAGATTGTCAAAAGATATGACAGATCAATACATCTGGGTTCAGCTGTATCATTTTCTCTGCTTTTTGAGCTGATTTGTTATTAAAGAAACATTTTATGCTAAACTAACCTTAAGAGATATTCCATAATTTCAGCAATATTCTACGTTTAACATCTCACAATTAAAGACAGAACAGACACAGAATGTAGTACATATAAACTGTCTTCTGTCAGAACTACAAACATAAAACATGTTTTTGTGTTCATCTGTAGTATTTTTTTAGTTTTGCACTATGCACACATGCAGCTAGAAGTATTTCGGACCACGAGCGCCGCATATGAAATTAAAAGTAGGTCATCCTTGATGTTGCTGGAGATCTTCTTCTCCGTCTAGCTGTCTTTGAGCACAACAACACATCCTGTGCTGAATGTACTCGGTTGGAAAGAAGCAAGTTATTACTGTTTGATTATGAAAATGACTAATGTGCAAGGATGCGTCTTGCACAAGAACCCCAGTGACATTTAATAAGAAAATAAACAGCGTTGATTTTGATTTCCTGTTATTTTGTATCGTAACACTGTGTGCAACAAAAGTGACCTTTAGCTGTAACATTAACATTCTCTTCGCTTGCTCTGTTTGTCCTTCTCGCTTTAGGTGTGCGCATCAGAGAGGAACTCCATGGCTAATGTGAGACGCATCTTCAGCGAGTCAGTGCAGAGGTCATCAGGGTCATCGGCGGTCATGTGGTCCACACGCCTACTTTTCTTCTTCGCCCTCTTCACACCCGTCACGCTCGGTAATACGCACACACACACACAAAAGCCAATTATTTCCTTGTTGTGTTGTTTTCGCCGAGATGGATAAATGAGATGTCTTACTGCTTTTATTTGATTAGTTGGCCCCCAACCTTGAAGTGCAGACTGTCAGATAAAGACGAGCCAAATGAGAGCGAAGCGCGCAGCTCTCAAATCTTCAGTGAAAATTCCACAAAGTTTTTGCGTCTTATTAAAAGTTTTGGAAACTATTAATTGAGACATCTCTTCTCGCAGCAATAAATGATTCATGAGCAATCACTGAATTTCACAACCACTGCACATCCGTTATGATCAAAACATTCACACATACGCAGAAACGCGCTCGCGCACATATGGGGGAGAAACACACAAACAAAAACAACTCCAAAGCCTTTTAATAGATGGCTGCTTTTTGCCAAACACCACAGTGAAATATGAAATATAGCTGGATTATTTTCCAGTGAACGAGCCATTTTATGGGCCGATCCATAACTATAAAAATTGTGTGTGAACCTGTTAAAAGCGCGTGAGATAGAGTGCAAATGTAAGGGGATCTGACAGATCAATAATCATAGATGCAGACGTCTAGACGCTCCGTGTGTGTGCGCCACATGTGAGCGCGACCCCGTGCGTGCCTGTCGGTCCCTCAAGGGGACCTTTAGCGTAACGGTTGGGGCTCAGAGGACGCTGGGGAATTGGCCATTGGGGGAACGTTTTAAAAACATCAAGGCAACGTTCGACACAAGCGCTCCCTCATCGACGTTCTCTGTATCTCTGCAACGCACACATTCATTCAGCCTCTCTCCTTTTTTCTCACTGTCATCGATTGCCTCTTTTCTCTGGCACTCACCTTCCACCAGTCTCAAGGGCGCTAAAACACAGTTCCACCTCGACAGCAGCCTTCCTGCCTGCACTCAATTCTATTTAAACCAATAACCTACATCATACCCATAAGCCATTTGAGTTCTATACATCAGTCCTGCCCACACACTCATGCACAGTCATTTCTGCTGGCCTTTGCTTTCTTTTAGAATCAGAATGGCTCTTATGTATGTGTGTGTGTGTGTGTGCGTTGTTAAATCTCAATGGAAACGATTGCGATGGCGACGGTTAAATCCTGGATCCTGATTGGATGGTGATGTGGCGTCTCCGCTGTCAGTATGCATGCTAATCGGAGGCAGCAGCAGAATATGAAATTAACTCGTGCACACAGTCAAGTGTCATTCACATCCCTGCGATTAATTTCATAAGAGCGAGTGTGTGAGTGTGGTGTATCTGTCGCTGTCTGTGTACGCATTAGAATGCGGTTTATTGTGTTGGTGTTTGTCTATGGCTATACGTCATGCGGGGAAAGGAGTGTGTTGCTACGGTAACAGGAAAGAGATGGCGGTAAAGAATGTAATTTTTGATTTAAGTGTCTGCGTGTGTGTGTGTAATTTAAAGAAAGGTTATTACTGAGGACATGATAACTAGATAGATGTGACTTTTGGCTGCACATATGAGATCTTTCTATTGTGTAATGAAGAATAGTTCGGCTCACAATAACTATGTGCTGTTTCTCTCTAACACACTCGAAAACTGGATTATTTTATGTTTGAGAAAGAGAGTGTGTCAATGAAAGATGAAGGGTGTTGTGTTTAAATTTGTTTCGTAGTTTGTTCAATGTGGTGTTTTTCTCTCTCTCTCTTTTTTTGCAGTTTTAAGTCGTGCTCCAGTGCCGATGGCTGTGGTGCGTCGAGAGCTGTCATGTGAGGGTTATCCTATCGAACTGCGCTGCCCGGGCACCGATGTCATTATGATCGAGAGCGCCAATTACGGGCGCACAGATGACAAGATCTGTGACTCGGACCCCGCTCAAATGGAGAACACTCGCTGCTATCTGCCTGATGCCTACAAGATTATGGGCCTCAGGTAGAGAGATACATTCACATGCTTTGTACTCTATTGTTGTCTCACAGGTTGTATTAATGTGTGCGTGTGTGTCAGTGTATGGTTACGTACACACTGCAGCTAAATGAGTCATTCAAGGAGGACCATTTGTGTCCGCAGCATCTGGTGAAATTATAAACCTATTGGAATAACATTTCCATATGATGTCCTTTTAAATATTTTAAAAAATGGTGTGCGGTTTTATGTCCGTGTAGCCAGTCATAGAAAATAAATTCAAAAAGAAAATACTGTCATTAATTGCTCACCCTCATGTCATTCCAAACCAATTAGACCATTCTTTGAAACATGAATTAAGATATTTTTCAAGAAATCCAAGAGTTTTCTGACCTTGAACGCTCAGCGAAGATTGACAGGGAAGAGAAGAAATTGTTGAATAAAGTCTTTATTTGTGTTCTCTTTGTGCGCAAAAAGTATTCTCATAGCTTTATAAAATTAAGGTTGAACCACTGATGCCACATGGACTATTTTAACGATGTCCTTGGTACGTGGTAGTTGCATTGTTGTCTGTGAAGGGTCAGAAACTCTTACATTTCATCAAAAACATTTTAATTTGTGTTCTGAAGGTCTTACGGCATTGGAACGAAATGAGGGTGAGTATTTCATGACAGAATTGCTGCAACAAACTGTGTATTGGTTTGCTCATTTACACTGCATCAGTCACATTCATATGAACACATTCATTTAAATAAAATCAGGTTTTAATTTCTTTGAATTCCTCTTGTCACACTACCCTTTTTTATAAATAATAGGGAGGTAAATAATATTGTTTTATATTATTTAATATTAAATGGCACCGTGGAGAGGAAATTGTATAATTTAAGTTTTGAAAGGAGACAGTGTCTGCTCTCAGCATACATAATTAGTTTATTCAAGCTTGATAAGAATTCTCAAGCAGAAAGGAACTGCTTTATGTCATTTGTTCTATTTATATAAATGAATCATATTGTTGACTATTGAGTGCTAATGATAGGAGGCCTTAACATGTAAGTCCTGTTATTGTTAAGTAAAACTATTAAAATGTTTTAGTATAAAACATAAAAATCAGTACAAAAAAAAACAAAACAGTAAAATCTTAAATAAATGAAAATAAAGATTGAAAGTGTTAGATTGGCAATTAACTAAATAAAAAAATTGAAAATAATGAGCAACTAAAACCTAATAATAAGTTTAAATCCAGCTTCCAAGGGCTCTAAACAATCTCTAAAACAATCCCAGCCAATGAAGAAGGGTCTTATCTAGCAAAATGATTGGTTATTTTCTAAATAAATAGATGATTTATATACTTTTAACTGCAAATGCTCATCTTGTCTCGTCTCTGCGATGCGCATATGTAGTCTGTGTGATCCGGATCAATACAGTTAGGGTATGTCGAAAAACCCATCTCGTTTTCGTCTTCAGCTTCAAAATCGTCCTACAACGTTTTACCTTTTTTTGTAAAGGACGTTTGATCTTCTTTGCATGTTCACTTTGTAAACACTGGGTTGGTACTTCTGCAGCGATGTAGGATGATTTTGAAGTTGGGGAAGAAAACAAGATGGGAGTTTTTCGATATACCCTAACTGTATTGACCCCTATATAAATTGTCAGTTTGTTTTTTAAAAATAACCGATCGTTTTGCTAGATAAGACCCTTTTTTTCTTGGCTGGGATTGTTTAGAGCCTTTTGAAGGTGCATTTAAACCGCATTTTAGAAGTTCAAACTCGGGGGCACTATAGAAGTCCATTATATGGAGAGAAATCCTGAAATGTTTTCCTCAAAAAACATAATTTCTTTACGACTGAAGAAAGTAAGTCATGAACATCTTGGATGACAAAGGGGTGAGTACATTAGCTATAATTGTTTGTTCTGAAAGCGAACTAATATTTTAAAGATAGTATGTGGCTGACGGAATGCATACAATTTAGCTGAAATTTACTTTACAATTAACCTTTTCAGAATGACTGTGAGTGTGATTGCAAACCACACTCCACAACCAAATTCACTGCTGAAATATTCAGGCAGTGACAATTGCAGCTAGTTGGTAATGCAGCAATGCTGCCATTGAGTTATCACTGTGTCAACTGTTGCAACTTTTGCATTCCATACACACATGGAATAATAATTTCGGGTATTTATTCCCGCATTTAAATGTGGTTGTCATTCCCAAAACTTTGCAGTGTGTATGTGGCCTGTGTGTTAGGTTTCAGCTGAGCTCATTGTGGAGTGCGAACCTGTCAACGCTTTGATTTGTAGGCATAATTAGCACATAAGAGCGTAATAAAAAACAGGAAAAGACACTGTGCTTCAAAAGCAGGTGTTCGCCATGCAGAACAATGCGAGTGTATATTTGTGCAGCGTATATTTTACACAGCACACTGAATTAATCAGATACACTCTGAGATCGTCCACATTACATAACACCCCAAACATCAGCCTTCGAACATATTAGCCACCCTGTTTGCATTTTTCAAAATTGTTTGGCAGGACAAATGAATTAGAATTCTTTGCCTCCAAACTACAGAGAAAAACAGAACCCACGCAGAACAAAACCCCATTAACATCTGCGTCATCACAAGAAACATTATCGTTTCAGTTCCGGCTAATGTTGAGAGCACAGCCTGCTATCTGTCTGACCTTGACTTTGACTGGGGACGACAACCTGGCACCCCCATGGCACAAGAAGAAAGATGTAGGGAAACGGGCTACGCATGAGAATAATCACAAACTATGAACGGATGTGTCACGCTGTGTAACGGCATGCCTTGCCCTCATAAAAGATTCATAAAAGTGCCTGCTTCTACTGTATGTTTTTAATTTGGAACTGGACAGATTTGATTATACAGTTTTTTGTTCATTCAGAATGACTCCCAGTGTGTGTTTGTGTGTGTGTAATCAGTGGAAACGTGTAAGGGAGAGAGCACCATATCCTGCCCTGAGGTTGTCTGTTATACCACCTGCCAGCTGCCACACACACACACACACACACACACACACACACACTCATACACACTGCCTCAGGGTAGACCAGACTGTAAGATCCAATTAGCAAGGCCATAGACCATGCCCAGAGTCAATGTGGAGGAAATTACCATTTATGAGTTCTCTTTCATACCCACACGCACATATACCTGTAACACATGCTCGCATTCTCTTGTGAGACTCGATTTAGATGTTTCGATGCTGGCAGCCCGCTTTTATCAACACACGAGAGATAGATTTTCAGTTTCTATAACTCTGAACTGCTAATGTTCAAGGGACGCGCAGAACGTAGCGGTGTATAATTCCCATCGAGGAATTAGGAAACGTTCCATGAAACGGAAGACAAGAGAAAGATTTCTTCTTTTTTCCTCTCTCGGCCCTGCTCGGCTGCTTTTTATAGAAGCTGTGGCTGGAATCACACATCATTTATCATTCTCCACCTCATCTCCCACTCTCCCTCTCTTTCTGTCACTCGCTCTCTCTCATTTTGTCTGACCTTTACATCTCACTCAGTTTGGGCTAATGTATTCACAGAGTGTGTGTGTATGTGTGTGCCATGGCGGGCTAATGCTCTAATCAATGAGGGGAGGTAATTGGAAGGTGATTGTTTGGGAGCCCCTTATCCAAGATCTATTGGCAGACATAATATATTACACAAAGAGATTTCAACTAGCAGGTCTGATGCAATTCAGAGGAGAGAGAATAGAACTGATTTCACACGCTGCATGCTAAACAGCTGTTCCAGAAATGAAAACGGCGAGAGAGCCTGTGATTGGTCAGGGTATTTGATTTTCTCAAATGATTGATCATGGTACACTGCGTGTGGAAATGGTGTTGGTTTTGTAAAAAACAAAAAATTAATCTGATATCATATTCATCCTCAGTTCTCTGTAGTGTGCAGCAGATCATGCTTATTACCGTAATGCAAAAATGAAAAAATAAATACATAACTTGTATGTAATTTATGCTGATTTTTATAAAAACATCATTATTATGTCCATTAAGGAGATGTTTAAATCACTGTATTACAATAATAAAAATGTTTCATATTCATCACACAACAATAAAAATACATAATATCTAAATTCTTAATATTTTCTTTTGATTTTAGAGTACAGTATGATATGACTGGCATATTGTCATATTCACCCTTAATGACCAACTAAATCAAAATTAGATTTGTGCAATTTACACAACTATAAAAATATATATACTTTCTTAATATTTTCTTTTGATTTTAGAGTAAAATACAATATGACTGGCATGTTGTCATATTTACTCTTAATGACCAATTAAATCAAAATTAGATTTGTGTCATTTAAATAACTATAAAAATATATATACTTTCTTAATATTTTCTTTTGATTTTAGAGTAAAATACAATATGACCAGCACATTGTCATATTCGCCCATATTCACAACAATAATTTGTTACACAACAATAAAAATGTATAGTATCTAATTTCTTAATACAGAATTTTTTTTAGTATTGTCATATCCACCCTAATTACAACTAAAATCAAAATTAGAGTTGGGTCATTCACACATAAATAAAAAAATATATATAATTTCTTAATATTATCTTTCAATTTTAGAGTAAAATACGATATAACTGGCATATTGTCATATTTGATGTTAATGACCAATTAAATCAAAGTTTGAGTTGTATCATTTACAGATCAATAAAAATATATTGTATAATATAAAATGTATTATTATTATTATTATATTTTGATTTTAGAGTAAAATACAATATGACCAGCACATAGTTATATTTGCTTATATTTGTCACAAAAATAATTTGTTACACAAAAATAAAAATATATAAAATCTAATTTCTTTATATTTTCTTTTGATTTTAGAGTAAAATACAATATGACTGGCATATTGTCATTTTCACCTTTAATGAACAATTAAATCAAAATTACAGTTGTGTCATTTACACATCGATGAAAAAATATATGATATATGTAATATCTAATTTCTTAATATTTTCTTCTGATTTTAGAGTAAAATACGATATAATTGGCATATTGCCATAATTGTCCTTAATTACCAATTAAATAAAAAATAGAGTTGCGTCATTTTTACACATCTATAAAAATATATGATATATAATATCTAATTTCTTAATATTTTCTTTCGATTTAAGAGTAAAATACGATTTGACTGGCACATTGTCATATTCACCCTTAATGACCAATTAAATCAAAATTAGAATTGTGACATTTACACAATAAAAATATTTAATATCTAATTTCTTAATATTATCTTTAGATTTTAGAGTAAAATACAATATGACTGGCATATTGTCATATTTGCTGTTAATGACTAATAAAATCAAAATTAGATTTGCATAATTTACATATCAATGAAAATACATTATATAATATTTATTTTAGAATAAAGAACAATATGACTGGCACATTGTCATATTCACACTTAATGACCAATTAAATACAAAAAGGTTTCATTTACACAATAACAATATATAATATATAATATTATCTTTAGATTTTAGAGTAAAATACATTATGACTGGCATATTGTCATATTTGCCCTTAATGACAGAGTTGTGTTATTTACACTTCAATAAAAGAAACAACAACAAAAAAACAACTAATGGTAATAAATTTGAAATTATATATATGTCATTATCCCTTATCTCATGAACTTACATCTAGATCTTATCTGCATATACTGTTATACTGTACATTTACAAATGTATGTCAATTTTTTTAAAATAATAAAACCAGCAATAGAATATACTGTACCAAATTCAATACAAGTTCATTCAGATTCGTTGGTGTGCTGCTCATGCTTATTTATTTATTGATTAGAGATTTCCCTTCCTAACCTTCTATTGATTGTGAAGAAAGGAGATTTGTGCTTTTGCCAACTGGTGAAGTAAACCAAAAGCTGCTGGCTGTTTTCAAAAGAAACAAACTCTTCAGTATGTACGCAACTTACTGTTTCAAAGTATGTAAACACTAAAAAGAAAACTGCACTTGTCAAACCATTTTATGGACATTTTACATCTTTATTCAACGATTTCAACAAAAAAGGACAATGTGTCCTGAATTCTTTCTTACAGCAGATGTTTTTTGAATTGACCACAGATATATATTTACTGCTTCCAGTGTCAACAATTGAACCCATCATTTTGGCATTGCTAGCATGATACTCCACTGTTGAGCTACAAGGACGCTCATAACTATAAAAAATACCCCACAAATGATTACAAATCATGATATCCTGTGTGTGTTTGAGAGCGAAAGAAAACAATTACTCACACACGTACTGTAGGAAACCCTCTGATATCTCAGTCAGGTGATGTTCTTCAAGGCCAGTGTCTCTGTACATCTGGATGATGCTGATATATTCATGTGACACGCACTGTCCCAGTTCATTCAGTCATCTCCTCAGCTTGTCTGATTGGACTGTTCGCATACGCACACAAGACCCGAGACAACATTTTTATAGGCGAGGGCATTGAGGATGCTAATGAGTGTTTTGTGCATGCAGATCTTTACCTTTAAAGAAAAAGACAAAAGAATCTCCTCTTCTCTCCTCTCCTCCTAAATTAGGTCATATCTGAGTGTAGCACACTGCCACACAAGAGCTGTCGCCCCGGAAACCAGAGATGCCCCACAGCACTCTGGGAGTATGACTGTCACACTCACTCAGCACAGCAATTAGGGCCCACACACACACACACACACATACCCAAACTGTAACACACACTTAACATACCTGCATCTATACACAAATATATACAAATGCCAAGATACCAGTTCTATACAATATTCCACTGTATGACAGCTTGAAAAGTAAGAGGCAAAGCACGCGCACGCACACCTGAGTTCGTCAGACGGCCGCTTGTCATATAATGATTTTGTGAGGCTAAGGTTGGAAACTTAAAAAGCTGAAGTATGTGTTTGTGTGCGTATGTGTGCATTTTAAGTGCCCCATGGGTTTGGACTGGAAGGTTTCCATGGTTACCCGTTGAGGGAGATGTAACGGCGCTTTAAGATGCTTGCGTGTGTTTGTACATGTGTCAGTTGTGTTTTGTGTGTGTGTTTGTGTTTCTATAGGGTGTAATAAACATGAAATATGACAGAGATGTCATGTGGTGGTCATCCGTATGAGTGCATGTGTTCCTGCCAAGCAGGATTTGTCAAAACTGTCTTTTCTTCAGCTTTTTTCCTTTCTGCCAGAATTCGTTCTGCTCTGAATTTTCAGCCTTACATGTACATACGACCTACATAAGACTTACATTTGAACAACAGCATGTGTTCCTGAGCTCTATGGGAGCCCACATTTGAGTCTTTCAGCTTCATTGAGATTGTTGAGTAAAAGTATCTTTTTTTCTTTGATTTGATGAAAATGGTATTTTAAGGCTCATTAATTTTTATTGTACGTATTGAACGAGTACATACGGTTCATATGCCTAATGTCATACTGATATTGAATGAATTGAAGAAATAGCCTTGCTTTATCTGTCTGCATATATCGTTCTCTCTTTCTCTCTCAGGT
Source organism: Cirrhinus molitorella (assembly GCA_033026305.1). Classification (NCBI taxonomy): domain Eukaryota; kingdom Metazoa; phylum Chordata; class Actinopteri; order Cypriniformes; family Cyprinidae; genus Cirrhinus; species Cirrhinus molitorella. The sequence continues at coordinate 17,231,845 of CM065120.1, read as the reverse complement.
GTAACAACCGAACTCAGTGTGCGGTCGTTGCTGGCCCTGATGTTTTTCCTGACCCGTGTCCTGGAACGTACAAATACCTGGAGGTTCAGTACGAGTGTGTGCCATACAGTAAGTTCTTACACACATACAGATGTAAATTAAGATTTGTTACAGCTTCGCTGTTGCTATTTCTCTTACTTAGGGATTTGAACAAACCTCTAATTTTTAAGTATTAAACTTTGGTGTATAACTCATTCGTTTGTGCTACAGGCTACAGACATGAATTATGTTTAAAATTGTGTGGCTTGTTGAGAAGAGGTGTGCTATTATTTCTAAAAGATCCATGAAGGCGTCAGACTTAAATGAATATTCTTGGTTTAATACAAGTTAATACAATCGACAGCACTTATGGCATAGTGTTGCCATAGTGTTACTATAAAAAAATATTTTAAAATGATTTGGATTTGCCCTCAAGGTTACAGTGGAAGCAAAAAGCAATTTTTTGAAGACTTATAAGCAGAAATGTAAAGCCTATAATTTAATGAAACCACCTGCAATGTATTATTTGACCTGTGAAGTTATTTTTAGCCTTTTCATGGCTGTTTTAGGCTTTTAGGGTTTGTAGGAAAGTTTTAAATTTTTAAGGAAGTTTTAAAATTGGATAAAATTTTGTTTATGCCCTGTGGCCATACGTTTGAAACAGTCAGTATTTTAACATTTACAAATGAATCACATCACATCCATTGTACTCCAAGTTCCTCGCTGTAACTTAGAAAAAAGTAATAATTAATCATTTGTACAAAGTAACCCTTTCAGGTTTTTTTTGTTTTGTTTTGTTTTAATTAAGGCATTATTTGTCCCATTTATTAACCAAATTTGGCCAAGATACAACTATTTAAAAATCTGGAATCTGAAAAATCTAAATATTGAGAAAATCACCTTTAAAATATCTTCATGGAACATGATCTTTATTTAATATCCTAATATTATTGACACATTACACATTGAACATTACACCACAAATAATTTCGATAGAGCTTGAATATTCAAGACAGGGGCATTTTCTGAAATTTGCCCTTTACAAGTATAGAAAAACAAGTGCACTCACATACAGTGTATTTTTGGCTATTGCTATACACATATACCAATGCTACTTACTTGGTTTTGTGGTCCAGGGTCACACTTATTAATATTTTCCAATTTAAGCTCTATCAACAACATTTGTGGAACAATGTTGATTACCAAAAAAAAAAATGACTGAAAATCTGAATATGACGGTGCAAAAAAATCGAAATATTGAGGAAATTGCATTGTCCAAATGAAGTTCTTAGCAATGCATATTACTTATGGAAAATTAATTTTGACTCATACAATGTATTTTTAGCTATTGCTACAAATATACTTGTGCTACTTAAGACTCAAGATTTTGTGGTCCAGGGTCAAATATACTTAAGTATATCCTTAGTTAGACTTCAGCACTACTTCCGCACAATTAAAGTGTTAAGTACAAAATTAGTTGTTCCAATTTAACACACTTTAAATATAACACTTTAGTACACTAAAGGTACAATTTAAGGATTTTTTTTAAGTACATAATATGTAAATGTATTTGTAGTATACTTAGCATGAAATAAATGTATTTTAAAAACATTTTAGTATATTTATTTTTCACTAGGGCTGCACCGCTTAAGTTAAAATACTGTGTGAAATAATAAAATATTATGTTAAAATAATTTGTGCTGACAAAATTCACAGAACTTCGCCCAAATCGGAAGCTGTGCGCTCATGTGGTTTCCATGTCATTTTCCTACTGCAAAAAATATGGTCATTGCAACACAGTAAAGTGATGAAACTATGCCTCCATGTGCTTTTTATAAACATTTTCATAGGTTTAACGCTATATTATCGGCTCGGAAAATACATTAATTTGACTAGATCAGAAATATAAAGCATCATTCCAGTCAGGCAAGACTTCCGCATTCTGGTAAAAGGTGGATAGAAACACTTGGAATGTGAAGATTGCATTTTTCACATCAATTATTCAGTAAAAGCCTGTTTATTATTTGAATTGTTCTTTTTGAGGTAGAAATACTTTTCTTGGTAGATGAAAGCTATGCCTTACTGATGTAATTCCATTGTGATTCCTGTAAACATTGCTTTACGGATAGTTACGTCATGTCCCTTTCTGGTATTATTGCATGTATGGTGTGATATTTGTCAGGTTTACTGGCTTTACTGAGGTTAAGTCGTTATGACAAGCTGGTTGAAATATTGGATATAACTTTAGCCAGATGGCCAGTACACGATTCACATGCCAACACATATAATGTGTGGCTGTACTTCATTTTTTTTTGCCTGGCCCTCTGTACTTTTTAAGTGCCTTATTGTACCTGCAGTTTTTGGTGTTCTTTTTTAAAGAAACTGTGGTAATGGACGTTAATAATGAACATTACACCACAAATAATTTCGATAGAGCTTGAACATTCAAGACAGGGGCATTTTCTGAAATTTGTGCACTGACGTGTACTTACACAAAGAGCCTCAAGACCATAATAATGACTCCTTTAGTTCAGGTTTTTATTCACTGAGTCACTGTCAAATTTGCATATCAAGTTGATTAGAAACTTTTGTACTTTCCTAACAGCTTAGCATTGCAGTGATTGCTACCTGGCACCTCAATCAGATCTGTCACCAAATATGAACTCGTACCTGACAGAAAAATACATATGAATGTACTTCTGTCGCTTTTATCCGCTGTTGTCCGACCTCGTCCCTTGCCATGACTCACGGGAAAAGAGTCTGTCAATCATCTGAGGGTTGAGCGATGTGGTTTCAAGTTCTCACGGTTTCTGTGGGGTTGGTGTTCCAATCTGGGGTGGCCATGGCAACGGTGACGATAAATCAGTATCGTATGACTGCGGCACTGGCAGCAGGAAAAGCCTGAATACACTTACACACTTTGTCTCACCTACACATTCGCATACACACACATACTGATTCACAAATGGGTGGAATAGCAGAGACACGGTGGAATTTCTTGCACAGAGCTAAATGACACAAAGGACACACAGGCAGGATGCACACACGGTTCATTTTGACCTTTTGACCATAAATTGTCCTGCGCATAGGGGTCATGAAGTGTGTGTGAGTGCTCATAAGTGCATACATGTGTGTTTGTGACCATCTGGTCAAAAAAAAGCCTAAAACATTTTTTCCACAGGCCCACTAATTAGTGGGGAGGTCCATCATACGTACGGACAGGCACACAAACAGTCTCACATGCACACACGCAGGCAGGTAATTTAATTACTTCAGTCTTAGAAACCCATGGGAACATGTTCCAAATGTTTTCTTGAGGTTTTTCTGGCTTTCTCTTCTCCCCTGTGATGGAGGAGTTGGCAGAACTCCAGTCAACCTTTCTGCTTTGGCCTCAATATGGGACGTCTGTTTTACCTACACACTCAAAAAACTTCACCTCATATAGATACTCAGTACCTGCTCCTTAGATCTGTGTGATTAACTACTGTCTTTATGGAGGGAATAAAGTAGTTTTTAATCCTGCGTCTTTGCAAGGCGTCTTATTTATGTTAAATGGATAGTTCACCCGAAAATGAAAATACTCTCATCATTTATTCATTCCAAAAACCAAGCTTTTTTCTTTTGTGAAAAAAAGCTAGTTTTAAAAATGTTTCAGCTGTATTCATCTATACAATGTAAGACAATAGGGTCCAAAACAACCCCACTGATTTTCATTGTATGGACAAAAAAAAACCGAAAGAAAGTAATTCATGTTTGGAACGATATGTGACCCTGGATCACAAAACCTTAATCTTAAGTAGTATGGGTATATTTGTAGCAATAGCCAATACATTCTATGGGTCAAAATTATCGATTTTTCTTTTATGCCAAATCATTAGGATATTAAGTAAGATATTTTGTAAATTTCCTACCGTAAATATACTAAAACTTCATTTTTGATTAGTAATATGCATTGCTAACAACTTTGGACAACTTTAGAGACAATTTTTAGATTCTTTTGCACCCTCAGATTCTAGATTTTCAAATAGTTGTATCTCTGCCAAAAATTGACCTATCCTAACAAAACCATACATCAATGGAAAGCTTATTTATTCAGTCATAAATTAAACAATTTTCAAAACATTGATCCTTATGACTGTTTTTGTGGTCCAGGGTCACATATCAGGGTGAGAAAAATTGTAATAACAGCTTTAGCATGATTAGCCCTTTCATTTTTGAAACTTAGTGGAAGTTGTGACCATTGAATAATCATGTAGAAATAAATAAACTGAATATTTTGTATTTTACTACATGTCACTGTTTTTGCACCACTCATACTGCTCACACAAAATAGCAGTTAAAAGTATAGAATTGTGTGAAATGGGACGTATCTTTAATCTTTTTGGCATTATCTTTTCTGTTTGTTTAAGCTTCTCTGCCAGCCCAGCATAGCAACATTGGCTCAGCCAATAGCGTGAATTTGGGGAGGGGCTAACTGTTTGGCTTACCAATGACAGATAGGGAGTATTCAAACCTGTTTGAAAACAGTCAATATTTTGGAATTCTGTTTCATGTTGGCATTAAATGGGAATCTGTTTTCTAAATGCATAGTATATTGATCTTTTTGATACATTCTTTTGACTTTAATCAAAATGTCAATCTTCAAGTGAAACAGCATATTTCTTTCTGGTGATGTACATTGGACTTCTCCAATCGTTTAGTCTGCTTAAACCTAAGCTTGCATTTAGATCTGCCTCTATTCAATCAACAAATGGTGAATAGAGCCATGATTTCACTCAGATGTCTGTCACAATACAACACAGTAGATATGTTGCTACTTCAATAACTTTGGTAAACATAGTAGAAATCTGTTACATCACCCACACCGGCCTGTCAGTTTGTTGTGATGGATAGTGTACTAGCAGAGGAAGTCGTAACCTCCCAGTGGGCCTAGACACATCCTAACTGTTCAGGCACTTCTTTATTCATTATAAATGACAGCCAATGACTATCTGTTATTGATCCCTTTACAATGTGACTGAAACTCGACTAGGTGTGTGTGTGTGGGAGACATAATTGCTTCTTAATCAGATCTCCTGGAACCTCATTCACACACTCACACAATCTCTCTCTGTTGTGTGGTGGCTTATTTATTGAGTGATGCATTAACAGTTCATCCTCATGCATATTTCATAGCGAAGTACACACACACACGCACGCACGCACGCACGCACGCACACACACACACACACACACACACACACACACACACACACACAAAGGAACATAAAATGTAGCAACTGTCTAGATTTGTAAGCCAAGTCAAGCTCATATTGTCATTGCATGAATACAATTAAATTATTTTAGTCTTCCACTGTTGGTTGCATATTGTTTAAAATAAAGAAATTTACTATGAAGATGAACAGTTCACAAAAATAACTAACAATAAAAAGTGTATGAAATATACAGAAATATACAGAATTAGAACCAATAAGATATTAAAATCACAGTAAATTTAAGCGAGAAACATAATTTGAAGTGTGTAATTTTTACATTAGCGTCAAAATGTCAGGTTTTGGGACTCTTTTGTTGTATTTTCTTTTGGTTCAGTCCTGTTTTAGTTTGGTTTCCTCCACTTCCTTTTTGCCCTTATTTGGTTTTGTTCCTGTCCCTCCCCTAATTATGTCATTATTGGATAATCACGATCACCTGTCTGTGTCTCGTTACCACCCTATTTAAGTTGGATTCTGTTCATTGTTTGATTGTCCGTTCTCGTCTTTGTGTGTGTGTGTGTCTCCTTGCCTGCCTCCTTTTGAATTTTATGTTATGGATTTGTTCATTAAAGACTTGAAAAGACACAAAAATGGAATTGCAAAAATACAGGTTGTTTTCAAGCTATTTTCCGAACACTTCTCCGCTTTTTTCCATCAGTCAACCAAACAAACAGTCGTGCTCATAACTCACAATGACGCTGTGTCAGGCTACAAGTTTTAATATGAAAATGCGAAAATTCAGCTTTAAAATGGGAGCAAAACCAAATTGGAGTTAATCATATAGCTTATACAAAATAAATAATGGTACACATTGAATCTGCGTTTTATTCGTCAATCAAGAAGGCTGGCCAAGAAAAGCTGCTCTGCATCTAAATCATAATACTCAAAGAACATGAACATTTTTTTTTTTGTGTAAAAACCCTATATCTTTCTTTTTTGGTCTCTTTTTAGCACATATTTGTTTGTTCAAGCTTTTCTGCCAGCCCAGCATAGCAACATTGTCTCAGCCAATAGGATGAATTTGGGGAGGGGCTATCTGTTTGACTAACCAATGACAGACTGGGAGTGTTTTGGAAACCTGTTTGAAAACAATACATTTTTTTGCAGTTCTGTTTGATATAGGCATGAAATGGAAATCTATTTTCTAAATGCATATTACTGACCCAGTTGGAGTTAATCGTATATCTTATATGAAATAAATGAATGAATAATGGTGCACATTCAATATATATTTTTTATTCATCAATCAAGAAGGCTGGGGAAGAAAAGCTGCTCTGTATCTGAATCATACGACTCAAGGAACAAACCCTATGTCTTTCTTTTTTGGTATTCTGTCTCTGTACATTCATTTTTCTGGTTAATAGTCTATAATATCAAATGGACATATTTTATTTGTTTTTTAAAAAATTATGATCACTTCGTTAATGGAATTTCTAGAGTACAAATGAAGCACATTTGACTATATTCACAAGATTGGGTTAAGATACGACGTGCATTACATGCATATAGAATTGAATTACTGTGAAGTATTTAATATTGCATCATTAATCTGTTGTTTCTCTCTCTCTCCTTTTGTCTCTTCTTCTTCCACCCTTTGTGAATGCAGAAGTGGAGCAGAGAGGTAGGTCCATTACTTTAATGTAATTTAAGTGTGTAATTCACTGTCAGGCTGTTATGGTGTTATTTGATACTAATGACAGATTGGCGATCAGTAGCTCATAATGGTTTATATTAGGAATGCGGAGGAGAAACTTGATCTCAGACCAAAGCTGTACTCCCTGAATTAGACCTCTATTTCGCACTGTCTCCTCTCTCAGTGTATCTGGTGGTTTACCATGTATCAGATGAACAGGGAGGTGTTGCCACTGTTTAAAACTTAAGTTGCCAATTGTTCTGACCACAAGACGTGGCAGAGCGAAGCTGATGTCTTGCGATGTTATATCTCCTGAATGCCCTGAGGTGAATCAAGACCGTCAGACCCTAACATAATAACTTAATTTTCTGCATAGCTAGAGATGACGCATGAACAGTTATTAAATTTATTAAATAGCGAGAACACTCAAATTAAGTGAATTGGCATTTTAAAATTGAAGCTTTTTATGTCAGGTTGCCTTGATTTGGAATAGAATGGCACGCATATTAAAAAGCAAATTTTAAATTGACAATAACAGAAAAATTGCTGTAATTTTCACTGTGTACTTAGGAACCTGTCAAGGTTTTTCTCCAGTACAAACACAGTTACCACTGGCTTGACTGTAGTATTTGAAGCATATTTTTTGTGAAGCTGCTTTGAAAAGATATGGATTGTAAAAAGCACAAATAAAAGTAAAATCAACAGGAAAAAAATGTGGTAGGTTGCCAAAAAATTGAGTCAAAAGTAATAAAAAATAAAGAAAAAGACATTAATAAACAGAAATATATTTGCGTTTATCAAAGACCAAGAGAAGTTCCTGGATTGAGACATATTGTGGAAAATTAATGCATCTAAAACAATAAAAGGAAACATCCAGTAATAGTTAAAATACCAGCCACACTTCCCATGAGGATGTCCCTCATTCTGGGAACGGAATTGTGGGAAAGGCCGGTACTGTGACTGTTTGTGTGCCCACTTCTCTGTTTGTGTGTGACCATGTAAGCATATCTGCATGGTTTGCAAGAGTATCATTATAAATCAAAGAGAGCGAAAACATTAGACGTACACACACACACACACACACACACACACACACACACACACAAAGGGTTTAGTCACAAGACTTTACATTTATAAGATATGCATGACAGCCCGGCCTGCTGTTCGGATGGTCGCTAACCTTGATTTTAAGCCAGTCTCAACTGTGTTTATTGGTCATTGATTTTTCACAGTGCTTCAAAATGTAATTTGAATTACCCCCAGAAAATTTTCCCAGGCTAAGGAAATACTGTTGCTATTTTTGCCAGCAATGTATTGTGGGTAAGTTCATGGAAAAGAATGTTAGTATTACAAGCTGTAATTCTGGAGGACAAATTAAGGTTGATTTGCATAAGGCTTAACAGATGATTATTTTCATCTTCACATTTAATGTACCAGGAATAATAGGGTGATGATTCTTAACCACCCCCCACACAAGTGTTCGCACCGTGTGAATTTTCCTCGGGGTTAGAGAAGTTGGTGAGACAGATTCTCAGAACCTCCTGAGGGATTCTGCAGGAGTCGTGAACTATAAATCGGGTTACTAGTCATCAGATATGATTTAATAGATGTCTCTCTCTTGCTCTGGCTCAAAGCGTATAGCTTTCTGATAACTTCGGTTGCAGGCCATTGCAGATGTTAGTGTGTTATATAGATCAATGACAAAAAAAAAGAGTGTTTACAGTAAAGAAAAGGAGAAATCGTTTTAAAAATGTAGTTTAAAAAACACACAGTCCTTAGAAATGTGCTCTTTGTATTCATGTTGGTTTTTATGTAGTTTAGATTTTTTTAATATCATTTTAAGTATGTCTCAATGTGATGATAATGATTTTAATATTAGTCATCCGATAAAAAAATGCCTTATTTCCGTATTTTACACTACCAGTCAAAAGTTTTGGACAAATCAAAGTTTTTTTTTTTTAAAGAAGTCTCTTCTGCTTACCAAGCCTGCATTTATTTGTTTTAAAATAAAGCAAAAGCAGTAATATTGTGAAATATTTTTACTATTTAAAATGAATGTTTTCTATTTGAATACATTTAAAATGTAATTTATTCCTGTGATCAAAGTTAAACTTTCAGTATCATTACTCCAGTCTTCAGTGTCACATAATCCTACAGAAACCATTCTAATATGCTGATTTGCTGCTCAAGAAATATTTATTTATTATTATTATTATGAATATTTCAAACCGTTGAGTACATTTTTTCAGGATTTGATAAGTAGAAAGATCCAAAGATCAGCATTAATCTGAAATAAAAAGCTTTTGTAACATTATACACTGTACTATTCAAAATGGAGTCAGTATTTTTTTGAAAAAAATTTTAAGGAAGAAATTATAGATATTAATACTTTTATTCAGGAAGGATGCTTTAAATTGATCAAAAGTAATAATAAAGGCATTTATTATGTTACAAAAAACTCTATTTCAGATAAATGCTGTTCTTCTTTCCATTTATCAAAGAATCCTGAAAAAAATTCTACTCAGCAGTTTTCAACATAACAGTAATAAATAAATAAATAAATAAATAAATGTTTTTTTTTTTTTTAAGCAGCAAATCTGAATATTAGAAGGATTTATGAAGGATCATGTGACTGGAGTAATGATACTAAAATACTAAAATGATACTAAAATAAAATAACATAATACCTTTGAAATAACATTAATAAATTACATTTTAAAATAGAAAACAGTTATTTTAAGTTGAAAAAATATTTCAGAATTGTTCTGTTTTTGCGGTACTTTGGATCAAATAAATGCAGACTTGGTGAACAGAAGATGCTTCTTTAAACATTTAAAATCTTACATTTGACTAAAAATATATATAAAAAATACATATGAATGGATAGATCTGATCTTATCTTGCCTCATTATAAAATCGTAAAATTATCTGATATTTTAAGAAACATATTGACCTTGACAGTCAAGAGACAGTCTGCATGGGCCTTTTTTTCCCGCATTTTGGACGCACCACATGATTTTTTTTTTGGTTGCACCACATGACTTTGATTTAGTGGACAAAAGTTTTTGTCTAATTATTTTTTCAAAGACATCATACAAGATGACTCTAAAGTACTTAATAACAGTGTCATAATCATTTTGTCAGCCATTTTTTAATTTAGTCTTAGTCTTCAGACATCAGTCTTAGTCCTGTGTCAAACTGGCTGAATGACACTTTCATTTAAGACAAACATCTCATATAGAGATTGCTAAACTTCAGCTTACTTGTTTGTCGGAGCTTCCATAATGAAGAGCAAGTGTGTGCGGGTTGCCAGGTTAATAAAACACAGGGCAGGAAATGTATACTTTTAACAGAGAAGCAAAGTGATTTGGGTATTTGAACACTTAATATCTGTTTATCTGTTTAATATCTCTATTGTGTAGTAGAGGCATGTACAGCTGTCTGCAATAATATTTTAAAAAGAGATTTTGGTGTATTTTTTAATACATTTTAGTCTCGTCTTTCATCTGTAATGGTATTGCATCTTGATATAGTAACATTTATCGTTTATTCTCTTTACTGTCATCTCGTCATTATCTCTTTTTAATCTCGGGATAAAAATCATCAACAAACCTTTTTCACCATAGTTTTAATTATTAAAATTAACATTACTTAGTAAGGACGTCTTTCTAGTAATAACTTTATTTTAAATAGGCTTTTTCTTAATTAAATTAGGACAATTGTATTACCTGACATTTTTGACTTTGTGTCCTAAAAATTCATTTTAATTCAAAAATTAAAAACATGCTTCTCATAAAAGAGAGTGCAGTAGGCCATTATGTGAGTGAACTAGATTTGATGTGTTTTTATAACTGTATATAATTATCAGATAGGACAAAAATGACTATGCAAAAAATGACTTCTACTCACTCCCTCTCTACCGCTTTCAGTCTTTCTCTGTCCAGGTGTATTAAAAGGTGTGTATCAGAGTGAACACCTCTTTGAGTCAGACCACCAGTCTGGATCATGGTGTAAAGACCCCCTACAGTCATCCAACAAGATCTACTATATGCCCTGGACACCTTACCGCACAGATACACTGACTGAGTACTCATCTAAAGAGGACTTTATTGCAGGTCGGCCTACCACGACATACAAACTACCCCATCGTGTGGATGGCACTGGGTTTGTGGTGTACGATGGTGCGCTTTTCTTCAACAAGGAACGTACACGCAACATTGTTAAATTCGATCTGCGAACTCGTATCAAGAGTGGAGAGGCAATTATTGCTAACGCTAATTACCATGACACCTCACCATATCGCTGGGGTGGAAAATCTGACATCGATCTGGCAGTGGATGAGAATGGACTGTGGGTAATTTACGCCACCGAACAGAACAATGGACGAATTGTGGTCAGTCAGCTAAACCCCTACACACTCCGAGTGGAGGGGTCATGGGATACGTCATACGATAAGCGATCGGCCTCTAATGCCTTTATGATCTGTGGAATCCTGTACGTAGTGAAGAGCGTTTACGAAGATGACGATAATGAAGCATTGGGGAATAAAATTGACTACATGTATAACACAGAGAAGAGCCGTGAAACACACCTCAGCATTCCCTTCCCAAATTCCTACCAGTACATCGCAGCTGTGGACTACAACCCCCGAGACAATTTGCTGTACGTGTGGAACAACTACCATGTTGTCATATATTCTCTCGACTTCGGAAACAATGACAACCGACTGGGCTTTGGTGAGTTTCCCTTTAATTATTTAATTAAAACCATATTTAATCCACTGTTAACCGAGCCACATATGGCAATTAATTAGAATTAAAAATACTTTAACATTTGTGTAAGCATTTTGTAATCTTAGCTGCTTTTACACCTAACTTGTTTGAGCACTCTGAGTGGTCTCAGGATGATTCAATTCATCTGTGAACACCACAAATGATCTAAAATGCCACTTAAAAGAGATTGTGGTTTGATTGCTTTGTGCAATGTCCCCTTTTACTCCACTTAGAACACAAACAGCACTGAGGTCATTTGCAGCTGGTTGCCTTTCTGGTTGACTTTTTCTGGTGACAACCAGAATAACTGTTTAGTGTTTTGATTGGTGGATTAATATGGTTTCAGCCACTATAATTAGTTTAAACTGACCCACCTACTGTAGCTATCAGCTATGTTTAAACACTATAAATACAGTAAAACCAACATTTATTCAGACACCTTAACAATTTCTAACATTATCACAGTTTATTCACTATAGTTTAGAAAATGGTAATAAAATATGACAAGAACTCAAGAGTTAAACTGTGTCAGAACAAATTCTGACATATCTTGATAATGTCAGATAACTTTGATAGAAAGATATGTAACAAAACATGGTCAGGTCAAAGTGTCAAAAAAAAAAAAAGTACTGGCAGTCCACTGTATGAAGAATTTTAGGTATAATATGTCACACGCAGTTTACTTTAGGACAGTTTGCTATCCTCACTTACATGAATGAACTATAGTGCCCTGCACCCACTAGTACAAAAATACCAAAAATTATATACGGTGTCTAAATAATTTTTGATTTGACTGGTGTTTAGAAGAACAATCAACACATTAACGCAAAAATTGAAATGATTTATTTACAAAACTCTAACAGCATGATACTAGTAGTCCATACATTTTGTGTGCTACAGTATATCTCATGTTTTTGGAAGTTCTACAATAGTTTTTGTGGAACAGAATCAGACCAAAATATACATCTTTTAATTCATTACACAATGTTCCCTTGCAGTGACTTTTTTAATCAAGAACTGCTGCAACCATTGAATCTGTGAGTTGAATTTGTGAACAGGATCAGTTAACAAATAGTTCTGTTAAGCAGTTTGTTTTTAGAGAACCAACTGATCTAGTTTAAAGACCAGATTGATAATTTGTTCTCCAAACAGACTGATCCATTTGTAGGAGCTTACCAAAGGGGACGACTGTCAGTGAGTCAGTAAATAATAATGGTTAGAGGTTGGTCTGTTCATCAAACAAATCTTATTATTTAAAGGGTTATTTCACACAAAAATGAATATTGTGTCATTAATTACTCACCATCATGTCCCTCCAAACTCATAAGACCTTTGTCCATCTTCAGAACACAAATTAGGATATTAGAAGGTAGTAAGAACATGATTAAAATCCAGTGGTTCAACCCTAATTTTATGAAGCTAAGAGAATACTTTTTGTGCGCAAAGAAAACTAAAATAAAAACTTTATTCAGTCATTTTTTCAGACTTGGCTGTGCATTCACTAGAGTACCGTGACACATATGTGTGAAATTGTCGAATAAAGTATTTTTTTTTGTTCTCGTAGCTTCATAAAATTAAGGTTGAACCACTGATGTCACATGCACTTATGTGAACATGGTACTTGCATTTCTGTCTATGCAAGGTCAGAGAGCTCTTGGATTTCGTCAAAAATAACTTAATTTGTGTTTTAAATAAGATCAAAAGTCTTACAGGTTTAGAACGACATGAGAGTGAGTAATGACGGAATTGTAATTTGTGGGTGAACTATCCCTTTAAGATACTTTGAATATAGCACAAAGACTACTTTTGTTTGTTTTTGGTTTTCTGGCGAGGGTGAGTAAAAAATGCCAGAATTTTTCATTTGTGGGTGAGCTGCCCCTTTAAAGGTGTGCTGTCAGGGGTGAAATTTATTGCCCCCCCGCCCCCAGAATTTATTTAACAAGTATTGTACTACTCTGTGATTGTCAGTCACAAATCTGCTTTGAAGAACTAAACTGGCAGAGTTAGAAAGCCCTGTCATTTTTGCTCACTCATACAAGTATTCATGTCAATGATAAAAGAGACCTTCAGGATTTTTCCCCTGACTTACATTTTCAGAGAATGTTATTGTATAGGTTATCACAGTCCATTAGTCAGGTTGTTTTTCACTTTGTTTTATTCCTTCTTCACATTTAGAGTTCAGGCACACTACTTATGCTGTATTGTATTGCAATTTTAGTCAGCTTGCCAGCTCAGCTGAAATGCAGCTGAATTAATCATTATCTACAGTGTAAACTAACAGTTATTATCTCCAGCATCTACTGACATTCCCATTAGAGCAGAGCAGAGTGTATCTCTTTGCTCTTAACTGGGTCCAAATTGAGCATATTGTATGAGATTTGCTTAAATAAATCGCAAATAGATCCTCACATGCACTGTCAGTTTATTACAGAACAGCTCACACAACAAGCAAATACTAAATACAACTAATGCACTCTTCATCTCTGAATATTTGTACTGTATGTTTCTGAAACCCACGCACTGATTTCTGCGGAATTTAGTTCTTCGTTTTCAAAACAAATCTCAAAAGGTGTAAATAGCTTTAAAAAAAAATTATAGACCTCATCTGCAGGTGCAAATATACGTAGTGCTTGTTAATGACCCTGCCTGCATTCATTTTCTTTATTAACATGCTCCACATCAAAGATCTTGTAAAGCTCGAGTTAGAGTGGGAGTGTTAGCCACCTAAACTAATGCAGATCATACGCTGTCTAGTGGTCATATCAAAGAGAATATTGCTATAACAACACCATCTTTGTGTAGTTCACCTTTTAATTAAATTTTATCTTGGTTTAATTAGTTTTTCATTTTGTCTGCATGTCAGCTTTGAAATAGAAAAACATCTACATTCTGTCAAGTACAGCAGAGGAGAGAATGCTTTAAAAATAGAGACTTGTTAAAAGACTTAACTCTTTTGAAACGGCACAATTCTTAATAGATTAACAATCACGATTCTAAAGAAAAATGTTTCTTTCTGACAAAATGTTCTTTGCGTTTCTATTAAAAAATACAATATATATATATAAGTTTGACTTAATTCTGAAAAACCTAATACAGCGAAAATACTGGAGAAAAGACAAATTAACTATTATTGATGTTTTAGTTTTTTTTGTTTGTGTTTGTATGCAGAGCATTCACAGCTTAAATGCTTCTGCACTGCTGTCACTTGGGTGTTTTAATTGAGATCTTTAAATAAGTAATTATTTAACTCTTTTGACCCCTATTTTTGGTTTGTTTGCTGCCTTACCACATTTTTTTTGCCACAAATTTTGCCACAGATTCCCCACAAATACTGTAGTTACTAAAGTTATTGTTGCTATAATAAAACTGTAGTAAGTTGGTATTATCTTAAGCCCCTGTTGTAGCATGTTGGTTCACTCTGCAGTCATTGTGTCAATGCCCCAGGGCAGCTATTTTCAAGTCACGCAAGCACACCTCCAATCTACTGGAAAGGGAAAAGACTGAAATGTCAAAAACGATGTGCCATTTCGATAACATATGTCAGTTGTACAATAAAAAACTGACGGCGATGTTTAAATCAGCCTGCAAAAAAAAAAAGATATTTTTTATAGGTTTGCCCACCTCATTCACATGCAGTGCAAAAAGTACAAGCAATGCCAATGACAACAAGCTGATTACATATTTTTATTGAAAGGCAGGACTTTGTTTTCTACAACCGCCATATTGCAAACTTTGGTTTAAGTAGATTTTTAAATGTCTAGCTGTCACTGTAAAAAACTATTTGTTGAGTCAACTTAAAATAATTTATCTGGCTGCCTTAAATTTTTAAGTTCAGTCAAGTTTAAAAAGTTTACTAAGTGATAACTTAGATATTTGAGTAGATTCAACTTAAAATTTTAGGGCAGCCGAGTAACAAACAGCTGTTAAGTTTAACAAACAATTTTTTAGTTTAGTTTAGTATATTTAAAGTTGACTCAACAAATTGTGTTTTTGTTTGATGCAGAGTGGGTCTCATTTTTTTTTATTGGTTTCATAACAACAACTGCAGTATCTATTATGTTTTGATGGAGGGCTAATTTACCCTCCAACCCTTCGTTCATCTGCGGAACACAAATTAAGATATTTTTGATGAAATCCGAGAGCTTTCTGAACCTGCACAGACAGCAATGCAACTACCATGTTCAAGGCCCAGAAAGGTAGTAAGGACATAGATAAAATAGTCCATGTGACACATGAGGAAATTGTTGAATAAAGTAGTTTTTTTGTTGTTGTTTTCACACAAAAAGTATTCTCGTAGCTTTACAACATTACAGTTGAACCACTGATGTCACATGGACTATTTTACTGATGTCCTTACTACCTAGTAGTAATACGTAACTAGTTCGTATTAAGTCAGCACAAATTAAATGACAATCTTTATAAAATAAAATAACTTTTTTAAAACTATAATTTCCATGTGCATATGAGAGCGCTACCATATTGAGTGCTACAGCTGAAATAGCTGATACAGTTTTATTAACTATAAATAGATGATGAGCTTAAGTTTTGTACATGTGCTGCACGTCGCTGAACAAAGTGTGTTTCTCTTGGAAGAGTTTAAGTGCCTGAGAAAGCTCTGCCATTCAGGTCAGCCGGGAGGAAGGTGAAGGATTCAGATCTACAGGAACAGTAAAGAGAGAAGATAAAGAGATTGAAGGAGATTATATTTGCCTGGTTATGTGCTTTCCTTTCCTCTTTGTATCCCTGAAGTTCTCTTGCTACTTCTCTGATTCTTTTTCTTTTTATAGGTCTCTCATTGTCAATCATGAGTGCAAATTTAAGCTTTTGCGCTACTTTTTTTGCCCCGTATTTCAGCATTAAAACTGTAATATTGCACATAACTAAGAATAACCAGCCACAAAGTGCACTGACTAATGGGCCTGTTAACATTAACACAAAACTAAAATTCAGTCTGGTTTTCACATGCGATTTGTCTGTTCACACCAATGCCTAAAGGAATAGTTTGGCCAAAAATGAAAAATCTGTCATTAATTACTCACCCTAATGCCGTTCCAAACCCGTGAGACCTTCGTTCATCATCGGAACATAAATTAAGATATTTTTGATGAAATCCGAGAGCTTTCTGGTCCTGCATAGACAGCAACGCAACTGACACATTCAAGGCCCAGAAAGGTAGTAAGGACATTGAGGGCAGATGAATTAACAGTTATTCAGTCAAATTAAAATAACTTTTGCACTAACCAATGATTATTTTTTAAACAGGCATTTCTGATAATAACACCAATAAACAGTGAAGTGAATTTTGTTTTAAAAAACAATTTTTGTGTACATTTTCTGTTAATCATGGTAGGAGTTACTCATCATAATGGAGAAGGGTGTTATAACTGGGCATAAATCCAGACCGGCTGTGCAGTCAAGCATATAATCAACATTTCTAAAGAGCCAATTCAGGTGTCTAGATCACAGTGGTGGAATAATGCTGTACATTCCCAGTAAAGTATGCCAATTGCAATAATCTCAACCTCCACAATGTAGCAATCAGATCAAACCAACAAGATGGGGAATTGTGACTTGCAAATTGTTATCAACCTGATTTGCATAGTTCTATTGGTGAATATGGTTCTAAAACAATACAGATAGCCTTTGCAAATCAGTATCAGTAGTATCTGCCATTTATTTTTTTCTGTCCACCCAAAGATCACAGATCGAGATAGAAACCATAGAGAAAAATAGCTTTAAAGGCTGATAGAAATTAAATTAGCTCTGCTCCTTTAAGCATGTTCAAACCGAGGAAATAAAAAGCATGCACACATGTGTTTTACATGTAACACTCACCGTCTCTCACTTAAACACATCTTGAAGTCTTACTGCAGAGGCGATAGCAGTTTAATCTGCTTTACTTTACAGACTAACTCTCTCACTCTCGAACCAGAATCGTCTTCCTCCAGGTTTGCTTTAAAGTCTGATGCTAATGTAATATGTTAGGATTGGCACCGCAGATAGTTTAAGTGGAATAGCCTCCGTGCTCCTTTAGTGGAGTGAAGACTTCTGTTCTCTGCTTTTATTAAATGAGAGAATGTCTTACATACGGTTAAAACTCTCTCCATTGCCAATTACAGCTCAGCACAGAGGGAAAACTTTATTTAAACCGATCCGCAGGAACAAGAATGTACCTGGATCTGCCAGCAGGGAGTTTAACACACAGATCAATCAGTAATGGAGTGATGTTCACACTCACACTTGTATGTACACACTTCAGAGCTCAAAAAACATTCTCACATTAACACACATACATACACGAACACAGGGTGCAAAATGAACTTTGTGCCGAACCTGCCAATAGTGGGAAAATTGGAAACATTTACCGCTCCATAAATATTTCTTAATGAAGTGCTACTGTATTTTGCATATTGTTAATTCTCACAAAAATATTTATTGGATATTTGATTTTAATTATTAGATTTTTGTCCGTTTGAGAATAAGACAAAGTTGTTTTTGTGATAAACAGCACAGATCATTGAGTCACAGCATCATACACAAGCTGGCGTCTGGCTCACAGTGATACTGCACCTGTCACAAAAATATAGAGACACGTCATTATTTTGTTCCTCACATTTTGTTTTGATGAAAGTGCAAGGAAAATAAAACATTAGCCCTGTGGTTCTCAAAAATGGTCCTCACTAAATCACAAATGAGGCTTTAATATGACATAAAATGATTTAAAATAAACCAAGAAAACTAATGTTTAAAATATTTTTTTTTAATTTGAAAAACCTGATTATATGAGGTAGCCTAATTTTAAGTGTTATTTGAAAAAAACGTGGCCATTTTTATAACAACAAAATACGTTTTAGCCATGCCAAGCTCTGAAATATTCTATTATGTAGATGATGTGAATAAAAAGCCTTTAAAATCCATTTCCCTAATCTTTGTCCAGGATGTTTGAATATAGGCGTGGACAATGGGAGGCCTTGGAGTCAAAACAGTTGAGAACCGCCGCTTCAGGCATTGTAGATAAACCTTTAATTGTGAATTTTCCACTGAGGACAAAGTAATTAAAAGATGTTCTTCAGTGGACTTGAATAGCATTGATTTGAATAGCTCACATCATTTACATCAGTCAGGGTTAGATTCTTTATAGCGGTCATTCTTACTGATGTCTGATTTGTCAGTAAATCGTTATTTTGAGTTAGATCTTTTCACTGAATCAGTTAAACTATTTCACAAAACAAGGCTAAAGAATTTGTTCCTGAATCAGTCTGAACAGTTCTCTTAACCATTTCATTTGGACATCTGTCTTGTGAGTTACTGACTCATTGAACTCAAAAGCTAATATCTGAAGTGTTTTGAAGATTTGACTGATAGAGCGAAATGTAAGTTGAAAATGTTATGAAATACACTTGGCTGTAGAAAAATTTTATCAGCACACATATGAAAGAGAGTTGTTTTAAATAAATAGCATTTTATTAAAATGTCTTTTTGAGCCAAGATCTAAATATAAATCATATTTAGGTTTCAAAACGATTTTATTTTATATGAGCTGAATCATGGCTGCAACAAACCGAACTGGGACATATGAAATTGCGATAAACACTGTTACTACACCAGTTTATTTATTAACACCCATTTTTACTCATATTTTCTGTTTGGCAAGTTAATTTTGGACTCTGGACTTTGCTTACACATACATTTGAAGTCAAAAGTTTACATACACCTTGCAGAATCTGTTTGTTTAATACTGACCTGAATAAGATATTCCACAGAAAAGATGTTTACATATTGTCCACAAAAGAAAATAACAGTTTTTAGTGATAGTTGTTCATGAGTCCCTTGTTTGACCTGAACAGTTAAGCTGCCCACTGTTCTTCAGAAAAATCCTTCAGGTCCCACAAATTCTTAGTTTTTTTAGCATTTTTGTGTATTTGAAACCTTTCCAGTATTGACGAATTTTGAGATCCATCTTTTCACACAAAGGACAACTGAGGGACTCAAATGCAACTATTACAGAGGGTTCAAATGCTTACTGATGCTTCAGAAAGAAACATACTGTAATTACTAAGAGGGGGGTGAAAACATTTTGAATTTTAACTTATTTTGTCTTCTGGGAAACATGTTAGTATCTTCTGTAGTTTCTGAAGGGTACTAAATGAAAAAGAGATATTTAGGCAAAATAAGAAAAGTACATATCTTCATTCTGTTCAAAAGTTTACACCCCCTGGCTTAAGATGTCTTATTCAAGTGAGTACTAAATAAAAAATAACATCCATTTTGTATGATCCCTTTTATTTTGGTAAAATAATTAACATTTTGCAGATTCTGCAAGGTGTATGTAAACTTTTGACTTCAGCTGTATACTTACACACACGCAAACACACACATTTACACAGACTGCTGACCTAGAGCATCTCACCATGTAGATCTGAGAGGATAAGAGTGCGGATTACAGTGGTAACCCCACCAAGGGGACTTACATTGCTATTACCATACTGCTGATAACAGGAGGAAGAGGAGAGGAGACTGGGCTTACATTAGTCCTCTCGCTTTGTGCCTTTTTTGCATCTTTATTATTATAAATTCTCTCTTTTTTATTCTTTGTTTCTGAACTCACTCTTTTTAGTACCTATAGCCCATCTCTTAGTTAAACAGTGGACCCAGGAAGTGTTTGTACACTGAAGTCACACTTAAAAATGTGTGAATGTCACTGCATTATTTACAAAATATCACACCAAGTGGCATTTGCATACAAATGATTCTAGACCTTTTCTCAAAACTAATGTCACCGAGCCATTTTTGCAATTACTTTTAACCAATTGGTGTCAGTAACACCAGTTGTGTTTGGACACACTAAACAAACACAATGCATCCTATTTTTTATAGTTTGAAATAGACATTTTGTGAAAAAAACACTACCATTCAAAAGTTTAAGTTTTTGAAAGAAGTCTGTCATGCTTACAAAGCCTGCGTAAACAGTAATATTGTGAAATATGCGTATTTATGCATCTTTGTTACATTAGATGTATATATATTTTACTATGTCTTAAAATTCATCATAAACAGCAGCACAAACTTGCACCAATCACTGATTCCCTGGTTGCCATGACACTGTCTTCTGACTGGTCCCGATCAGCAAGGTGACATTGTTTCCTGTCTCTGTGTGGGCTGAGGCATATTTAACAGGACCATGTACGTTGAGCCCGGAAAGATTCGCCGTTCCGGTCACACCTGAAAGTATGACCAAACATCAAATGACCTGATTTCATGCAGCGGTTTTCCGACGAGCCAGTTGTCAGAAATAGACATCCGATTATATATTGGCTTCTCTTTCATGTTAGTCTACAGGAAGAGATGGGCTTAACAGACCTAGAAGCCCACTCTGAAGTCACGCTGCCTTTAAAAGTGTTTCGAGTAATAGAGGATAAAATGACCTTTACCCTCAAGGAGTGAGTCAGCCATCTTTTCAACGTTGCGGAGAAATAGCAGACTTCCTTTGATCGGCCGCCAATCAAAGCGCCCTTTCCGTTGGAAAACACACACGTTGCCCTCTATCTGTACCCCTATTGTGTCTGAGTGGGCTGTATCACGGAGATGACAATCTAGAGACACGGAGGGCACGGCAGACAGGCGGTCATCGGCGAGAAAGGAGCGATGGAGAGATTTGGAAGGTGGATGAAAGGGCTGGTTTGTCATTTAATGGCTTCTGTGAGAAAAAAGGAAGGGAGGGTGCCATGCCTGTCTGTGAGCGTGTGTGTGAGCGATTAGTCACTGTAGAATGCTCTGCTGCTTTCCGAGTCTTGCCTCAGTAGCTCCTCACACAGACAGTTACAGAAATAGAAACAGGAAGTGCTTTCATTTCACTCAGCGGCCCTTTAAAATCACAGTCAGATTTGCCGCACAGAGGGAGGTGGGGGAGAGAGAGAGAGAGAGAAGAGAAAAGAGGGCAGGAAAAGTGATGAGAGGAGATGTGAGGGGATATTTGGATCAGTGCATCTCTATAATAAGCCAGAGCTGTCTGGTGGGATATAGTCTAAGAAAGAGGAACTATCTTTCATTCGGAACTGCTAACGAGGGCTCACGCTGCCCTATGATTGCACAGTTTTGTTAGTGCACATTTACAGGTATAATTTATGCACCGGCAAGTACATCATGCGCTAAATCTATTAGGGCAGGGTCAGTAGCCGATCTGCAATGTAGGCAGTTTTGCAGGGATGTTTCCCCAAACCAGACAAGCACAAGTGTTTTCAGCATTGATGATAATACAAAATGTATCCGCATATTAGAATGACTTTTGAAGTATCATCTGACAGTGAAGATTTTTAAAATAGAACACATTAAAATAGACAGACATACACATTAAAAAAGGGAAACAGTTATTTTCAGTTTGAATAATATTTCACAATATTAAGTTTTTTGCTGTGTTTTATATCAAATAAATGAGCATAACACATTTACCAAACTTTTTAATGGTAGTATACGCTAAAGTAACTTACAGTTAACCATGTAACAGATTGTTACTGCAGCATTTTTACATTCTTTTGCAATAAAAATGACAGTTTTAATTATTTACAATTTAGAGCAGTGAATCAGTTCAAATTGGCTATGTCAGTCAATTCATTTCAAAGTTCATATCAAAATGTTTTAGTAAAAATATATTTATTTTGCTATCCTGGTGCATATAAATGAAAAATAGTGAATATATTTAATTTTGTTTATGCCCTGATTAGGGGACATCAGATGCAAATTCACTTTTACATGGTGTTTTCATATAAATGTGTCTTATGGCCCGTTCACACCAAGAACGATAACTATAACTACAAAGATAGCGTTATAAAAATCCTTTTAAATTTAAGAGAATAGCAGAGTTCACACCACAGCTATAACGATAACGATACAGGGCAATGGTATCGTTGGGATCACTTTCAGAACGATTTTTTTACAGCTGTTGAATGATAAAACACTGACAGCTAATCAGACTTTATTCAAATTTAAAGGGTTTGCGCATTTGAAATAGCAGGCAACATTGTAGAGAAGCAAACAGACATTGCACAGCAAACAGAGTAACATAAAACATAAAATTACCTCAGGAATACAGCGCAGGGTTGGACAACATTGTCTTGCCTCCTTTGAAGGTGCAGTAGAAAAGAGTCTGTTATTTTTATTTAACTACATTGACTACGTTATAGATCAGACAGTTTTTGCTAGATTTACTGTTTAGATGCGCTTGAAACGTGCATGCTGAGAACATCTACTGGTTGAAGCCATGTAAATGCAACAAAAACAATTTACCGTTCTCTGGTGTGGATGCAAATATCGTTGTATTTATAGTTATCGTGATCATTCTTGGTCTTTAGCCATGTGTGAACACAACCACACTACTTTTTTCAAGTACTTCAACTACTTCTTTTTAATCCCAAAAAACAAGCCATTTTGATTTTCTGAGCAGTATGATGTCATATTGCTCAAGCCCCGCCCACGGACGCTGACAAACTGTCCTGTATTAGCATATTTCCACCCTCAGCCAGTTGTCCGCCATTTTCTCTGCGCTCCAGCAGCTGTAGCAACAACGTCTCATAAGCAATGAAGGTGTTTTGTAGTTCAATGTAAAAGGTAACATTAAAGTCCTGACATCAGAGCTACTGAGGACACAGTGGATTTGTCTTTGATGGTGAAGTGAGCAGTAGCTCATTAGCATTTAAAGAGACATGCCCCGTTTGGAAAAAAAAGGTTTTTTACAAATTAAAAAAGGTGTTGTTTTACACAACCATTGAGGAATTTTATTCAAAGTATGTTGTGGACAGACTCTAAAGAATCATACCAACATCTGATGTCCCCTTTTAATACATTTTTAATACTTATAGTTCTGAGTTTAAGGGTGTGTTCACACTTGTAGTTCAGTTTGTTTGGTTCATTTGGTCCTGGTCTGCTTAGCGTTCACACTGGCATTTTTGACAGCGAACCTAAAGATACCAAACCTAAAGGCATAGCGATACGTTCACAACCTGACTGGTTTGGTTGAATGACTTATATTGTGATGGAACTCACTGAACACTCCAGACAAAAGGAAAAGGTGTATTTGACTTTAAATTAAAGTACCCATTCACTGATTGGTCTGCTCAGTGTCACTTTAAGTCGAATACCCCTAATGCAGTCTGGTTGACTAAAGCGCATTTATTGTTGCGTGGATATGATTTTATTTTCACTATCTGCGCACTCACAAAGAGCTCATAAAAGGCACTTTACCCCCTCGTTGCTTCATGCTTGCCCTCTGCTCATTTTATTTTGGATACATCGTTTGATCCCTTTGTGAAATCATGTTGCATAGCGTCGCATCTTGTTATTGCTTTCTGTTTTTGGTTTGTTTACACTTTCAAGAAAAATGGTTCTAAACTGTACCAGAAAAAGGTTCTTCGGCTTGTAACAAGAGCAGAACCCTAAATAGGGTTCCATAAAGAACCATGCTTTAGAAATTCTATATAGGACCTTAATTGTGTTATAAATAACCTTTTTAATGTTAGTTATTAATATTAGTATATTAATATATGTATATCATTATTATCATTTGTATATATTATTTATTAATATTGTTTTTTTTTTTAAATACTACATGCCTGGTATTACAATATCTTGTAGTGTCTATTAGGGTTTTGCATAAAAATAACAACAACAACAATGTGTCAAATTAGGTACTAATTTTTTTATTTGTATCAAAATGGCAGTACTCTAACAGCTGAATACATTAATAACTGACAATTGACACTGAACATAACAACAATTTAAATTGAACATAAATAAACATAAAACATTAACAGAAATAAATACTTAAAGAAGTAAAACAAAATAGAAACAGAAAATGAAGACCAAGTTCCAGTGAAATACTGTATTTTCATAATCCTCTCCGCAGATGACAAGGTAATAGGATGTGACAGCATCTGAAATACGCAACTGAGTTTAGAGTTACAAAGTGTGTCCTTCCATAAATTAAATAATTTTGTTACTTACTTAGTGGTGAAGAGGAGAGAAGTATCCTTAACTGCACAGGGCTGGTCACACTTACACATTCTCTCAAAATGAAAAGAGAAAAAGACATGAATTTTAAAGTTCAAAATTATAAACATTTTAAGAAATAAATCATTTACTTTGTGAGAGTGTGTGCTGAGACTATGGAAGGCATTTTCTGCCAATTTTAAATAAATAAATTTAATTCTAAAAATGAAAATGAAAACCAGATGAACAATTTCATTATAAAAAGATATACACAAAATATGTGCCAAAATGTAAAATTAAATGAAATAATTTGATTTTCATTTTCACTGTGACAATGCATTTTCCCTGACAAACTGAAAAATAAAATGCAGTTGGTGATTTGACATATCATTTTCACTGCAATCTCGAGGCAAAGCTGCCAATCTTAAATTGAAAAGGCAAACGTGAAAAAGAAAATACAAATCCAGGTTTTAAAAAGCATTTTATTAATGCTCACGCAATAATAGTGACACAATTCAAATTAAAATGTAAAGTTTATTCTTTCGTTTTATTATCTCTTTTATTTCACAGTGTTCATTTTCGTTTTCAATTTCAAAGTCAACTTGTATGCAAATGCTATGTTGATCAGGGGGCGGGGCTTATTGTTTGAGATACGTACAGAGGCCAGTTCCCACAACAGTTAAGTAAAAAATATAAGATTCTGTAAGTTATAATAATGAGCAAGGCTCTCATATTAATGACTTAATACATACCTTAATACATACCTGTCAACCTGTCAATTTTTTTCATTCTATCCCGCTACCATATCGTTTAAATATTTTCCTGTATTTCTCCCGTATTTTTAATCTTTCTATAAAAAATCCCACTGAGCGTATTTTTTGTTTCCTACATTCACCTCTGGTAAAACTCCTGTAATTTGTATGGCCCAAACCTCACAATATGAGTAATCATTTCAACATATTTCAAGGTCGAATATAATTTAATTGATTAACTATCAGCGCTGCAAGTTTGAAAGTCAGGCGCTCTTCTTTGTTTTCTTCGCTTACTGAGGAACCGGCTATATTCATGGCTAAAGCGCCACCTGCTGGCAGAGAATTACATTTTCTCACAGGTTCTCACTGATACAAGAGAAGTCATTATTATGAGCTATTATGTCATTAATATGAGAGTCTTTCTCGTTATTATGTCTGGCATAATCTCATATTTTTTACTTAACTGTTGTGGGAACGGGCCTCTGTACGTCTCTCGAACAATAAGCCCCGCCCCCTGGTCAACATTTGCATACAAGTTGACTTTGAAAATGAAAACGAAAATGAACACTGTGAAGTAAAAGAGACAATAAAATGAAAAATAAACTTTACATTTTAATTTGAGTCACTATTATTGCGTGAGCATTAATGAAACGCTTCTTAAAACTTGGACTTGAATTTTCTTTTTCACGTTTGCCTTTTCAATTTAGGATTGGCAGCTTTGCCTCGAGATTGCAGTGAAAATGATATGTCAAATCACCAACTCCATTTTATTTTTCAGTTTGTCAGGGAAAATGCATTGTCACAGTGAAAATGAAAATGAAAATCAAATTATTTCATTTAATTTTAAATTTTGGCACATATTTTGCGTATATCTTTTTATAATGAAATTGTTAATCTGGTTTTCATTTTCATTTTTAGAATTAAATTTATTTGTTTAAAATTGGCAGAAAATGCCTTCCATAAAACAATTCTAACAATATGGATTATAAATTCAATGTCTCTGGTACTTACTTAGTGGAGAAGAGGAGTATCCTCAGCTTAACAGAGCTGCTCACCCTTAGGTCTAAATATGACCCAAAAACTAAAAAAAGAAAATAACATATTTGTTTGAGAACCAGATATGTTTTTAAAGTTAAACTTGTATTTAAATGTAAGAATAAATTCATTTATCTGTTGAGAGTGAGAGTTTGTGTAGTTGGATATCTGAGCTCCAGAAAGTCAGCAATGAGATGCTTTGACAGTTACAGATTCGAAAAAAAAAGGCGGGAATAAAAACCCCTAAACTCTGAAACAAAGAACCATTTCAGCATTTGAAGGGTTCTTCAAAATGCTGTGGTTCTAAATAGAACTGTTACTACACGTAAAGAAACTTTAAGAGCCATCTTTTTTTAGAGTGTAAAAGTATTTGGTCCTTGTTGTGTTCATTTGAAACGCACCATTCGTTCATTTGAGTTCGCTTGGAAGCAGACCAAGACCCATCTTTTTTAGCAATCTCGGCCCTCTTCTTTAGTGCACACAGGGTTCGGATGGCAGTGGTCACACTTACTCAAATGAACCGCACTAACAGAGCAATCACACCAGAGTTTGCTTTAATCTAACCAAACATGACAAGTGCGAACACACCTTTAGTTTTATTTTTTTTCAGTGATGTGTGTCTAGTCATAGCTAATACAATACATAAATAGTGCAATTTATACTGAAGTAAAGGCTGAAAAAAATTCAGTATACTGTATCAAAAACTATGTATTTCAGTTACAGTTAAAATACATTTTCATTGGTCCTAGAACGGAGCCTTGTGGGATCTTGTTGCTGCATTCTTTTCATATCCACTTTTTATTAAAGTACATCACCATGGCCAATGCACAGACAAACATGAAAATGGAAAAAAAGTAGCTGTCCTCTAGTGTTCCTCTTCAAACCTCTTCACAGTTCTGTCCTTTTCTTCAGCAGTCGCTGCAGAAACAAGAGCATCTTCAGATAAACACAGCAAGACAGAAAGACAGGGAATAAGAAACAAAAAGAAACGAAGAAGAGAAGAGAGGGAAGCTATCTCTTTAGTTTTGCTCTTCGGCTCTCCATGTGTGTGCCAGTACATGTCTATCCACATGCACGTGTATTGTAGAAAGAACTCTTACAGCATAGTTTAGCCTAGTCCAGGCTTTAAGGGATGTTTACTCCCTGCCATGTGATATCCTGGGCTTCTGACACCGATTCTTTCTCACTTTATATCAATAAACAAAGCTACATATATGCATTTGACTGCTATATGCCTGATTCAGGCCCTCAGGTGTGTGCTTGTGTGTTTGAGCGAGAGACAGACAGGAACAGAGCGTGCCAGTGGGGAGTTATGACGTTTAAACATCATCTATCTTTGCCTCTCTGAAGTCCTTGCACTCAGGGATCGGGCCTGTCAAAACATACACTCCCAACTGCTGCACAGGGCACAAAGACACACACATTTACACACACAAACACTCTGCAGAAACCTGACTCATTCAGTCATCCCTGAAACAGCAGAGATGCCTAGAGAGAGTCAGAGATAGAAGATGTCTCTGTTTTAGCACTACTTTCTGGCCAAATGTCTGTCCTTAAACAGCAGCTGTAGAAATAAAATTTGTAATATTTAAAAATATGTAAGTGGTCAGTGCCTATAGCCTAGTGGTTAGCGCACTGACATATAGCGCAACTGTGCTTCCGGCTGTCCTGGGTTTAAATCCTTACCCATGGACCTTTGCTGATCATACCCCACCTCTCCACCCAACAATTTCCTGTCATCTAAAAAACATGAAAAGGCCAAAAAAAACAAAAACAAAAAAACAAACACACACACACACACACACACACACACACACACACATATATATATATATATATATATATATATATATATATATACATACAGTTGAAGACAAAATTATTAGCCCCTTATAAAATATTTCATTATTTTTCAAATAACTCCCAAGTGTTGTTTAACAGAAAGAGGATTTTATCAACACAGCATTTTTAAACATAATACTTTATTCAGGAAGCTTTTAGGGTTTGTAATACAAATAGACTTAAATGTATAACCAAGAATTTTAAAAAGTCTACTGGTCAAAATTATTAGCCCTCTGATGTTAATAGTCAATAGTGTATCCCTTTTGCGTGATAACAGCCTTTAGTCATTTGCTGTAGTTCTCAACAAGTTTCAAGCATATCTCCTGAGGAATGACAGCCCATTCTTCCTTAGCAAATCTCTCAAGCTCCTCCAGATTTGTTGGTCTTCTGGCTCAAACTCTGGACTTTAGTGTGCCCCACAGATTTTCTATTGGATTCAAGTCTGGGCTTTGTGTGGGCCAGTCAGGTACACTCACTTTGCTCATTTGGAGGTATTTCTTCACTAGAAGTGAGGTATGCTTTGGGTCGTTATCATGCTGGAAGACAAAAAGTCGACCCAAACCAAGATTTCTTTGTCTTTCAAAATCTTCTTATAGTCTTCCTTTTTCATGTTTCCTTCAATCCTGACGAGATTCCCAGTTCCAAATGCACTGAAACATCCAAACAGCATTATACTCCCACCACCATGTTTCACTGTGGGAACGGTGTTCTTGGGGTTGAATGCCTCTCCCTTCTTTCTCCAAACAGAGGCAACATCTCTATGGCCAAAAAGCTCTAGCTTTGTCTCATCTGATCAAAGGACACATTTCCAGTATGCATCACATTCCACCAGGTTGTCCTTGGCAAACTTCATTCTAGCTTGGAGGTGTTTCTTCTTCAGAAGTGGAGTCTTTCTTGGTCGGCAACCTCGCAGTTCATTCCTGTGCAGGGCTCTAGTGACTGTCTTCGTTGAGACATCAATTCCAGACTTGGCTAGGTCATTCACTAGTGTCTTGCCAGTTGTTCTTGGGTCTTTAGAAACTTCTCTCACTAGTTTTCTTTCAAAGTTTTTGAAATCTTTCGCTTCCTACCTCTGCCCATCTTGTTCTCCACTGTGTTGGTCTCTTTAAACTTCTTGATAATGCATTTCACCGCAGTTCTTGACACTTGAAAACGCTTTGATATGTGTGTGTATCCTTCTCCATCTTTATGAGCATTAACAATTCTTTCTCTCAAGTCCAAACTAATTTCTTTTGTCTTTGCCATGATGACAGTGCATATTATTTTACTAGTTGTTTCGTAAGATACTAATCTTCAGCTCAAAGAGCAATTTAAAGGCTTAACTAGGTAGGTTAATCAGGCAAATTATGTTAATTTGGCAAGTCATTGGACAACAGTGGTTTGTTCTATAGCTAATCAAACTAATAATTTCTTAAGGGGGCTAATAATATTGACCTTAGCAGTTTTTTATTTATTTATTTTTTAATTATTTTATTCAAGCAACTATAAGAAATCAGACTTTCTCTAGAAGAAAAAAAAAATAGGAAATAATGTGAAAACATTCTCTTGCTCTGTTAAACATCACTTGGGAAATATTCCAAAAAAAAAAAAAAAAAAAAATTCACAGCTAATAATTTTGTCTTCAACTGTATGTGTATATATATACATATGTCTAGTATTTTTAATTGATATATAACTGACAGATACATGGCATTTTAAATTATGTTAAAATGTATATATCATATGAAATATGTACATACGTCATTTATTTTTTTAAATAAAGCGTGTTTAACAGAATAACAGTTTTTGCTGCGATATATAAATTTATATAGAGTATTGTGAAATGTCATTCATTTGTATTGCAGTTAATAAATATCTCTCTTTCTTCCAGATCCTCCTTCTTCAGTCTTGCTTCCTGATGCACTTCCTCCGGTACGCAGCTCCACGACACCTCCACGCCCGTATACGGGCACGCTCCGCCCCTCTCTCACTACTACCACGACAACCACCATGGCTCCGCCTCGCCGCCATAACAACATCCTCCCAGAAGCCCTGACACGGTCGCCTCCCTCCCTGCAGACTCCAGTAGCTGTTGACTATTGTGCCCCACGTCTCACTGCTGAAATCTCCTGGCCACGGACACACCAGGGACAGGTTGCTAAGCAACCGTGCCCACCTGGCACCATAGGTTAGTAAGAGAGTGATTAATCTATTATTAGGGGCAGTGTGTGCATGGAGGTTTATTTTGTTTAATGTGTATTGAATACATCAACGCTGAGGCTTAGCTGTGTGTGTGTGTGTGTGTGTGTATCCTTGTGTGTGAAGCGCTCTTGGAAAGATCTGATACACTTCAACACTGCAGCAAGGCTCCTGATAAAATGAATGAAAGAATTAATTTGTAATTCAAGCCTGTAATTAATTTATCATCCCAGTGTTTGTAGCTAAACTTCTCATTAGTAATTCTTTATAATTATGTTCGACAATAGGAATTACCACAGTACAAATAAAGACATAGTCATTTATTATTTAACTTAAATATAATGGCCCTTGGGCCAAATCAAAATACCAAATCAAAGTGTCATTTATTATTACCCTAGTAAAAAGTAATAGATTTTAAAACCATTTATTTTATACTAAGTATAGTTCAAGTTTATTAACATATTTATTGACAATATCGCTTGAGACTTATAAAAAATTGTGATATAAAAAATTGTAATTAAACTTTATTTTCAGTACTAACTGTGCACAATGCACTTGTTAAGCCTAAAATATGTTTTAATGTCACTATTGAGCAAAATTGTATGATCTTTCAATATTATCGACCTTTAAATGCAAAAATCTAAAGTATACTTGCAATAGTTCCACTTTAGCACAACCAAATATACTTAAGTATATCTTTATTTGGACTTCAGCACTACTTCCGCACAATTAAAGTTTGTTAAGTACACAATTAGTTGTTCCAATTTAGCAGATTTTAAATATACTAGTTTAGTATACTAAAAGTACAATTGCAGGGTATTTTTTATTAAGTACATAATTTGTATTTGTAGAATACTTAGCATAAAATTAATGTATTTTAAGTACATTTTGTTATATTTATTTTTCATTCAAACCTGTAAGACTTTCTTTCTTCTCTGGAATAAAAAAAGAATGTTTTGAAAAATGTATGTGCTTTATATGTCCATACAGCGAAAGCCAAACAGTGACCAAAAATAAATCATAAAAGATAATAATAGTGGCCATTTTTAATATAATTTTTAAAAAAGCTGCTTTGGAGGATATGATTAACTTAATGTAGACTTCAATTTTGGTATGTTCTTCACACAAACACACTGTACACGTTAAATTAACCACTTTTTTAACGTTGGTCACCATTAATGTTCATTTTATGGAAAAGAGAAGCATTAGCTTTCTGTTTAAGATCTCATTTATGAGATCAATGGATAAAAAAATCATATCAAAAAACGAATTTAAAGAATTAGTTAACTTCAGGAATAAAAATATCCTGATAATTTACTCACCCCCCATTGCATCCAGCATGTTCATGTCTTTCTTTCTTTAGTCGAAATGAGATAAAGTTTTTTGAGGTAAATATTTCAGGACTTTTCTCCATATAGTGGACTTCAATGGGAAGTCCACTATGTGGCAGTTTCAATGTAGCTTCAAAGGGCTCTACACGATCCCAGCTGAAGGAGTAAGGATCTGCTTTTCTAGCAAAACGGTCTGTCATTTTCCAAAAAAAAGAAAAATTTATATACTTTTAATCACAAATGCTCATCTTGCACTAGCTCTGCAATGTGCATCTGCAACTTCACACATTACATAACTACGTTTTAAAGGTCATACGACCCCAGTTGGGATTGTGTAGATCCCTTTGAAGCTGCACTGAAACTGCAATTTGGACCTTCAACCTGTTGATCCCCATTGAAGTCCACTAAAATCTTGTAATGCTTTTCTTAAAAGCCTCTATTTCTTTTCGAGTGAAGTAAGAAAGACATGAACATCTTGGATGATGATGAGAAAATTATCAGGGAATTTTTATTCTGGAAGTGAACTAATCCTTTATGGTTTGACTTAAGTATGGGAAATTTAAGTTTAAGTCATTGTATATGGACATGAACTTGTAAAAGTTATATGAGTGGCATATGCTTACCTCTGTGTATGTTAATCTTTAAAAATAAACTTGTTTCCTGTTGGTGAGGTTAGCTTGTTCAGGTGTTCTGTCAGTGTCACCTCATTATGTGGGCAGCTGCCAGTTGTTGATTGACACATTATGTAGCGCTTGTAAATCTCTTGCCCTGCTTGTATGTGTGATTGTTTTGACACCAATTGCAAGGCCGTGTTTCTCTCAGTGTGGATGTGCATATGCCTGAGCGAATGTGTGTGTGTGCACTTTGTGCTGTGTTCATGTTTTCCTTTATTATTATTTTTCAGGTGTAGCCACGTTTAATTGTTTGCTTGGCTACTGGGATTCGAAGGGACCAGATCTGAGCAACTGCACCTCACCGTGGACCAATCACATCACTCAAAGAGTAAGTAAAAACACGGCACCATGGGAAATATGCTAATGGCGTGTCAGCCTTTTAAAAAAAAAATTAGTGCAAAGCGATATGCCTATAGCAAATATTCTTAAAGCATAATTTGGCCTGAAGGTTTTTATTTTTTAACAGAAGGCACGAAAGCTTATCACAAAGAGCAGCCTGTAGCAAAACAGCTTAGAGGAAATTTAGTGTACAATAAATGAGCCAAAATTCAACTGTCAAGATCAGCCGCAATTTATTTCACTTTGTGGCAAAATTACGAAGAAACAGCAGCGCTGCCAAAAGTGTCGTGCAACAGCAGCTTGAAATAATGTGGCATGTGTGTGTGTGTGAATGTGCATGTGTGTCTAAAGTGTGATGATGACTGAAGCTTAACGGTAATGTGAAATGGTTTCCTTTGTACTACAGAGAGCAAATCAGAAAATAGGGAGAATCACAAATCTATGGAGCCATTTGTTCATCCACTTATTCGGCCATCAAGGGACAGAGAGAATAAAATCAATATGCCCACGTACATCTCTCTCTCTCTCTCTCTCTCTTTCTGTAGATGAGATCTGGGGAAACTGCTGCTATAGTAGCACGAGAATTGGCTGAACAGACGAAGGGAGAGTTGAGACCCGGAGATGTTCCATCCACAGTCAAAGCCATGGCACAATTGGTGGAGCTACTGGACGTACAGCTGAGAAATCTCACCCCCGGGGGAAAAGACACAGCGGCACGTAGCTTAAACAAGGTATTCAAGCTGTTAATAAACCACACACCCTGTGTAGGTTGTAAATACACAATTATTACATGTTTATTACATGTTTATTACATTGCTGTTCCTTAAGTTTAAAACTGTGGTGTATTTTTGTGCGAAAGGGAGAGGGAGAGAAAGCAGTGCTCTAATTCTGTGCAGAGTACAGTGTTTTAGGCAGTAAACCTGTGGCAGTCCACAGATCAAAGGCTTTAAGGCCCAAATGGGAAAACTTCCTGTTAAAAACAGCTACTGCTCGATAGACAGAAATCCTTACACTCACACCCACCCACACACACTCTTATAAATAAGGACACACAAATTAAAACAGCTCATAAAGCCCCGGTGAGTTTTTCCAATTAACAAAAGAAGCCGAAACATAAAAGAATAACAAAACAAAAAAAAAAACTTCAAAGCCGTGACACACACACATGCTGACTGCACAACATTAAACATACAGACAGACGATTTTTTTAGAAACATAATGAACATCCTGTCAGATGTCTAATGCAAAAGAAATATATATTTTATGCATATCAAATGCTGTTTATGACCCCAAAACAAGTCACTGGTGAAAATAATAAAATGCAGCTATCTAGGGGTGTAACGATACACTTATGTAATATATATATATATATTTTTTATTTAATGACAACTAAACAGTTAATAAAAATGCAGAATTATATTGCGTCAGAGTTGGTTTTGAATGGGCTTGATCATTGAAATCTAAATATTCATTATTCTGCTTAGCTAAAATATAGAATTATGCTCTGTCAGAGATTAAATACATTTAACATGCATTTAAAACATTTACATATTTTACATTTTATAAATTGTTATCAGTTACACTACCGGTCAAAAGTAATATTGTAAAATATTTTTACTATTTAAAATAACGGCTTTCTATTTGAATACATTTTAAAATGTAATTTATTCTTGTGAGCAAAGCTAAATTTTCAGGATCCTTACTTCAGTCTTCTGTGTCCTATGATCCTTCAAAAATCATTCTAATATTAAACATTTTTATCATTATTATTAGCAACATTTAAAACAGTTGAGTACTTTTTTTTCAGGATTCTTTGATGAATCCAAAGATCAGCATTTATACAATATAATATTTAAAAGTTTGGAGTCAGTATAATTTATTTATTTTTTGGTAAAGAAATTATAGAAATTAATACTTTGATTTAGCAAGGATGCTTTAAATTCTTTATTGCTTTAAAAACACAAAAGATTTGTATTTCAGTTACATGGTGTTCTTCTGAACTTTCTATTTATCAAAGAAACCTGAAAAACTTGTTACTTATTATGTTTTCAACATAATAATAATAATAAAAAAATGTTTTTAACAGCAAATCAAAATATTACAATGATTTCTTGATCACGTGACTGGAGTAATGATGCAGCTTTGAAATCACAGGCATTTTAAAATATATTTAAATAGAAAGCATTATGATGTTATTTCAAAATTGTACTGTTTTAGTCTTTTGGATCAAATAAATGCAGTCTTAGTGAGCAGTAAAGTCTTCTTTAAAAAACATGAAAGATCTTACTGTTCAAAAACTTTTGACTGGTAGTGTATGTTCAAATATTTGTTAAATACATGTTTGATGCAGTGTGTTTTTAAAATCATTTAGATCTTATAGTAATTTAAAGGTAAACTCAGACATTAACAAAACTAACAAATACAGTATACATTATATTCAGCATTATTTAGTAGTTTAATAGATTACACCTAGTATTAACAACTATATTTTGGCAAAAATTAATGTAGGTTGATGCTAAATTAAACAGATGACATCATGTAAAAGATACTTTGCCTCCATTCATCTTCAAAAACATAAACACTTAAACTGATGTATATTTTATACCCTGAGAGCATGAAATCGCTTAAAATAGTTCAAATTCAAAACGTTTTCAAAACAAAATAGTAAATTTTCCTATTGAACTCATGTCAATATTTTGCATCTGGTTGAACCTTTGCAGTTAATGATCTTATTAACACAATTCTGTTTGTTTTAAAGACATTTTTGTTTATTATATTTATAATTATTCAATAGCAAAACCAGTTGAGAACGTCATAAGGCCCAGAACAAAGTTCCTAGTTGTAACCAACAGACAACAGGGCCTCCTCTGCGCATTAAGCTGCAAAAGGAGAAAGTATTTTAACGTCAAAAAAATGACACACATCACCTTTAATGTGTCTAAACTTAGACCAGTGAATCTCATTCATTCTCTCAGGGTCAGTTGAGCACTGTAGTGCCTGAATATCACTTTACAAACTTTAAACAGCCAGCCTGTCAGTTTCCTATTACCAGCATCCAGCTAAAGTTATCAATTACACAAACATCAGCTCATCTGCAATAAGACACAGTCAGACACCTCTGGTCCATTCAGACTTTATACATCTCAGTGTTGTTTGTTTGTATATTTACAGTATTATTGCCCTGGCAGACATGTAGGAATGTTTTGTGGGTACAGTGTCAGTTTCATGAGTCAACATGGTAACTGTAACTCAGTAATAGATTAATTTTGTTCCTAATTCTGCTCTGATACATAATATAATTATAAAACCTTATTATTTATTGCTAAATGATTGTAGATTATATCAGCTAATTAGGCTTTTTTCTTTTTGGGCTCCAAATGATTAAATATGCACTTTGATTTTTCATGTGTAATTTGTGCGTTTGTGTATGTGCGTTATTGTTATTGTAATGTTTTAATATTGTGTCTTTCAGCTCCAGAAGCGAGAGCGATCGTGCCGTTTCTTCATACAGGTACTTCATTCTGTCCTTATTGTAAATGTTGTGTGTGCATAGGCACACATTGTGATTGTTTGTATTCATGTTCCATATCACTTCAACATCTACATAGATGGGTAAAGTTTTCAACATAAATACGGCTTTATACTTGCGTGGAGCTGTATCTGTCACACCATATGAATCATATTGGCTGTTTGTGTGTGTCTGTGCGTCTGCGCTTGTGCCCGTGGGCTGCATTTTTTGCATTTATAAAAGCAGAGCAATTTTTTCTCCTGAGAAAGCAGTAGTGATGTCAGCACTGGTCAGCAGTGTCACATCAGGCGACTGATAAACACACACACACACACAGACAGTGAAAAAAAAGCACAGAATAATGTAGATAAGCCCAAGAAAAGCTCAGCAGACTGAACGAAAGAAAAAGCATAAGAAGAACTGATTTAGAGGAAGAAAATGACTGATGCATATCTCAAACCGAGCCAGGCCGCTCAGTCAACCCTGCCAGTACATGACAGATTTATACTGATTTTTACTCCATGAAATAATTGAGGTCTAAATGTTGCTCCAATATTCTGTTTTTCTGGTTTAAAGGTGCACTCTGTAATTTTTCCTCATTAAAAATGTTTTACCCCGAAAGAAATGAATAGTAATTGTAGAAAATATGTTTAAAATCACTCACATGTTTAAAATGACTCAGTCACATTAGTAGCCTAATAAAATGTATTTTATATTGAGCAGGTCAGCTAAGGGTGATATATTAAAGGGACAGTTCACCCAAAAATGAAAATTCTGTCATTAATTATTCACCCTCATGTCGTTCCAAACCCGTAAGACCTTTGTTCATCGTCGGAACACAAATTAAGATATTTTTGATGAAAAACGAGAGATTTCCAACCCTGCATAGACAGCAATTCAACTACCATGTTCAAGGCCCACAAAAGTAGTAAGGACTAGGGCTGCCCCCGACTAAAGATTTTCCTAGTCGTTCATTTTAAGCATTAGTCGACTATTACAATTACAGTCACAAGTTTATTAATAAACCATATAAATCATAAAAATGAGCCTTTAATTGCCTGCATAGCCTAACAAGCATTCAAGTGCACACAAAGAAACCTTGTCACAGTGCACCAGCAGATACAATAATTATGAATCTGTCAGGGAAAACAGCAACTACTTTCTTTATTTTCGGCTTATGAGATGAAGTGGGCAAAACTGACTCGTCCTCCCCGCAGTAGTGATGCACCTGTATGCATGTTTCATACGGATAATCTGAGAATATTTGTTTTCTGTTTGAACTGGTTAATTTAAAAGTAGACAGTTCACTCTTTATAAATATATTTTTCATCTCTGTAAGGCAACTATAGTTATAAGTATAGCTATAAGTTTCGTGCTCAAGTTCACAGAGACCGAGACGCAGAAAGCGCATCCTGTTTGCTTTAATTATTTTACAAAAGCTTAACATTTGTTGGTATTCTGAGTGCACACAAATAAACGTAGTGACTTTACAGATTCAAAAGATGTATTGCTTTTATCTCTATGACCAAAATTTGCAGAGTATTTGAAGAGTTCGGATGCAAAAGCCTCTAAATCCTTCTGACGTCTTTCTTAAAAAAAATGCATTTTTATCAGGCTCCGATGTATAGGTTTCTATGTAAGTACTGGTACTTCTGATTTAGCGAGTTTGAAGTAAAAGTATTTGATAGATGTATATTATGTATACTAGCATTCACTCAGTATCATTATCTCATTTTTGACCGAGATGGCTTTTAGCTGGTTTTGCATCTGAACTCTTCATTTTAAGAGCAAGTGACCAGACCAGCGTCTCCATCTGTCATGCAGTGAGCGTGCTACTGTTTAGCTTCCACACTCTGCACAGACACTCGAATAACGTACATGTAAAGTTGCTACTACATACATCTTTGAGATGAAAAGCCATATTTGAGGTTGATGAATGATACAGTAGATGAGAGATTGGATGCCCTGCCCTATGTACTATATAACCACATACACCAGCCATTAAAGATCTGTCCATCACGGACTGCGTGTCTTCACCACTTTCTGTGGATTTTTTTTTGCAACTAAGCGACTAACAAAATTTTGGTCGACCAAGCCTCTTCTCGTCAACCAAAGGCGCAATGAATCCAGGTTCTGACGCATGTCATTAACATGCTTTGAAGACTGACAGGGAAGACCAAAATCTATTCCTTTTCCATGATCCCACATCCACACCACCAGGTAGCATTAGTCCGAGACGACTGCCATATTTCCCAGAGTGACTTGAACCAAAAAAATGACAGAGTTCTTGTTCAAATACTCTGCTGAGGTGAAATGAGTCTATCAAAACATCAATTGATCCTGCTGATTTAGACAGAGAGAATTACAGGATTCCATGACAACTGTCTGAAGCCTCCCGGTGCTGACATCAAGCAAATATGGATTCTCAGTGGTCATCTAATATGTAATGCAGTGTGTGTATGTGTGTTTCTTCACGCTGGATTAGCTCCTCAGCTTCAAAGCACTTCAGTTCTGCTCCATTTACCAAGTCTGTGGAGAGTATTGCCGCTGTGTGTGAGTGAGGAAACAGCATATAAGAAGAGTTTTTAAAAAATCTCTTATCTGTCTCCGCAGTGCGAGCCCCCAAGTGCACACACACACACACGTACACACAACACACACTTTCCCCTGACCTCTTGACACACTCTGTCAGAAGATTTCATAAGCAGTTTTGTGAGGAAGTAAATATAACTCTTCCTTTTTACTTTCTATCCCAGTCGTCTCTCATCTCTGTCTCTCCTTCTCTCTCTCGTAAAAGGGTCATTACTTTAGTGGTGTCAAAATGAATATACTCATCCCGCCTTTAACACACTCACTATCTCGCACACACACACACACACACACACACACACACACACCGCTCTACTGTAACTGGGGCAGAATGATTCAACCCAATGGCCAGATTAGCCTGCAGCAACCTAAAGACAAACGACAAAACATCCCTCTGTCCATCCCTACGGATGAGTGCACTACAGTGAGAGACGTTAATTACATTACATATCTCTTCGCCACAGATATATTATACGCTTTATATGTGCTGTAACAGTTATAATAATAATGCAAGGGTATGAACTTCCATAGAGACGTGATCTATTTTAAATAAAAGGAATTTGACCTGGAATTACTGTTAACAGCATTTTTGTGAAAGTGACTAATACATTTGGCCTGCTTTGTGAATATCATTGTAGTCCATATGTTTATGTTGCAGCACACTGCAGTTTTTCAAACGGAAAGCAAAATTGTAATGTGTCGCGATATACTCAGCAAGCTTTTTAATAAACTAGCACCTAAGTCTTAAACCTTCATTTGTATATCAACGTTGAGGTTTTAATATCCCTGTGATAATATTCTCTGCCAAATTTAAAAGGCTTAATATCTTATTATCGCACT
This sequence comes from Cirrhinus molitorella, assembly GCA_033026305.1. Taxonomy (NCBI): domain Eukaryota; kingdom Metazoa; phylum Chordata; class Actinopteri; order Cypriniformes; family Cyprinidae; genus Cirrhinus; species Cirrhinus molitorella. The sequence continues at coordinate 17,192,101 of CM065120.1, read as the reverse complement.
TTTTTTTAAATACCCTTATATTAGTTTCCGCCGCACAGCCGGGACATTTCATTTTCCTATATAGTGCTCTTATAGACCCATAAATTACCCTTTGCCTTGTGTGAACCTGTGTGTGTTTGTGCGCGCAGATGTGTGTGTGCGTGATGACAGCTTCTTTCATTTTCACAATGTCTCATGCTCCCTGTGGATCTTTCTTCAGTTTGACAGGTTTATACTCCGGCACAGAAAGCGTGTAGTGTGTGAGTGCGAGTGAAAGTGGAAGAGAAATGGTTTATGGGAGAGGTGGGCACTTTGGGAAATATGTCCTTATTGTGAAGTTCAGATGTCAGAATGTATGTGCGTGCGGGTTCAGAAGTCGTCCCTCACATCCAGAACGCTGACATCTCTCTTTTTCTCTCTTCTGCAGGCCATGGTAGAAACGGTGAATAACCTTTTGCAGGTGCGATCCCAAGCGGCGTGGAGGGAGCTGTCTGTGGCCGAGCAGCTGCGATGCGCAACCATGCTGCTAGACACGGTGGAGACGGGCGCCTTCATGCTCGCAGACAACCTCCTCAAAACCGATACCATACAGGAGAGCACTGACAACATACGTGAGTTGTCACACATGCTTATGTTTACTAGCACGTACTGTATTTCATTTAACTAATCGGTTGTACGGGAAACGCACTCCTGATTTCTCCTGCCATGAGGAGTCAAAAACAAGTTTAACAACAGATGGTTAAAAACATTTTTTTGGTTTATAAAATCAGATGCACATGGAGAAAATTCCTAAGCTGATTCACAATGTGAGAAGAACCATAGAAATCTATATAATTTTACAGACCTGTTGGATAATGTGGTGGGTTTATGTAAAATAATAATAATGTCACAGTTTCTTCACATACTGTGTATAAATCTTCAAAACATCCATGTAGGGTTTTTAACACTTCCAAAAACACTTTTCAAGAGGTGTAAAAATGCATTAATGCATTGCAATGTATCGCTGTGTGCATGGAAATTCAAAGCATCATTTACAGAATGGAATAATTATTATTGTACATTATAATGATTTTTTTTTATTATGATAATACCAAATGTAATCAAAATGCAAAATACAGTTGATCAGCAAGTGGATGTAAAACTGATTGTTCTGTGGTATAAATATATATTTATACCTTACTTAATATGGTAGAAATACCTTGATACATTTATGTTTATTTTTTTTGTTTTTGAGCCAGATCATGACCATGACCATTACCATTTTGTGATCATTTGCATCATTTAGTAAAGAATCACACTGCAGAAAAAATGAATATATATATATATATACATACATATTCATTTTTTATATATATATTAGGGCTGTCAAACGATTAATCGCATCCAAAATAAAAGTTTATGTTTACATACTATATGTGTGTTTACTTTGTATATTTATTATGTACATATAAATACACACACATACATGTATATATTAAAACAAAATATTTATATGTATATATATTTATACCTGTATACAATTTAGATTATAAATAATTATAAATATTTTAAATATAAATCTAAAATATTTTTCCTTAATATATACATGCATGTGTCTGTATTTATATATACATAATAAATATACACAGTACACAAATATATAGTATGTAAACATAAACTTTTATTTTGGATGCACTAATATATATATATATATATATATATAAATATATATCTGTATTTGACAGCACTAATATATGTATATATATATATAATTGATCAAAAAGTAAATATTTTTACATTGTTCTCTTTTAAATCCTGTTCTCTTGAACATCAAAGAATTTAGAAAAATAATGTATCATGGTTTTCACAAAAATATTAAGAAGAACAGCTGTTTTCAATAATGATAAAAAATGTCAGCATATTAGAATGACACTGAGGACTGCCGTAATGATTAATTACATTTTTATTACTGAAAAAATAATATTTCACAATATTACAATGTTTACTGTATATTTGTTCAAAATAAATGTGGTCTCGGCATGCAAAAGAGAATCAAAAACATAAAAAAAAACTTCAATCTATTAAAAATCAATTCTATTAAGAAGTAATATATATTTTTGATTTATTGAAAAAAACAGCAACTCTGTTGTACTGTAATTAAAACAATTAAAATATACAGTATATATTTATAGTCTGTTTATAGTCAAACCAAAATGTATTCAGACAACTTCAACAGTTCTCACATTATCACAGTTTATTCACTATAGTTTAGAAAAGGGTAATACAATATGACAAGAACTCAGAACAAATTCATCTTGATAATCTCTGATTACTTTGATAGAATGGTATGTATTTAGATTACAATCAACCAAATTCAGACTGCTGTTAGTATGACAATATTTACACACTTTGTTTAAGAAAAATACTTAAAAACAATGCTTAATTTGGTACAGTCTGTGGTGTAAAAAGGTCACATTAGCAATTAAAGAAAAAACACTTAAGCAAAACATGGTCAGATCAAAGTGCCTGAATAATTTTTGGTCCCAAATCTTTATTAGTTTTACTGGCAGTCCACAATTTTTGGGTGTTATATTGCACAGTATACTTTATTTTGCTACCCTCACTTACATAAATGAACTATAGTGTCATGCACCCACTAGTTAAAACGTATCAAAAATATCTGAATAATTTTTGGTTTGACTGTATATTCTTAAGGTTACAGTATATAATTATGTATAATATAGATATATTTTTTTCCTGAAGATGCAGATAAACACTGTCTGCCAGAGGTTCATATGTAAGACCTGATGCATAAAAAACACATTATCACATTAGAGGTCCACAGCAGGGACACACGCTTCAAGTGCACTCGAGCCAGATGCAACGAAGCGTGTCTGTGAAAAACACAAGAGCGGTCCACACAGGGGGTCTCATTCTGTCTGACTCATGCAGAGGAATCCATGCCTCGTCTTAAGAAACAGGACAGAAGTGGCCAAAATGCGTACTGATTGACACAGGACTGCCACAGATACAGAGAAAGTATGCCCTCAACATGGCATCATTTCTCCAGCTTGATGGTATTTATAATTATGGATCAATACGAGCATTCAATCGTGACATTTGAAACCATTGCTGTGTTAATTGTGGAACACTCTAGCATACCGTTAACTGCTCTCATGCTGTCAGTCAGCGCAGGCAGGAGGCAGTTTCCTTCAAGCTGCTTGGGAATGAATGGGCCCTGTGAAACTGTGAGATAGTGGAGATAAAAAATGAATCTAATCTATAATCAATATTCAAACCAATGCTAAAAATAACTACCCTCCACAAATATTGGCACCCTTGATAAACATGAGCAAAGGTGGCTGGGAAAATAAATCTGCACTGTTTATCCTTTTGAGCTTTCATTCAACAAATGTACAAAATTTTAATCTAATCATTGAAGTAAAACAGCGGAAAGTGGGGGGAAAATCTCATTATGAAATAAATGTTTTTCTCTAGTTGGCCAAAATTATTGGCACGGGTGCCAATACACTTTTTAAAATGTACATAAAAAAGAAAAGAAAACAGAAAACATGACTTTCACTCCTATTTTCTGAATGATTTGATCTATTAATTTATCCCCCAAGTTTTAGTTCCAACTGTCAATGTTTTCTCCTCAAAAGAACGACCTAATTGGACAGGAACGATGCATCTGAATAGCATGTAATACAACCAACCACAGTTCAGTTCATGTACATGACATTTAGAGGCAAGGTAAATCTGAGATCAGCAACACCACAACAATAAACCAGCATGTAGTAAAGTGGTTGCAACATATAATTTTGCAGCCATCTCTGTGAAACATCGTAAAAACAGCAGAAATTAAATTACAATCTGTGTCAAAAGCCTCAAATGAATAGTTCAACCCCCATTTACTCACCCTTATGTTGTTCCAAACTTGTAAGACTTTGTTTTTTCTATGTAACATAAGAAATTAATATATTTTGAGACATTGTAGGGTTAACTGTCCCTTTAAACAAATCTCTTCAATGCATTTCCAAGAACCTTTAGCATTATTTTACACATTTTGGCAAATCCAGTGACTAAATGTTCTCTAGTGAAGGCCATCTGACATGAGATCTCCAGTTCAGTCTGCTGAATCATAAATGCTCCAGAGGTGTCAGAGTGATAGTCACAATTTACTGCTAAATATAGCTGTAATGGCACTTTTATGGTCCTGCATCTGTTATTTGAAAACCTGTACGTACTGTACGTGTCATAGCACCACAAATTATTCCATCGGATACTGAAACTATATTAAAACAATAATTAGTTTCCAAAAATACTAAATTAAACTTTCCATTTATGCACTGGGCGGATGATCTTATCTAAAGCGACTTGCAATAAAGAACCATAAGCAATTTGTCACAGCAGTATTTGTAGAATACAATGTCAGGTTTATTAGAAAGCTAGGTTAGAAAACAAGCTAGAACAGAGATAAAGTACAAAAAAAAAAAGAACAAGAGGACTTAAAGTGGTTGTGGAGTGCTTGTGGAAGATGTGTGTCTTTAGCTGTTTTGTGAAAGCTGTGATGGTCTCAGTAGATTGGATTGAGGTTGGCAGCTCATTGCACCAGAGAGGAGCAGGGTTTGTAAGGGTTTTGGAAAGTGACTTTGTCCCTCTCGTGGAGCACTGCTCGTTCTGTGACTGTAACTTGTAGAAGTGCATTGAAGTAGGGGTGTGCGAATCCAGTGGCAGTCCTGAAAGTCAGCAGCAAAGCTTTAAATTTGATTTTGGCAGCAACTATGAGCCAGTGGAGTGAGATCAGGGGAGGTGTGACGTGGGTCCTCTTTGGCTGATTGAAGACCAGACGTGCTGCTGCGTGCTGGATCATCTGCAGAGGCTTAGTTGCGCTGGCTGAAAGGGCCGGCCAATTGAGCACTGCAGTAGTCCAGTCTTGAAATGACAAGAGCTTGGACAAGGAGCTGCACCACATACTCTGACAGGAAGGGTCTGAATTTTCCTGATGTTGTACAGTGCAAACCGTTGTTGAAATTTGGATGCTAAAGTGCTGTTGGTCATTAAACACTAATTCCAGGTTTCTTTTTGTTGACCACACACTCTAAAAAGAAAGAAGTTAGAAACATTATTTGATGAGCTCTGCTAATCATTAATGATCTCATGACGAAAACGCACCTATGGGAGTGTTTTGTGACATATTCGATGTGAAATTTCCACTGAGTGGCGTAAAAAGAGTGTTCGTTTTTTTTTTCCTGGAACAGATGAACGTACATATGGTACGTTTTATGTGACGTTGGTTTTGTACGTCGCCGCAGTTCTGACATTTTAAATAACATACCATCTGCACTACACCTAATCCTACCCGATTGTTTGAACAAAATCGAATGTGGCGTAAAAATGCAATTGACCTATCGGTAAGCCCGCCCCCCTTAGTTACTGTTGCTGCCTCGGACAAACAAACAGAGTTGCCCACTGTCTTACAATGACACCTGCCAGTGAAAACCTTGTCCGAAAATGTTTTTGATCAATTTTGAACACAGAAGGACCACCTCTCATTGAAGAGCATTCAAGTAGGGCTTAAATATGCAATGAAGGGATATATAAATGATTTTAAAATAAACATGGTGAGTAACAATTACTTTGGAAGCGAGGGTTTACAGATCGCAATACAAATGGGAGAAATCTCATGTTACGGTCGTCACAATCACAATAACAACATCCAGGATTAACACTGTTCATGTACCGCAGTGTAACTAAGATTAATTAAAATACATTTAATCAGTTTAATATGGAGAGGCACTGAAACGTAAACCTTCGCTTATGTATTTTTGACCAACCCTATGAAGCGAGAATTAGTTAGGTGAGGTTTGTACATTAGCCTGGACTGGAATTTTAACATTAGCTAGTTTTAGCCAAAGATATTAATGATATTAACAGACATTAACTGCTTAATTAAGACTATTAATCTATTAATCTGCTTGAGCAGATGAAAACAGTACTTTAATGAGAGTATGACAACCAGAAAATGAACGTTGAATAATAAAATAAATTCCAAATTCCATTGCCAATCCTCTCAAGATACCTGGAATCAGTATTACAAGTACCCCATGCACGTTTTATTATTTTTGTAGCATAAACACCATCAAAATGAAAAAAGTTTTGGATTTTCCAATATTTCTCTATGGCGCTGAAACCTAAAGATGTCCGAGTTCCACTCCGTGCAGCTGATACTCAACTGCCATTGGCTCATCTGCGTTCAAGGGGCGGGGCTTACAATAGGTCAATTACAAGCATGTCGTTTTAGCTTGTTTTTCGATCTCTCATCTTTCAGCTCTTTCATCATGAGTTTTTCACAAGATTCATACCCAAGGACTCTGCATCCTAAGTCCAGTGCTGTGCTGGCTGAGCTACCGAGCAAGTTTGTTATGTCCGGAAAGTAAAACATATAGAGCTGTAAACAAAACAATTACAAGTGCTCACTGTTTTAACACCTCTAGTGTTCATTTTTGTTGGAAACTGCAGTGATATGTACTTATTAGTACATATTTTCCATATGCTTGTGGAAAGGTTCCCATAGGTACGGTTTCGTCATGAGATCAGGTAGGTAATTTAAACAAAAATTTCTGTGTTTAATTACAATAGGGTATGCGTCGAACGTCACCTGACCTGAAAAACACATATGTGATGGACATTGATTATGATCATCTTTAGTGTCTACTAGGCATCTTGAATAAATTGGCTTCATATTTAATGAGGCATATGCAAAATGCATAAAACGGAAACAACGAGACCTGTTTAGCAGAAAACAGAAGTTGCACATATACCCTATACTAATGTAAATAAATTGTCTTGATAACTGAAAAATAAGCAGTGGATTTCTAGTTCCCAGTGTGCTTTAGATAGGACTGGATAAGGAGAATAAATGTTAAAGATACATGTTATTTTATGTGTTTGTTTGGTAAAGATCTGTTTGAGTTTAATGTGGCTGTGTTTGACATTTAAAAGAGTTTCTGTTATGTTGAAGGTTTTGTGGTTACCATTGTGCTAAAGTTAGGTTGTGGGTGGCTGCATGAAGATATAAACTACACTGACTCATAAGCAATCTTTGTGCTAATGTCAGTGACAAGTAATATCTTACTTGTTCATTAAATTGATGTGCTAAATAAGTTACATTTTGCATGTGCTACGCTAGCTGTTAATTTGAATGGAAATATATCAAATTAATTGGATTCAGGGCCACCACTTAATTATGTTGAAATTATTTGGAACTTAATTTTTTGAGTAATCAATTAAAAGAAAATAGCTTATGCTACAAATTAGTAAATTCAAATTATGAAACTGTTGTTTGTTGGTTAAACATAATTTTTTTTTAGAAGTTAAAAGACAGATGCAACTGGTTGTGTTTTTTTCTCGAATCAAAAACATATTTCGAGTGCAGCTGAACAGGGTTTGCAGGGATTACAAGAAGCACTGTCCAGGACTGAGTTTGGACACCCCTGATCCACACTCTTAAAAATAAAGGTGCTTCACGATCCCATAGAAGAACCATTTTTGTCTAAATGATTCCTTAAAGAACATTCAACATCTGAAGGACCTTTCTGTTTCACAAAAGGTTATTTGTGGCAAAAGAAGATTCTTCAGATTATAAAAAGGTAGAAAGAGATTGTTCTTTAAAGAACCTTTCACTTAATGGTTCTTTGTGGAACCAAAAATGGTTCTTCCATGGCATCACTGTGAAGAACCTTTTAAAGCACCTTTATTTTTAAGAGTGTAGTGATAGGAAGCCATGTGCCTTTATGATTGTGCCTAGTAAGGTTGCATGTGTGAAAAAAAAGAAGAGGACTGAGCACTGAACCTTGAGGCATCCCAGTAATTAGCTGACTTAGACACCCAAGAAAAACAAGATATCTTGAGAAAGGCGCTCTTATGTATGCTACTCAATCGAACCACAAAAGTTAGCAATAAAAATGATCTCTCTCACTCTTTTAATAAAAAAAGGCTATGAATAAAATAAACAAAACACACTGAACCTTCTCTGTCAATCACACACTCACACACAAATACAATGACAAATTCTGTCTCACATTCCTGTGCCCACACACCCATACACATATAACCATGACATTAATCAAAACATTGCTGAAATTTTATAGCTGCAGCAATCACTCAAAACAATGAGCTCATGTGCACACACACAGATTTACAGCCAGGGTTTTAAATGAACATTCACCAAAAGCCAAATGCAAATAAAAATTGGCTTTGGCAAATGCATAACAGCCAGTTGGTCTTTTCTAGGAACGGCAAAATAATGCATGATTCTTTCTATTTAAGCTATGATCAGTGACTGTTGAGTGACCAACATCTTTAATCTCAGTGGGGAATGTATTGGAATAAGTCTGTCTTGGAAGCCAGCTATTATATTTTGTCTTTTATTGTCCAGAACTTCATGTAAAGACACATTTATGCTGAGACATGATCATGTAGACACAACACACATTCATGACAATAAACACCATAAATGTAAGATTTTTTAATTAAAATATCCAAAAACTACTAGAACAGTGTTATATATTTTGCAGTCTGATCTTATGACGAAAATGTACATGTAGGAACTTTTCACAAAGACATTTTTCTTGGCATATTTATTGTGAAATGTCCAAGTGGCACTAAAAGAGTGTGTGCTTTTTTTCCAGATGAACGTACATATGGTACATTTTATGTGATGTTGGTTTTGTAGGTGTCACCGTTCTGACTTGAAATATCTGTTAAGTGGCGCTATAACTCTAATGCTCTGTGGCGTACCATCTGCACTACACCTAAACCTACTCAAAAGTATGAAGAAAAAAACAAATGTGGCTTAAAAACACAATCGCAATTTTAGTTTGTTTTTCAACCTCTTATCTTTTAGCTCTTTCATTGTGAGTCATGTTTTTCACAGGATTCATACCCAAGGATTCTGCATTCTAAGTTCAATTTCATGCTGACTGAGCTACCGAGCAAGCTGTGTATGATTACAAGTGCTCACTTGTTTCTGTTGGAAACTGCAGCGATATGTACTTATTGGTTACGATTTCACGTCTTGCAAAAAAAGTTCCCAGAGGTATGTTTTCAACATGAGATCAGGTAGATATTTTGCTGACTTGTGTACTTAAATTATCCCAAATATTTCCAAGAATCTTTAAATCCAGAGAAATTAGCAATTTTAACAAGTATACCATTCCTTGTCGTTGCGTCACCTTGACAAAGTTTTTTTTAAGTTTATTTGATACTTTTGCAGCATTTTTAAAACTTTGAAACTGTGGTCCCTGATATTTGCAATGAGAAACCAGTACAGTCTTCAGAATTTCTCTTGGAAAGTCATGCAGGTTTGGAGCGACATGAGGTTGAGTAAATGATGACAGCGTTTTCATTTTTTTTGTAAAACCATTTCTTTAATTTTTACTGTTTACATTGACAGAGAAAGACAGTGAAAGAATAGAGAGAGAGGAAGAAAGTGAGGGAGCCGGTGGCAAAGATTTGAAATGTAATAAGGGAGGACATGAGAACAGCAGGAAGAACAATACTAAGGAGGAGACAGAATGAACGGAACATTACCAGAGACAGACAAATGCAGTGCGAACTGACTGAGTGGAAAAGAGAGGATGAAAGGGAGAGGAAGAGAATAAATGAAAGAAAACAAAAAGATAGAAAGGAGAGAAATCGAGGAGGGGGGATGGTGTTCAGGGATCCATGCTAACTGCTGTATTCTGCTCCAGTGCTTTCACAGCGCAAAGGGGGAAATTTATCGTTCCTGGCAAACAATTTATCCGCCATTCCACCACTCAAGGCCAGTTCACATGCATCTCGTTTGAGAGGAATAGCTCTCCATGGGATTGCCCTCTAGCCTAGCTTTTTTCTCCTTCTCTCTGCGTATTTCATCACTTGTGTTTTTTCGTGTATGTTTTTTTTTTTTTGGCATCTGATCATCTGCCTTAGTTGTTTGGCCTTGATGTTTTACAGGGTTGTTTTTGGAGGGTTTCATTAGAAGATAAGCAACATCAAAAAACTGAAAACACCGACATCTGTGTGATCTCTTTAATGCAAATATATGTGGCTAATTGTGCTAACTGTTAGCATTCCTATTCATCTCAATGGCAGCTGCTCAGCTGGTACTAAACCTCTCAGAAGTGGCCAATCTTTGCTATCTCTGCTCATGGGCACTTAGTTCTGCCAATCACCTGAGCTGTAAATGCCAAGTAACTAAGCAGTCTGAAGCCAGAGGGAAATGGCTGATGGCATCACAAGAACATGGACAGCTCCAAACCCTTCACTAGTATTATCATTGGCTGGAATGTGAAATACACCAGACAGGGAAAAATATAAATCCTTTTCAGGCATTTAAGAGCCCTTTAAAACTAAATTGGGCACTGGTAAAACATTTACTGTAATATAATTAAATTAGACTTTCGAAATGGTCGTCAGTTGTAAAAGAAGCTCACAGAGTGTAGTTTGCCTTTTGAGTCCACCTAGATGTTTGTAATGCCTGAAAAAATAAATAAATAGAAATATTGTCTTGGAATCGAAATGAAATTAAACAAGTTTAAAGGGAAAGTTCACCCAAAAATGAAAATTCTGTTATTAATTACTCACCCTCATGTCGTTCCAAACCCATAAGACCTTTGTTCATCTTCAGAACACAAATTAAGACTTTTTTTTATCAAATCTGAGAGCTTTTTGACAACATAGACAGCAATGCAGCTACCACGTTCAAGGCTGAGAAAGGTAGTAAAGACATTGTTAAAATAGCCCATGTGACATTAGCGGTTTAACCGTAATGTAATGAAAGTACAAGAACACTTTTTGTGCACAAAGAAACCTAAATTAATGACTTTATTCAACAATTTCTCCTTTTCGGTGCCAGTCTTTGCCATGAGTTCACGAGGGTGAGAGTTAATTTGTGTTCCTAAGATGAACAAAGGTTTTATGGCTTTGGAACGATCTGAGGGTGAGCAGTAGAAGACAGAATTTTTATTTTTGGGTGAACTATCCCTTTAAGTACTAAAATCACTTAAACTAAAACTGAATTAATGCTAAATATAACTATAAAAAATGAAATAAAAAATGACAAAAGCCAATAACAAAATGACTAAAATGTAAAACTTTAAATAAAAACTAAAAATATAATAAAAAATAAATAAAATAGCTAATTTAAAATAATAATAAATACTATAATATTATATAAAAAAATACTAAAATAACATAGATGAAGCTAATAGATTAATAGGTTAGTGTGCTGAGTGGTTAGTGCGCAAAATAAAAGTTAAATAAGAATATAAAAAGAATAAGAGATGTCATTTCACTATTTTTATCTTTTGTTTATCCTAACTAACAATTTACATTAGAAATTATTAATTAGACATTAATTCTAGTAATTATTTAGTTCTGACAATATGAAGTAATTTTATGCTATTTCTAAAAAATGCTAACCAGTCAACTTTTACCTGTGCCATCTCATTGGTCCAAAATCCCTCTCCATATACAGTAATTTCATATTAAACATCAAACAACTTATGGTTTGATGTAATTGTACCACGTCATGTTAGTTTCCAGTGTGTAAGACACTGTGTTGCACACAAAAAATCAGTCATGAAACATGGACTTATACAACATATTTTATATGTCTCTTACATAAGACTTAATCAAGAAATGAATATGCAGAACTTCTTAGATGCTTTTCAGCACTGAGCACAAATCCTTTTTTGCATACATAAGCCTTTCAGTAAAAAGAAAATAGTGTTTTTTTATCATTATGTTCGTCGTTTTTTGATCTTCAATCTCAAATCTTAGCCGAAAGCTAATCTTAATCTCGCAGACAAAATCTCCCACCATTATCCGTTTATTCAAATGAGAAACTTATTCCTCCTCTCATTCCCTCTCTCTTGCTCTCTCACTCGTATAAGGCTTTCTTCATGCTACGAGATGTTCTTGTTAAATGAATGTATACATGTGGGAAATTGCTTTTTTTTACAGACCGAATGCAGATATTGTCATATTTAGGTGACAAAAGATGCTCTCTGAATCTTTTTAAACCAGAATACCAGAAGAACTACCCAAATGACTTGTCTAGTTTTGAATAAAGCATGTTTATAGATTATACTTGTGTGTTACAGTGCACCGTTTTCTGTGAAGACTAGATTCAGCTAATTAGGTTAGCACAGTGTGAGCACCCCTGCAGCCTGTGTGTGTGTGTGTATCTGCTTTGAAGGCACCATATCTGCTGTGCAGTGCTTGAAGTGGTTTATATAACTGGGCCGTTCTGTTCCTTATGGATCTTTTTCTCTCTCACACACACACCGTATCCCTCTGATCATTACCCTGGGGGGGGTGAGTTTATTACTTCAGGTTTTCTTTGTGTTTTCTGTTCGAGAATCTCTCCTTTCGCCTTTCTTATGTCCTTTATTCAAGATATTCTTTTCCCAGACCCCCAAATAGTGTCTAACAGGTAATCCACGGTGCGTTCAGCTCTAAGACAGGTCTGAGGAGGGTAAAAGCACTCAAAATCTGTCACAAGCTCAGTGATTCAGTCATCTGTAGATGAGGGTATACAATATGTTACATCTCATCCGAGAACTACTTAGGAAATTTGCACCATCTGACGTATATAATTAGAACTCATTTTGCGAACATCATTTCGATTATTAGAGGTATGGTGTGATGTAGTTTGTAAATAAATTACTGTAATGATGACAGAAATGTGTCATCTATTAAATGAGATCAAAAGGGTGTTAAAGTTTGCCTCTAACAAGGATTTTTTCGGCCGTTTGAGATGCAACAGAAATCTGTGTTTCAAAAACGCACACTTGTGCATGAACAGACACATACAGAGCTGTATTTTTATATTTTATATTACAAAACCTGGGTAGAAAATTACATAAACCGCCTGTAGCTTGGCCTAGAGACCACCTGCAGATATGAGGGAAATGATTTTAATAATGCTCACACACACATACACACATAGATTCAGATGTGATTTAAAGATGTATAACTTCATAACACGTCTGTTGTATAACTCATCGCTCTCTCAAGGGAACTGTAGACTTCACATGCTGATGTGATATACCACACACACGCTACACACACATACTTTCATGTCTCAAAGTGAATTTATAAAGCTATTTGGCCCGCCAAAGGTGTCTTTCATCTTAACTCAATAAATAAACATTGTTCGCAATGCAGTGTCTTAAGTGAATACAGGACAATCAATACACTGATTTATAGATGGTGTTTGATAGATTTATGAGTTTATACACAAACTTTGATTAGTTGATGCAGGCATTTTTTTTCTTTTTTTGTGTATGTTTTTTTAAAAAGCATGAATGTTTAAATCCCAAGGCTGTCTGCATGTTTTTGATTAGTTTGTCATTCAAAATATTTTTTACAGATGTGTTAAGGAATGTATAGAGCATGTTTGGAGACTTGATTTACCCTCCTTACTTGTCAGTCGGCATGTAATGTAAAAAATTGATCTTTATGTAACTACTAATTATTGTATTCATAATTTATTACATTTATTTGTACTTGTTTAGTTTTATCCTTTAGGTAAAAGCCCATGGTAGGACAAATCACAGTTTCTGTTGTTAACTAACAATAGAAAACTAAAAATCAAACTTAAAAAAGGTTAATTAAATAAAATTACTTAAACTAAAATCAGCATAAAATGGACATATAATATAAATGGACAGATTCTTTGTTTTTGTATTTGAACCCTTTCCAACAATGACTGTATGATTTTGAATTTCATCTTTTCACACGGAGGACAACTGAAGGACTCATATGCAACTATTACAGAAGGTTCAAATGATCACTGATGCTCCAGAAGGAAACATGATGAATTAAGAGCCAGGGGTGCAAACTTTTGAACAGAATGAAAATTTGTACATTTTGCCTAAGTATACTATATGTTATACAATAGATTAAAATTATTGGTAAAATTAAAGTTTTAAATTAATTCTTCCTTTGATTTGCATAATCAGCATTGATTATTGCACTCCTTAAAGGTATAGGTATCTGTCATGAATTACTCACCCTTATGGTGTTCCAAACCAATAAGACATTTGTTCTTCGGAACACAAATGAAGATATTTTTGATGAAATCTAAGAGCTTTCTGAATGACAATGCAACTGACATTTTCAGTGCCCAGAAAGGTAGTAAGGATGTCGTTAAAATATTCAATGACAGAAATTTCAATTCATTTATTTATTATTTGGGGGAACTATTGCTTTAAAAGACATATGACTGCCGCGGAAATAGTGTAACAGACCCTTCATTTAGCTCCACCCCCTTCGTCACTATTGCTAGCCTTAGAGAACATCTCATACAGATTTTCTCATAGAAACCTCATAGAAGTTTTTCAGTATAATATTCTTGTATTATTCTTCGTGGGCTGTAATGAAGTGTGAGATTGCAAAGCACCTTTTATCTTTCTTTAAAGAAATTGTTAAATTAAAACCTGCGACTCAGTATTGAGACAAACGCTTATCACAGTCAAGTGAAAAGAGAGAAGCCTCATTTGAAATCGATTACAAATGATAACATTAGCGTAAGTGAACAGAGCTGCTTCTAATGTCTCTGCAACACACCATCTGCGCTGCTGTGAGCTTTTTAGTAGCTGTCACCTCTACTGTGACCTGAATCCATACGTAAATGAATTAACATTAAGTTATTAACATTAATTTACCTTGAAGCAAATGTGGGTGTTCTTGCGGATGTGAACTTAAATATATTCATTTTAGAATGAGGGGTGACACAGGGTTTAATCCACAGCATTATCCTCTCAAGATTTTGAAAAATACAGTCTGTATTTTGTCATCTTTTATCAGTATTTTTTCATAGCTTCTTTAAAAAAACACAAGACTTCCACTAGAAAAGAGCAAAATTTACAGTTCCTCCAGACTGTTAGGGGGCAGTATTTAATTATGTGCATGTTTCTGTTTTGCAGAACTGGAGGTGGCACGTCTCAGTACAGATGTTAATCTGGCGGATCTAAGCTTTCCTCAATCTGGACTCACCGGCAACTCCATTCATCTCTCCGCCAACACACTCAAACAGCAAGGGCGAAATGGTAATTTGTCATTGTCCATCTGCGTCTAATTCCCTATCTGACACTTTCCACACTGACTGATGTTTTTTCTATTTATCAGGTGAGATCCGCATGGCACTCGTTCTCTATAAGAACCTCGGTCAATACCTGTCCACGGAGAACGCTAGTGTGCGCCTGGGCAGTGAAGCGGCCTATCCGAACTATTCCCTCATAGTCAACTCACCTGTTATTACTGCAGCTATTAATAAAGAGAGTAACAAGGTCTACCTGTCTGAACCTGTGGTCTTCACTGTCAAACACATACAGGTATTATAAACTCTTACAATTTTAGCTTTAATAAAGTCGCTTTGGATAAAAGCGTCTGCCAAATGACTAAATGTAAATGTAAATGTTTTCAATTTCTACTTCCGTCACTATAATCAAGCGTATGATTTCCATCTCCTCATTTCAGCAGTCAGAAGAGAACTTTAATCCAAACTGCTCTTTTTGGAGTTACTCCAAACGTACCATGATGGGATATTGGTCCACTCAGGACTGCAGACTACTAGGCACCAACCGCACTCACACCTCTTGTTCCTGCACACATCTTACTAACTTTGCAGTGCTAATGGCCCATGTGGAGGTCCAGGTATGTCTCACACTTATCAATACTCATCCTATCAATGACAGTACCCAGCAGGCACACAACATCATAAGACATTGATATTTTGTTAAATTCTGGTTGCGACGTCGGGTGACCAATATTCAATGTCAATTCAATGTTTAATGTGAACGTTAATTTGATGTCCAATACCGAATTTAGCCGTAGTTAATATTTGGTTGTTTTTGGTTGTGCCTGCTGGGAGTTAATAAAAATGTATGTTAACTAAGAGTTTATTGATTTGTTCAGTGAACTAAAATACAGTTGACAAAAATATGGCAACAAGAAAAACACTATATTTTAATATATATTAATGACACAAGGTATTAACAGGTGAATTTAATAAAAAAGGGTACTTGCTAGTCAGAATAACAATAACAACACTGTTTTGGACATTATCATCTGCTGATTGTTATTGCCAAAATGACATGCCATTTCAGTCAGTAAAATGGACAAAAATGAATACGCTTGTTGGCGGAGATTGCCTTGTGGGGAATTGGCATCCCGAGAGCTGGCTCACGGACCTTTCCTGATCCCGTTCACCTCTCTCTCCCACTTCACTTCCTGTCATGTTACTGTTCTATCATAATAAAATCATAACAAAAGATACTGACTAAATCGACAGTTACATAAAAAGACAGTTAGTTTAGTATAGTTTAAAATTAATCATGACTTAAGGTGACTGTGACTTCAATCAACTTGAAGGAGAAGTTCTCTTCCAGAATAAAAATTTCCTGATGATTTACTCACCCCCATATGATCCAAGATATTAATGTCTTTCTGTCTTCAGTCCAAAAGAAATTTAAGTTTTTGAGGAAAACATTCCAGGATTTTTCTTAATATAATGGACTTCAATGGGGATCAGCCAAGGAATAAGTGTGTGCTAAACGATTGGTCATTTAAAAAAAAAAAAAAAAAATGTAATTACTTTTAAACACAAATGCTCGTCTTGCGCTAGCTCGCATTACGTAATCATGTTGGAAAGGTCATGCGCAGTTAGTTCTTTGTCTTTGTACTTCGGTTCAAAAGTCAGAGAAGAGCAAAAAACTCCATCTCAAAATTGTCTAAAATCGTTGTTTTAAACTGCACTGAAACTGCAGTTTGGACCGTCAGCCTATTGGCCACCACTGAAGTCCACTATATGAAGAAAAATTCTGGAATGTTTTCCTCAAAAACCCTAATTTCTTTGTGACTAAAGACAGAAAGACATATTAGATCACATGGGGGTGAGTAAATTAGCAGGAAATTTTTATTCTGGAACTGAACTCCATTAAGGTTGTAACTTGTTCTATAAGTTTAAAGCTGTTCATTATTAGCTAGTCCAGGCTAGCAAAGTGGAATAAGCTCTGGTGCATCTTGATCAGCCTGGTTTGAGCTTGTTGTAGCACCTTTACTTAAATTGTGGGGAAATGTTTGAGAAACTTGACCTGGTGGGCAGTGAGTGTCATGTTGAGTTTCATTCATACAAATTTATGTGGCCTCAGCAAGCAAAAGTAGATTAATAATGCCTGGTGAAATAGTGGTCTTTGAATTTAAAGCTATGCTTCTGTAGTAGATCTACTGACAATGGAATACTTTACAGCTAACCTGAGATTTACAACCAGACCCAGTATAAAAGTTTGAACTGCACTCAGTAGCACTGCAATAGGTTACGTCATCCACCACTAAGAGAGACCTCACAGGTCTCCTGAAGCCACTCGGCTCTTCCCTTGGGCTGTAAGACTGCATAATGTGTGTTATCTCAGTGAGGACACTCACACTCATTGCTCACTCTCTCTCTCTCAGCGCACATAATAAATGGACAAAAACAGATATGGAAAGCCCAAATATAGTGTAAAGTAATATGTTACATGTATGAACGTCATGACGTTTATGCTTGTGTGTTCATGTCAACAGAAGATGGCCAAAATGATTTATGCACAAAACGTAAAGGCAAAAGGTCAGGATATACATAAATGTAAATGTTGTGTGCAGAGGGGAGGATTGACCTTAAACATTCACACACACACACACACACACACACACACATCATTTGGACCCACACTCTTGAGGCTGCATTAATGGATGTTGCGTATACGTATGAATGATTAATAAAACCATTTAGTGTGTGTACTTGTGTGTGTGCAAGCTTGACTGCACACATTCACTGAACAGAGAGTCTTGTCATAGCTGCAGTGCTCCAAATTTCTCACACTACCGCTGAAATGAATGGGCCGACCCAGACCCACAATCTGGGGCTCTGCAGAAATGGAATGTTCGTCATTCACAATGTGACACAATATGTACAATTATTGTGTATTTGTATTCATTTGATAAAAAAATTCAGCTGCCAAAAAGATAGTTTAGTACAATCAGCTGTGTTTATCCAAGTGTATTTCTCCGTTAAATTAGTGTAGAAAATGTAAAGAAAATGTAATCTGAGCACTCAGTAGAACACATGAATGCATCTTCCTGTCTGAAGTATACCAATGACGAACTTACTTGGCAGGGATGGGCTTTCTAAGAAATTCTGCAGTCGAATACAAATAAAAAACATAATATTTATAAATTATACAGCAATGTAATGTGGTCATGCTAACTATACTTTAAATCCATTAACGTATTTATTTATAAATAAACTTTATTTGGAGTATTCCTTTGTTGCACAGTGCACGTTAATTAATATTATGTCTAAAATGTGTTTTAATATCACTATTAATAAAGATTGCAAGATATTTAAAGTATACATGAAGTATACTTCCAATAGTTCCACTTTAGCACAGTCAAGTATACTAAAGTATATCTTTATTTGGACCTCAGCACTACTTTCGGACAGCTGAAGTGCTTTATTGTTCCAATTTAGCAAACTTTAAGTATACCAGTTTAGTATACTAAAAGTACAATTGCAGGTTATTTTTATTAAGCACACAAATATGTAAATGTATCTGTAGTATACTTAGTATGAAATTAATATATTTTAAATCCATTTTAATGTTTTTTTTCCACTAGAGCTTGTACACGATCATTCAAAGGTTTGATGTCAGAAAGATTTTTTATAAAGTAACTTTATTCAGCAAGGATGAATTATATTGATGTGACGGTAAAGAAAATAACATAAAATAATAAATACAACAATACAAAATATTTCTATTTTAAAAAGCTGTTCTTTTAAACATCTATTCATCATAATTCTGAAAAAAGTATCATTGGTTTCCACAAAAATATTAAGCAGCTGTTTTCAACTGTGATAATAAGAAGAAATGTTCTTGAGCATTTCTGAAGGAACATGTGACAATTCAGAATTTAGAATACAATAGAAAAAAGTTATTTTAAATTGTAATAATATTTCATAATACTTAAGTTTTTACTGTACATTTAATCACATAAATGCGGCCTTGGTGAACCTAGAAACATTAAAAAAAATGCCTACTAACAAGATTACGCAAACACACACGATCACACACAAATGGAAAGTTAGTATTTTATACTTCACCCAATGTAGTAGATATGGACCTTGACTAACATCCTTCTGTCCTCCATCTCTGTGTGTTTCTCAGAAAGCGGGCCAGGTGCACGAGCTGCTGTTGGACGTCATAACGTGGGTGGGGATCCTGCTGTCTCTGGTCTGTCTGCTCATCTGCATCTTCACCTTCTGTTTCTTCCGCGGTCTCCAAAGTGACAGGAACACCATCCACAAGAACCTCTGCATCTCCCTCTTTATCGCCGAAACACTCTTCCTCACCGGGATCAACCGTGCAGACCAGCCCGTACGACACACGCACACTCTCACACACCAGCTCCGCACACACTTGATGGATTTAGATTTATTGCAGAACACACACACAATTCCTTAAGTCGTTAAGTTGGGCACCTGACTCTTGTTAATTACAGAAATGGAGAGGGTCTTTGACCTCTCGTTAATAACAAAAAGCTCATTGTGTCCTCGGAGAGAGAGAGAGAGTGAGAGAGGAGAATATAAGCAAAGACAAATGGAAAATGACAAAGATAAAATGCTGGAAATCCGTCGGGAAATTTCTGAAGTGATAACAGAACAGACGGTTAATACTCAAAGCAGCGAGTCACAGATCACACAGATACTGCTAGATAGTTTCAGCACCTTTTGTGCTCAGTGTGTATGTCTTTGTTACAGATTGTCTGTGCTGTGTTTGCGGCCCTGCTGCATTTCTTCTTCTTGGCTGCGTTTACATGGATGTTTCTGGAAGGCGTACAGCTGTACATCATGCTGGTGGAGGTGTTCGAGAGCGAGTACTCACGCACCAAGTACTTCTATCTCACTGGATACGGGGTGCCTGCTGTTATAGTTGCCGTGTCTGCCGCCGTGGACTATCGCAGCTATGGAACCGAAAGAGTGTATGTATATGCCAGATACAGTTGGCAATATAATATGCTTTTATAGAGACTAGTTATCACACTTTTTTTTTACATTTTCACCATTATTGTCCAAGAAAACAGTAACATGCATCATGTGTGGACAGTATGTGCCAATAAACGACTTTTTTAGTAAAACAAATCACCAAATAATTCATGAAAAAGTACAAACAGTAACATAAAAAAATGTTGTAAAAAAGGAACAAAAATGGCAGAACATTGTTAAAGCAAATAACTGTAATCAATAAACTATGTTTATGTATGAAAAAAGGTACATCTTTGTACCTTTTTTATCCCTAAAGGGTACATACTAGTACCTTTAAGGACCTTTTCAAGTACATATTAGTGCCTTACAAAAGGGTACCGCCACTTTGACAGTTTGTTGCTTTTTTTTCTGAGAGTGCCTATAGTTGCCATAAAGTACAGTGTGGTTTTATTGTGTTCACGTGTTTATACAACTATGGAAGCACATTTCCGCCACGTAAGAAAAAAATGTTTGCCATAAAAATGATAAAAAGTCAAAACTTTGACTTACTTTAAAAGTCATAATTATGAGATAAAAAGCCTAAATTATGACTTTAAAAAGTCATAATTACGAGATAAAAAATAAAAAAAGTCATTAAGTCAGTTTTGACTTGTAAAGTCATAATTTTGTCTTTTTATCTCAGAATTTTTGCTTTTTTAAAGTCCTAATTTTGTCCTTTTATCTCGTAATTATGACTTAAGTTATAATTTTGACTTTTAAAGTCAAGTCATAATTTCAACTTTTTATCTCATAATTATGAGTGAAGTATAATTTTGACATTTTATCTCGGAGTTATGATTTAAGTCATAATTTTTTTTTTTTAAAGTCAAGTCATCATTTTAACTTTATCTCATAATTATGAGTGAAGTATGTCATTATTTTGACTTTATAAGTCATAATTTCAACTTTATATCTTATAATTTAGCCTTTTTAAAGTCATAATTTCAACTTTATCTCATAATTATGAGTTAAATATGTATAAAATAATTTCGACTTTATAAGTCATCATTTTGGTGTTTTATTTTCTTAATTACAACTTTTTATCTCATAATTTCAACATTTTTTATGATTTTTAAAGTCATAATTTTGAGTGAAGTATGTCATAATTTCAACTTTTTATCTCATAATTGTAACTTTTATCTCATGAGTTAAGTATGTCATAATTTTGACTTTATAAGTAATCATTTTGACTTTTTATATTGTAATTGTGACTTTCAAAGTCATAATTTTGACTTAGCAAATCATAATTTCAACTTTTTATCTCATAATTTCAACTTTTTATCTTATCTTGTAATTATGACTTTCAAAGTCATAATTTCAACTTTTTTATCTCACAATTAAAATTTTTAAACTTTAAATTTTCAACTTTTTAATCTCCTGATTTAAGTGTCATAATTTCTTTTTATCTTATAATTTAGCCTTTTTTAATTTTTTTTTCTTACGTGGCAAAAATAGTTTTTTATACAACAGCTATTGCTTGAATATTCATTAAAAAAAACTAATTGTAGATGGCTTTAAAAGAAACCTTTTGAGAGAAAACATTAATGCAACTGGACTCAGAGTCTACCCTACATAATTAAAAACACTTATTTTACATAATTATTCCACACAATATTTACACAAAATACTCCACTAGAAAATAACAATAAAAAATCCACTAGAAATAAATAAAGGAATCGCTGATTATTCATTGACAGAGCTCTCAGTAGATTTTAGAACTGACATAAGGGGGAGGTAACACTTTAATTGGCCAAGCAGACATAACTATGAGCCAGTTTATCTGTCTGGCCAATGTATTGGTCTATCACTAGTGCGATGTCCAAAATGCATCTGTCGGCTTCCAATTTTGCTTGCAAAGACCCAGCTGCCTTCTTACCAGCAATGTTGCCTAATGGTTAAGGAAGATTGTAGGTTCAATCCCAGGATTTAGTGACACAGGAAAAGAGTTAGTGAGATCACAGACGTGCTCTATTAGCACAGTGCCCTTGAGCAAGACACATCACAGCCGACTGCTCAAGGGGGAATGGCTATGCAATTAGTGCCCTGAAAGTCACTTTGGATAAAAACACGACTGCTTTGTGGCAAATGACTTCATGAGTACAAATAACTTGAGTCAAATCAATTATTAATTTAGTCATTAAAGGGATAGTTCACAGAAAAATGAAAAGCTGTCATCATGTGCTTACCCTCATGCTGTTCTAAACTCTGTTGTCACTATTATGACATTTGAATAATATTTCAGCTGTTTTGTCCACAGAATAAAAGTCAATGGGGTCCAAAACTTTTCAACTCCAAAGAGGACATTCATTTCATTATTTCTTTAGCATCAAATCAACATTAATGATCATGTGACACTGAGGACTGGAGTAATGGCTGCTGAAAATTCAGCTTTTCCATCACAGGAATAAATTACATTTTAAAATACATTAACATAGAAACAATTTCAAATTGTAATTATATTTCAGAATATAACTGTTTTTATTGTATTTTTGATCAAATAAATGCAGCCTTGGTGAGTTGCAAAAACGCAAGAGACTAAAAAAACCTTATCCACCCCAAACCTTTGAACTGTACTGTAAATACACTAAATATGAAAAAAATTAAAGATGTCATCTACCAACAGACAGTCAAAAACAACTGTAATTTTGACTTTTTTTTAACCTCGTAATTATGACCTAAGTAAGTCATAATTTCGACCCTTTGTCTCATAAATTGAACTTTATAAGTCATAACTGACTTTTTATCTCATAATAATTTAAACTTTTAAAGTCAGTCATAATTTTGACTTTTTATCTTGTAATTATGACTTAAGTCATAATTTTCATATTTAAAGTCACAATTTTGACATTTTATCTCATAATTATCTCATAGTTAAGTATGTCATAATTTTAACTTTATAAGTCATAACTTTGACTTTTTATCTCATAATTATGATTTAAATCATAATTGAAACTTTTAAAGTCAGTCATAATTTAGACTTTTTATATTGTAATTATGACTTGAGTCATAATTTTTATAGTCACAATTTTGATGTTTTATCTCAATTATCTCATAGTTAAGTATGTCATAATTTTAACTTTATAAGTCATCATTTCAAATTTTTATCTAGTAATTATGACTTAAATCATAATTTAAACTTTTTTGTTCTGATAATTGGGAATTTTAAAGTCGTAATTTCGACTTTGTAGCTTGAAATTATGACTTTTAAAGTCATGATTTTGACTTTTTGTCTTTTTAAGGCATGAATTTTTGTCTTATGTGGTGGAAATGGGCTTCTATATACTAATTCTATATACTAATATATAGAACTAATATAATATAACTTCTGTATACTAATATATATGTAATGAAATCTATATACTCTATAAACAAAGGCAAAATGTATAATAAAAAAACTAATTGAAGAGGGCTTTGAAAGACACCTTTTGAGAGAAAACATTATTGCAATTGTACTTTAGACTTTAGTCTAAAAGTACACTTATTTTACAAAATAATCCACTAGAAATTACATTTGAATAAATTACATTTTAAAATATATGACAATAGAAATGATTTAAGAATATGACTGTTTTACTGTATTTTGATCAAATAAATGCAGCCTTAGTGAGCACAGAAGACTTTTAAAAACACAAGACTTTAAAATTGTACCCACCATAAACTTTACTGTAAATACACTAAGTATGAATAAAATTAAAGACATGTCATCTACAAACAGACAGTCAAAACATGCTTCTCGCTTTGACAGCAATAAGCCACAAAATTGCTTGACTTCTGATCAGTGAGTGAAATCCCTCTAATGCTGTCTACTCCAGCAAAATGTTTGCAAGTGCCAAGCGCATCAGATCAGGTTGTACTCGAAGTCGCCTGTGCGTTCACGAGTTCTGAAATAGGCAAACTGGTGAAATTGCCCTAATTCATATTCATAAAGAAAACTGTTCAGCTGGCATCACTGCAGTTAGTGGCCAGACACAGCCGTAAGGGATGTTCACTCAGATAAATATTTCAGCAAAAATCATCATTTAAAGATGAGATGCTGAATGTGGCATATGAATAAGTGGTGGTCACTCAAGCACACAGTCTCACCAGACCACAGAATTAGGTCACACTCATTTAAAACAAGAATTGAAAAAGGGAGGGAGAGAGGGAAAAAGAAGAACACTATTTTACTGCAGATCCTGTTAACCTGAGCCAACAGTGGAGATGTAAACAAGGACGTAGGATTCCTAATGCACATGCCACTTTTAGAACATTTGTCCCTCCACTTTTTGGCAGATAATCAGTGCTTTTCATGCCCTAATGTGTCCCCCACACTTTTCCTACACCTCCATATAAACTATAAAGACCATGGTAAAGATGAGCATAAATTAAGGTGTTGTCATGGCAGATGGTTGTGAAATCAGTGCCAGGCTGGTAAGAGCAAAAATATAGCACAAAGACCATGTCTGCGTGTCCTAATCCCAGCGCACATGAATTGAAATTCCTAAAATATTTATAATCCTATTTGGTTTCTGCATTCTCTAGCATATGGTATCTGTTCTTTAAAGAGGGAACATGTCTGACTGTGTTGGTGGCCTGGAACACACACACACACACACACACACACACACACACACACACACACACACTCAAACAACGCTGCTTCCATTCCTGCTGGGCTGTAGAGGTGATTTCAGTATAGCAGAGATGAGGATTTTAATAATTCAGCTCTGGGTTGTCAATCACCCCTCGAGGTTCTGAATGTTCCATGGCCAATGAGCCCTTTCTGAATGTGACGATCAACCAAACACCAGAACATAGCGTGAACATTCCTTCCTGGAAGTTTGATCTTAATTGGAGATCAGTTTTATTTGAAAATCTTCTCTCTTGCTTTCTTTTTCTGTGTAGGTGCTGGCTCAGGTTAGATACTTACTTTATCTGGAGTTTCATTGGGCCTGCTACTCTCATCATCATGGTGAGTTTAACACACACAAACACACACACTGGGGGTTTAGAGAACGATAGAGCAAAGCCAATTCCACACTGGCGCACACACACCTACACGGGGGGTTCAGATAATGGTCTGTCGAGGGCATTTTCCCAATTACGGGAAAGTCACAGTCACCCCACTGGACAAGCTGAGCATCCACATTGCTATATATAGAGAAAGAGGGAGAATGTATGTATGGATGTTGGACACAGTTTTTAGCAGGGCTCTCATTTGGGATGCACTGCAATTTTGTAAGAAAATAAGCTGAAATCTCAGCTGAAACACTGCTTTAAAGAGGTCATGAACTGCCTTTGTTATTATTTTGTACTGTTCTCTGAGGTCCACTTATAATGCTATCAAGATTTTTACAACAAAAAACATAATAGTTTAAATGTTTAATAGGCTATTTTCTGTCCTGCTTTGAACCCCCTCATCAGAACGCTCTGTTTGAATAGGCATGGTGGATTGTAGTTTCAGAATCACTGTTACGATTGGCTAACGGTTGTGTACCACCTGATCTCATGATGAAAACAAACCTGTGGGAACTTTTTCGCAAGACACAAAATACGTACCAATAAGTACATATCACTGACTTTTGACTTTTGGCTGCTTTATTTTTTACTAACCACCAGACAGTGTTGTGTTCGAAAATCTCGCTTTGAATCTTTTACCGAAACAGTCAGAGGAAAGTCTCGGTGCTTCACATTGCTTCATTTGCCCGTCACTTGTTTACTTCGAACCGGAAGGTGCTCCCACTTTTGACACAAGGCCTCATGGGGCATAGAAAACTTGTGGATACGATCAAGGGAATTTTAATTTCTCAGTTTATGACCCCTTTAACAACAAGTCAGGCAACCACATTTTTGACATGGAGAAAAATCATACTTACCAGTGATGTAAATATCAACTAATAGTGATATTTTGCCATAAAACATTTATACTGACATTTATACTACAAAAGTTTCTAACATTTATACAGTGTACATTTGTTTTATTTTGATTTGTGTACACATAATGTGTGACATAATCCAAACACCATTATTTAAAAAAAAAAAGTTCCCCTTGAGTTTTCTGTTTGCGAACAGGTTTTACACATGCACTTATCTTGTACAGTATGTGCATTATACAAACAATGTGACATTAACCCACATATCTTATGTAATATGCTGTAGGGTAAAGATGTGCTTGTATTGAAAAATCAGTTTGGGAATTACTGTGATTTTCTCTTGCACATAATAATGTGTGCAATATCTGTTTGGAATAGGCAATATCACATTTATCAACACTGACACAAGCATAAATGTTCTATATAGTTATCAAATTTGTAATAACAATATATAATTGTGTTTTTTCCAGGCAAAGGTTTATTCATTTTTTTTTTTACTAAATATTTTTAAAATAAGCATTTTCAGATTCATTGGCTTCATAATTATCCGTTTTGGCCAAGAATGTTCATTTTGGTGCATCACTAGTTCCCATGATAAAACTCACAGAAAAAATCACAGAAAGGTGAATCCTCTATTGAGGTATTCTGCATTATTTTATTCAATTAAATCTGTTAATTCCAAAGATTCATTTCTGACAAGTGAAGATATGCCCAATAAGGATTTTAGAAATCACAAACCAATGGCAAAATCATGGAAATTCATTGCTTAATAGTGTAAGAGTCCTCTTTTAAACTGTTATTGCATTTGTTGTATGCTTTTATGGTTTTGTGTTGCAGCTAAATGTTATTTTCCTGGGCATTGCTCTATATAAGATGTTTCACCACACAGCGATTCTCAAGCCTGACTCCGGTTGCCTGGACAACATCAAGTAAGGCATTTATTCTGTGTTTCAATGTGTGTGTGTGTGTGTACTTTATTGCTTTTCTTGCTTATACTGCGACTGTCTTCATTTTCACTAAACACACAATTGTCCTTTATATCTGGACCGTTCCTTAGAGGTGTTTAAATTAGAAGAATGTTCTACTGCCTATCTAAAGTTAGATGCAGTTTAAAGTGTCTTTTATCTGTCACTTTCGCCTTGATGTTTAAGTTCTCATGGGACAGAATCAGTAATTATTAAATTATAAAAAAAACCTACATAAATAGCATTCCCTGTGCTATTTATTCAAATTAAGTCAGCATCATCTTTAAGAGCTAGGACACTTGGGGCTGGCATATCAGGGTGTATTGATACTCAGCCAGTAATGTGGGGGATCAGAAAGTGTGTAATGCACAGTGTGTAGCATGTCTCATCTATACACTATAGCCCACTGGCAGACAGTACATACTGAATCTAGGTTAGTTAGCATATTATAGTAATTGATTATTCTTTTTGATGTTCAGAACACAGGCAGAGGAGTCACTGTTTAAATCTGTGACCCAAATGTAGAAATTCTGCTGTAGTTCTGGTGTTCTGCACAGATATTCTTGTTATAACTGTAACCGTACTCTTATTTGATTGGACATGTGGCAAAAAAAGTGCTGATACGTAGTACAACAGCAGTGGGACTTTCCGAACTGACAATTTTTGCATTGGTTTTGGTGATTTTCAGGTTAAACCGTTGTGCTAGTACATTACATTTTTTTTGAGTGAGTCATTGAATCATTAACTCAACCATGTTGTTAAAGAATAAACCACTGTTATATTTGAGTATTTTTTATATGCTATTATAGTATTTATTTTATTTAGGTGTTTAAAATTTTGGGATCAGTAAGATTTTTAATGTGTTTTAAAGAAGTCACTTATGCTCATCAAGTTCCATTTCAATAAAAAATACAGAAAAACAGTTTTCTATTTTAATATACTTAATATAATTTTGTTTATTTCTGTGATGCAAAGTGTCACACGATCCTTCATAAATCATTCTAATATGCTGATTTATTATCAATGTGGGAAACAGTTGTACTGCTCAATATATATATATATATATATATATATATATATGTCACGAACTGTACCGTTGTGGCTCCCTTTTTTCCCCTCTAGAGGGAGCCACCTCTCCACTGTGTTTTTGTATAGACTCTTTACAGACTCCATTTCCCATAACCCCTCTCTCATGCCCCGTTCGTCACCTCTCACCTTTAGCCCCTGTCACTTCCTGTATAAATAGAGCTTCCATCCAGTACTTCTTTGCGAAGTCATAACTTGCCCCGGCCGTTATTTCTAAGCGTTTTTCCCTAGTCCTAGTTTCCCCGTTGTCGACCCCTCGTAGTTTCCTGGTTACCTGATCGTTCTCCGCCCGCCTATCGACCCCCCGCTTCGTCTTCTGGATTATCCCCTCTGATCGCTGCCAGCCCACGGACCCGTTCGCTCGGACACCTACTATTCTGTTGGATTTACTGTCTTGCTCCCGTTCGCCCCTGTCTGACCTCCCGCCTGCCTGACTATGAGTTTGTATTCTAATAAAAGTATGCATATGGATCCGCACGCCTCCTGTCTCGTCTCTGGGGCTATCGTCACAATATATATATATTTTTTTTTTTTTTTTTTTTTGGAACCTACTTTTTTCAGGATTATTTGATGAATAAAACATTAAAATAGAACAGCATTTATTCAAAATTGTATTATTTTGTAACAGTATTAAGTCTTTCAAACAAAGAAAAAAAACTTTGAATGGTGGTGTTGTTACAAAAATATTTCTATTTTAAATACTGTTCTTTTTAATACTTATTCATCAAAGAATCCTAAAAAAAATTCTCACCGGTTCCAAAGAAAAATATTAAGCAGCACAACTGTTTCCAACATTAATAATAAATCAGTATATGATTTATGAAGGATCATGTGACACTGAAGACTGGAGTAATGGTGCTGAAAATTCAGCTTTTCATCACATGAATAAATTATATTTTAAAGTACATTAAAATAGAAAACCACTATTTTAAAATGCAATAATATTTCATATATATATATATATATATATATATATATATTTTTTTTTTTTTTTTTTTTTTTTTATCAAATAAACCCAGTATTGATGAGCAGAAAATACTTGTTCAATCTCTGGAGCAAACTACTGCTCACAGTCATGCAATGGATGATTCTGCTTTGGCTTCTTTGGAACTTTTTTCATTTAGACAAAGTAACTGTCAGTATTGTGACTGCAATAGTTACTCAATGTAAACTTACACAGTTAGCAGTCAACAAAACTGTTCAACATGTTTACAAGTTACAAAACTTTATTATAAACAGCTGCAGTTCCACCAAAAGTGTTTGGATCTTTTAGCCACACAGTGTACATTGTCAGTACATTAGATAATAAAAACCTGTTTTATGTCAATGTCATTTAAACACCTCTAACAACAAGTTATTAGTTTAATTCTAATTTCTGTTTAAAAGTTTAATGCCAGTAAGATTTTTTCATTGTTTTTGAAAGAAGCCTCATCAAGAAAGAAAGAAGGTTAGCCAAGGCTGCATTTATTTGATTAAAAACAGTAACCATAATATTGTGAAATTGTAGAAACTATGATACATTTTTCAGGGTTTTTTGATGAATATAAAAGTTCAAAACAACTACATTTATTTGAAATAGAAGTATTTTGTAACATTGTAAACGTCCTTACTGTCACTTTTGATCAATTTAATTTGTCCTTGGTGAATAAAAGTACACATTTCTTTCAGATAATAACAAAAATCTTACTGACCTCAAAGTCTGAATAGTGATTTGTGTGTGTGTGTGTGTGTGTGTGTGTGTGTGTCTTTTCTCTTTATATATTTATATGTGTTATTTCCACACAGTTGGATAAACTCTGTGTAAACTGTTTTAGTGTCTATGGCAACCATGCACTCTCATATACCTAACAGAAGAACTTTTCTTCTTAGTATACAGCACATACTATAGTCTTATTGCAATTATCTAACTCTAACCTTAGCACTATTAGTCTCTTTGTCACCAAATCAGTAACAGAAAAAAAAGACTTTGTAATGAGCTGAGAGAAATGCCTCTGCTAGCACAGGATACAAGATAGCCGATGTAATAAAGTAAAAGTTAGAAAGTCTGGCCCAGTCAAAAGTGTAGCCTCAGCACAAAATTTAATCCGAAGTTCCGAAGCTGCCGTGCATAGAATAGATTATCTGGGCTCCTGCAAGGTTACTGGCTACTGAGAGCTTAACCCCGCCCACTAACGCAGCTCTCACTTGTCATAAGGTGCAACTTACTGGCAGTCTGGCTGTTTTGGTTTTTTTTCGTCTTACATGATCACATTCCATCCCCCAGTACGTACATTTGTGTCGACTGAGAAAATTCAACCATATTTCACCATCCTCATCATAATCATAAGTAAAAGTTTTCATTTTATTTGTTTGTGTTTTCCATCTCTTGAGTTGGTTTTGTTTTATTTATGATGTTTATGAATCATTCATCAGCCTCATCTGTCTTTTTTTCTTTGTTGTTTCCTTTTCCATCCTTTTTTTCTGTTTTACATTTCAGCATTCTGTTGAGGCATGGCTTGTTATGGATAGTCACTGGTAAGGGTCTCCAGCCAATCAGAGTGCCAGTTCTCTGAATCATGCATTCTGATTGGAGTGTTTAGCTGTGTAGTTCCTTCACTGTTTGATTGATTCTCTGAATGTTAAAATGATTTAAGTGATTCATCAATTCTCCAATGTGGCTCTTTCAAATGAACAATGTAATTATAATTCTTCATGAGTGCGTGTTCTCTTTCTGCATCAGTCCCGAGTTGGTTCAAAATCAATATTTCTGTCTGTCTGTCAGTCTTTCCAACTTGATCCACCATTATTTATTTATTATTATTGTCTCTGATGGAAACAATAATTCATATTTACCGTCTCTCTGCATAAAGTTTCTCCTTGTCTGTCTGTACGTCTGTCTCTCTTTCTCTGTCTCATACTTTCTAATGATCTTGTTTCAGTGCCAAACATTAGCCTGTCACATTAGCGCAGTTCACAGTACAAATGGGTTGCAAGCTGATTATGTGTGAGTCTAAGTGTGTGTGTGTGTGCGTGTGTGTGTGTGTGTGTGAATGACCCCAAAGACTAAATGACATCACTAAATGAGTGTGAGGCTCAGTGCTAAGTACAGACTAGTAGACATTATGGCTGGAGCCATCTTGACATTTGACTGCTGTAGAATAAAGCCTTTCTCCGAGACAGTTTATAATCTGATCCTACTATTGTCAAACTGAGGAAACAGATACAGTCCAGTAAAATAACATAACATTTTAATATGCTTAGATAATATAAACTAGCTGAGGTCGCACATGTGTCAAGTGTGTGTGAGTGAGAGTTACGCACTTTATCTGTTTCATTTATCTGTATCTATCTCTGTCTCTTAGGTCCTGGGTTATAGGTGCCATAGCTCTGCTGTGTCTTCTGGGGTTGACCTGGGCAT
The DNA here is from genome assembly GCA_033026305.1 of Cirrhinus molitorella. Taxonomy (NCBI): domain Eukaryota; kingdom Metazoa; phylum Chordata; class Actinopteri; order Cypriniformes; family Cyprinidae; genus Cirrhinus; species Cirrhinus molitorella. The sequence continues at coordinate 17,160,730 of CM065120.1, read as the reverse complement.
TTGGGCTGATGTATATCAATGAGAGTACAGTCATCATGGCCTACCTCTTCACCATCTTTAACTCGCTGCAGGGAATGTTCATCTTCATATTTCACTGCATCCTGCAGAAGAAGGTGAGACACACAAACACAAATTCACATAAGGAAGATTCTTCAATTTACTTATCTCAGACAGTTGACAGGTGATCTGACCAATCATTAACAGTGTTGGGGAAAGTTACTTTTAAAAGTAAAATATAAAAAAGTAATATAAAAAGTTTGATTCTTAGCAAATGTAAAAGCCCTTTCACACCAAACTGAAATTAGGTGAATAAGGCTAAGGCTAAAAGAAAATTAAATTAATGTCTGTACAGTAGAACTGTAGGAAAAGAAAGTTCAACACTCTTCAGCAATGAGAAATAAAAAGCACAAATGTTAGTAGGGCTGTCAAACGATTAATCGCGATTAATCGCATCCAAAATAAAAGTTTATGTTTACATACACACATATAAGTGTGTTTACTTTGTATATCTATTATGTACATATAAATACACACACATACATGTATATATTAAAACAAAATATTTATATGTATATATATTTATACTTGTATACAATTTAGATTATAAATAAATATAAATATTTTAGATATAAATCTAAAATATTTTTCGTTAATATATACATGCATGTTTGTGTATTTATATATACATAATAAATATACACAGTACACAAATATATAGTATGTAAACATAAACTTTTATTTTGGATGCGATTAATCGCGATAGTTATTCGAAAGTAATTTTTGCTTATTACACTGCATAAAGTGCTTTTCATACTTAGATTTTTTAGTCTTGTTTCTAGCCAAAAATTAACAAAAAATTCTTAAATCAAGAAGGATGTTATAGACAAGTAAAAATTATTGTCTTGTTTTTTTCTGAAAACAAGTCAAAATTGAGTGTGTATTTTTTTGTGTTTTTGCTTGTTTCAAAATAATCTCCCAGTGGGGTAAACAAAATAATCTTGTTTTCTGTTTGAAATAAGATTTTTTTGCTTACCCCATTTGCAGATTATTTTGCTTGTTCTAAGAAAAAACTCACTTAATTTTGACTTGTTTTTCAAAATCCTTCTTGATTTAAGAATTTTTTGATATTTTGGCTGAAAACAAGACAAAAAATGTAAGTAAGAAAAGTATTTTTGCAGTGTACGGTTGAATTGGATCAACAAAGGTCAGCAGCAAAGTCACTAGTTATTAAAATGGGATTAAATACATAAAGGAAACTAAAAGTAATTGGCGTTACTTTTTTGAAAAATTAACTATTTTCTTGGAAATGAAAAGTAATGCGTACTTCACTAGTTACTTGAAAAAAGTAATATTATTACGTAACTTGCGTTACTTGTAATGCGTTACCCCCAACACTGATCATAACACCACATTTAACATTTTTGTTTGACAAACAAACCAGACAGAAGAGTAAATTTACATTGGTGGACTTGAGCTTAAAATGGTGTGTTTGAGTCTTTCTGCGGTTGAAACAAGATACTTTCTGATGTTCATTCATGTTTATATCATGCTATAACTAATAGAGATGATCAGTTAACATGCCGTTTAAACTGAGGTGCTTTAGCAATCATTCACAACAATTGGCTTCTCGGACATACAAACTGTAACAAAAGGGGGGCCGAACCTTTGCAAAGAGACAGTTAGTGGCACTTTTGACTACTTTGACTTTGGTGAAAACTTACCTGTAGAAACTTTTTCACAAGATGCAAAATACATACTTATAATTACATATCACTGCAGGTTCCAACTGAAATAAATACTGGAGGTGGAGCACTTGTAATCATTTTTGTACACAGTTATGATTAAAGCTTTGTTTCGCTTTCCGGATGTAAACAAGCTTGCTCGGTAGCTCAGTCAGCACGGAATTGGACTTAGGATGCGGAATACTTGGGTATGAATCCAGTGAAAAACATAACTCATGATGAAAAAGCTGAAAGATTAAAGATTGAAAAACAAGCTAAAATGGCATGCAGTTGCATTTTTTGTCACATTCGCTTTTGTTCATACTATCGGGTAGCCTTAACTTTAGTGTATTTTAAAACGTTACAAAACATTAGACTTATAGCGCAATTCAGCAGACATTTCAAGTCAGAACTGTGGTGACACATACAAAACACATACAAAAAAAAAAAATAAAAAAAAATAAAAATATATATATATATATATATATATATATATATTTTTTTTTTTTTTTTTAAGAGCGAATCAGCATATTAGTAAAAAAAAATTGAAGGATCATGTGACACTTAGGACTGGAGTATGGATTCCTAAGGTTCAGTATCTCAGGAAAAGATAACATTTCAAAATATATTAAAATAGAAAAATGTTATTTTAAATTCACAATATGTCTTTTTTTTACTATATGTTTGATCAAATGAATGTAGCCTTGGTGTGCATAAGAATCTTAATTGTTAAAAAACCCCAAAACTCTTGAACAGTACTATATAAAAGTTACAGAAATAGTATATAAAAAGTTACAGAAAAGTTTTTATGGAAAAGTGCAAGTAGAATTGCCTAAGTTTCATCTTAAATATAAAATAAATATAATTCTTTATTATAATTTAATCTTCAAACTCTGGTCAAATTAGAGCCACAATAAAAATCAATTAGGAATGCATTTTAATCTGTCCTCTAAAGCTAGAATGATTGTTTTTGAAGTCATCCCAGCTGACAGAAAAATGCCCCTAATTTGAAAAATCATCCATGTATGTTATGCAAACATCTGCAGTATTGCAATCACGTGCACATACGCATACCGAGGCTCAATTGACCTCTTTCCTGGGCATTTTACTGAGGGTTTACTGGCCTCTCATTAGTAATGATCTCATTAATCAACCCTTCTGTCACATGCATGCTCAATTAGAGACCCTCAGCTCATCAGATTTATTTAGCTCATGATAGATTTTAAACCTTTTAATTATCTGATGGCCGACCGGTGGATTGCTTCCAGAGTCATTTAGCATGAAAATGCTCATATCCACATTACACTGGCGCATTTTAGCTCTAGAGGGAAACAGATATTGATTCGAGAAAAATAATATGTGAATCTGTGAATATTTCTATCTATTGACGGACAGAAAGATTGGACTGTTGTGGAATTTGATTATATATTCTGCTAACAAACCTTGAAGCTGAAATGCCAATTTATCCTGTTTCTTTCACATTAGGCAACTTTTAAGCCTAAAGTGGATGATTTCATCATGGATTTTTGGTTAATCTACTTATCCACCTAACGGATCTTAACGCAATATATATATATTCTGTCAAAGACCCACAAGAAGCTGTTTTTACAAGACTTGGGACTGATCTAGGGTTATTTGGGTTTTGTGGGGACAGCAGTGATGTAAATCTAAAGCTGTAAGTCCTGTTTGGTTGAGGTCTTTGAGGAGTTGAGTGTGCAGTCATCCAAGGAGATGGAGGAATAAAAGCGTTGGATTTTATTTGGCCGATCTTAGAGAGTTTTCTTTCAACAGCTGCGCAAACAATAACACAGCGTCCATGTTAACAACATTAAAAAGCAATTATAGCTGTATTATTGCTGATACAACCGGGAATTTTGTACTGATATTGGTCATAATTGTTATTATGTCTAGATTTTTGGATGGAGCGATACAAGTTTTAGTCCTTGTTGTTTGAGAATTGAGGTAAAGGTCGTGATGCTGAATGTATGTGTGTGTTTTTCCTGATTAAGATTACAGTGTTAGGAAGGTCGTCCAGCATGCTAACTATTGAAGTCATGTTAATGATATGAGAGTATCTGGCATTTGCACAAAAGTTCACTTCGCTGTTCACACACACATTACACACAGATGCACTTACATAGACGCACTGTAACTTGCAGGAACTAAGATGAAAACTCTTTAACGCAAGGACACAAGAAGTGGTCAATCGATTAAAAAAATGTAATCTAATTACAAGAAATGCTGTCTAATTAATCAAATCACAATTAATCACATACAATATTTGCTAAGGAAATCTCCCAAATGAAGGTTTAATGTAACTATCAAGTAGAAAATAACTTTTTCCTTAAAGCTTTAAAGGATTAGTTCACTTAAAAAATTAAAATTTCCTGACAATTTATTCACCCCCATGTCATCCAAGATGTTCATGTCTTTCTTTCTTCAGTCAAAAAGAAATTAAGGTTTTAGAGGAAAACATTCCAGGATTTTTCTCAATATAGTGGACTTCAATGGGTTGAAGGTCCAATTTCCAGTTTAAATACAGCTTCAAAGGGTTTGACGCAATCCCAGCCGAGGAATAAGGATCTTATCTAGTGAAACGAAAAATGACATATTATATATATTATAGTAATGACCCAGTGATTACAAAGTGAATGTGCATAGAAAGCCAAGCACCCTTTACAAAAAAAAAAGGTACAACAAAGATGTTGGATAATTTTGGATAAAGTTGGAGGAGAAAATGAGATGGAGATTTTTGCCCTACCCTGCCTTTTTAAAACAGAGTACACAGACTAAAAACTAACCATGCATGACATGGTGCTTCGCAGAGCTAGTGCAAGACATTTGTAGTTAAAAAGTATCTCATTTTTATTTTTATTTGAGAAAATGACAGATCATTTCATTAGTTAAGAACTTTTTTTCTCGGATGGGATTGTGTAGAGCCCTTTGAGGCTGCATTGAAACTGCAATTAGGACCTTCAATCTGTTGGCTCCCACTGAAGTGCACTATATGGAGAAAAATCCTGGAATGTTTTCCTCAAAAACCTTAATTTTTTTCAACTGCAGAAAGAAAGACATGAACATCTTGGATGACATGGGGGTGAGCAAATTATCAGGAAATTGTGGAAATACTATTGTGGAAGTAAACTAAAATATGTTAGTGTGCACATCTTAATCATTATTTTTTAGCAGTTAAAAACTTTTTAAATAATTTCAAGATAGATACAAATATCACTATGTTTTGGCAATACATACATATGCAATTTGTACAAATTAAATTAGAAGAGTTAATGACAACATTGTTAAAAACCAACCTTGGTTTATCAAACTGTATGCATGTGTGTCTTTGCAGGTGCGTAAGGAATATGGCCGATGTCTCCGCACACACTGCTGCAGTGGGAAGAGTGTGGAGTCAACCATCTCCACTTCAACAAAGACCAGTACAGCCCGCACACCTGGACGCTATTCCACAAACTCACAGGTAACCTATACACACACACCTGCAGGGGATCCTCCAAAACCATCTCAAGTGATTTTTCTAGGCCGGTGACTGGTGAAGCTGTCAATGGTCAATGTAGTCATCAGCTTGTTATTTCTCTGCACAGAAAGCACTTTAGCTCTGGCGTTTTCTTATTCATGGATGAATACAGTCCCACATGACCCAATTTCCCATTCAGCCTTATTTTAAATGGTGCACTCAGCATTCTGCTCACCTCGCTATTCGTGAATATAATCAGAAAGGTTTTCACTGCCGTATTCCAATTAGCCATTGTATAGTACCGATAACTGTAGACAAAAAAAGGAAAAAAATCAAACTCACTGATTGAATGGCTGTAATATGTATGATATAAGATACTTTTTATAAAATAAGTTGCTGCGCTAAAATTGATGCATAATACAGTTTCTTTGGAACTAAACTAAACATCGACCCCCTCTCTTCATCTGTTGTCAGAGTCGTATTCGTAGGATGTGGAATGACACTGTCAGGAAGCAGTCGGAGTCATCTTTCATCACCGCTGATATGAACAGCTCAGCGACTCTCAACAGAGGTAAAGCCAAACACACAAACACAAACATATGTGTACACAGTATTCATACACATACATATTGACAGAAACTGTACATGTATAAACAAACACACATAAACTCAAAACAGGCTGTTTGGATTTGATGTGAGAAAAGTGAAACGGAAACCAGTGACCATTTGTCTCCTATATTCTGACCATTGAAATTTGCCATGACACAGAAAAATGATATTGTAAAAACAGATATTATGTTTCTTCAACTATGGGGACTTATTTGTTGCATGGACAATATTTCAAAACTAATTAATAGTTTTTATCAGGCTTTGTCATTTATTTTTGCTTCTTAAATGCCTTTAAAGTCTAAAATTGTATTATTTACCCATGTCCTTGACCCAGACTTTTAATCTTAATTAATTAGTATTAGATAAATCTCATAAAAATGGCATTTTACAAAACTATGACAATCTAAGCAAAGAATTGTATAAAGATAAACCATTTCAGTATTCATTTTTATATAACAGCTGTAAAACCGATATTTTAATAATAAATAATACATGTGTTTCAAAAGTTAGTGTACTTGTTTATCAAGGACAAAAAAATGAAGTTAAGAGCATGCTTGAATGTGACATGTGAAGAAAACAAAGATGAAAAGTTGAATATGGACAGAATACTTCTATGGTGCGTCATTTCCAATCAAGCTGTAATTTTGTTGTTCTAAAAAACTCAATTGTGTGTGTGCGTTTAAGATATGTGACCCTGGAAAATCAAATCATGATTTCCATTGATGTATGGTTTGTTAGGATAGGACAGTATTTGGCCGAGATACAACTATTTGAAAATCTGGAATCTGAGGGTGCAAAAAGTTGTAAATATTGAGAAAATCACCTTTAAAGTTTTCCAAATGTAGTTCTTAGCAATGCATATTGCTAATCAAAAATTACATTTTGATATATTTACGGTAGGAAATTTACTAAATATCTTCATGAAACATGATCTTTACTTAATATCATAATGATTTTTGGCATAAAGGAAAAAGTGATCATTTTGACTCATACAATGTATTTTTCTACAAATATATCCGTGCTTGACTGGTTTTGTGGTCCAGGGTCACATACGTAAAATCTTCTTAAAATATATGAGTCAGATGGTTTATTCCAAAAAGCTTGAAAACGTAATTTCCATCACAGGTATTTACACCATAAAATTCTATTAAACAATACACATTTGGAAAAACTACAGAATTCTCTTGAGGCATGTTTGTCCACTGTTGGACATTGTTATTAGACAAATGACAAACTAGTGAGTGTTTTAACGGCCTTTCCAAGGCCAAAAGTGCTTATAGATAAAGAATCGTAGGAGTGTGCGTGTTTGTTTAATGAGAGAAAGAAAAAAAAAACGACAGAAAAATGTGAAGCGCAACAGGAAAGCCCTCCAACTTTCTGACCCTGGAGTCCAAATGGATCAGACATCTGTGTATGTGCTCATGTTCTGCTCATTCTCAAACCCTGCCTGCCTCTGTTATGTCCAAGCACTAATATGATTTGCTCTTCCGAGCTCCTTTGTCTTCTTCGTCCTGTGTAAACATGAATGTGAGATTTTAAATGTCTTCCAGCGACATCAGAGCCATGGAAAAACGCTTCCAATCAAGTCACACTGGCAGGACAAAATGTCAAACATCAACAGCTGTCCAACATAAACATCATCTATGCTAAGCTCTGTACTGATATTACACTCCACATGGGAGGTTTTACATTCCTGTCCACCCGAACTAACATGCTGATGTTTAAAGCTCTTGAAGCACAAGTGTACTGACTCCTTGTCTGCATCATTCTAACTGTTTATTGTACATCTTTTTTCTGTCTCTTTGTTGCTCCTTCCTTTTGTCTTCTCTCAACTTCCTGCCTCCATATCTGTCTCTCTTTCTTCCTTTCTCTCTTTCTGTCTCTGTTTGTGGGTGTTGTAGGTACCATGGCTAACCATCTCATCTCCAATGCTTTGTTACGTCCTCATGGCACTAATCCTTATAACACACTACTGGGAGAGTCTGCTGTGTACAATAACCCTACTGCCAACATGTTCAACACGCAAGGTTTGCTTCTCACATACACATTTACAAAACTAAGCACTTTTTGGATGGTAATTGTCTCTTAGGGTGGTGAACTGTAAAACTTGCATGACCAAAAAAAAAAAATTTACTCAAAACTGTATGACTTTATCTTTTTTTCCTTACCACATACGGAGATGTGAGATTTTTAATGTTTTTAAAAAAGTCTCTTCTGCTCACCAAACCTGCATTTATTTGATCCAAAATACAGCAAAACAGTACAATTTTGAACTATTTTTACTATTTAAAATGTAATTTATTCCATATTCCATATTTTAAATGTATTCAAATAAAAAAGAAAAGTTATTTTATATAGTAAAAATATTTCTAAATTTCTCAAAAGTTTTGTTGTACTTTGAATCAAATAAATGCAGGCTTGGTGAGCAGAAGAGACTTCTTAAAAAAAAACTTTAAAATCTTACAGTTCAAAAACTTTTGACTGGTAGTGTATATATTAGACATCTTACACACAAAATATGATGTATTTCCAGAATCATAAATTATAATAATCAGTGTTTAAAATTCCACCTACAAAAAAAATATTTAATGTACATGTTATATGAATATATTTCATATATTAAATTACTAAAGAACTAAAAAAAATGTCAGGCATTTATTTATTATCAAAAACACTTTAATTAGCTATAATCCTTTAATTTACCCCAAATTTACATTTATTTAGTATTCATTTATAAAGTTCTCGGAAATCAATGTGATAGTGGTTACGGTAATTTTACTGTGTAAAAAAATAAAATAAAATATCAAATATAATATAATTTTATATATAATATAAAAAAATCTCTTGAATAAAATCTCTAAAAAATCTATTTTTGTATTGTACATATCAGGCTGTTCAAAATTGTTCTATTGTGTATTCCATTTCTTAGAATTACAGTTTAATACATTTCCAATTCAACTTCCCATTAATTTCAATTTTTGACTAATTTACTTAAAGAGACCCATATAATAAAATTCTAAATTTTGTCCAACCCAGATTAACCAGAAAAATAAATGTTATAAAGTGTTTATTCACCATAGTCTATAAAAAACAAGTTGGTTTATTTCATATAGTTTATATATAGTGATATTTTAAAGTAACATTGTAGTGTATTTTAAACATTGATTATTACATTGTGTCATGTTTCTCGAAAGACTCTGTAACAACTATTTTTACGGTGTCCTTGTTACACGATACATGTACTATTATAATAACAATAAATAATGCATAATTACATGCAGGTAACCCTAAGCCAAACCCTAGTCCTAACCCTAACCATATATAGTTAATTAATTAATTAATATTACTTAGTACTTAAATGTATAATTACACTGTAACAAGGACACCAAAGACTCTGTGTTGAGTTTATTAGAGTACATGCTAATGGGTAAATCAAATTGAAAAATGTACTATGTAAATCTAAATAAAAAAATATACACAGTGGTGAATTTCTTTGATGTCCATTCTATTTTAATTCAACTTCCTTAAATTCAAATTCAAAAGAGTATTCTGCATCCTGTTTGTTACCTTGGGAAATGCATTACATTTCCTAACGGTACGCACACACACCCAAGACAATCCAGAGTTAGCAATGATATCCTGCATACATACTTCCTGTGTCTGTTTAATGAGCTTGTTTATGTTGTTTCTATGTCCATCTGTTCTGTTTAATAATTTGGTGGTATAAGAACACTTCAGCCTAGCATCTGTCCTAAACTCAGCAGGTTAGCATTCAGTCACTAATGCCCGTCACAGTCTGAGTCGAATATAATACTTCTTTCTCTCTCTCTGTGGACATGTTCCATAAGCATTTATGTATGTAATCATTCTCTCTCTCCCTCTTTCTTTCTCTTTCTCGCTCTCTCCTTTCATGCGGGTCTGCAGCCTCCTACAGAGATTCAAGTATGATTCATTTACTTTCACAACAGCTCCACGTTTATAATATATTCTCCTCTGCTTCTTTCTTCTTTAATCTTTTCCTCTTCCTCTACCCTCCCATTCCCTCCTCTTCTCCCTCCCCCTGTTAAATCCGCATCCCTCATCTGTTTCTTTTTGATAAAAGTTAATATCCTATTTGATATCATCTTTCATGACGCATATATGAACTGATTCATATTACCATCAATCATAAATACTGTACTAAGTATTTTTTTGTGTGCACCGTTGCAAATGAGCTTCTGTTGTCATTTCCTGCATTTCAGAAGGCATTCTCAACAACGCACGGGACTCCAGCGTTATGGACACGTTGCCGCTTAACGGTAACCACGGCAACAGCTACGGTGTGGCAGCAGGCGATTACCTTACCTACAGTTCTCGTGGCAGCGAGCCGCCAACAACGCTTGAGAAAAAGATCTTGAAGGAGCTGACAGCAAACTACGCCCCGTCATATCTGAACACCCAGGAGCGGCAGGGAAAAGCCCACCAGGGGACGTTGACCAACAAACTCAACAACCACCTGGCCAACGGAGGGGTCGCTGGGTCGTCGACCATCGCAAAAGACGACGTCATGGTGCTCGATAACCCCGGAGCATTCCATCGACACGACGACGGGGGCGGGTTAAGTCTGGAGCTCATTAGGGAGGAGTCACAAGCGCCGCTCCTCCCACCGAGACCGCCCCCTCCGGAAAACCACGCCCCCTTGCACACGTTTTCAGCCCACCGGCGCCTGCCGCAGGAGAACAGCGAGAGCTTCTTCCCACTGCTCCCCAACGACACGCACTCCTCGCACACACACACGCACACTCCCCGCACACACACGCACTCCCCCCTCAGAGACTCGCTCTATACCAGCATGCCCACACTCACTGACCTCCCGCATGGCACTGATGACCTCATCAACGGTCTCCATGATGACGAAGACGATGAGGATGAAGACGGCGAGGAGGAAGAGGGCAGCGAGCTGCACCTGGCCAACGGCAAAGGCGTAGTAATGGAGTCGGACGACGTGTACTACAAAAGCATGCCGAACCTAGGCTCCAGAAACCACATACAGGAACTAGAGAGCTACTATCAGATGGGACGTGGAGGCAGTGACGGGTTCATCGCCCCACCCGAGAAAGAAGACTCGTCGCCTGAAGAACAGCCACCAGACCCCTCACAGCTGGTCACCAGCCTATAGACACCGACGCACACACACATTCTCACTCTGCGTGTGTGTGTGTATGTGTGTGTGACACAATGCACAAGGCATGGGATACACTACCTACTGCACTGATAGAGAGACTGATTCCAGATAGCCCCCCGATTCCAGTACATACAAGTATCCTGTCACCGAAATCCTGCTCCAGTTAGAACCAGTAACCAGAACTAGTAACCCATTCCTACGCTAGAACAAGGACTACCGCGTGTAGGCAGGTCTTGTAGACTTTTTTTCTCGTCGATCTCCTTGGAAACCGATGTGCTGAGTGAAACTCAGATTCGGAGACGTGGACAAACGTTTGCTCCCTGGATCATTTGCATAGCTCTCCTTCATCCAATGGCTGTCTGATTCTCCTGGAAACTCACCGTTGGTGAGCGTGTAAACAGACTGCGGAAAACTAGCTGCCGTTTTAGATGAGCGTGTATGATAACGAGACCACCGACCCAGACCTTTTGAACTCTTCTGTCGTACTGAACTGCATTACCCACAACTCTCTAGACTTGATTCTCTGCTGCACACATTCCTTCTCGTTTAGCACCGTTTCTGAGCGTGAAATCACAAAAGGCGCATCTGTTCTTAAAGACTGAGGACGCATCTTGTTTTCTTACGTTTATTTTTCTGTAATAATCTCAGTTATGGGAAAGGTAATCTTCACTAATTACAACGAAATGGAACTGTTTTCCATGTAAAATGTACAGATTCCCGATACTGCATATGATCGTATGCGTTTCATGTTTTTTGACATATTTTGCCCCTTGTATGTGTTTTTGTAGAGTAGACCAATCCCACAATGCTGTGCTGGTCCTCCAGAATACTATCCCTTATAACGCACAGCTCAAACACACGCACACATATCTACATACACACACACACACACAGACACACACACACTCTCGTTTGGAAGGATGACCATGGCCTCCTCCTTCTTTCTTTTTTTTTCAAATGCAACACTTTGTCATTCTAATCTCACTGTGTCGATGATAACCAAGAGACTCTGGGGAAATGACTGTTGTGTGATTGACAGCTATTGCAGATCCCAATGATGCTGGAATGTGTCGTGAGATCTAGAGCGTTTACCCTTGAACATGCCATCTTTTATGTGTAAGAGCTGAAATCGTACTTTGGATGCAAGTTCCAGCTTATTGAAATTCCAGTCAGACGTGTTGACACAGCTAAAAATTGTTCTCAGGCTAAAAGATGGTCTATTATTGTGACGATTTCACATATCGAGTGTTTCCAAGAGCTTAATCAAGAAAGTAAGAAAGGCGAATTGGAACGGGTTCGAGGCGAACTGGGGAAATCGTGATTATGAATCATGTGTGGAGCATGTGTAAACATATATAAAATAACCATGTGAAAGAACAGGCTAGAAGGATAGGACTTTAATGGAGTGGTTTGGAAGCTGGAAACGACCTTGTAAAGGTCGGTTTCTGAAACTACTGTTTACTTGTTCTCAAACTGAGACTCCCTGTAGCTTGCACATCTATCCCTTGTTAACCCACCCTGAGAAAATTGACTGCATATTTATTCCTGTGATTCAGTCTTGTTTTTTTATTTTTTACTTTCCAACAGATCAGAAATGTAGGATCTTAGAGAGCGTCGGGAAACGAACGGGATCGGCACTGAGACCTTTTTTATTGTTATTATCATCAATACTATTATTATTACAATATCGATGAAATTATTATTTATTCTTTTCATATGCATTCTAAACTGAATGAACTCATAACTAATATTTGTTGTAACAGTGAAAGTTGTTTGCCAACAAATAAAATGACTGAATTAATATTTACAATATTTCACAAGGGAGAGGTGTGAGTTTCTGCTTCTTTTTAATTTCAATTACAGAGTGCCACTTTCAGCAGGACGAGGAACGGTCATGACTCCTCTGGGCAGTTTTTCGGGGAAGGATTGTCATGGAGTAAATTGTACTGTGGATTGTGATTCTCTGTTGAAAATCCTTTTGGACTAGACTTAATCTCTGTCTGGGAAACCAGCCGGAAGACTTTAACAGTCAAGTCGTTCTAGACTGACCCAGTTTCGGTACCGGCACCAATCAAACGAGCACGGTACCAATTAATTATGCACATCTGAGAAGAGCGCCAGCACAAACAGTGTAATTACGACCTATTGATTTTCATGTCTTTCCATGCAAACAGACACACGTCCGTCTGCAAACACGCCCAAATGTCAGACAGCCTGCGCGTGTGAGTGTGTCTGTGAGAGTTCGCTCTGCCAAATGTTACCACTTTCATGAATATTTATAGGCCATTTTGACAGGCACTTGAGCATTTTGAAAGGAAGGGAAGATGCAGCTTTCCCCCCCAAGCAGACTATATAGCTCCATACTCTAGAGCCCTGTCCTGCCTTTGACATGACTATGGTATGTGTGTGTGTTCTGTAGGCAGTCGATGAAATTGAAAAGTTGGTTTTTGAAGAAAGAAACTGTTCACCATTTAAACTTTAAACCAGCAGCACCTACAGCCTAGATACCACCCAGCTGCACTATAAAAAAGCTGGGTTAAAAACAACCCAGCGATTGGGTTGTTAATTTTTTAACTATTGCTTAAAATGACTATATTTCTTGCTTAAAATGAACAATAAATAAATACTTAGTTCAATAAATAATAATTAAATAATAAACTTTTTTTTTTAATTACTTATTAATAATAAATGTTCACCATTTGATGTCTCTAGTAATTATGTGACTGATTTTTAATTTACAACCTATTTAGGGTTCATTTTAAGTCAGCTATATAGTAATTTAAAATAGATGAGTTTCATAAAACTACCCAGAAGCTTGGGTTAAATGTTTGCTGGGTCAAAACTATTCAGTCGTTGAGTTTGTCCATATTTCACCCAGTTTTTAGAGTGTGAGAAGAAGAAACTTAAAAGTCTAAGTACAATAAAGAGAGTCAGGAAGAAAATTATCTAGACAAGTGGCTTCTAAATCTTTTTGAATCAAAGGTTCGCCAATAGGTCCAACAGGATTCATTTTGCGATTAACAAAAAAAAAAAATGTGATCAGTAAGATTTGTAATGGTTTTTAAAGACTTTTAACAATGTACACTCCTGTTCAAAAGTTTGGAGTCAGTAAATTTTTATTTGTTCTTTTTTAATAGAAATTATTACTTATATTCACCAAGATTGTGTTAAATTAATACAAAGTATAATATATATATATATACTGTTTTTTGTCAGTATTTTTTATCATATAAATGCAGCCTTGATGAGCATAAAAGCCTTCTTTAAAAAACATTACTGATCCCAAACTTTTGAGTGGCAGTGTATATTTAAAATTATGAATAGCATCCAATTGCTATTTATCCTAAGTGTAAATAGCATCCAATTGCTATTTATACTAATTGTAAATAGCATCTATTGCTATTTGTACTTAGTGTAAATAGCATCTAATGCTATTTACACTATCTGCCAGTCGGAAAGTAAAATATTCTTAAAACAAGAGTATTTTACTTGCCCACTGGCAGATAATTGTACTTATTTTAAGCACTTAACTGCACTTAATTTATTTTTTCCCATGGAAACAAGACGAAATATCTTATGTAATTTCTAGTAAATGCAACTTAATTTAAGAATTTTTAGATATTTTAGAAGCAAGACAAAAATACTAAGTAAGATAACCCTTTTTTTGTTTGTTGAATTGCAGTTGCGTTGCTGTGTATGCAGGGATTTCATCCAAAATATCTTAATTTGTGTTGCTAAGATGAACAAAGGTCTTACAGGTTTGGAACAACATAAAGGTGAGTAATTAATGACAGAATTTTCATTTTTGGGTAAACTTTCCCTTTAAATGCTAAGAATTTCAAATAAGTAAGCATTTGCCATTTTAGTATTTGAATAAAGTTATGTTTTTTAAAAAATAATACATTTTAAGTCATACTCTGGCCCCTAAGAAAGGTTTGCCGAGGCCCCCCCGGTGGGCTCCTTGCCCCCTGGTTGCGAGCTACTGATCTAGACAGATGGCAGAGACTGCAGTCCTCTTCCTCGCCTCCTTCTCTCTCGCCTTTGTCTCAGGTTAATTAAATGAGACTGGAGAAGATGTGGGCCGGATCACAGCATGAGCTCTGTGATCACTTAGTGCTGCCTATGACATTTTTACCCAGGCTGCCCACTCTAACATCAAAAGCGTTTTAACCACACATGCCCGTTCTTGTCACAGTGCACCAGGCATGAACATGAAATAATAAATTCCCTCAGTATGCTGGGTAAATATGATCGTGTCACAAATTAAATCCGCACACATTGTGAATGTACACGCTGGATATGACTTGTGATAATTGGATAGAATTAATCTCCCCCTCTCAATTACGGATTTTGGCTTGTCCCAGACTCAGAAGTTCAGAGGCCAACAAGTAATCAGGTTGTAATTCGGACATAATCTGTTGAAATTATATAAAATTTATTAACTAAATAATGAATGAATTAAAGTGATTTTAATGAACAAAACATAGTATTTAACTGTGTTCTGCATTATATGTAACCAGAGCATGATTTACTTAATTAACCAAAAACTTAAAATTGCAACACCCACAAAGAAACACTTTATATTATGTACATAATCTAATTCTACTGTCTCAATTTTTGCACAAGTTATTTTTTTCCTTCCTGAAGTTTGAAAAAATTTGAATTTGAATCATTTGAAAAAAAAAAAAAAAGTATATACAGGTGCTGGTCATAAAATTAGAATATCATCAAAAAGTTGATTTATTTCACTAATTCCATTCAAAAAGTGAAACTTGTATATTATATTCATTCATTACACACAGACTGATATATTTCAAATGTTTATTTCTTTTAATTTTGATGATTATAACTGACAACTAATGAAAACCCCAAATTCAGTATCTCAGAAAATTAGAATACTGTGAAAAGGTTCAATATTGAAGACACCTGGTGCCACACTCTAATCAGCTAATTAACTCAAAACACCTGCAAAGGCCTTTAAATGGTCTCTCAGTCTAGTTCTGTAGGCTACACAATCATGAGGAAGACTGCTGACTTGACAGCTGTCCAAAAGATGACCATTGACACCTTGCACAAGGAGGGCAAGACACAAAAGGTCATTGCAAAAGAGGCTGGCTGTTCACAGAGCTCTGTGTCCAAGCACATTAATAGAGAGGCGAAGGGAAGGAAAAGATGTGGTAGAAAAAAGTGTACAAGCAATAGGGATAACCGCACCCTGGAGAGGATTGTGAAACAAAACCCATTCAAAAATCTGGGGGAGATTCACAAAGAGTGGACTGCAGCTGGAGTCAGTGCTTCAAGAACCACTATGCACAGACGTATGCAAGACATGGGTTTCAGCTGTCGCATTCCTTGTGTCAAGCCACTCTTGAACAACAGACAGCGTCATGATCAAGATGGCGCCGCGGATGGCAGCCACTGTGCTGAGCTCCTCAGTTGTTTTAGTGTTTTTGTTAGTTTTTCCTGTTTTTTGTTTCACAAACACGATCAGTTTTACCAGGGAGGAACTGCTGAACATTCAGCAGAACGGACCTCAAAACCTCCTACCGGATTTCATCTATTCGGACGTTTTGCTGAATGTTGTAGTTGGCGGAGCGGCAGCGCTGATCCGGCGCTTTAAGAAGCGCAGAAGGGGAAAGCGCGCCGGCGCGCTCGTAAAACTTCGACAGCGTGGACTTCGGACGGCGCTGCCTAGTATACATCTGGCGAACCTCCGCTCTCTTCCCAACAAAACGGACGAACTTCTTCTGCTCTCCCGGACAAATAGGGATTTTTCAAACTCTGCTGCTCTGTGTTTCACTGAGACCTGGCTGAACGATGCGATCCCGGACAACGCGCTTCATCTGCCCGGCTTCTTGCTGTTTAGAGCGGATCGCGACGCAGAATCAACGGGGAAATCGCGTGGCGGCGGGACGTGCTTTTACATCAATGAAAGGTGGTGTACAGATGTAACAGTATTAACCAAAATGTGCTGTTATGATCTAGAAGCGCTTTTCATAAACTGCAAGCCGTTCTACTCGCCGCGAGAGTTTTGCTCGTTCATTCTGATTAGTGTTTACATTCCACCGCAAGCGAACGTGAGTCTGGCTTTACAGAAACTTGCCGACCAGATCACAGAAATCGAACAAAAACACCCGGACTCTGTTTTAATAATCCTTGGGGATTTTAACAAAGCAAATCTCTTCCTTGAACTGCCAAAATACAGTCAGCATGTTACATGTCCCACCAGAGACAGTAATATATTGGATCACTGCTATACCACAATAAAGAATGCATATCACTCTGTCCCGCGGGCAGCTTTGGGACTATCCGATCACTGCCTGGTTCATCTTATACCAACCTACAGGCAAAAACTTAAATCTGCTAAACCTGTAGTAAAGACTGTAAAAAGATGGACCACAGAAACAGAGCAGGCCTTACAAGCCTGTTTTGAATGGACTGATTGGAGTGTTTTTGAAGCTGCTGCCACCAATCTGGACGAGCTCACAGAGACTGTAACTTCATACATCAGTTTCTGTGAAGATATGTGCATTCCTACCAGGACTTATTTAACCTACAACAATGACAAACCATGGTTCAATGCAAAACTCAGACAGCTCCGTCAGGCCAAAGAAGATGCTTACAGGAATGGGGACAAAGTCTTGTATAAACAGGCCAAATACACACTGGAAAAGGAGATCAAAGCGGCAAAGAGGAATTATTCTGAAAAATTAAGGAACCAATTCTATTCCCATGACTCTTTATCAGTGTGGAAAGGTCTGAAGGACATCACTGGCTACAAGACACCATCCCCCAGCACTGTGGACAGTCAACATCTGGCAGATGAACTGAATGAGTTCTATTGTAGGTTTGAAAAAACACCATTTACACCTTCAACAACCCCCCTCCCCCTCACCCCTCCTTTACAAATCAGCGAAGAAGACGTCCGCAAAGTCTTCAAAAAGAACAAAAGGAAAAAGGCAAAAGGTCCAGATGGTGTGACAACAGCCTGTCTGAAAACCTGTGCTGATCAGCTGGCCCCTATATTTCAACTAATCTTCAATAAATCACTAGCGTTGTGCGAAGTCCCTGCTTGCTTCAAACGCTCCACCATCATCCCCATTCCAAAAAAACCCAAGATAACAGGACTTAATGACTACAGACCTGTGGCGCTAACGTCTGTCGTCATGAAGTCGTTTGAAAAACTGGTTCTGGCTTATCTGAAGGACATCACCGGACCCTTACTGGACCCCCTGCAGTTTGCTTACCGAGCAAACAGATCCGTGGATGATACTGTAAACATGGGTTTGCATTTCATCCTGCAGCATCTGGATAAATCAGGGACTTATGTAAGGATCCTGTTTGTGGACTTCAGCTCCGCCTTTAACACTATCATCCCAAACCTCCTCCTGCCCAAACTAACTCAGCTCTCTGTGCCCACCTCTGTCTGTCAGTGGATTTCCAGCTTCCTGACAGACAGACAGCAGCTAGTGAGGCTGGGAAAATACTCATCCAGCACCCGCACCATCAGCACTGGCGCCCCTCAGGGTTGTGTTCTCTCTCCACTGCTCTTCTCCCTGTACACCAACGACTGCATCTCTAAAGACCCCTCTGTCAAGCTCCTGAAGTTTGCGGATGACACCACACTCATCGGTCTCATTCAAAACGGTGATGAGTCTGCTTACAGACAGGAGGTTAAAGAGCTGCCTGAATGGTGCAGTCACAACAACCTGGAGCTCAACACGCTCAAAACAGTGGAGATGATCGTGGACTTCAGGAGGAAGCCTCCTGCTCTCCCCCCACTCACCATCATGAACAGCACTGTAAAAACAGTGGAGTCATTCAGGTTCCTAGGCAACAACATTTCTCAGGACCTGAAGTGGGACATTCACATTGACTCCATTGTGAAAAAGGCCCAGCAGAGACTGTACTTCCTCCGTCAACTGAGGAAGTTCAACCTGCCACAAGATCTGCTGAAACAGTTCTACTCTGCCATCATCGAATCCGTCCTGTGCACTTCAATTACTGTCTGGTTCAGCTCAGCTACCAGTTCTGACCTCAGAAGACTACGCCGGATAGTCCGGTGTGCTGAGCGGATCATTGGTACAACCCTCCCCACTCTTCAAGATCTGTACCTGTCCAGAGTGCGCAAAAGGGCAAGTAAAATCACTCTGGACCCCTCACATCCCGCACACTCGCTTTTTGAACTGTTGCCATCTGGTCGACGCTACAGAGCCCTGAGCACTAGAACGACCAGGCACAGGAACAGTTTCTTCCCTCAAGCAGTCCATCTCATGAACACTTAAAAAAAAAAAATAATAACACAGAACAATAACACTATTATACACTCATTCATTTATTTAAAACACATACTTGTTTACATTTCTCATTTCTAATTTGCACCTGTACATAATAAATTGTTTACATTTGTCTATTTTTAGTTTATTTAAATTGTATATTGAGTATTTGCTTTTTTGCACTTTTTTCTGTATATTTTCTGTATATTTGTATATTGTTCTTTTATTATCTGTGTGTCTTTTCTTGTCATTGTCATTCTGTTGCACTGTGGAGCTTCTGTCACTAAAACAAATTCCTAGTATGTGCAAACATACCTGGCAATAAAGCTCATTCTGATTCTGATTCTGATTCTGATTCAGAAGCATCTCGCCTGGGCTAAAGACAAAAAGGACTGAACTGCTGCTGAGTGGTCCAAAGTTATGTTCTCTGATGAAAGTAAATTTTGCATTTCCTTTGGGAATCAGGGTCCCAGAGTCTGGAGGAAGAGAGGAGAGGCACAGAATCCACATTGCTTGAGGTCCAGTCTTAAGTTTCCACAGTCAGTGATGGTTTTTTGGTGCCATGTCAGCTGCTGGTGTTGGTCCACTGTGTTTTCTGAGGTCCAAAGTCAACGCAGCCGTATACCAGGAAGTTTTATAGCACTTCATGCTTCCTGCTGCTGACCTACTTTATGGAGATGCAGATTTCATTTTCTAACAGGACTTGGCACCTACACACAGTGCCAAAGCTACCAGTACCTGGTTTAAGGACCATGGTATCCCTGTTCTTAATTGGTCAGCAAACTCGCCTGACCTTAACCCCATAGAAAATCTATGGGGTATTGTGAAAAAGAAGATGCGATATGCCAGACCCAACAATGCAGAAGAACTGAAGGCCAATATCAGAGCAACCTGGGCTCTCATAACACCTGAGCAGTGCCACAGACTGATCGACTCCATGCCACACCGCATTGCTGCAGTAATTCAGGCAAAAGGAGCCCCAACTAAGTACTGAGTGCTGTACATGCTCATACTTTTCATGTTCAAACTTTTCAGTTGGCCAAGATTTCTAAAAATCCTTTGTATTGGTCTTAAGTAATATTCTAATTTTCTGAGTTACTGCATTTGTGATTTTCATTAGTTGTCAGTTATAATCATCAAAATTAAAAGAAATAAACATTTGAAATATATCAGTCTGTGTAATGAATGAATATAATATACAAGTTTCACTTTTTGAATGGAATTAGTGAAATAAATCAACTTTTTGATGATATTCTAATTATATATCCAGCACCTGTATATATATAAAAAATAACTATTTGGTACTTTTACCTCACTCTTACAGTATTTTAACCATTTTCATGTCATTTATATGCGTGTGTGTGTGTGTGTGTGTGTGTGTGTATACACTGCCCTCCAAAAGTCTGGAAATGGCCTAGAAAAGTAGGGTTTTGGACAATACTGGTATAAATTAATCTGTGATAATTCTGCACTGATAAGGGACAACACAAACTACGAAAACATATTTTATTACATAAACAGTTTATACATAGAAAAAACTTACATTTTCGATTAATCAAAATATCCACCATCAGCAGCAATTTATTTGCAATGTATTTGCACCAATAAATGCTAAGAATTTATGCTGATATCGTCCAAAACCACATTTTGCCTGTTTTTTTTTTTTTCACAGGGGTGTTTCCAAACTTTTGGAGGGCAGTATAAGTTAATAGTTAAAACACATTTTAATTGAACAAATTACACTTGGAATATATATTTTGTAAACATAAGTACAACTTAAATAAATGTAAGTTTTTCATCAATTTTAATTTACTGTGGAGAAAATTTACACTTATTTATCACTACATCAAGTGCAAGTGGATCAGCAATTAGTAGAAACGAGTTGCAAATTAGTAGAACATCAAGAGGAAGGTCATACATCAACTTTTATAAACAGCTCTGGTTCTCTAGTTTGGTCAAAAGCAATGAAATACATGGCAGCATCAAAAAGGCAGACTGAGCCCTTCAGATGGAAGGTTAGTAAAGCTTAAAGTCTGAAAAGAGATTCAAAGCCATTTTCAAGCTATTTAAAATCCACCATTCCACTGTGCATAAAATAATCTACAAATGGAGAAGCTTTCACAGCATGGCCATCTTTCCAGGTTGGCCATCCCATCAAATTCACCCCAAGTACAAAATTCAAAATGCTTCAGAAAGTGTCAAAGGACTTCGTCATCAAAGGATCTACACGCTGTAAAACATTTCCAACTGGTTAAACTTAAATGAAAGTTCACCTGCTGCCTTTAAAACGTGAGTAAACTCAACTAAACATGAGTGAACTCAACTTGAAGATAGCTCACAAATAGTCAAGAGAAGTGTTTACTTCATGTGTCATATTTAAAAACTTTTAAGCTTGAGTTCAAAACCCAAAACTTGTCACGACAATTGGAGTTAAAGAGAAGAAATAAGTTTGAATAACATAATGGGGCTATAATGTTTTGCAGGCAGCTCTGGAAACAATCAATATACATGTCAGGCATTTGAAAGAGATTGTGCAAACCTGGCCAGCAAGGAAGAAGCTTCTGCTCTCAAAAAATCCAATGTAATCCAACACCTACTTGTACTCTGGACATTGAGTCAAAGGTGGAGTTGTTTGGCCACAGTTTCAAACGTTACAGTATGTTTCTTGAAAACCAAACACTGCATTTGAGAATAAGAAACTCATGCCAACTGTGAAGCATGATGGGAGTGTTATGGTTTAGGGGTGTTTTGCAGCTTCAGGGCCAGACAAACTTGCCATTATGATGTCAACTATGAAATCCACATTATACCAAAGAGTGCATGAGGAGAATGTAAGGCCACAAGTAAAAAAAAAAAAAAGCTGAAACTGAACCTTCCAACCTTTCAACAAGATAATAACCTAAACATGCAGAAATGGAGGTCTTAAAATGGTTAAGTGCAAATCAAGTTCAAAATCCAAATGCTGAGGTGTTCTGAAATGGACTACATATGGAAGAAGCTCCACGAAAATCACACAGTTTAAGGAATTCAGCATGGAAAGATGGGCAATATATTTTTCAAAGGGCCTATGTGAGGTAAGAGACTATTAAATTATGAAGTGTCTAGAAAGAATTGTGATTTATTTATTGTATTTATTTATGTCCCACAGAATGCATTTTATTTTATGTAGCTATTTTGTTGAATACAAGGTTTTAAGCTATTGTTATGTGTTCATTTATAACCTTCACCAACCAATAAAGTTACAGTATCAGTATGTCTACATATGCTAAAAAAGGAACTTTTTAAGGGGTGTATTACGTTTTCCACAACATATTTGTTATGTACAGTTGAGGTCAAAAGTTTACATACACTTTGCAGAATCTGCTAAATGTTAATTATTTTACCTAAATAAGAAGGATCATACAAAATGCATGCTGTTTTTATTGAGTACTGACCTGAGTAAGACATAAAATGTATACATATCGTCTACGAAAGAAAATAATAGTACATTTATAAAAATAACCCCATTCAAAAGTTTACGTACACTTGATTCTTAATAATGTTTTGTTTCCTGAATGATCTGTGTGTTTTTTTTATTATTATTTTGTTTTGTTTTGTTTAGTGATAGTTGTTCATGAGTCCAGTTAAACTGCTGTTCTTCAGAAAAATCCTTCAGGTCCCACAAATGCTTTGGTTTTTCAGGATTTTTGTGTATTTGAACCCTTTCCAACAATAGCTGTATGATTTTAAGAACCATCTTTTTACACTAAGCAACTATGCAACTATTACAGAAGGTTCAAACACTCACTGATGCTTCAGAAGGAAAAACAATGCATTAAGAGCCTTTTTGAACCTTTTGAATTTGAAGATCAGGGTAAATCTTCTAGAGCTTCTGAAGGGTATTACTAAATAGGAAAAAAATTAATTCACATCTTCATTCTGTTCAAAAGCCCCTTGTTCTGAATGCATTGTTTTTCCTTCTGGAGCATCAGTGTGAGTGTTTGAACCTTCTGCAATAGTTGCATTTGAGTCCCTCAGTTGCCCTCAGTGTGAAAAGGTGGATCTCAGAATCATACAGTCATTGTTGGAAAGGGTTCAAATACACAAAAATTTGTGGGACCTGAAGGATTTCTTTGAAGAACAGTGGACAGTTTAACTTTTCAGGACAAAAAAGGAACTCGTGAACAACTATCAATAAACAAGAAAAACACAGCTGTGGATCATTCAGGTAACAACACAGTAATGAGAATTACAAAACAACAACATGCATTTTGTATGATCCCTCTTATTTTGGTAAAATTAGTTAACATTTTTGCAGATTTAAATTTTACACAGTTGAAATGTTGACTGCATTTGTCAGGCGCTATCATTCAAACCTGTTACACAGGTTATTGAAAGAAAAAAAAAAATCAAACTAATGCATTTTCAAATCGGAAAAAACACTGGAAAATATGGTATAAGTTTATTACTAACTTTAAACCAATATTTGGTCATATTCATCAAAGAATCCTGAAAGTACCACAGGTTTTTTTTTTTTTTTTTTTTTTTAAAAAGGTTGATATATACATGGGTTTCAGTTAAAGTATATTAAAACAGAAAACTGCCAAATAATTGCAGTCCTGATGAACATAAGAATCTTCTTTACAAAATATTAAAAACTGTACTGATCCCAAACATTTAAATTACATTATAATTAAATTTTAATTCATTCATTTATATTTATTATAGCCTAATTTATTACAATCACGGGAAAGTATGTCAAATCAGCAGTTAAATCGTGCAAAAATAGTGTCATAGCTTCTTTAGCTCAAATCATTTCTTTTTAGGTACTGAAATGTAAATGTGCAAATTCTCAAATACCTCGTATTACAGTTATCAACTGGCATTAGCCTGAGTAGAGCCAAAGTACCTCTGAAGCAATCATATTTTAAGTCTTTTCCTCAATACGTTTTGCATATTTGAAGCCTTTAACTAGCCTCCGGTCTTTCTGAACAGGTGCAAAGGCAGACGGGGAGTGTTCCATGAGCACAAAGGGTCAACAGACTTTATTGTAAATGCTGATGGGGGTGAGCTATACCTACCTCTCTCCCTATATGCTATCTCTCGCTTATTAAACTTTATCTAACTTCCATTTTTCATTCTCTTTAGGATTTGGGAAATGCAGAGTAACCATGGAAACGGCAACAGCAGGCTATCAGAGGCAGAATCATAACAGTGCTGCTAGAGCTCTCGCAGCCAGCAGAGTTAAGAGTCGTGTGCGAAAGAGGAAGAGAGAGCGGGAGAGAGAGCTGGCATTCTGGGTAAAGGAACAACAAAGGAAGGAACAGGAGTCTTACTGAGATAACAGAGTTCTTAGCATCACTTATGCACTCTAACATTCCTATGCTCATGTCCACACACCCTTACAAAAAAATAACTGCGGTTTCACAACGCCGAAAAACTGTGGCAAATTGGATGCAGTAGTACGGAACGCTACTAACACTTGGTATACAGTTAAACAACCGCAGTAATGCATCCAAATGACCACACAAGTGCTGGAATACTGAAAAATATACTTCTGCGTGGGAGATCTACATTTTTTTGTCTGTTTATTGACAGTGTCAGTGAACAGGAAATGACAAGGAGAGATTGGGATCAAGACATGTCAGCGATTGTCATCACAATCCCCCTTTAGAGACCTGAGTGAAGTGTCTTGCGCAAGGGTACAAAAGCGATGGATTTCAGTAACACTCGAGTTTATGGGCCATGTATAATGTTTCAAATATGTTAAACAGCCTGACAAGAAATGTAAAACATTAAGCTGTATGTAAAATGACGGTATGGAGACATCTCTCTTCACCTCCCTCATCTGCTGCTATCAGTTATCAGTGCACACAATTCGTTTTGTCTGTTTTCACCATCAGTCATCATCATAAGATGGAAAGGAGGCAAAACGGACAGGTAAGACAAGACAAGTGTATTTATATCATATATCATATATACTAGTAATTCAAAGTGCTTCAAGTCAAGTTTAAAATCATTTGAGGTCACTGAAAGTATACTTGAAGTAATTACAGTATTGCACAATTTTTTTTATTGGTCTTTTTTTTAGAGAGTTGGAAATGTCTTGAAAAAAAAAAAATTTTTCCACAAATTTTGTATATATGCAAATTGTATGATATCCAAGGTAATTGTGCAGTTAATTTTCATATTATATTTTCAGAAAGTTTTGGAATATTGGAGTAAGAAGGGTTATATTCAAAGATTAAGGTTTTGCTTACTTTGTTTATTTTATGAAAAAGTTTTCAGAGGTTAAACAATAACAATTACAGTTTGAACAATATTTCAAGTATGAGATTTGTTGTATTTTGAAACTAATTTTTCTTTGTAAAAAGCAAAAAGTTGATCATTTTGATTTCAAACTTAAGGATTCATTAGTTTGAAAATACATTGAACCAAACACTATAGTAACATCTTATTGATATTTCAGTATACTTTATTTTTGACAAACCATCCCATGTTTTGATTG
Organism: Cirrhinus molitorella; assembly: GCA_033026305.1. NCBI lineage: Eukaryota > Metazoa > Chordata > Actinopteri > Cypriniformes > Cyprinidae > Cirrhinus > Cirrhinus molitorella. The sequence continues at coordinate 17,134,998 of CM065120.1, read as the reverse complement.
TGACAACACATTTTCGGTAGTGACAGTAATGTTTCAGTAGCGACCACATCACATTACAGAATTTTAACCCACATACTAAAACACTACTAAAATATACAAAAAAATTTGCATGACTGTCCTCAAATTTTTTTATTTCCCTCAAATAAAGGATTATGTGTTCCTTTTTTGTCACTACCGAAACATTGTTGACACCTAAAAAAGAAGTCACTACCGAAATTTCACCAAATGTTTCAATCAAGACTGTTTCAGTAGTGACAATTTTAGATACTTTTGAATCTAGCTCAAGATGCTAATCAGCACATGGATAGCTAGCACAGTTCTGAACAGCTGTACGCATATAAAAACGCTAAATGTTATGCAATAACTCCCAAAAAGTGTCTTTAATTACAGAAAAATGGTGTTGGTAGTGACATTCTTTAAAGATTTTTCATACTTTTGAACACATTTACCTCAAAACGATGGGGCCTATCTACAGTAGTCAACATTTAATCAAAGTTGTCCTAAAACCAAAATAATAGCCATTCATGTTATAGGACAACTTTGTTGAACATTTTTGGATCCACTTCAAATGTTGACTACTGTACTCACCATGTAGCTATGAGAGAGAGTGACAAAAATATTTTGTAATCATAGAAATCAGCCAATGGACTAAAACATACACTCTTTTGATAGTGACATGAAAATGCGGGACACATGTTTTTACATAAAGTTTCATAATTTACAAAGAAAATAGAAAATATATCTTTTAAAAATCATAAAATTACAAAAAATTATTTAAATATAATTTTTATTAAGTTTCATTAAGAAATTTAGGAATTTGGGTTCGGGACAGCCACCTCCCAATTGCAACTACCCAATAAATTATGATTTTATTTATATTAAGCTTACTGATATTTGAAATATTATTGTGGGTTTCAATAGATAATAAAAGAATCTTAGTAAACATCTAAGATTTGAATACGTAAATGCTTTTTAAATGTGCTTTTGGGTTGTGGGACAGCAGTTTGTACCATTCTGTAGAATGCCCCATATACAGTATATGTTAGATATTGCTATATAAGGGAATTGGTATTAGAATAAGTTATCTAACCTTCGTAAAACAGTCTTCTTGTATTATGGTCTCATATTAGATTAAATCATTTCTCATTTTTTGAAGAATGAACATTTATCTTTGATATATGGTGACTAATGAGTCAGCTTCATGTGGATCAGGAAGGCATTCAATCTTTTTTACATTTAAGTTAGTAGTAATTAGGGACCCGTTTTGCAAGAATTAAATTTGTCAGCAGAATTAATTATGACCAAATTATGGGAAACCTGTAATGTGATTTGACTAAATGAAACGTGAGTCTGAAACATTTCAATTTTTCCTCACTTTAGATCTAGATAATTTGACTGTTTTCCTCTGAAATGAAATGATTGATATTGCATAACTGTGTCCTCTTGTGTCCTTTGTCTTTTTACAGCTGAACTGAATTATCCAGCTGGGTCAGTCTATGAATAAACTGAGATTTGATCATGGCTAACCAATAACTAAATATGAAGTTGCGGATAAATCTTCATGGTAAATGTCAGAGAAAATGATTAATTTGTACATAAACAAGTGGAATTCCTTAAAAATGTTTTATAGTTAAAGGTTGACAGCATAAATCATTTCACATAAATCATAAATCATCACAGTGGGTCCTTTGCTGACAGAAAGTATCATGTAATCATGTGTCGTCGTAAGAAACAAATTATTCAGTACAGGAGGTAAAACAACAAAAGGCAACATTAGCAGTAACTTGTAAATAAGTGGAAAATGTTTTTGCATTAATTTTAATGTTCACAGTTCATGTACACACAAACACACATCAGTCTCCCACAGAGAAACAGAAAACTTGAGGATCAAAACAGTTGATGTTTTCCATAAATAGAGAATAATCCATGTGTAGCCTTCAGAAAAATGTTGATTGTAAACCATAAGTTAACTAAATAATATATTAGCTGTTTATTTGATATTTACTTATTTTACATCATATTACTTTTTAAAACAGAGTATTAAAATGCTGATCTTTGGATCTTTCTACTCAAAGACTCCTGAAAAAAATGTACTCAACTTAAATATTGATGATAATAATAATAATAATACAAATGTCTGACAGCAAATCAGCGTATTAGAATGATTTCTGAAGGATCATGTGATGCTGAAGACTGGAGTAATGATGCTGAAAATTTAGCTTTGATCACAGAAATAAACTGCATTTCAAAAAAATATTCAGAGAGAAAGCAGTTATTTTAAATAGTAAAAATATTTTATAGTATTACTACATTTGCTGTATTTTGGATCAAATAAATGCAGGCTTAGTGAGCAAAAGAGACATCAAAATAAACATCAAAATAAAATAGACAATGTATAGAGTTAATTCATTAATTCAAAATAAATCTATAGGTAACAGGGAACAGCACTGTAAAAAAAAAAAAAAACAACAACAACAACAAAAAAAAAAACAATTTGTTGAGTAAATTTAAAATAATTTGTTAATTTTACGTTCAGTCAGCTCAAATAAGTTTATTCACGTTGAAATGTTAAGTTGTATTATGTGAAAACTTAAATATTCAAGTTGACTAAACTAAAAAAAATTGTTCGTTAAACTTAAAAGCTGTGTTTGTTACTTAGCTGCCTTTATTTTAAGTTGAATCAACTCAAATATCTACAGTTGTGCTGAAAAGTTTACATACCTCTTGCAGAATCTGAAAAATGTTAATTCTTTTAGCAAAATAAGAGGGATCATACAAAATGCATGTTATTTTTTATTTAGTACTGACCCGAATAAGATATTTTACATTTACAAATAGTCCACAAGAGAAAACAATTGTTGAATTTATAAAAATAAATTCAGAAGGAAAAAACTTTTGAATAGAATGGAAATGTGTACATTTTGCTCATTTTGCCTAAATATCTAATTTTTTTCATTTAGCACTGCCCTTCAGAAGCTACAGAAGATACCTGCATGTTTCCAAGAAGACAAAATTAGTTAAATTTACCATGATCTTTAAATTTCAAAAGTTTTCACCCCCGACTCTTAATACATGTTTTTTTCTTCTGGAGCATCAGTGAGTGTTTGATCCTTCTGTAATACTTGCATATGAGTCACTCAGTTGTCCTCAGTGTGAAAAGATGGATCTCAAAATCATGCAGTCATTTGTTGGAAAGGGTTCAAATACACAAAAATGCTGGAAAACCAAATAATTTGTGTGAGCTGAAGGATTTTTCTGATGAACAGCAGACAGTTTAACTGTTCAGGACAAACAAGGGACTCATGAACAACTATCACTAAACAAAAAAACACAGCTGTGGGTCATTCAGGTAACAACACAGTATTAAGAATCAAGGGTATGTAAACAGGGTCATTTTGATAAATTCAACTATTGTTTTCTCTTGTTGATTATATGTAAATGTCTTTTATGTAAAATATTTTATTCAGGTCAGTACTAAATAAAAAATAACATGCATTTTGTATGATCCCTCTTATTTTCCTAAAAGAATTAACATTTTGCAGATTCTGCAAGGGGTATGTAAACTTTTGGGCACAACTGTAAGTTGTCACTTAGTAAAACGTAACATTTCAAGTTGACTAAACTTTTTTCAAGTTAAACTTCAGATTTTAAGGCAGCCAGGTAAAAATTATTTTAAGTTAACTCAACAAATTGTTTTTTACAGCATATACATTAAAATCAGTTCAGGTTATTGATTAACTTAATGTTCCTAAATTAAGAAAATTATGATATATATATATATATATATATATATTTTTTTTTTTTTTTTTTTTTTTTTTTTTTTCTTACAGTAACTTTGGTAACAGGGTTGAAGGTTGCACAGATGATAAATGCAATCAATTTGAAAAGATTTAGATTTAGAAAATTAAACAAGTCACTTGTCTACCTGCCATGTTTTAAAAAGGGGCCCTTCTTGAGTGTCACAATTTTCATTAATCTTTCATGTGCTGTCATCTGACACACATACACACCAAAATTTGAATGTGACCATAAAGCAGCAAACAGCTTTTGAAAATAAAGAATTAGCTTCCTTCAAAGCGAAGGGTTTCAAATGCTTCTGGTTTCCATGGTGATTATTTCATTCACCTGTTTCTGTTTGACAGAAGAGCTTTCAAGAGGTCAGAGGTGACTGCCTGAGCTAACATTACAAAATAAAGCACAAAGCCTTGAAGTGCGGCAGTGTGCATGCGCAGATGTGCCACGCGTGCCCATAAAATAATGCTTTTTGCTAATGCTTTTTTAAAGTGTCTATTTGTGTAAAGATTGAGATATAAACATGTTGTGTTTAAGTATTGATGTGCCTACAGGCAAAAACAACTCAGTGTGAGAGACGATTTTGTCTCCATATCACAGTTGGCAACCCGTGTGTATATGAGTGTGTGTTCTGTTTCTGCAGTTGGCAGCTTGTGTAAAGCAGATTTTCTTTTTTCAGCTCATCAAACTCGATCTCTTCAAGCGTCTCGTACATGTCACCTCACAAGCATTTTTTTATTCCGTTAACCCTTCGTTCAGCGAAAACCGCAGAGGACATTTATATTTACAGATATGACTGAGGGCTGTGCGAGTGGGTCAGTGCGCAGGTCAGCTGGTGCTCGTAGCTTATTGGTTTAGGCTCTGGGACAGTAATTCAAATGTCACAGGTTTGATCCCAGATAGCAGGACATGTGAATTAGAGCATTACTAAAGGATCTTTATCTCTATTGCGCCCTTGAGTGAGGCACTTAACCTCGCAGCGCTCCCGGCCAACTGCCCCTGCCATTAGCGTCCTTTATGTTACTTTGGAAGAAAAATATCCAGTAAATAATCTTTGGTATGTGTTTGATTGAAACAAGATTGAAAGATTGCTTAGATTTTTTCATGAAACGGTGTTCTGGCCCATTTCATTTCTGTAATCTGATGTACTTCAGAGTAAAACGTGGTACAGAATAAGAAAGTCATTGAGTGGGACTGATTTTATCCATCACAAATCGATTGGATTGTAAATAGTAGGCGTTATATACTAAGATGGAGCCAGATGGCTGGAGACGGGGGGTTGAATAATATTGGTGACATCAGCTGAAAAGTTTCTACTTTTTTTTTTTTTTTGAATAACATGCACCAATGAATAAAGCTGTGTTCACACTGACAGTGATTTTAGTCGCTCTGTTGTCTGCTCTCTCATTGGTACAGTAGTTTCTACATCATATCCCTGCTGATTCGCAAAAATATAGGTATGATGAACATTTTGGTCCACGTTATTAAATCAAGTCTGCCTAGAAAAATGCCAGGTTAAATACAACCCAGTGCTGGGTGAAATATGGACAATCCCAGCGACAGGAATGTTTTGACCTTCTGAATAATTTTTCTTTTAATAGTTTAACTAAACTGTTACTTACAAATTATTATATGGCTGGCTTAAAATGAACCCAAAATAGGTTGTAAATTAAAAATCAGACATGTAATTGCTAGAGGCATCAGCAGTAATCAAAAGGTCAGCGTTTATTAATATGCAAATTAATAAATATTTATTATTTATTCAATTTATTAAACAGGAATCATTTATTGAACATATTAATACATGTTAATTTAACTATTTTGGGTTAATTTTAAGCAAGATATCTAGTAATTTTTAAGCAATAGTTGAGTTAAATAAAACTACCCTGAAGGTTGGGTTAAATGTCAAAACAACCCAACTGCTGTTTCCATATTTTACCCAGCACTGGGATGTTTCACCCAGCATTTTTAAGAGTGATATAGGGAGCTGTTTGAAATGCCTGATCAAAAGTCATAAGGACTGCTGTGATTACATAAGTAAAAGATAAAGACTAAGTTAACATCAGCATGCCATGCTAAGCAAATACACTGAACAGTTAACATTTACTATCACACTGTAAATTTCAATTTGTTAATTTTCCTTGAAAAAATCTTGCAAACATATTGCCTCAGAAAAATCTAGTTAAGGTTACTTAGTCTATTCAAGTTTTCAAAAATTGGCTTTTGAGAATACTTGAATATATTGAGCAACCTTAGCGAGATTTTTCTGAGGCAATAATGTTGCAAGGTTTTTTTCAAGAAACTAACAGTAAATTTTAAAGTGCACCCTGGATTTCTCATCAAAACATGATTTTTTCATTGGCTTTTGGATTATGGACAGTTTTTTGACAGAGTTTATGATTCTTACACATTTTGTTCACCAAGATAATCTACATGTATAAGATTAACTCTAGTGCTGCAGGACAATGATTTAAACTTCCAGTGCCACTGTCCTTAAAGGGTTAGTTCATCCAAAAATGAAAATTCTGTCATTAATTACTCACCCTCATATTGTTCCAAACCTGCAAGAAATTTGTCACAATCCACAATCAAGGTCTGTGATCTTTATTTAAAATCTACAAAATATAAAGTTTGAGTTATAATAGTTTACAAGAGCATCAGTATAATAAACACGACAAGGCCGTAAAATCAGACTAGTAAGTAGATGAGGCATGAGTATGTTTAAGGTCCATGAGAAACACTGCAGTCTCATTAGCCACTTGTTAGCGACCACCTTTTTTTAAGACACATAACAGCTTAAATCAGGGGTGCTTAAACTCAGTCCTGGAGGGTTGGTGTCCTGCAGAGTTTAGCTCCAACCCCAATTAGACACACCTGAACCAGCTAATCAAACTCTTCCCAGGAGGTTTGTTGAGGCAAGTTGGATCTAAACTCTGCAGGAAGCCAGCCCTCCAGGACTGAGTTTGGGCACCCCTGGCTTAAATAAAATTATAAGTGTGATCATTTCTCGCTTGGTCTGCATTAGAGTAATGGAATGCGCTGATGATGTTTCATGTCTGTGCAAACAGAGTGGGCAGTAGTGATGTGTCGTTCATGAATGATTTGTTCAATTTGAACGAATCTTTAATATGACTCGGGAATGCAGAGTCATCTAAGCGAGAGATTAGTTAATTTCGTGTTGACCGTGTATGCGCAATATCCTATTGGTTCTTTACAGGAAACAAAATGATTAGTTCACCTCGCGAATCTCCAGGTTCGAGTTTGATTCGTTTGTTCGTTCATCCTGTGACAGCCCTATAGATGCTATGCATTCTGTACTGGAAAGAGAAATAATTAGTTCACCTCTCCAGTCTCTGGGTACGAGTCATTTGTTCTTTGTCACATGATGTGAAAGCAGTATTGGATACAGAAATTAGTTTATATTAAATATCAACCTTCCTTACAAACACATTTAGAGTGTTGCATTTATGTCTCGAATTGCATCTTTTTATTTCTCACAATTTAAGACTGGAGAGATGAACTAATCAATACTGTTTCCAGGATTGCATAGCCTATGGGACTGGGAACGAAGGACTCAAACCCGAGGACTCGAGAGATGAACTAATAATTACTGTTTCCAGGATTAGTAGCGTTATAGCCATAGACTGTAAAAAAACATGGACGCAGTGTCAGTGACATCACCCGTAGGTTTCTGAAGGGCGTTACTGAAGCAAAAGTTGGCCTGTCGCCACCATTTTGGAAGCGCGTCCATGTGTGTCACTCCAGGAAAATAGAAAATGGACAAAGAGGCGGGGTGTGGGTGGAGCTAAGATGTCTGGTTTTTAAATGTATTAAAATAATCCTGATAAAGTAACACCCTAAGAAAAAACAAACGCAATAACACGGCTGAGATGCCAAGTTCAACTGCTGGAATAAGCTGAGGTAATGTGATGGCTGCCTGACACCTGTCACTCAAGTGGCCACGCCCTTAATTAGGCAGAATTTTAATGCTTAATATAATTTAAACGGGTGAGTTAGAAAAAAATTCACCCCCCTCAGAGTTGTCATGAAGGGCAAAACTAGCTGTAAAAACCAAAACCACTTTTTGTACCAGGCTGTAAACATGTTTTTATCTGTTATAAAGTTGAACATTTTAACACGAGAGTCTATAGGAAATTTCGCTCCCTTTTGGAGCCAGCCTCAAGCGGCCAGCCAATGAACTGCAGCTTCAGTCACTTCCGTATTGTTTGAAGAGCGAGAACGGGAGGTTGCCGCTTGGTTATAGCATACAGGGATGGATGAATGAACGAATTTGGCTATTAACATACATTTTAATTATATTCTGCTGAAATGAACAAAATTACTTGAAAAAAGATTTGTTCGTTTTGATGGATGAGATTTAAAAATCCGAGTCAGTAAAATGATCCGAACTTTCCATCACTAGTGGGCAGAGGTATGCAAATACATACACTGACAGGCATGTATAGGACAGCCTAGTAGCCCTCGAACTAAGGAATATGTTTGGACCAACATTTTTTGGTCCAGCGCCTTCCACAGAAGCTATAAATACATATACATTTAGACTACTAGACTACTTAGTGATTGCTATCAGAAGTTGAAGAGACTTTCAACCTCCATAGAAAAAAATGTTTTCGAACCAAATCACCTACCCTGCCTTTAAAGTCCCCATTAAATCAAAATTGAAGTTTTTTGGCTTTTAGCATGAATATGTTAGCCTTAAGGCTAGTGTGCTCCAAAGCAATGACAATTTATAAGATATAAGCATACACAACTTACAGTCTTTAACTTCCGCCAATATTGATCACCCTGCACTTCTGCTTCTCATCGAACTTTCTGTCCAATCAAATGCTCTCTAGATTCTGAAGTGTCCGGCCCCCTACACTATAAATAGACGCTTGAAGCTGCCGCTGAAAACGATCACTTTTTCACAGAATTTGTATTTTCTTTGGTGAATGGCACATAGTGTACTATACAGGGGATAGGGATTGATTCAGAGAGTGTAAATATGCATTTTGTTGGGGTGAATGAAGTCTGGTTTCAGGCTATGTCACACAAACCGCTGCAGTCCAGAAACACAACAGCACAGAGAGGATCATATGATACACATTCTACATAGAATGCTATATTTTGTAGATGAGAATATGCTCAGTGGCTCTGGCCCAAGCTGTGATATAAAAGAAACACTATTGTCTATTTAACTAATAGTTATCACCTCACTTACCCAGTTGAGAGATTACACTGATAATTGCAAAACATTTTTTTTGTCTTACAAGTTTTCTAAAATGTCAGGTTTTAAATAAGCAAATGAGGCATTGTTTATTGAAATATGGACTAATTTGCATACATTTCATACAAAAATCTAAACACTGGATGAAGTCAGTTTAAAAATTCTTGTTAATTTTTTTTGTGACATATTAGAGGGAATTTTGAGTATGTCATTTTGTCACACCATAATTCAGAAAATACTTAGAAGAAACAAAAACAGTATATGTATATATATTCTGTCAGGTGATGGTAGCAGGGATGAGAGCGAGGACTCAGTAATGCAGAAAGAAGGTCTTTATTAATAAAAAACAAACAAAAACTACTCCAAAGGGGAAAACAAACAGGCTAGACTAGACTTGGCTAGGCAAGACAGGAGACTGCAGGGTAAACATGCACACGGTGAACTCGCCCAGGACTACAAACACAAGGAGAATAAATAGAGAGCAAATGAGGAGGGTAATGAGGAGAACACAGGTGGGGCAAATAAACCAATAATCAGGAAACAAGATGGGCGGGGTCAAGACAATAGACATGACAGCACATGGCACACGAAAACAAAACAAAATCCATGTGCTCACACAAAACAAAAACACAAGCACATGGCCAGCAACACAAAAATCACTAGCCATGTGCAAGACAGGACCTGAACACGCAGCTAATGAAGACACTCATAAGCTGCGTGTTCACACAAAACATGACAAACAAGAACAAAAAGGAAAGCAACAGAACAGGACACAGAAAAAGCACAAAAATCACACATGGACAGAGGAGCGTACGGTCCAAGGAAACTCAAGACTGTACGCTCCCACAGCAAGACAAAACATGGAACGTGAGTCTCCGAACCCCAACATGAAACCAAAACTTGAACAAGACATGAGTGCCGGGATCCGAACACTACGCTCCAACATGAAACAATGCACGCAGACAAGAAGTATACAAGACAAGAAGGCAGCGCCAGGGTTCTGTCACAAAAACATGAATAAACTAGACCGAAGTGACAGAACCCTGACACTTATATATATATAAATATATATATATATATACAATTATTATATATATATTATATATATTACAATTTTGGGGAGAATAAAATTTAAATAATCAAGAAAATTACATATGAACAAATCCCTCTGTAAAAACCTTCAGGATATAGACAGGAATAAAAATGTAAAGTTTGGTGTGTGAAAATGCTACTGAAGTAGAGAATTATGGCTCAGTGTAGGAGAAAAAGCTCATTTTGAGAAAACGGCCTTTAAAAATATGCATTGTAATTGAACTCTATTGACACAAATAGATAAAGTGCTATAAAATAAAATGTAAATGTTTTCTTTCCACTAGACTGAAAACACACTTTATGAAAAACCAAAGAGCCCAAAATCTCAAATTTGGTAGGTGACTGAAAAAACTGTTTTGCCTGCAGTGTCTCACCTTAAAAAAGGAGGCAGGACTGCTTTATATGTCCCGCCCTGTCTTCCTGTTTCAGCTGAAATTACATTAACACATAACGCTGCGTATTTCATAGCACTTCAGTGGACCTTTAAGGACAGTGGAACTGGAAGTTTAATAAATTGTCATGTAGCACTCTGGAGCAACTTTAAACCAATGGAACGGCTTTAGGATCCTGGGTTGACTCAAATTGTTCCCCAGTGTCATACAATGTCCAATCCCTTCTGAACCTCAAAGAGAATCATTTGGCTTGGACTACTTTTTATGGGTACTCTATCTGGCATCTGAACATCATAAAAATCATATAATCATTTAAAAGCTCTTTAGATTTGCTAGAACAAGACATCACGATATGTTTAGCATTGAGGGAAATGGGAAAATGGGATCCTGCAGAGCAAAAATCTGCAACTCCCACTGAAGAAGTGTCCCAATTTGTATACTGCTGCAATATTCTACAACATTTTGTAGTATAAATAGTGTGAGGTGTGTTTACAATGAAAATTCCAAAGGAAAAGTGTGGAATGTTGGACACTTAATGCACTTAACTATTACAGATTTGTTGCTGTGCATAGTGTGGGGCGAACACAGCTGAAATTAATGATGTCCTGTCGCTTTGTTGCTGCGAAAATTGTGAAACGTTTTTCTTCTCCATTGTGTACATATTGAGTGAAATGGCTTCTTGAACAAGAGGGGAAAATGTAGGGCGGAACTTGATTTTGTCTGTTGGGAATTGATTGGATCGTTGTTGTTTGTTAATTGCTACGATTTCATGAGAGTGACAGGTTGCTGGAGGGGAGGAATTATTTCCCAGTCCTCGCGCCAGTGCACGTCAGCAGAGACTAGATGTCGTTGCGAGGGGGAAGGGAAGTTTGTGTCTTTGATTAAAGATTACGAAGGTACATAATTAAAAAATAATAATAATGACAATGATGCGAGCAGATAACTCATTTATAATAAACACTGCAGTGTTGCATGATTTCATGATGGCTTTAAGACCAGGAACCATTAAGAAAGTAAATAAGTGGGTTTTATGTTGCATAATAAAGGTGACCGGATAGAGTAAGGCCTATTTTTAAAACATTTCCTAAGCCTTCATAAGCATCTGTTTCCTGATTTTCATTGAAAACAGCTTTGAGTGGCTACTGCCTCTGCAAAACAGTGCTTGTGTGTCCTGCTGTCAGGTCAAGTATATTGAGTTTGTCACCCGCACAATGGGTCCAAAAAGGAATGAGAGGTGCAGTATGACAGAAAATGCCATATAAAATTTTGTCTTGTAAGGAAAACAATAAGCAACATCTGCACCAGTGCGTGTGTTTAGGACCCTGTAGCATTCCCACGGCATCTGTTCTGCTGCAGTTCGGCAATAGGCAATAGAAGTATAATGCATTTTCGAAATATATGTAAGGACGCTGCTATTCCATTCAGACTCGCTCCCATGTGCACCTAAAATCGTATGTTATGAAATGAAAGACATAGATAAACACAGCAGGGCAGCCGTGGGTCAGAGGATTTGCCTCTCATGGCATCTTCCTCAGAAAGGTCACATGTGTCCGGGTGGGCTTCCTGCTGCTAAGAGATCTTCATAATGAATCTGGATTAGACAGGGTCAAGGGATCCTACCCTCAGAACTCTTGAGATGCGATTCTTGTTTTAAAGAACTTAAAAATGTTAGCTTCTCACATGAGTGTTTTTTTTTCTTTCAGAGAAGAAAGCATGAACGTATCCTCTTTTATGCTACAGTTTCTGTTTTACTGGCATGATGAAACCTGGGTTTAACAGGAATCAAATATTTATGTGTTATATATTATTTAATATTTATAAATAAATTTCCAACCACAGCTGTTGTCATTTACTAGCATTTGTACATCAAACACTCATGATTGTAGAATTTTCTTCAATATTTCTTTATTTATTTACAGTACTAGTCAAAGGTTTTGTGAATGTTTCATGATCTTTAAATGTCTTTGATCTGAAGACATACTGCTGGTTTTGTGGAAAAACATTTTTTTTGTCAATGTACGAGGAATAGGATATGAATAATACAAATAATATTTTCTGTCTGCTTATATTATAACCTTTTTGTTGTTGTGTTGTCTACTTTTAATTAATTGTTTCATTTTATTGCAATTTAAAAATGGGAAGTATATGAAGGAAAAAAGTGCATATATGTGAACTCCAGTGTTTATGTCAGCTCATAACAACCGACAAAAGCAACCTGCACACACAGGTTCCCTCAGAAAAAGAACTAAGAAAAGTAGGTCAGAAACTAGTTCAATAATCAATTCACCCTTACAAGTTAATCCCGTTTTGATGAGTTTACTATTGACTGCTAGCACGTATTTGTACCAAACGCAAACTTCTTAACAGCAAAACAGCAACACTGCCACCAAGTGGACACGCGATGCACGGCAGTTGCGGTCAGACGTGAAATAAAACATAAACCACAGTTTATAAACGTGATATTAGGTTTTCACATAGCTAAGCAGATTCCTTTGTCAGAGTTCGGTTCTCAATCACAGTTTTACACTGTATCTGGCAGTTTAACCTTTGTATTGTATGTTAATATAAGTTAAGGGCAGGTCACAATCACCCGGATGTCATAGCTCATAAAACATTTCCACAATTTCCTATAATGGGATGAATTATTAGTTCATTATGACTAACAGCTTATTCTAAAAGCAGGAAGGAACATACACACATGCGCAACTTATCAGTGGAGAGAATAGAGCTAGCTATGCGCTTAAAGAGGTCAAGCTGTGTGTGTGAAAGGTTAAGGAGGAAACACCCGGTGTCAAAAAAGACGCTATTATACGTAAACAATATTGTTCTCATCTTAGCACAGCCATGCAGGTGTTTCAACGCACTCAAACTGATGTAGTTAAAGAAAAAAATGTTAAAGTTTAAAGCGTGTGAACCGTTCTTAGTATTAGTCTTAGTCTTAGTATGGCTGAGACTGATTTTAACTACACCCCTACAATTATAATCAGGAAATATGTATGTCACTCTCTCTCATAGCTACATGGTGAGTAGATAGGTTGCATCATTTTGAGATAAATGTTTTCAAAAGTATGAAAAATGTGTAACTTACGTAAAGAATGTCACTACCGAACACCATTTTTCTAATTAAACACTTTTTTGGAGTTATTCCATGACATTTCGTTTTTACATGTGTACAATTGTTTAGAACTGTGCTAGCTAACCATGTGTTGATTAGCATCTTTAAGCTAGTTTCAAAAGTATCTAAATTGTCACTACTGAAACAGTCACGACCGAAACATGTCATCATTTCGATAGTGACAAAAGGGAACACGTAATCTTTTATTTAAGAGAAATTAACAAAATTTTAGATCAGTTATGCAAATTTTGTAGTATTTAAATATGTTTTAGTAGTGGTTTAGTATTTGGGTTAATATTCTGTAATGTGGTGTGGTCGCTTCTAAAGCATTACTGTCACTAGGAAAATGTGCAGTCACTACCAGTTATTAACTAAAATTTATGATAGTGTTTGGTTCAATGTATATTTAAACTAATGAATCCTTAAGCTTAAAATCAGTATAATCAAATTTTCGCCTTTTACAAAGAAAAAATAGATTCAAAATGCAACAAATCCCATAAATCACACTTGAAATATTTTTTCAAATTGTAGTTGCTATTGATTTACCTCTAAAATCTTAATAGGTCAATATAACCTATCTTATTAAATTATATATTACTATGTTTCAATAGTGACAAATTTGGGGAGATGACAAATATTCCAAAACTTTCTGAAAATGCAATTTGAGAATTAACTGCACAATTACTAGAAATGTGTATACCTTCGATATTATAAAATTTGCATACATACAAATGTGTGGGGAAAAAAAACGTCTTTTCAAGACTTTCAACCAATTGTGCAGAATGGCCCCTATACTATAAGTATCATTTGGCCAGTAGTAGGCTTAATATTTGTTCGAACATATATTAAAAATGATATTCAGCGAGCTGTGCCTACAAACCACAATGATTTGGCAGAACGATTAGTTCCAAAACATTCAATCTTCACGAAAGCACTGTCAAATATATCCATTAATCAAAGTGTCACTGTTGCTTTCTAAAATTATGTATATGTGTGATCATTTAGCATATTAAAAAAACACCTACCATAAATTATTCATCAGTTAAGTTGATTAGGTCTTGTCATTACTGACAGACTCTTAAAGATATTTTTTTTCTTTTATAGGATGAAGACATCTATTGGTTTGTTTCATGTGTGTTTGTGTGTGTGTGTGTGTGTGTGTATGGTCATGTGCAGGAGTGTGTGGCTGCATTGCTATGCTGGTAATGTTGCTGTGGTGATTACCCGTGCTTTGTGCCCCAGTATTTTGGGTTAATCAGCTGTGGGATTGTTGGCATGGTGACTAATGAGGATGAAACCCAGCACTGACAATATTTTTATATTCTTTGTACAGACTTCAAATATGCTGTATTTCTGCAGTAATCATTGTTACAATGCAACCATAAAATCTAAATGCACAAAGGTGCCAAATAAGTGAGATAATACAAACATCTGCCTTTTATATATAAAAGGCAGATGTTTGTATTATCTCACTCATGGCCAAAAATATCAGCACCCTTGCAATTCTGTCAGAAAATTGTTGCAGTTGCAAATGTTTTGGTACTTATTTTTTATTTTTGCATTGGAACAACACAAAAACAGAAAAGAAAAGTACAATGAGATTTCCACGCAGAACCCCAAAAATGCACTGGACAAAATTATTGGCACCGTTAACTTAATATTTGGTAGCAGTCCCTTTGGAAAAAATAACCAATAATCAATTGCTTCCTGTAACCATAAATTAGTTTCTTCTGGAATTTTGGAGCAAACATTTTTGAACCTCCACCTTTGTTTGACTGTAGTGACTGTGTTCTTTTCTTTGAAGGCCTCATTTCTTTTTCTGTAAACAGTGCCATGATGTCTTTTACCAAAAAGCTCTACTTTTGTCTCATCTGTCCACAGTACATTCTCCCTGAAGGATTGTGGTTTTGTCACATAAGTTTTGGTTAACTCCAGTCTTGCTTTTTTATGTCTTTGTGTCAGCAGTGGTGTCCTACAATAGCATCCCTTTTCATTCAGATGGCGACAGATAGT
The DNA here is from genome assembly GCA_033026305.1 of Cirrhinus molitorella. Classification (NCBI taxonomy): domain Eukaryota; kingdom Metazoa; phylum Chordata; class Actinopteri; order Cypriniformes; family Cyprinidae; genus Cirrhinus; species Cirrhinus molitorella. The sequence goes on along the minus strand of CM065120.1, from coordinate 17,119,367 downwards.
AGATGGACACTGTTGTGCCCTGTGTCTGCAGATCAGCTTGAATTTAAAATCTGGGTTCTGGGTTCTTTATCCACCATTCGAACAATCCTTCGTTGTAAGTTTTCATTAATTTTGCTCTTCCGTCCACGTCCAGGGAGGTTAGCTACAGTGCAATGGGGTGTAAACCTCTTGATGATATTGCGCACAGCGGACACAGGAACATTAAGATCTTCAGAGATGGACTTGTAGTCTTGAGATTGTCCATGTTTTCCCACAATTTTTTCTCTCAGATCCACAGACAACTCTTTACACTTCTTTCTTTTCTCCATGCTCAATGTGACACACAACACAAAGGTTGAGTCAACTTTTCTCCATTTTAACTGGTTGCAAGTGTGATTACTATATTGTCCACACCTGTTACTCGCCACAGGGGTGTCTAAATACAAATTACAGAAGCATGACATGCTTGAAAAGCAATTACTTCTTACAAGTTTTGCCAATAATTTTGTCCAGTCCATTTTTGAGTTCTGTGTTTTTTGATCAATTTGATCAAGTTTGACTTTTCTTCTCTGTTTTTTTGTGTTGTTCCAGTGCAAACAAAAACAAAAAGCATGTGAATACCAAAACATTTGCAATTGGAACTATTTCTTTTGAGAGAAGTGTTGCATTTTCTGACAGAATTGCAAGGGTGCTGATATTTTTATTTAATTTTTTGTATATATAATACTTTGACTTTAAAAGTGTATTAATTTTTATTATTTGATTTCAAGCTTCAAAACATGAGAACTGTCATCAATAACTGAATGTGGTCACATGTATAAAGGAAAGGCTGGTGCAATGGAAAGTGACCTCTGTGTGTGAAATGACAGACCACTGACAACAAACAGGAAGTCAAGTTTCCATTTCACTCTATGAACTCAGAATCAGAACAACTAGTGTGTGAGAGAGCGCAATAAAAGTGAAAATACCATCTGATGCTTTCAGACGAGCCAAAAAAATGACAGTGGATTCAACAACTGTTATTACAAAGTCCAATTTTCCCAAAGGACCAATGTCCACCAGAGGCAAACTGAGGATGTGATGGTGCTTGATAAATGAAAAGAAAGGAAAGCTAAAACGAATTGTAGAATGTTTTGTTCCAGTTAAATGTAGTTATGGTAGGTGCAGCGGTAAAGTCTCTCCACTGACTTCTCTTTGACCTTCCTCACACTTTCACAATTTGCTTGTTGCAAACCTAAACCTCTAAACATCTTTAAAAAGGTGCATTTTTGTTGTACATCTTTAAAATAACACAGTTTCAGGCAACTAGTAATGGTATTAAAAATTCTGCAGTTTAAAACAATATTGTGAAACATTATAATGTAGAGTAAAATGTGCCATTGGTATAGGCCATAACATTAGAGCTTGTGACACTCATTTTGTAATCTTAGGGAAGTAAAACTGGACACCTTTAATAGGTGCCTTGGAAAAGGAGTTATGTAGCCATTACCCTTTTTACTTAAAAAAAAAAAAAGCCTTTTCTGTTTTCCGGCCATCACATTAATGGGGACTGACTGTGGGGAGCAAAGACTTCCTTTCCAAAACAAATGGAAATAAGATCAATTGCACACTATTGGGAAAGTTCATCATGAAATCTATTCTAAAATAACCAGAATAGATGGAAACAATATCCAGGGACATAAACCTTTTGTGCACTGCACAAAACAAGATCAGTTTCTTGTAATCTGCCCTCATGTGGTACCTCAACTGTAACAAAAAAAAAAAAAAAAAAAGAAAGATGGAGAAAATCAGCTGTTAAAGTATTAGTTCACTTCCAGAATTAAATTTTCTGATAATTTAGTCACCTCTACGTGATCCAAGATGTTCATGTCTTCAGTCACAAAGAAATTTGAGGAAAACATTCCAGGATTTTTCTTCATATAGTGGACTTCAATGGTGGCCAACAGGTTGAAGGCCCAAATTGAACTTGTTTTGCACCAGTCTGACTTTACGAATTACATAATCACATTGGAAAGGTCATGTTGATGTAGACTGGGAAAAAAAACCCTCAAAAACCTTAATTTCTTTGTGACTGAAGACAGAAAGACATGAACATCTTGGATAGATAGATGTTTTACCTTTTTAAAAGACTTCAGAATCAGAAATAGAACTGGACAACAACTGGACAAAATAAATAAGAAATACTCACACCTCCATCCTCTACCCTGTTTGTGTGATATTGACAACCGCTTAAATATTCTTTACATAACAACAAATCCTCCTCTGTATAAATATAAAATACTAAGAAATCCTTAAACACAACTGCAGTACACTAGGAAGGTCTCCAGGCTCTAACAGATGGAGAAACATAACTCCTACTGATTTATTCATTTTCAAGACTAGATTCATAAACAAGGCTGCAAAATCTAGTAGGGATCAGCAAGCACCAAGGTACACTAATTTTCAGTCATGTTAATGTTCCCCTTGGTAAACCGCTTGTAAGCCCAGGAATCCACAAGACATTATATTTAGTAAACACAAGAACTTGCTGTAATTTTATGAATATTTCATTTATTAAACCGCTTTTAATACTGGAGCTTAATAAGATTTCATAATTCTAAGGAGGTAAAAGTGATATTGTTGTAAGCAGGGAGAAATATTTGAGAAGAATATTCTAAATGACCACATGAGAATGTCAGGTTTTAACAGTTCAATGATAAACGATATTTAAAAGCATTTATTTTCTTGCAGGCTAATTTTAGGACAAAACATTCCAAACAAAACTACAGGCTGCAAAGCAATTATGCTTTTTTTTCTATTGCATCTGGGCCTTGAAAATGAAGCACTGTATTATGTGAAACCTTTCAGCCTACATGCACATTATCAATCTGACACAACGCAGAAGCCTTGCAGAGCCGACACGTGCCATCAAAACCACCATTAAGAATGTTCTGATGAAGACACACCGTAGCGGTTCACGCTCACATTTATGCATGACAAGAGGTGCCTAGCAACAAGAGGTGGTCTGATCAAGTGCATCTATTCATTTGAAAATACTATTTTTTTTTTGTGTGTGTGTCTAGTGCCAGAACTGATTTTGTGCAAGATCATTTGTTTTGTATAGTCATGGTTTCTTCAGATAAGGCAGAACTGGAATTTTGTTTTGCACTTTAAATTTATTCCAAAAGAGTGTAGTAAATATTCTATTAAAAATCTCTTGAATGATCAAATAATCACTCATCATCTCATGATGATGATGATGGTTTTAAATTAAGTTAAAAATGAAAATGTACTCACCCTATAGGCTATCCAAGTAGTAGATGTTTTTGTTTCTTCGTCAGAACAGATCTGGAGAAATGTAGCATTTTATCACTTTCTCACCAATGGATCATTTGCAGTAAATGGGTGCCATCAGAAGCAGCTGATAAAGGCATCACAATAATCCACAAGAAACCCAAATGACTCCTGTACATTAATTAATGTCTTGTAAAGTAAAAAGCTTCATGTTTCCAAGAAACAAATCCACCATTAAGGTGCATATTAGTTTAGAACTGATCTGGACTTTTTTGCTTGTCAACAGAGCTTACATGTGGATATTTCTGTCCTTAGACAACTATTTCACTGAAGAAAGCAGGGGCGGACTTGGACAAAATTTCAGGCCAGGAAATCTCACACTCATCCAGACCATCCCATACAACCACAACAAATTTTGAAACCATGGACAACAATATTTTTTATATAGCAATGCAAAAAAATTACATTAGGACCATTGTTGTTATTGTTTTGTCTTGCCTAAATGCCAAATTAATCTTGAATGATGAATACATTACATCTTAAATAAATCTCATCATATATAGTTAACAGAAAACAGCAATAATAAAACAAAAAAAGGTCTACAGGATATGCTACAGTTATATTTTGCTTGTTAGTCTGCTGTCCAAACAAATACATTTAAATTGTATTCTCTAAAATGAACCCTGTAACTGCAGCTCTAACCACCTAGCATATTTTATAACATGCCCTAATATTCTTATGTCATTCATGTTAGAAAATGTGTCAATAATAAATAGACGGTTTTAATATCACAAACATTAAATGTTGTTTCGTTTGCTTTATACATTGTCTGAATGTGACTATTAACTTACATCTTACATCGTGCAACTAAACTGCATGTGCTGCAATAGGGTTCTAGGGCGGGTACAATTGATACATTGTGTCTCAACTGTACCCCGCTGACCACCTTCAACATTTCTCTAGATTTTAAGATGACCTTGCATGACACACAGTCATGCAACATGTCAGTTTTTAGTGCACAGATTAAGGTGTACGAAAATGTAAATTAACTTTAACAGTCATGTAAGGATCAGAAACTATTTAATATGGAATAGATGTGGTGAAGTGAAAAACTTACCTTAGAAAAAAAACTTTCGCCCATATCTTCAGACTGGAGAAGCGCACGTACTTCAAATTTCCTACGCTCAAAGAGGGCGCTAATACGCATGTGCGAAGCAAATATCACACATCAGACTTGTTGCGCACGCAAGTTATTTAAAGGTTACATAACATACACAGTTTCACCTAATCTCATGTTAAACTTGTGTACCTAGAGCAGTACTGCATCCTTAATATCTCCAAAAAGTCTTTAGAATTATCATTTTTAGAAAAGAAAAAATGTGCTTTCCGATTTTCTCCGGAAAAAGCCAAGCTTCTGGAGGCCCGCCGTGGGCGGAGCTAAGTTTGACGATCACTGGCGCTGAGATTGCCAATAATACACAAACATTTGATGCTGTTTCACTTACCATCTTCAGTTCTGAATCATGAGCGGGATCTTTTATAGCTGGGACCGCTCCATCTTTCAGTATCAAACAATGTGCAAATCCAGTGTCAAACTGGGCCTTGTATATGAAACGTTTGTCAACAAACAAACTTGCAAAACTCCATTGCTGCCCCAGAAAAAGGAACTGCATACACTGTTCACGTAACGCTGGGTTCTTCGGGAAGCTGAGCAAAGTTATCCTTGCCTTACAACCAAAACCACACTTCTTTAGAGATTCTTCCCGAGCGAATCCCTTGCAGCAGTGCAGCCGAATGACGTGTGTTGGTGGGCGCGCTTTTCTCGTGCTCTAGTCTATGTGTGCGCGGGTGCGCTTTTCCGGGAGAAATGCTCATATAAGGAGTTCCACCACCGATTATGTCATTAATGCCACGATAAAAAAAAACAGCCGAAACTTGTACCAACCCAGAAGTAAGATTTTCGGCACAGAAATTCTTCGTCATTCGTCCAAATTATCGTTTTTTAAACTTTGGCCATGTTTAGCATGAGAATCCAACTCTTTGACACTGTAAACAACTCTGAATACACAAAACACCATTGTACCACCATTTTTTTTTTTTTTTACATTTTTATTAAATATGTTTAGTTGTAGTAGCAGCAACATGCTAAAAGAGTTTCATGGCAGGAAGAAATATTTATGGCTGGTATTTTTTTCTTAAATCACCAGAAAATTTAGTTTGTATCATGATTAAAATGACATTTATGGCAAAAAGGTTGGTTACTGTGGGAATTCTCACTCCAAGCTGAACACAAAAGTTGGCAGCCCTAACTTTATACTCTCTTTTTGCCGTAATAATCAAGGGACTTTGCTGCCGTACCATAGGTGCAGCAGGAGCAATTATATTACACATGCAGCACCTGAATATAGTCCCCAGTTATTTTACTATTAGCTTAGTGGCTTAGTGCCGGTCACGTTGGAAGTTACCTAGCTGGGGACTATTTTACAAATGATCACTTAAGTACATTCGGCAGGCAACAATATTAAAAAATAATGATAAAATTAAAAAATTGTAGGGCAGCGGGCCAAAATGGCTGTCAGGCCACCGGGAATTCTCCCCTTGCTCCAAATCTCCTACACAGGAAATCGTAGAGGACTGATAAGATAAAAATCTTTGTGAATACAGCCCTAGTCCTTTCAAACATTTGGCTATGTAAGATTATTTATGCCTATGTGTGTTATTTTCCCAAAATGCACATTAAAATATTTGTTGTTGTGCTTTTACAATATATACACAATCATTCAAAAGTTATGTTTTTGAAAGAAGTCTCTTCTCACCAAGACCAATTTTAACAATATAGTAAAAACGTAATATTCTGAAATATTATTTGGTTCTCAAGGAACATTTTTATTGTTATTGCACAGTTGGGCTGCTTAATATTTTGTGAAAACCACTATAAAATTCAGGATTCTTTGACGAAAGTTTAAAAAACAGCATAATCTTTATAAACACCATTGTCCTTGGTAAATAAAAGTATCTTTTATTCATGTTCATCTTTATTCATTTTATTCTTCTTACTCTCTCTCTCTATACATATTAAAGTTCTGGGGTCTATAGGATTTTTAAAGAAATTTCTTATGCGTTTATTTGATTAAAAAACAAACAAAAAAAATTATATTATGAAATATTACAATGTAAAATAACACTTTAATGTACATTAAAACCTAATTTATTCCTGTGATCAAAGCTGAATTTTTAGCATCCTTCAGAAATCATTTTATATGTAGATTTATTTTTTTTTAATCAATGTTGGAAACAGTTGTGCTGAATATTTCTTTGGAACCTTTGATACTTTTTTCAGGATTATTTGATGAATAAAATTTGTTAAAAAGAACAGCATTCATTTAAAAAACAGAAATCTTTTGTAATACTATATACTACCATATATTAGTTTGGGAGCAGTCAATTATTGTCCTTTTGTTTTTGAAAGAAACAAATATTTTTATTCAGCAAGGATGTGTTAGAAAAGATTTCCATTTTGAATAAATGCTGTTTTAACTTTTTATTCATTAAAGAATCCTGAAAAAAATATTACAGGTTTGAAAAAATTTGCCCGCAAAACTGTTGCCAACATATTAATATTTAATAAATCAGCATATTAGAATGACTTCTGAAGGGTCATATGACATTTAAGACTGGAGTAATGGCTGATAAAAAATTTGGCTTTGACTCAAAGGAATAAATTATATTTTAAAGTATATTAAAACAGAAACCATTGTTTTATATGGTAATAACATTTTGGAATATTACACTTTTTTCCTGTATTTTTGATCAAATGAATGCAGCCTTGATGAGCTTAAGAAACTTCTTTAAAATCCAGTTAGTCCAAAGTTTGGGGTTGAATATTTTTTTCCTTTCTTTTTCTGAAAGAAATTAGTATTTTTTTCATCAAGGATGTGTTAAACTGGTCAACAGGAATAGTAAAGACTTAATAGGACCAATTTGAATAAATGCTGTTCTTTTTAACTTTTATTCATCAAATAAAATCCTGAAAAAAAAAAAAATAAAAATAAAATAAAAATCTCAGATTCCTAAAAAATATTAAGCAGTACAGCTGTTTCCAACATTTATAATAAATGAGCATATCAGAATAATTACTGAAGGATCATGTGACACTGAAGACTGGAGTAATAGCTGTGAAAATTCAGCTTGGCTACCACAGAAATAAACAATATTTGAAAGTATAATAAAATAGAAAAACATTTTAAATTGTAATAATATTTCACAATACCACCGCTTTTTCTTCAGTCTTGATGAGCAGAAGAGACTTGTTTTAAAAGCATTAAAAATCTTACTGAACAGATGAATAAATGTAGGAAACAATGTATGTGGTTTGATTGCTCTTGTTTAATCTTTAAATCTAAAATAAAAGAGCTTAAATGTCCATTTTTAAAGCACTAGCAAAAAGTAAAACATAACAGTGTAAAGAAAATATTTACAATCCGTTCACATTCGTGCCACTCAGTACAGTTCTAAGGTGTGAGAGTCTGCATGTCTTTATGGTTTTGGCAATAAGACGCTAGATCAGATATACAAACATCACACAGATATCAGTCTTGTCACTTAGAGCCTTTAAAGCTGCATGTGTGTCACTTCTTGGAGGGAACTCCCTCAGAGTAGTCCTCCAGTACGCCGTTCAGATGATCATTATGAGTCTTAAACCGTCTCTTTTTCTGTGTTCCAGGTTTCTTCCTCTTCTGAATAGGCGCCTGCAATAGCCAATCACAAATCACGTCAATCTCACGGCAACCGTTCACTTCCACACAAAAATGCATAAACCAGCCAATCTGGAATGAGTTTTGTGTTTGTTTCTTTGCATGTAAATGTTTATCTGTAGGTGGGTGAGAAACAAAACGCACCATTTTCTTTGGTCCCGTTTCCTGCATGGATGATATGCCCTGTTTCTTCAGGTACTCTTCAATCTTTTCCTCATCTATGGAATCAACAGGAACGCTGCGCCACAGCTTTTGGAACTCTGGAGAATGAATGACATTGACATTATGATACAAGAAGCTCCAACTAAATTACCAGAACTTTTCTAATATTATAGAAAGTAACCAACAATGCTGCATCAGGTCAATATTAATCACTCTTCAATAACAATGATCGTCACATACCTTCATCAACAACAAACTGACAGTGTTTGTCATTGTAGAAAAGAACCTTCTTCTTGTCTGGCCTGGTCACAAATATAATCTGATCCCCAAGTGCCTGAACAAAATACACAGAATTAAGTATTTAAAAAAAAAAAAAAAAAAAAGCTAATTTGCTCCTTTCTTACTGAGAACTAACAATTAAATACAGAATTCAGCTGGCAGATCAATTATTTCTAAATTAATATTATATGCAAATTAGGTACTAAAAGGTATGGAAACCTGTTTATGCCACTGAAAAAAATAAAAAAGGGTTATTGCAAATGTGACTTTATAACTCACAATTGAGTTTATATCTCACAATTCTGAGAAAAAGTCAGGACTGCAAGTTTGTTCTGAGAAATAAATTTACGCAATTTACTTTTTCACAGAATTGAGAGATTTAAACAACTGTGAGTTCTAAAGACTAATTTTGTTCTCAGAATTATATAATTTTTATTTTATATAAGTTTAAGTTTATATCTCAACTCTGACAACTTAAAATTGCGTGTTATAAAATTAGAATTGCGAGACATAAACTGGCAATTCTGATGAAAAAAGTCATAACTGCGAGATATAAACTAGCAATTCTATGAAAAAAAAAATCAGAATTGCGAGTTTATTTCGCAGAATTGAGAGTTTATTTCTCAGAATTGCAAGTTTATTTCTCAGAATTGCAAGTTTGTCTTGCAATTCTGACTTTATAACTAGCAATTTTATATCATTTTATAACGCGCAGGTTTATATCACAGAATTCTCAGACTTTAGAAGTCACAATTGCAAGTTTATCTCACACTTCTCGAAGAAAAAGATCACGAAAGTCTGACTTTATTTCTCAGAATTGCAACTTTAAGAAAAAAAATGAGTTTAAATTTTTACAACTCTTACTTTTTTCTCATAATTGTGAGATATAAACTCGAACTTGTGAGTTATATAGTCCGATATCAAGGGAAAAAAAAAAACAGGCTTTCATAAAAATTACTATATGAAAATGTAAAATAAATAAATATTTATTATATAAGCAGTACATCTGCCATTTAATGATGCTTTAAAACATTCTAAAGACTGTGTGTACCTATTGCTTTAAATGTATCGTCTAGAAAAAAAAAAAAGATTAAAATACAATATGGTAGCATGTTACTTTAATAGCTTTGGCTGAGTTGGGTAGACCCTCTTCAACATCATCTAGTAACACTCCTCCTAGTCCCAGCTGATCGTGTTTGTCCAGTAGTCTTAGCAGAGCTTTCTTATCCTTCAGATGATACTTGGGTTTAAAGGCATATTTGCCTTCCCGCACATCAATCTTAGGATTACTTGCTAATGCCTGGAGGGAGGGAGAAAGATTTAGATTCCTTTTTTTTTTATTTACATCTTCTCCTGTCCTTGAAAAGGAATAGTGTGTTATTATATGGCTCCTTGGAACATACAGCTTTGATTGGTCAATCACAGCATTCTGTGGTCAACAGTTGTAATATGCAAATAATAATAATAATACATGGCCACTAATGCATATGTAAAACAAATAAGGAATGTTCCTACCAATCCAAGCAATTCAAATACCACCTACATGCAAAGCATATTTTTGCAAATTGTGCAATCAGTGCAAGTCCAGCTGCTATTACTGAAAACATGCATTACCATACCACTCCAAGAACACACACAAGACATGATTTTTTTTTTCTATTCTATTCACTAGTCTCATGCAACTGATTTCCTACAAAAATGTGTTAGTTTAATACTCATGTAGCATTCTGCAGTCGTTTTCTTTTTACATATACACAAATAAACCAAGACAAGTTGTTCAGAGAAAATGTATATGATTTTGAAGTTCTCCTGTGCCTATAAATACAAAAAAAAATCTGTGCAATTATTAGTAAATGAGACCAAATGTCTTTTCTCATGCCTACACACACACCTCACTCATAAGCCACTGTTTCTGCTTCATGCCAATGTCTAACAGTTTGGTCTCATCCAGAATTTCCTCCAGAGTCAGATGATGAGTATCACCTCTCTGGTGCCTCGTCTGGAAAAGAAAGAGAGAGAAAGACAAAGAGATGTAAAAAGAGAGTTTAAATGTGTCAGCTACATCTACATCTGTGGATTACAGCCTGACAGCCTTTAATTACTGTCAAGTTAGAGAGAGTACATCATTTCACTGTGGGGAACTGCCAAGGCTGACACAAAAAAAAAGAAAGTGACACACTGCTTACGATAACATGAAACAAATGTAAAATGACTCTGACAATGCATATTAGTCACATTAGTGTGACATTTCACACAGTGTTTATTCAGGTCAAATGGAGAAACTTGTTAGGAGAGTTGGGGAAGAACTGTTTCAGTCCCTTTTGTCTGTTTTTCCAAGTGCACAACATGAAAACCTTTACAAACAATCAGAAAAAATCCTCATTTTAGAGCACAATATTGGTACAAATATAACCCTGGCAATAGATGTGCTGAGATTGGAAGGCATTTCCCATGGCATTTGATGGAGGGAGCATGTGTTTAATGACAGTGAGGATTGCTCAGCTCATGATAATTTCATTCCCATGGGTCTTCTTCTGGGAATTGTATTCTGAATTGCAGAAATCTCCTTCTGAGTTCAAATAAACCTTTTCAATAAAGATCTGTCTCTGATGTGCACTAAATGTGAGATAGGAAACGATCATAAAGAAGGGAAAAAAAGACAACTGACAGACACTGCAGCAAATATTTGCTTGAACAGACCACTAGATTGTGGAAATGTTAGAAAGTGTGTGTATTTTCGTATTACCTTCATGTAGTTGACAATTCGGGCCAATACTCCAAATTTGTATCCTGAACTCCCAGAAAGTGCTTTGAGATTGAAGGAGCCATTGCTGGGATCTGACCGAAGAAAAGAGAACAAGGATGATGAAAAGAGATAAAAGACTGTAATAAGTAAGTGTTGCAGCTACTAGACTATTAATGCAGAACTACTATAACCAATCATTTCAAATGACAGTGAAAGTAACAACAAACATGTTGTTTTCAAACACAAAGTTAGTTTCTGGCTGTTATATTCCACACCATTTAAAATTCTTTCTGCTGTCAGCAGACGCTTTCTTAGTGCGACACAAAAAAAACAAGAGTGAAATGAAAAAGCAAACAAAACGGCAACGAAAAGGTCTATTCTGACAAAGTGCAAAGTGAAAAAGCACTCTAGCCATTCAGATGCCTTAATTCATTCGTTTGATGTAATCCATTTGACAACACTTTCTCTAACGCAAAGTAAAACCTCTGACAAAAACACATTTCATCTGCATGACAGCAAAAAACTTTCCATTCTATTCTTAAATTTAAAAACATACACAATAGGAGGGTGTTATAGGAATATATAGCAGTATAATGACAACAACAGAGCTGCAGCACTGTTATTATAATAATTCCAGGTAAGCACAGTATAAATATTAAACATTTATTTCAGCAACTGTTACCACTTCATATCACTTGTTTGCTCAGCTTGTTTCTTACTGCTATGGATTTTATATCTTTTTTGAGCTCAAAGACAGCATGATATCTTAAGCGTAAGCTGTTGTAAATGGTTTACATATTTAGCATTTTGTCTGGGCACATTTTTGGGCAATACCATGCTTATTTTATGCTTACATGTGGTTAGTTACGGAAATAATTATGTTTACGTTTGTATTTTTGAGGATCCCTGTTTCATGTAACTGGGATTCGGTAATATTTCAGTCCCCCGGAGTTTCTAAAGTGCTGGTTCACCAAAATGAAATGTTCCTGAGGCACTTCACTGAGTTTGTACTTAGAAAATGTATTAATGAAATGTGCATAGTGTCTGTGATTTTTGGGAACAATGAAAGCATTTGTTTGTGTTCCTTTCTTGTAGGGCTAGTTCAATACCATTTTTGAGCTTAGAAGCTTCGGTGGTAATCAATATCGAATATTCGAAGCTTCGGTGGGAGGGGCTAAACATATAATAAAAGCCGAAATCTCTGTGTGTCTGTTTGTATTTGTATTATGTCTTGAATCATTCATCCAAACGACTTCAAGCACCGCGAATGTGTTGCTGCAGACCCAAGGGAGTTCCGCTCCGACACCGCTCACACCACGAGTCTAGGACAGTGGTTTTCAAACCCTGGGTCGCGACCATCGGGTGGGTCGCGGGACTTAAAAAATAGGTCGCCAGGATGATTTGCGGAATATGTATACATGTAACAAAGTCCAAGACTCAGGAAACTGCAAACGTAACTTTACTAACAAAATAAACGTTAACAAAACGAAAGTAAATGGCAGCCGCCTCACGCCAGGCTCCAGTGCGTATCGTATTTGCGTTTATTGGTCAGAATCCACTCACCGCTCAAAACGCCGGATTTTTTGTTCAGTCCTGAGTTCTGCAAGCTAATTATTCCTCTCATTATAAGAAAGCCTGTAGACGCGCTTAGAATGCATGTTCAGTGCCGCCAAGAGTTTTACGCGATCGTTAAAACGAAACCGAAATTAAAACGCGCACGCGCATTCAATAGCAATTTTAATCATCCGCGCTTAGAGTGTGCAAATTAGGCAATATAACATATCTGGGCTTTATAACTGCTGCCTTGAGTTCTTTACAGGATATAGGTTGCGTGGCGGACGCGTCGCGGATTTGCTGCATGTTGATTTTCCTTTCCGCGCCTATGTTAACAGATTAGAGCAGGCACACTGCTTGCGGAATACGAGCGGCCCCACTTCAGAATAGAAGTGAAGTGGCAGTCACGTAACAAACCCGCACCACGTCCACCACGCAGGAAGTGTGTCCCAGGCGTAAGGCTTCGGTTGAAAACGTACTCGGTTTCTTATGTAACGCTATGTGGAAAATCCTTATTTTCTCCAAGACTGAAGCACTTTCTTAACGCAGTGTAACTGCAGGGCTATTGGTCCAGTGAGTGATAACTGAGCGAACCAATAGCTGAGCAGCGGTGCTGCACAAACCTATGGCGAAGCAGCCCGCCGAATTCTGCCAATTCTGCCAGAATGGGCGGGGCAATTGGCTATATAAGCGGATGCTTTGCCATGGTTACTCAGATTCTTCAACTGAAGTGATGACTGAGTCGGCAGCGATTAGCACAACAGGCAATGCAGTACTCGTTCCCATATCTCAGGGAATCGAGGTTACGTAAGTAACCGAGTACGTTCCCTTTCGATACTTTCACTCGTACTGCATCGCAGACGCTATGGGGAACCAATACAATCCCGCCGTGCTAGCGGGGACGACAAGCGATTCTAGACTTTAGCTCACCAGGAACTAAGAGGTCATGACCAAAAGTCTGTCTGAAAGCAGTACAGCCTTGGCACTTGACAAAGGGCCAAGAACGTACCAAGAAGGCTGGCAGTATAGCCATTAAGCCGAAAGGATCAGGGTCTGAAAAGCCGGGACATCCAAATTATAGAACCTGGTAAATGTGGACGGGGAGGCCCAGTCTTTAATGCCTGTATGATTTTTTTGGAGGTTTGATATGTGCCTAATGATGGGGTATTTAGAAGTTGAATCAAATGTAAAAACATGTATATTCCAAGTTGAAAATGAACCGAATCCCAGGAATGACCCATAGCATTACCTTAACCAAAAGTTTATCTTTTCAACAAAAAAATATATGTTTCATCCCTAGTGTAACTAGGCCAGTAAATAATACTTCATCAAGATCATATTTACCAGAATTAATATGAGTTTGCAGTCTGATTCAAGTGATGATTTAAAGACTGTGTACCACAAAATAACACATTTTCTACTGAGATGTCCCTGTGGGCTGCACACAAAAACAAACATACAGCACAACCAGCACAGTCTGGCTCACAAAAAAAAGCTGGTTCTTTTAATGAATTGTTCAAAAAGACTCCATAGTTATTTAAGATCAGACAAACATTCAAGTTCTCATTACTTGTTTCAGTGAGGTCTCAAAATGAAGCAACTTTTGTGTACACTAAAGATTAGTAAAACACAAATCAGAGATGACTGGTTGCTTATACGAAAAAAAAAGTGCATTATCCAAAGATGCTATTTTTATGCTGCATCTAAAAGCTAAAAATGCTGCTTGTGCAGGCAGTATACAGAGGTATATGGAGGTAGGAAGGCATCAAGGTATGTCCCTTTTATATATCCTGTGTGATTGATTCTGTGATAATAAAACAGTGAATGTTGTTGTTGGAGCTTCTTTTGAGTTTAAGAGTATGTTTCTGAACAACTTTTTCAACTTTTGATTTTATTTCTAGTGAAAAATTATTGTTATAAATTATTAATTAAAAATGACAAAGCCGACTACGTTTTGCTTGTACATTAGTGGCTCTCTTTTTTACTCCAAGACCACCCTCCTCTCAAAATCAATACTGCAAAGCCCCCCAACCTTTTCTATTCACAAAAACCTTTGAATTCTAGTGTTATTACTTTTCAATTCCATGTAATTATTTTTAAAGAAACTCAAGACATATTTACACATACTTTGCCAAAATGTTACTGCAGATATTCTTTACTTCTTGCATAAAGTTATACAGTAACTTTAACAAATAAGCACAGGACAACCTGCTGTATCAAACATACCCACATGGAGAGGCCAAAGAACTGCATATAAACTATTATACAGATCCATTCAGAATCACTAAACACAACATGACAAAAAAAAAGGTAAATATTCTGTATGTGTGTGTGTATGCATGTATGTAATAAACATTTATGAGGTACATAGCACAGAAGGTGCATTATTCAGGTATTTGTAAATATATATATATATATATATATTTAATTAGGGCCCGAGCACCGATGGTGTGAGGACCCTATTGGAATTGCTCCGTTTCTTCTTCTTCTTTATGATTCGTCGCATTTTTGAGGGCCTAAACATGCTCAAAAAGTCATTAAACTTTGCACACGCCTCAGAACTGGTGAAAATAGTCATCTGATATAGGTTTCAGAAATGGGTGTGGCAAATTGCCTCAACAGCGCCACCTAATCTCATTCAAGGAAGTGCCCCGACCGCTACGTTTCACGCATATGCACGAAAATTGGCATACACATTTACCACTCCAATGCCTACAGAAAAGTCTCTTGAAATCCGAAACCCAACAGGAAGTCAGTTATTTTTAATAATCTGAGCAAATTTTGGGTCATTTTTGCCATGTCCATGCATCGTACTTGAACGAACTCCTCCTAGAGATTTCTTCAGATCAACACCAAACTTGGTCAGTCTAATCTAAAGGCCCTTGTGATGTTAAATTGCGAAGATCTAGACTTTTCGTTGGAGGGCGCGTCCGTGGCGGCCAGTCAAATTTCGACGTTTCGCCATGAAAAAGGAAGTTGTTATAACTCAGCCATACAATGTCTGATCTGCCCCAAAACTTCACATGTATGATAACACTCCTGACCTGAACACAACTCCATATTCATATTCAGTTACAGTCATAGCGCCACCTGCTGGCAACAGGAAGTGACTTCTTGTACGCTGTAACGAACTCCTCCTAGAGATTTAATGATATCAATATTATAATTGGTCTGTCTAATCTTAAGGCCTGTGTGATGTTAAATTGCGAAGATCTAGAGTTTTCGTTGGAGGGCGTGTCCGTGGCGGCGTGACAAACTTCGATGTTTCGCCATGGGAATACAAGTTGTTATAACTCAGCCATACAATGTCCGATCTGCCCCAAACTTCACAAGTTTGATAACAGTCCTGGCCTGAACACATCTAAAGGCCAAAATTCCATTATAATCATAGTGCCACCTGCTGGCAACAGGAAATAGCTTCTTTTCCACTACCTTAACCTACAATGTCCGTTCTGCACCAAACTTTACGCGTTTGCTAAGAGTCCTGGCCTGAACACATCTACATGAAAATATCCAGTTATAGTTATAACGCCACCTGTTGACAGCAGGATACGTCATGCTTACTCTAACTCACTCATGCAATGTCCGACCTGCACCAAACTTCACAGGTTTGTTTAGAGTTCTGACCTGAACACATCTATGTGCCAATATACAGTTACAATAATAGCGCCACCTGTTGGCAACATCAAAATCACTCAATAACTCAAACATACAATGTTCAATTTTCACCAAACTTAATATGTCTGATGACAGTGCCGACCTGAAGATATCTACATGCCAATATCTAGTTATAGTGACAGCGCCACCATCTGGCAGCAGGAAGTTGGGTACATATAGAAGGAATATGTCAGTCATTTATATTTACCACATTAAATGCATGAATTGGTCAACGTTTGCTGTGTTTCTAAAGCCACCGGTCGGCGGTGAGCCCGGGTGCGAGGGCCCGTTCATCGCTGCTTGCAGCTTTAATTTTTATTTTGTTTGCTAGGCTGACAGCCGAGAAAAAAAAAAAAAAAAAAAAACACTGTTCTTGAGTCGGCTGGTGTGACAGCAAAGACTCCTTTAACATCTTCCATGGGAGAGGAGTAAACTGTCCGTTCCTAATGTGTGAGGTATATTTGATAATGCTTCTCACCCTTCGTATGCAGTGTTTTATGGGAAGTATCTTTTGGCTTGTTTCCACCGAGCAGTGCAGTTCAGCACAGTATAGTAAGATTTGATTCGGGACGAAACACCCTGTTCCGGCTTGTTTCCACTGCCATTAGTACCCTCATTTGACAGGCATGGTGTATGCCGGAAAGTAGCAATTAAAGTCAGTTTCGCACAAAAAAAGAAAGTGTGCCATTGTCTGTGTGTGAAAATATAAAATGATAAAATACACTTTTTTTTGTTTGTTTGATGTAAACAAGCCCTACATGCGTGAACAGCATGGTGGAAAGAGTGAAGGAGGCTTTTCGTTCCCCTTGTAGCACGCTCAAGTGATGAGTCCCTGTCAACCAATCAGCATTCTGCAGTGAGTTTAGCTCTACCCTTTCAGAGTTTAGTTCCAGACTATGCTAGGTAACCCAAAAAAAGAACGGTCCCAAAAAAAGTGGTATGGTTCAATATTCGGTATTTTGCTACAATTCACAACTTCTTACAATAGAAAAGGAAATAATTGCACTACCACTCAGTGGAAACAAGCCATTTGATGGAGGGTAGCTGATCACCAGTGAACTGTTGGGTAGTTTTAACAACCAGTTAGGGCCATCTGGTCTGAGACCAGAGTGCAGTTGCCATACCACACTGTAATGTAGTATGTTAAGATGCTTTCAATTGAACATCAATAAAAGTTAAGCAGGATGTGGGACAGGTGAGCTTTCTTTAGTTTCTTAAGGTAGCAAAGGAGTTGCCATGCCTTTTTGATCAGGGTGGAGGTGTTGAGGGTCCAGGAAGGATTCTCAGAGATATGGACACTCAGGAATTTGACACTAGTCACACACTCTACTTCAGCCCCATCAATGTAGATGGGAGTGTGTGTGGTCTTTCCTAGTCCACCAGGCACTGTTATAATGTTTTAATGTTATATTACAATGTTCATGCAGCAAAAGTGGAACGAAACTCCATCAATGGCGCACTGAATTTGTAGCATTTATTTAAAATAGAAATCTTTGAACAATATAAATGTCTTTATCATCACTTTTTATTATAACAAAAGCATTTTTTTTTTTTATAAATGCTGATCTTTGGATCTTTCTATTCATCAAAGAATCCTGAAAAAAAAAAAAAAAAAAAACTCAACCATTTTAAATACTGATAATAATAATAATAATAATAATAATAATAATAATAATAGATTATTGAACAGCAAATTAGCATATTATCAGTTCTGAAGGATCATGTGACATGCTGAAAATTACAGGATTACAGGAATATATTTTTAAATATATTCAAATTATTTTTAATTACAGTTATTTTAAATACTACAAATATTTTTTAATTATACTGTTTTCGCTGTACTTTGGATCAAATAAATACAGGCTTTGCAAGCACTTCTTTTAAAAACATTAAAAATCTGCTAAAAAAACTGTTCAAAAACTTTTGACTAGTAGTGTACAATCACCCGTTACAACATGAATAAACTAAGAAAAAGTAGTAGCTTAAAACCACAACTAACTGTCTGGATTCTACAACTAGAAAATTAAAAAGGAATAAAGATTTGACATATTGTGAAAATTATCGCCAATGACTGATATGACCACTTTTTTTTGCCATATCAACCAGCCCTACTTCAATCTAATGCAAACCTCGACAAAAACTGAACAATGACGTCATGTTTCTCACATTTTCTTTTCAATTGTCAGCACTCATCCTGTTTTCATACTAGTTTTTTCCATTTCAAGCTCCTTGTAATCGTGCCTGAGAAGAATGATTTCCTTAGTGAATATAGCTCTAGCATCACATCCCCTTCCTCCTCCACACCCTGCTCTCAAACCCTGGCAACTGGAGCACAGCCAGTCTCAGCCGCATCTTGGCACTGACTCATGAATGATTCATCATGTGGGCGGGACCTAATGCAGAGAGCAGATGCGTTACAGTAGGTTGGATGGCTGATGCTTTGAACGACAGACGAGTCAGCCAATGGCACTGAAGCAGAGACTCATAACAACCAGTGCAATACACGATTCCAGATTAAGGTGGGGCAGGGAGAGAGAGAGGGAGAGCGTGAGCGGCAAGAAAGACAACACACAGACGAGCAAGAGGCTGCTCCATCACCCCGCATCCCAGACACTCACACCCAGGTACGTCTTGCTTTTATAAAAATCACACAACATGATGCAAAATTCTCAGGCTAAAACAGCACCATATACATTTTATATAAACGTCAATGGATTCCAGTAACTGACTCTTCATATTGAGAATACGCAATATGCATGAAGAAGGTGTGCAACCATTACTAAAATGTAATAAATTAACAAATTGTGTCACAAACATATAAAAGGTAATGCAAAAGCATCAGATTTGGTTGGAAATGTTACTTGTACACATGCATAATCAAGACAATTGAAGCTGACTGTGCAGTTCTAGATCATTACACCAGAGAGCATCACAATGATTGTGTACTGAAAATATAACAAGAAAATCTCATTCATTAGCACCTATAATTTTTAAAAGAGACAAACATTAGAAAAGGGCTTGAAAGAAATGGTAGCACCAAACTAGGAGATGCTCGGGGTGGGGGTCTCTGGAGACCAGGGCAAGCAGGAGCCATCTGTCTGTTTCAGACGAGACTGTGTTTGTCTGTGGGGGGAGTCTAAAAGAGTTAAACTAAGGTCACTAAGGACCTGTTTTTTTTTTTTTTTTTATATATAAAAATAAAATAGCCTGAATAATTGAAAGTAAAAAAAAAAAAAAAAAAAAAAAAAAAAAAGTTTAAATCTCTCCAGAGATGGAGGGACTCTCTTCTGTGGTTGGATTGAAAGTGAAGGTGTATTCCTGCAGAAGCGTATGTGCACAATCAGACATGCGTGGAAATGCTTTCATATGGCTCAAGTTACGGTTAACCTAATTACACTTACAAATGCATTCCTGACGTTCACAGATCCTACTTTAGTGCCATATGTAATACAGAAAACCATAGATCATCAGAACAAACTTCAAACACCATATACCAATATGAAAATTATCTGAGAAAGCATATAAATGTGTTGTACGTCAGCTTCCACTCTGGTCTAAACCTACACAACACACACAATGTCCACTCAAGCAAACTAGGTCAGCTGATGCATCTCAATTCATTTCCATATATAGCACAACTGCATTTTGGATACTGTTTGTCCTACATAATATGCAATATTAGGATTATTCCATCCCAAACCAAAGTACATTGAAAAATGTCCTGGATTATATTTCTAGCAGATTTACAAAGCTATTTTTTTGTTATACAATGTACATGCTTTTTGGCCTAATATAACAAGTGCATGGCAAAGAATATTTAAAAACTATTAAAGTACACAACCATTCTAAAGTTCAGGGTCAGTAAGATTTTAATTATGTTGTTCAGCAAGGTTGCATTAAAGGGATAGTTCACCCAAAAATGAAAATTCTGTCATTAATTAACCTCATGTCATTCTAAACCCGTAAGACCTTCATCTTCAGAACACATGCATCATGGTACTCTCATGAATGATAAAGTCATTATTTTTGTTTTCTTTGCATACAAAAAAGTATTTTCGAAGATTCATAAAATTACAGTAAAAGCACATGGGCTATTTTAACGATGCCCTTAGTACCTTTCTGGCCCTTGAACGTGTTAGTTGCATTGCTGTCTATGTAGGGTCAGAAAGCTCTCAGATTTCACCAAAAATATTTTAATTTGTGTTCCGAAAATGAACAAAGGTCTTACAGGTTTTGAACGATATTAGGGTGAGTAATTAATGACAGCATTTTTTGGGTAAACCATCCATTTAAATAGATCAAATTGATAGTACAGGACTTTACAACTATAATAAATATTTCTTATTATTTCTGCTTAATCATGTGACACTAAAGACTGGAGTAACAGCTGCTGAAAATTCAGCAGGAAAAACATTTTAAAATACATTTAAATGCTGTGTACTGTTGCAAAATTGTAATAATGTTTCACAATACTACTGTTCTTACTGAATTTTTTTATTAAATACATGCAGCCTTGGTATGCAAAATAGCCTTTTATACATAATACAAACTTCAAACTTTTGAATTTTAGTGTAATTTTTAAATGCATGAACCTAAAAGTAACTTACGCTGAATCAAAATCATGATTTAAAAAAAATATATATTTTATATATTCTAATTTTAATATAACTTGCATACATGTTTTACTTTTTGTGAGAAAGCACCTCAACAACAACTTTTTAAAGTGAATGCTAGTGTTTTACTCTAGCATTACATAAGCTTTAACATCAGTTTAGAAACTGAATAATAAAATGAAAAATAAAACACTGCTTAGTCTTCACTCTATGAATTGAGTGTGCACTGTTTCTTACTTAAGCTACGAAAGTTATTTAGGCAAGAGCAGTGAGAGTGAGTATATGATATATTGCAAAGCCCTAGTTTAAATGCATTGCCATATCAGCTTCACAGGCTATTTCATGGCAAAAAAAAGATTTTAGATTAGAAAAGCAATACAGTATTACATAATACAAAAATGTAAATAAAGCAATTATAAAATAAAGTGTACATACAATTCTATAAAAGTTTCTTTAAATTTAGTTTTGAAAGAAATTGTAAAAGGCTTTCTGGGTCCATTTTATAAGACAAGTCTTTAAGAGTTTGTCCTGATAATAACCTTTGTCTCATGACATTAAATATTTGGCAGGCCAAATGCTTCACCATCAAGTGAGCCCCACAATATTGACATTTTGGTGCTTCTTCACCAATCAATAAAAGTCCATGAGTTAATCTAGTATGTCCAATACCGCACCTTGTATACACAACTTGGTCATGTCTATATTTAAATACAATAAAAAATGGCTTTTAAGGGGTTTCATCTGGGGCCGGTTGCATAAAAGGTTTAGACTAGTCTTAAAAAGTTAGTCGTCGAATTTTTTTCTTTAAGACTGATCTTTTTTTTTTTTTTTATTCAGTTACAGAAAAATGTTGATTAGTCTAAGTTGAATCCAAAAAATAAGACTGATTACCCTTTGGTTAACTGATAGTTGGTCAAACTAGTACTTAAGACACTGTCTTAACATAGAGGCTAAGTTTATGCAACTGGCCCCTGAACTCTTCAAATATATCTTGTTCCTACAACAGAATTTATTTCAGAAAGTTTATTTTGTGGGTGCCCAACCAACGAATCAATCTTAATTCATCTCTGAATAATTATTCTGATTTTCTTTGGCGTGATCTTGTGGTTATAAAAAAAGCTAGACAGAGTGTAACAAATGCACGGATGACTAAGACGCATTAAACTAAAGTTGAACTGTTTTTAACATAACATGATATACTGAAAACCTAAACTTATGCTGCGAGATACTCAAAAACAATGGGCTGCAATGTAACGAACAAAGACTGATTGACAGCTAAGGCATAGCAAGAAAAAACTGACTTTTACCATGCTCTAATGTATATCCTTTTTTCATCAACACCAAAAAAACAAAGCAGTATAAAGACATCACCATTCAGTCCGTCACTCAACCTGCCTCCAGCTCTTTTTCCATCTTTATTCCAACCCACTCTCAATCTTTCTACCATTCCTCATCTTCCTCTTTAATAACAGACTGTAATTATCTGTGTCTTTCCAGTATGAACATGTCCAGCAGTTCTGCCCTGATCCAGCAGATCTATCCTTTCCACGATGGCTGGAATGTTGCCTGCTTCATCATTCTCCTCCTCTTCATCCTCACCATCCTCTCCCTCGCCACACTGGCATTCCTCTATGAGCTGCTGGACTGCGGATGCTTCACCAAAACCAAAACCGTTCGTGACCTGCGCCGCCAGCGTGACGAGGTGGTTTAGTTGTAACCATGGTGACAGCGGACACGGTCTCCATAGGAACCACAACAGTAGATTGGTGGAAATGGCTGCAGATTTGGACAGAGCTCTTCACCAGATTGGAGTCCCTTAAAACATGCCAAACTTGTACAGAGACAGAAGCACACTACTCCCACTAGCTCCAACAGCAATACACAGCACAGGTGTCTCCATGGCTTAAAATATTACATGAGATTTAAACCAGAATAAGAGGGGAAAATCTTGCTTATGTGAACGTCATTGTCTCCTTATAGTCCGCGTTCAGTATTTCAGTGCTATTGCGTGATTTTTTTAGATGTGTTTACATGAATCTTTCCCTTTGTGTGGGATGACAAAGTTTACATGTCAGTGTTATAGAATTAATATTCCACATACAGTATAATTCTACTAAAAGCAAACATCACAAACTACATTTGAATTGAAGGGAATGTTTGTATGTGTACGTTTACGTTCACTTTTAAGTGAGATTTAATGTGTGAATAATTATGTATAATAAGAGTTCTATCCATATCAAAAAGCACATTAAAGGCCAATTCTTGCATCTTTGCAATGCCTTGAAATTGTGTATTTAAAATTATATAATAAAAATCATACAAGCACGAGAAATGTGTGGTCACAGAAGATATCATCAGCTGCTAAAAATACATTTAAATCTGTCTACATACACAAAAATCACACAAAAGAACCAACTACACTTCTAATAAGGGGGGCAGCTGCTAATTCAAAAGAAAAAGCAGGACAATTTCTGGCATAAAATGCACAAGCTGTCATGAGAGCTAGACAAAGACTGATAACGTAATGACCAATATTTTTTACTGATATCCAGAATTTTCTACATAGCTGGTTATTGATTTTATTAATATGGTGTACCGACAAACAGCACATTTTGTTGGGTCTCTAAAGAAATACACCCAACACCAGTATATTCTTCTCAGGTGTAGTTACTGGTAACAATTTAGTTTAAGGACCAGTTCTCAATATTAACTAGTTGCTTATTAGCATACTGGCTGTTTATTAGTACTTATAAAGCACATATTAATGAAAAAGATCGAACCTTTTATGGGTTTGGAACGACATGGGGGTAAGTGATTAAAGACAAAATTTTCATTTTGGGGTGGAGTATGCCTATAAAATAGCCCATGTGACATCAAAAGTTCAGTCATAATGTTATGAAGCTGAGAATCAGTGTTGCCAACTTTTTTCAAAGGAAAGTAGCTAAACCTCACTTGAAAAGTCACATTATTCATATTCATATTCATGACATCAGTTTGTCGTATCGTCACGCCTCTCTGTGCTCACATACTGCATTTAAATGCAGTCAAATTCTCAATGAAAAGCTTTTTATTGATCTATTTCACAGATATACTGACATATTTTACTCTTTCTGTTGTCAGACAAGGGGGTGAATGTGAAATGGTGACTGAAACACGGCCCATTAAGACTACATAACCAGCTCTCGAAGATATTAATCTACACTAAAATCCGGATTCATAATCACAACATTGTCTAATCAAATACACATATGATTACACTAGAGAGAGAGAGCTGTAAAAGCATGACCTCGCACTTGTGCGGCAGTACCAGAGAGTCTCAGAAACGAAATAAAGTTTGTCCAAGTCGTCGCTAGATTTGTCGCTATTTTCGAAAAAAAGTCGCTAAGGGGGTCGAAAAGTCGCTAAATCTAAGTTGGCAACACTGATAAGAATACTTTTTGAAAACAAAAATAACAACTTTATTCAACAATTTCTCTTCAACACATACGTGCATTCCTCTGCTTGTAAACAAGGCAAGACTGACACGAAAGAGAAAAAAATTGTTAAATGAAGTTTTCTCATAGCTAAAAATCCTATCAAATCCTATAAAAAATTAAGGTTGAACCACTCAAATGGACTATTTTAAACTATGTCCTAACTAATTTACTGGGCCTTAAACATGTCAGTTGTGTTGCCATCTATGCAGGGACAGAAAGCTCTTGGATTTTAAAAGTATCTTAATTTGTATTCTGAAATTAACAAAGGTCTTATGGGTTTGGAACGACATGAGGGTGAGTAATTAATGACAAAATTTTCATTTTTGGGTGAACTATAAAGTTGCATATTAGAGGTTTGTGTTCATGTGTTAAGGGTAAATAGTTAATGTGTTCCCTTTATCATAAAGCATAAATATAACTTTGCATAAATATAACTAAAAATATATCTTTAAAATCTAAATCTGTTCTGCTTATTTCATATTAAACAATCAAACAACTTCCTTTATTTGACACTTTGACCTGACCATGTTTTGTTACATACCTTTCTATCAAAGTTATCTGACATTATCAAAATAAATTGTTCTAACACAGTTTAACTCTTGAGTTCTTGTCATATTTTATTACCATTTTCTAAACTATAGCAAATAAACAACGTGAGAAACGTTGAAGATGTCTGAATACATTTTTCTAGCTACTGTGGTTTTACTCTAAACAGGAAGAGAAGTTAAGATGAAGCTGATATGAACATGCATTTCATTTTAGAAAAGCATTTCAGCAAATCAGATGTACCAGACTCCCAAACACAAACTCACTTGTTTGATGCTGCTCCTAGTGCAAGCAGCTTCATTTCCTTTTTATGTTATGTTTGAGCATCTCCCAAATCATAAAAGTATGATGTTTTAGATATGTTGAGGCCATTTAAATAATGTTAACGTCAATACAATAAATATCACAATATGATATTGAAGAGGTCAATATACACTACTATTGGAAAGTTTAGGGTTGGTAACATGTTTAAAATGACGGCTCCTGCAATAGCAGCAACATGTGTATGTGTCGTGGAAGTAGCGTGAACACTGACAAGCTACGCAATATCGGGTTCAGATTCGCGGGTGATTCGTTGGGGTAGCTTTTCAGTGATCTATGGCAGAGGTCTTCAACCCTGCTCCTGGGGACCCACTTGCCTGGAAAGTTTATTTGCAACTGGCTTCAGCACACCTGCCTGCAATTTTCAAGCAGTCTTGAGGAGCCTGATTGCCAGCTTCAGGTGTGTTTGATTAGGGTTGTAGCTAAACTCTTTAGGATAGTGGGTCCCCAGGAACAGGGTTGAAGACGGCTTGATCTACGGCTCTGTGTATTAACTGGCGCTCCACTTGAAAACAGGTTATGGAGATTTACCGCTAATCAAAAAAAACGGCTTTACTGACAAGATGCGCATAACATCGATCGATATATATCGCCCAGCCCTAACAGAGCCGTAGATCACTGAAAAGCTACCCCAATGAATCACATGCGAAACTGAACCCAATATTGCATAGCTTGTCAGTGATCTACGGCTCTGTGTATTAACTGGCGCTCCACTTGAAAACAGGTGATGGAGATTTACCACTAATCAAAGAACCGGCTTTACTGATGAGATGCGCATAATATCGATCAATATATATCTCCCAGACCTATTAAAACGTTAATACAATAAATATCACACTATGATATTGAAGAGGTCAATATACACTACCATCGGAAAGTTTAGGGTTGGTAACATGTTTAAAATGACAGCTCCTGCATTAGCAGCAACATGTGTATGCGTCATGGAAGTAGCGTGAACACTCATCGAAGACTGACATGGAAAAGAAGAAATTTTTGAATATGTAGCTAATTCTCGTAGCTTTATAAAATTAAGGTTGAACCACTGATATCACAATAATGGACTATTTTAACAATGTCCTCCTTACTGCCTTTCTGGACACATCGGTTGCATTGCTGTCTAGGCAGGGTCAGAAAGCTCTCGGATTTCACCAAAAATATCTTAATTTGTGTTCTGATGAACAAATGCTTTACAGGTTTGGAACGAAATGAGGGTGACTAATTAATGACATAATTTTCATTCTTGTGTGAACTATCCCTTTAATATGCTTGCAGTAACCATGATTCATTTTCTTTGATTCATCATCCAATTCTTCGGTGACTATAACGCTAAAACGAACAACATTTACAAGAAAAAGAAACAAGACACACATCTACTCTCTGACCTGAATTGTTTTTGGAGGATGATGACGTCTCTTTATCTGGTTTGCTTTTTTTCTTTTTGGAGGATCCAGAGGCCTCAGAGGGTGCTGGTCTCTTCTCTACGACAGGAGTGGACAGAGCTCTCTTTTTAAAGAGCTCTCGCTCTCTCAGCAGAGCTTTATCCATCCTACACACACATAAAACAGTTAATCATTTTAATTAACCACAGATAATGTATATTAATTCATTCATTTTCAATGACATTATAAACAAAGCTAGCAATTTAATAAAGCAAGGTTGTACATCACTACACAAATGCTACAACAGGTGTGGCTTGCTTGACTAGTATTGTGCAAGCCACAACTATGAATCAGTGCACTATTAAACCAATAATTGAAAACATGACAAATATAAACTCAAATCAATGCACTATTAAACTATTAACTATCAACTGAATTATATACACTACCAGACAATGGTTCAGACGCATTTAGACCATTTCTTTTAATAAGAATAGCAGGAATAATAGTAAAGCCATAATCATAATCAGCCAGTTCCTATGTATGCGGTAGATAAATAACGTTGGTAAGTTAGAAGTTACGCTGTCTGTTTTTCATTCAATATCCGTTCCAACTGATTCAACACGTTTTAGGTTTGTAACAAAATGTGTTACATACATCTATATACATAGAGGTGGATCTGCGTGGACTTGCTTTAAATGAGAGACAATCTAATGCACAATCCAGTAGAAATATTTGAGGCCAGGTGGAAGTTTATCCACATCTCACATACTGAAATTACTTATTTACAGTCAACGCCGAGTAGATATTTTATATAAACAACAAACGCCCAATAACCACAATTAACAACTGAGCCAGAAACATGTTAACGTTACATCACATAAAACATGCAGCAACACATTCACAATTTAATGAATTGTGATTAGTTCTGAGCGTTACCTGAATGTCTCACTGCCTTCTCCCTCAGAGAGAAACAGTACAGCTAGAGCTTAAATGTTATTTTTAGTAACCATATGCTGTCAACTTAGTGATGAAGCTAAATGAAAGCTTGTCACTGAATGCTAGCGATGCTACACGACTTCAAGAATTTCCTGCGGAAGAGCAAAGTTCTTCTTCTTTGTTTTCTATAGTGATTCTCGCAGACGCCCAGTGCCGCCTGCTGGTCAACAAGATTATTACAACTGTTGCTCTGTATGAATCAAATTTACTAGTCTTAGTAAAATATTTTCGAACAATAAACTGGGAAAAATTAATGATTAAAAAAAATAAATAAATTGCAGATTCATACAAATATGTTAAAGGCTTAAACAACCAACACTAGTAAAATTCAGTTTACTCCTCTCATCTTTACCAGTAGGAGGCGCATGTGGAGACTTCTTTGCATAACACAGTCTCGTGCTTCTGAAGAAATAAATAGCATGGCAGCTACAGAAGCCCACAAAGAAATTGGTAGATAGTAAGAAACATATAGTTGGCAGGAACAGGAAGGAAGAGGTCATTCTTACTAGGATGAGACTAGGACATACAGGATTGAACGCATCTTTGTTTTTAGTCAGAGCACACGAATCGGGTTTATGTGAGTATTGTGGGGAGAAAGAAACTGTGGAACATGTGATATTTGACTGTAAAAAGTATGATGAGGAAAGGAAGGAATTAATAGATTTTTTAAATAATAGAGGTATAGTAAATAAAGATTTAGCTTATTTGTTAGGTTGTGAATTTAATAGGGATAGTGCTGGGTATAGAGTCTTATTAAAATTTATTTGTTTAACTGGGTTAAGTGAAAGGATTTAAATTTATTGGGATGCTAAAGCTCATTCTTGACTCTGGAGATCTGTCCTGGAGGAGCTGAACACGCAGCGCCAGGTGGTTCTGTTGTAGTTGGAATGGGAAGAGGCATCGAAGTATAAGATATGAAAGGATATTCGTGGTTAAGGGATATAAATTAAAATTAAAATCAACTAAACTAAGGAATTGGGATTTGAAGCATGACTGCACAATAGATCCTGTAGGTGGCGATATGCACATAGTTTGCAAAGCGCCAAAAAACAGAAGAAGAAGAAGAAGCCCACAAAGTGATTGTTTACGGAGGAAAAGGGGCTTTGGGATCTGCATGTGTGCAGTATTTCAGAGCTAAAAACTGGGTAAGTTGTCTCAACCCGTAATGCAGCTCACGTAACGTTAATTGAAAAATTGCTCTTTTTAGTTTGTCATCAGACAAGCTCCATGAGTTCTAGTGATAATGTTAATTATTGATTTACTTGTGACAGTTAAAAGTGTCATGCATTTATCCTTAAATATACATTTCTTGTGGCCTGTCATATGTCAGTAAGGTGGATAATTTAATTTCATCTGTGTTTTGTAATTTACAGTGGGTTGCCTCTATAGATCTCAATGGCAATGAAGAAGCCAATGCCAATGTTACAGTTAAGATGACTGAATCCTTCACTGAGCAAGCCAGCCAGGTAAGTGGTACTACAATTAAAAAAAATGGGCAAATATTGTCTGAATGATCTGTCATTATTCAAATATCTATGTGCCCTTATTTTTTTATTTTATGTGTTGTCTTTAAGCATGTTACATCTCTCTCTTTCTTTTTTATTTAGGTGACAGCTGATGTCGGTGAGCTCTTAGGTGAAGATAAGGTTGATGCCATCTTGTGTGTTGCTGGAGGTTGGGCAGGGGGCAGTGCCAAGGCCAAAAGTTAGTACATACATAATACATCCATACACAGAAGCCACACATTGTCTCTGGCAGTAGTTTACAACCTTTTGACTCAAATGCTTCCCACTGTCAAACACAATATTTGAAGACCCTCTATATAATATATAACACACTGTTGTTTACACACACACACACACACACACACACACACAATGTATTATAGGCGGCAGAAAATTGAAAATATAGTTGTATGTAAATTAATAAATTAATCGCAATTCACTTTAAGCTTCAAGAACTGTATGTTTAGTAAAAATGCATTTTTGTTGCATTATGTGCCAATGGTGACTATTCAAAAATGGGTAAACAGCTGTTTTCAGGTTTTTCTCCAAAGTTTGCATGTCTCAAACAGGTATGTTCTATGCAATTATTTTTATAGAGGGAAACAAGATACAATTCTAATTTCAACATATTTCTTCTTCAGACATTGTTCTTTGAAACAAGTATTAGATGTACGCAAAGCGACCAACATGTGATTTTTGACCACTGAAAATGTGTAACATTCAACAAATTGGACATGGAGCCTCATTGATATCCCCATATCTCTGGTACTGAACGATGTAGAGTCTTGAATTAAGATTCTAAAAGTAAAGTTTATAAAGAACTAGAATCTAAAATTTTATTGTGATATCTTTAATACTTGAGTTATAGGCATGCAGACTTTAAATATAAATTATATTTATGGCACTCAGTATGTTCAATGCAGCTGTCTTGACCAAAAGATGAGATACATCTCTGGTTTTAACATTATTAACTTATTATAAACTTTATAAACTTGAAAAGTGCTGTTTCCCCAGTTTTTTAATGGTCACCATTGGCACATAATGCAACAAGGATTGCTAAAGTCAACTGATTTTACTAATAGAACTACCAATCTCTGTGCAAAAAAAAAAAAAAAAGAAAAAGAAAAGATGCTGCCATCTTTCTGAAGTCATTAACCCTGTATATGTAACTTAACCCAGAATCTAAGGTGAAAATTGCCAGTTTGACCTCTGTAAATATTCACCCATGACATTTAATATTTTGGCTTTCATCACTATACAATTCTATCTTTCCACAGAAAAAAATATGAGAAAAATCTAAATTTTAAGCCGAATTTGGTTGATTTGACACGGAATGACCCAGCTGAATTTTCATCATTATTTCTCCAGTATTCAGTGTCACATGATCCTTCTGAAACCATTCTAATATGCTGATATCAGTGCTGGAAACAGTTGTGCTGATTAATATATATATATATATATATATATATATATATATATATATATATATATATATATATATATATATATATATATATATATAATGTTTTTTTTTTCTTAAATTCTTAAATGAATAAAACATTAAAAAGAACAGCATTTATTTAAAATAGAAGTATTTTCTAACAATATACACTAGTTGAGGTCAGTAATTTTTTATTATTTTCTTTTTCTGAAAGAAATTAATACTTTCTTTCAGCAAGGATGCTTTTTTGATCCAAGGGACAGCAAAAACAGTACAATTTGGAAATATGTGTACTATTTAAAAAAAACTGTTTTCTGTTTAAATATATTTGAAAACGTGATTTTAAAGCTGAATTTTTCGCATCATTACTGCAGTCACATGACCCTTCACAAATCATTGTAATATTCTGGTTTGAAAAAAACATTTATTTTTATTATTATGTTGAAAACAGCTAAATAGAATTCTTCGGGGTTTTTGATGAAAAGAAAGTTCAGAAGAACAGCTGAAATAGAAATCTTTTGCAACTTTACAAATGTCTTTATCATCGCTTTTGATCAATTTAAAGCATCCTTGCTAAATAAAAGTATCCAAAAAGAAAAAAATATATATACTGACTCCAAGCTTTTGAATGGTATTGTGTATAATGTTAAAAAAAAAAAAAAATTTGTAATTCAGATAAATGCTGATGTTTGGGTCTTTCTATTTATCAAAGAATCCTGAAAAAAAAATGTACTCAACTGTTTTAAATATTAATGATGATAATAATAATAGTAAATGTTTTTGCACAGCAAATCAGCATATTAGAATGATTTCTGAAGGATAATGTGACACTGAAAACTTGAAGTAATGATGCTGAAAATGTAGCTTTGATCACAGGAATAAATCACGTTTTAAAATATATATTTAAATAGAAAGCCGTTATTTTAAATAATAAAAATATTTAACAATATTACTGCTTTTGCTGTATTTTGGATCAAATAAATGCAGGCTTGGTGAACAGAAGAGACTTCTTCTTTAAAATAAATAAGTAAATGAATAGTAAAAATCATACTATTCAAAAACTTGTCTGATAGTGTATTTTTGTTAGGAAAGATTTCTATTTTGAATAAATACTGTTCTTTTTAACTTTTTATTCATCAAAGAATCCTGGAAAAAAAAGAATCACAAGGTCCAAAAGTATCTGGCAGCACAACTATTGCCAACATAGATTATTCTTCTAATATGCTGATTTATTATTAGATTTCTGATTTCTGAAGCATCATGTGGCACATAAAACTGGAGTAATGGCTTATGAAAATTCAGTTTTGCATCACAGGAATAAATTGTTTTAAAGTATTCAATAGAAAAATTAGTGTTTTTTTCTGTATTTTTGATCAAATAAATGCAGCCTTGATGAGCATAAGAAACTTCTTTAAAAAGCATTAGAAGTCTTACTGATCCTAAACTTTTGAACCGCAGTGTTGATATACCATACAAAGTTAGCATATATTTAAATCTATTAATGATATTGTTAAAAATTAATATAGATATAATATATTTAAATAATTTTTCAGTCATGCCCTTTAGAAGTTTGCTGAGGCCCCCTTGTTGAGAACCTCTGATCTATGACACGCTAAATCTCGACCCAAAAACTTTGTCACATTTTTAATCTAAAGGTTTGAATTATACTCTATGCAAATATATTTATATTGTAGCTATGCATATTTGGGTTTCTTGCCATTGCTTTCTGAAATGTATTGCATTCTCAGTATTGTCACAAGAGGGTGCCAATCTCTAATTCTAATTCTAATACTGTCCTAATAAAACTGAATATTTCCAATTATGTTATTACAGTAGTTTATACTTTGTACAAATGTATTCTCTGTGCCTCAGCTCTGTATAAGAATGCTGATCTGATGTGGAAGCAGAGTGTGTGGACCTCCACGATTTGCAGTCACCTAGCAACCAAACACCTGAGAGAGGGGGGGTTGCTCACACTGGCGGGGGCTAAAGCAGCACAGGGTCCAACAGCAGGTGTGTGCTTATATTTACTGCTTGACATTTAGAGCCTCTTTAATACAAAACAAAACTATATATACACTTTATGTCAGTATGGACCAAAAACTAATTTTCTTATTGAATCTGTGCCACAATGAATTAAGGCAGTTTTGTAGGCAAAAGTCTAGTGAGTCCAACCCAGAATTAGCAAGGTGTATCTAATAAAGTGACTGGTGTGTGTATTTGTTAATATACATTAATATGTTCTCTGTCATTGTCATTGTAGGATGCATTGGTTATGGTATGGCAAAGGCAGCGGTACATCAGTTGTGTCAGAGTCTGAGTGGGCCAAATAGTGGTCTTCCTTCAGGATCTGCTGCTGTGGCTATACTTCCGTAAGGAATAACAATATAATAGCTTATTTTCATTCATGCATGTCTTTTTGTTTTCCATGACAACTAATAAGTACTATTTTTAGGGTGACTTTGGATACACCCATGAATAGAAAGTTTATGCCAGATGGTGATGTCAGTTCCTGGACACCGCTAGAGTACATAACAGAGTAAGTATGCATGTTTGGGAACACCTGTTGTATTTGTTTTAGGTGGTTGTGTAGGTTGGTGTGTGTGAACAAATCCATGATGTCTTTTCTGCTTTCTAGGCTGTTCTATAAGTGGACAACTGGAGAGAATAGACCTCCTTCAGGTACTTTGATGCAGCTGGTTACTGCAAACGGTAAAACGGAGGCTACACCGGTGTCATGATTAATATGATGCATGGTAAACACAATTCTTCCAGCCAAGCCAATGATTTACTGTCTCTGCATTAGTCATACTTTTTATCCTATTGCCTTTTGTTTACATGTAAACATCAAAATACTGTAAGTTGTAGCTATTAAAAATAGGATGATTGCAAAAAATGTCAAAGGTAATGTTTTGTAAATGCGGCAAAAATAGCAATGCAACTTTTATTTTGATTAATTTTGCTTCTTTTTTTTTCTCTTGTCGAATACAGTTTCTTTGCTATAGTCACAGTCTGCTTTTCACCATAGGGGGGCGCTGATGATTAATTTAATTACAGGTTCTCCTTTGGGTCCATCGAGTCACAAAAGTGATTATGTTATGAGCAGACTACAATAGTGAGTCAGCATTGAAAAAAGTGCTTTTACTAAGTAATGTGTTTTTTTTGTCTTCGTCTGAGGATCAGGTATTCATTTAGAGGTACTGTATTGTATTGCCTTTTTCCTCTTTATAAACTGGCTTTTTTTGTAACAAAGTACAAGAATAAATGGTTCATGAAATGAGTTTAATTTCCAGTAATTTAGATGAAATGGAAAAATTATAATGGGTTTCTGAGTTACTAGAAAAGAGATGCACTCTTTTCTAGCAGCTCTCAAAAAA
Source organism: Cirrhinus molitorella (assembly GCA_033026305.1). Classification (NCBI taxonomy): domain Eukaryota; kingdom Metazoa; phylum Chordata; class Actinopteri; order Cypriniformes; family Cyprinidae; genus Cirrhinus; species Cirrhinus molitorella. Next base: position 17,085,306 of record CM065120.1, on the reverse strand, counting down.
AAAAAAAAAAAAAATTACCCATTAAACTCATAATGAGTTCATTTTGCAGAAATTATAAAATTGAATTTTTAAACTGCAAGTGTAGAAAATAATTGGTTAACTTTTTTTGAATTCACCGTTTCCACATTCCCTCCTGTCTAATAGTTATGACAGAGACAAAACCATGTCACAAATGTTGTCTAGAGCGAAACCATGACACTAATGAGGTGTACAGAGATGCCACCTTCTTGTTGCCTTACATAATGTATCATGTCACTTGAGAATGAGTCTTTGAATTTAGGGTACGCAGTTCTCTGTAAATCTATAGTAAACATCCAGATGAATGTTGAAAAGTGCTGTTTGCAGCCTGGAAAGTCAAGACATGCCCTAATTTGTGTAGAAAAAAATTACATTTCTGTTACTTACACACTGTCATGATGTTTCAAACCCACATCACTGTATTTTACGCAGTACAAAAAAGACTTAACAAAATGTTCATGTTGCTCTTTTATGAATAACAAAAATAACTTAAAGCACAAAGTATCATAAAAGTAAAAAATGTATGCATAAATAAAAAGAAAATAAAAGTACTTTGCTCCAAGCCGTATGTCAAGAAAAGACTCAAATATACGTTACTGAGTGAAAATCACCTCTGCTTTAACTCTCAACACCAGTCATAAGTCGCTGGGGTATATTTGTAGCAATAGCCAAAAATGCATTGTATGTTTTTTTTGTTTTTTGTTTTTTTTTTAATGCCAAAAATCATTAGGATATGAAGTATAATTATGTTCCATGAAGATGTTTTGTACATTTCCTACCGTAAATATGTCTTAACTTAATTTTGTGAAAAGTAATATGCATTGCTAAGAACTTCGTTTGGACAATTTTAGAGTCGATTTTCTCAATATTTCGATTTTTTTGCACCCTCAGATTCCAGATTTTCAAATGGTTGTGTCTCGAACATATATTGTCATATCATAACAAACCATGCATCAATTAAAAGCTTATTTATGCAGCTTTCAAATTATGTATAAATCTCAGTTTTGAAAAATTGACCCTTATGACTGGTTTTGTGGTCCAGGGTCACAAATGTTATTCATGTGATTTGAATATGCATATTCATGTTTGGGTCTTGTATTCATAAGAAGGGTCTTATCTAGCGAAACGATCAGTAATTTTCGAAACAAACTGGCAACTTATATACTTTTTAACCTCAAATGCTCGTATTGTCTCGTCTTTGCGGTGAACATGCGTAGTCTGTGTGAGCTGGGTCAATACAGTTAGGGTATGTTAAAAAACTCCCATCTCATTTTCATCTTCAACTTAAAAATTGTCCTACAAAGCTGTTTTACCTTTTTTTGTAATGGTCATTTGATCTTCTTTGTATGTTCACTTTGTAAACACTGGGTTGGTACTCCTGCACCGTTGTAGTATGATTTTAAAGTTGGGGAAGAAAATGAGATGGGAGTTTTTTGCCATGACCTAATTGTATTAAACCGGATCACTACACATGCGCATCAAAGAGACGAAATGAGACGAGCATTTGAGGTTAAAAAGTATATAAACTGTCAATTTGTTTTCAAAAATAACGGATCATTTCGCTAAATAAGACCCTACTTCCTCGGCTGGGATCGTTTAGAGCCCATTGAAGCTGCATTTAAACTGCATTATGGAAGCTCAAACTTGGGGGCACCATAGAAGTCCATATGGAGAGAAATCCTGAAATGTTTTCCTCAGAAAACATAATTTCTTTACAACTAAAGAAGGAAAGACATGAACATCTTGGACGACAAGGGGGTGAGTACATTATCTGTACATTTTGTTCTGAAAGTGAACTAATCCTTCAAGTTATGTATTAGGTGTCATTAAGTCACTATGTCTTGTGACTGTAGCATTTCTGTCGTAAAGAAGTGGCCAACTATTAAAGATTAAGTGGACATTTGAATTAAATGTTGTTTGGTCAATATTAAACAAGGATTAGCTCATACCAGTCAGCCCTCCTGTTTTTCCCAGGATTCTCCCACATTTTATCATTCTATCCCTCTATCATCCCATCTAAATACTTTCCCGTATTTCTCACGTATTTTTAATATTTCTATTTTAAAAAAATCCCACTGATCGTATTTTATGTTTCCTACATTCGCCGATTAAACTCCTGTAATTTGGAGTTTATATGAATAATCATATCAACTCATTATATGAATAATCATATCAACATATTTCAAGGTCGAATATTATATAATTGATTAAACATCAGTGCTGTAAGTGCTGCTTTGTTTTCTGCGGTTACAGAGGAAACGGCTATATTCATGTTGAAAAGCGCCACCTGCTGGCAGAGAATTAAAGGCCAAAAACCTTTTTTTACGCAGAAAACACCAAGTTGTAAATGTGAACTAGTGGATCAAGAAGATAATTAATTATAAAACTATAAAGATGTAGCCTAAGATATATTTGTATGTTACTAAAACAAAAGTAAAGTGGAAACTTAAAGACAAACTGTGATTCAACAGTAAGCAGATATTTAATATTTGAAACCAAGACTAAAGGATTAGGCTACAGTGTGTTCAATGGATTGTACTGTAGTTTAAGAACAGATTGTTCAACTGATAAAACATCTTTCCAAAAAACTTTAAGTAGACAAGAACTCTATAAAACAGTTGCGAAAGTTGTGAGCCTCGTTGAAAGTTTCGTTTTCATCTATGACATTTGATGCCATTGAAGTCATGTGGAGTGACACATGATAATAGAAATGTACATGTATACAAAGATACCGAGTGGCCTTAGATGTTGTTTTAGGAGCTTGATGGATTGTAATATTAATTTCACATTCATTGTATGGAAAAAGCAATACAAAATTATGAAAAAATATTGCGTGTTCCACAGAAGTCATATGAACTTGGAACAACGTGAGCACAAGTTTATATTAATCGGTTTTTAATTTTCATTTCTGTAAATGTAAACAAACTAATGACTATATAGTGCATTATGATACAATGTAAAAATGTTACACCATTGCACCAGTGAGCTTTTTCAAGGTTTATTAATATAATGAGATTCCACATGATGCAAGAACTTAGAACCCTTTCGCAACATTCATGAGCAGGGTTTGTTTGTTGCTGGATTTTGTGCACCTTCTGTAGGCCTGCACAAAACCTCCCATTCTACCTCATTCAGTCCTTCTAGATTAAGATCTGAAGACGCTGTGCACTGGAGTGAATGTCAGATGATGTTTGCTTGTGGATCTGCTGGATGTGCGCATCTGAAAGCAAGCAGACTCTGCCATAAATGGATGTAAACAATCAGAAACAGTATTCAAATGATGCTCTAGTTGGTAATAAGGGGTCGAATGAGTGCCAAGAAAACATTTACCACAAGCCTGAGCTCAACCCACTGATCAGCCTGTTTTGATCCTGCTATCTGCATATTACAGCAGATATATTTTCTTGGCTTAAATCACATCATTTTGGTGTGTCCGTTATATCCTATGCTATTCATTCATTCGGTCGCTTGTTCGTTTGTTTGTTCTTATGTTTTTTTTTTTTTCGTTTATTCATTCATTCCTTCTTTCGGCATTCGTTTGTTGGTTTAATTGTTCATTCGGTTATTCTTTCCTTTCTTTCATTCATTCCTTCGTTGTCATTTGTTAATTCGTTTGTTCGTTCGTTCATTCTTTCTTTTGTTCGTGTTCATTTCATTCATTCGCTCATTTGCTCTTCCATTCGTTCGTTGGCTCGTTCAGTGTTCGTTCATTCATTCATTCATTCATTTGTTCATTCTTTTGTTTATTTATTCGTTCATTCAGTCGTTCATTCATTAGTTCTTTCGTTTGTTCATTCATTCTTCATTCGTACGTTCTTTCGTTCCTTCCTTCATTAATTATTTCATTAATTCATTCATCCATTACTTTGTTCGTTTGTTCTTACGTTCCTTCATTCCTTAATTTGTTTGTTTGCTTGTTGGCTTGTTCTTTTTTTCTTTCATTCATTCATTCCTTTGTTTGTCATTTGTTTATTGATTCATTCATTAGTTTGTTAGTTCTTTGTTCATTTATATATTCCTCCTTCAGTTTCATTCATTCCTTCATTTGTCATTCATCATTCATATGTTCTTTCGTTCCTTCCTTCCTTCATTCCCTCGTTCAGTTATTTTGTTTCTACATTCATTCCTTTGCTTGTTCGCTTGTTCATTTATTCCATTGTTTGTCGTGCGGTCATTCGTTCATTCATTCATTCATTCATTAGTTTGTTTGTTCATTCTTTCGTTTGTTCGTTTATTCCTTCGTCATTCGTTCGTTCATTCCTTTTGTTCGTTCCTTGGTTTGTTCGTTCATTCATTCATTCGTTTAGTTGTTATTTCATTCATTCGTTAGTTTATTTACTGTTTGTGCATTTGTTTATTAATGAGTTCGTTCATTCATTCAATTAAATATTTTATGCTGCAGATGGCTTGTATAGAGAGAGCCTTGGTGTTTCAGGGGTTCATTTTATTTTATTTTACAGATAATAATTTATTTTCTTTTTGGTTAATTTTCATCATCATCAGCATCATCATCATCATCATCATTCTATATAAGACACTGTTAATTAATTGTGAAATTAATTTTGATGACACTCAACATATCAAAGATGTCATGCTTGAGGTCTAAATTGCAGATATTATATAGGTGACTTTTTTTTTTTTTAATTATTGGTATTTGCAAATATTGAAAGGTGAAAATACAACAGCTTTTTTTTTATATATAAAGAACTACAAATATATAGATGTGATTAATCACATCCAAAATAAAAGTTTATGTTTACATACTATATGTGTGTTTACTCTGTATATTTATTATGTACATATAAATACACACACATACATGTATATATTAAAACAAAATATTTATATGTGTGTATATATATATATATATATATATATATATATATATATATATATATATATATATATATATATATATATATATATATATATATATATATACCTGTATACAGTTTTGATTATAAATAAATATAAATAATAGTTATAAATCTAAAATATTTTTCCTTAATATATACATGCATGTGTGTGTATTTATATATACATAATAAATATACACAGTACACAAATATATATAGTATGTAAACATAAACTTTTATTTTGGACGTGATTAATCATGATTAATCGTTTGACAGCACTAATATATATTAATTGTTCTTACTGTGCATTATGATGATTGAACTCATCATTGTATCAGTTACCAGGCATGACATGGAAAAAATGGGAAGTAATAGTAATTATAAAGGATTTCTGCAGTGGAAACATAAAGCTGTTTCATTTTTTAAATGTTATTCTGAGTATTCTGTATTGTTTATATCACAAGGTCACTAATGAAGGAAAAATCTCATACATTTAAAGTTCAATAAAGGAAGTTATGCAGCCTTTCATTCTGCTTTTTACAAGTCATTCTTCATATACGAGTTAATTTAAATTGTTTTGTAGTATTTGCTGATGTGCATATTGCACATGAGACACTGAATAGGGCTATAGCTAAATTCTAATGCAGTACCTTCCTTTGTATTAATTAATTAACTCAAATTCATTCAGGAATTTTGTGGTTGATTTGTAATAAAAAAAAATTATTTTATGATTTTAACAATTATAGTATGTCATTGTATTGCAGCAACAGCAGTAGAAATCTAGAAAAAAATTCTCTCTCTCTCTATCTCTGTTTTTTTTTTCTTTGCCTGTTATCAGGCTGGGCAGCCCATAATTTCAGAGCTGAAAGAACGAGGTCACTGAGTTGAGGTTGCTATGGCAACATCACATCTAAAGAATAGTGAATGGTAGGAGCATACAGCAAGCAAAGCTGAAGTTGTGTTTGTGTTTCTCCGAAGTAGATGAATGTGCTGCTATTCTTCCTTCTTCTTCAACACTGTTTTTTCACACTTTTAAATACACCATTGAAACACAGCCTTTGGCTTTTTAGAATCTTAACTACTAATTGGTTTGGTTATAACTTTTGATGATAATTGTTTTGTGTGTCTTTTAATGTGAGCATTGTTATACTGCAAGTACAATTTATGTTACATGGACAACACTTTGTGTCAAATCCATATGAAAAACATTAACATTTTAATGGGAAGATTAGAAAATCAGACAACAGTCAGTGCTCCACACAGAGATCTAAACTCATCACCATCTAGTCTCTCTGGAATGACATGAAGAAACAGAACAGAGACAGACTAAATCCAGAAGAACTGTGGTAATGTCTCCAAGATGCTTTAAGATACCTACTTGCAAAGCTACAGTCCTGTTAAAGATTTTAGGCACTTGTGTAAAAATGCTGTGAAATGCTGTCAAAAAATAATGTTATAAATAGATTTTCTTTATCAATTAACTTCTATTAACTAAATTAAATCAACATTTGGTGTGACCATCCTTTGTGTTTAAAGCAGCTTTTGCCCTAGGTGCACTTGCGTGTATTTTTAAGGTAGGTCTCTTGAAGCATCTTGGAGACGTTGCCACAGTTCTTCAGGATTTATTCTGTCTCAGTTTGTTCTGTTTCTTCATGTCATTCCAGACAGACTGGATGATGATTTCAGATCTCTGTCTGAAGCACTGACTGTTGTCAGACTCCTTGTGCAAACAAAAATCTCATTAATTACTATTGATGGCAAATGACTGTTTGGAAATCTAAACTGATATTGACACACTACAGCAAAAGATAATAATAAGACTTGAAACCAATTTTTAGCTGGTGAAAATACTAGTGTTCTAATCATTTTGGCCATATATATAGTATGTTTTCAGTATCAAGCATGTTTTTAGTATTTGTATCTACAGTAAGATGCTAAGAAAGATTTGATGAGTATTTTTGTAAACCCTGCATTTTTGTGTGTGTGTGTGTGTGTGTCCACCTATATATTGTAGTGTCTGGATTATTTTTAGAGAGTCTGAAGAGGTTGCATTAATATTTAATCAAAGGATTCAACAATAAAATCCATGTGGATCTTTCTCTCTTTCTGACTCACTCTGTCTCCATTTTCTTTCTCTTTGATTATCCATACTGTATAGATGCATATGTGTGTGTTTTTGGGGATGGGCATGCAGCAAATACACAACAAACACACACACACACACACACATACATGTTACTTAATGAAATTGCTTGTGCATGGTCAGCAAGGGTGATGTCTACTCTAAATGATGAGCAACATCCTGTGACATTCATTATGATCTTCATCTCACTGGACTTTAGGTTTACTTCAGTTTAGATGTATTATGTTTCTCTTTCACTTTTTTCTCTTGATGGGACCCTCTTGAGTTTTCTGTTATTACACATTCTGGTGTTACAATATTACACTCTTAAAAATAAAGGTGCTTCATGATGCCATAGAATAACCTTTTTTGTCTAAATGGTAACATAAAGAACCTTTAACATCTGAAAACTCTTTGTTTCACAAAAGGTTTTTTGTGGCGCAAGGAAGTTATTCAGACTATAAAAGAGTAAGAAAGAAATGGTTCTTTAAAGAACCTTCTTTGTGGAACCAAAAATGGTTCTTCTATGGCATCTCTGTGAAGAACCTTTCAAAGCACCTTTATTTTTAAGAGTGTAAGGTGACCTTAACTATTATGTACTTACATCAGTAAATAAGTATAGTGTACTTATTGTGTTCATATTGTATTGCAATAGGCTTTAATTACAGACATTAATTACAGATGCAATTGCATAAAGGCATTTTTTAAAATGGTACAATGTAAAAACATGTACACAATATGTGCATTGTATCAAATGAATAATTTAAATGGTAGTAAGGCAACCTAATATATTCTGGGGCCCACATTCTATTATCAGAGTTCAAGTGAAATGTTGAACAGAAAATTTAAATGAATTTCAGAATTTCTTGGTATTTCATGTCCTTTTGTTGAATGCAAGCAGCAAACAAGCAGAAAACCAGTGGGTATCTGGTGTGACCACCATTTGCCTCACGCAGTGCAAGACATCTCCTTCGCATAGAGTTGATCAGGTTGTTGATTGTGGCCTGTGGAATGTTGGCCCACACCTTTTCAATGGCTGTGCAAAGTTGCTGGATATTGGCAGGAACTGGAACACGCTGTCGCATACACCGATCCAGAGCATCCCAAACATGCTCAATGGGTAACATGTCCGGTGAGTATGCTAGCCATGCAAGTACTGGGATGTTTTCAACTTCTAGGAATTGTGTACTGATCCTTGCAACATGGGGCTGCGCATTATCAGGTTGCAATGTAATGTCGATGACGTGATGGTCATGGATGAATGGCACAACAATGGGCCTCAGAATCTTGTCACGGTTTCTCTGTGCATTCAAAATGCCATCAATAAAATGCACCTGTGTTCGTTGTCCATAACATATGCCTGCCCATACCATAACCCTACCGCTACCATAGGCCAATCGATCCACAACGTTGACATCAGCAAACAAATCACCCACACGATGCTATACACACTGTCTGCCATCTGCTCTGTACAGTGAAAACCGGGATTCATCTGTGAAGAGAACGCCTCTCCAAAGTGCCAGATGCCATCGAATGTGACCATTTTCCCACTCAAGTCGGTTACAATGACAAACTACAGTCACATTGAGACCCCGATGAGGATGACAAACATGCAGATGAGCTTCCCTGAAATGGTTTCTGACAGTTTGTGCAGAAATTCTTTGGTTATGCAAACCGATTGTTGCAGCAGCTGTCCGGGTGGCTGGTCTCAGACGATTTAGGAGGTGAAGGTGCTGGACGTGGAGGTCCTGGGCTGGTGTGGTTACATGTGGCCTGTGATTATGAGGCCGGTTGGGTGTACTACCAAATTCTCTGAAACGCCTTTAGAGCTGGCTTATGGTAGAGAAATGAACATTCAGTTCACAGGCAACAGCTCTGGTGGACATTCCTACAGTCAGCATGTCAATTGTACACTCCCTCAAAACTTCTGACATCTGTGGCTTCCTGCTGTGTGATAAAACTGCACATTTTAGAGTGGCCTTTTATTGTGGCCAGCCTAAGGCACACCTGTGCGATAATCATGCTGTCTAATCAGAATCTTGATATGCCACACCTGTGAGGTAGATGGATTATCTCGCAAAGGAGAAGTGTTCACTAAAGCGGGGCACACTGTGCAGTTTTCGTCCGATTTTGAGACGAATTCTGACTTGTGCGACTCTTTTTGAATCGGGCCGAATTTTACCTTTGTTGTGCAGTGTTCGTGCAGTGTGATATAAGCCTTTTGTGTACATAGAAAACGTCTCAGTTTGAGTTCAGCTCATGAAAAATGGGGGGGGGGGGGGAAACAAAGGTGTGTGTTTATAATTTTGTTCAGTGTATATTTATAATTTTTTGTAATGTTGCTCCTATATTGTTTAGGTTGAGGCTCTAAATAAGCTCTTATGGGTTTTGTGCCTCTCCCTACACTGTATATGGATTATATTGCTTTGCTTTTTATCATATAAATTTGATATTGTGCAAAACAACAAATAAATAAATAAATAAATAAATACATACATACATACATACATACACAGTGTCTTGTGTGAAAAAATGTGACCTATAAATTTGTATTCCTTTTACATCATAACATTTAAGTTTATTTATGCATTTATTTATTTTAAATCCTATGTATATTTCTGTTTATTTGTGAAATTGATTAAAATTGCATTCTGAATCTCTTTTCAGTGTGATTCACATATTTAAACCCCACATAAAATAAATAAATAAAAATAAAATAAACAATACACTGTATATGGATTATATTTCTTTGGTTTTTATCCTATATATTTGATATTGTGCAGCTAAACTAAACTGAAAATAAATAATACAAATAAAATAAACTTATAGTGTCTTGTGTGGAAAAAAAAATAAAGTAACCTATACATTTCTTTTACATCATAAGATTTCAGTTTTATCTATTCATTTTTTTTTTTTTTTTATCAAATATTTCAATTTATTTGCGAAATTGGTAACAATTGGATTTTGAATCTTTTATTTTCAGGGTTGACATACGTTTGAACCCACTCTAAAAATAAAATGAAAGAAAATAATAAAAGAAAAAATAAAATAAAGTATGATGTATATGTTATATTTCTTTGCTTTATCATATATACTTGACATTGTGCAGCTGTTCTAAACTGAAAATAAATGCATATGTAAATACATAATTAAATAAAAATAGAAATACATTCTTAAAGAGTGTCTTGTGTTTCTTTTACATCATAAGATTTCAGTTTTATTTATGCATTTATTTGTTTAAATCATAAATATTTCTGTTTATTTTCAAAATTGGTTAAAATTGGATTCTGAATCTCTTATTTTCAGTGCTGACTCACATTTGAACCTCACTGTAAAATAAAAATAATAAAAAAATGCACTGAATTTGGATTATATTTATTTGCTTTTTATCATATATATTTGATGTTACACAGCTAAACTAAACTAAAAATAAATAAATAAAAATAAACAAAAGAAATTCATGTGTGAAAAAATGAATTGACCTATACATTTGTATTAATTTTACATCATAACATTTGTGTTTTATTTATGCATTTATTTTGTATATAGATTATATTTCTTTTTTATTGTATATAATTGACATTGTGCAGTAAAACTAAAAATAAATCAAATTGACAGATAAATTGGTCAAAAAAATTATTTTATTTATTTATTTAAATCCTAAATATTTGTAAAAAAAAAAAAAAATTGGACTCTGAATCTCCTATTTTAAGTGTTGGCTTACACATTTAAACCCCTACTGTATATATAAAGAAAAAAAAAACATCTGTGTGCTGTGTACAGTCCTTGGCCTTCCCAGCAGTTCTACTGTTCTCAATCCTCTTGCCATTTGCTATTAACTAAAAGGAAATCAGAGAGTGACATCTTGTGGTCATCTTTGATCAAGTCACCATAGAGACCAGGAGGAAAATTGATAAACACAAAGACATGGATAGAGAGCCCTCTCATTATCCTACTCGCTCTATCTCTCTCTCTCCATTTATACAGCAGTGGAGTGGGTAAATTCCATTCCTTTAGACCCCCCTCTCCCCCCTCGCCTTTCCCCATGAGACACAACGCACACAAAGAGCCCAGCAACCACTCTTATTAACTGACCTGAGGGGGGAGGGGTGCGTGGGTGCTTGTGTGTGTGTGTGTGTGTGTGTGTGTGCATCTCTGATCCTCTTTACTAGTATACCTACGGTGTGCATTGTGAAGCCACATGAGTATTGAACTATCAATCACACATGCACAAAATGAAGCAACAGGCCCTGTGTATATGGGTGCGTGTGTGTTACTCTACACTATTTTGTAAAAAGAGGGAGTGCCTTGATTTTGGCCACGAGAAAGAGGGACTAAGAGAAAAAAAAGAAAGTGAAGTAAAGGAGGTGAACTTTTGGGGCCCTGCTTTCCCCCTAAAACAAGAGTAGCTTAATAGAATCCATATGGACTTGCTCGCTCTACATGTCTGTCCTATCTGTCCCTTATCATGTAAGAGAGGCTTTTTCGTGTAAAAATGAGTGGGAAATGCATAGAAAGATTAATTTAATTCTTTAAAAAGAATTAAAATGTCTACATGTCTCCAAACAATGAGAGTGAGAGACATAGAGGGAGAAACACAGAGAATGTGTGTGTGTGTGTCTGTATGTATGTGGGAGAGCAAGTCTCTTGTGTGAGTCATAAAGAAAGAGAGATGGAAAAATACAAGTAGAGAAACGCGCGCGCGCATACACACACACACACACACACACACACACACACACACAGTAGTTGCAGCTCTGCATTAAATATGTGCAGAGCTGTGTGCAATTCATTTGCACATTAGCAAACTATATTATGCTAATACAGTAGCGCACACTGCAGTAGTTATTAATGACAAGTATTGTGGATTTTATCCGAAATATAAAAACGCAAACAGTGATTGCATTCCATTGAATTTTCCTCTAATTGGCTAACTTGTCAGACTGTACTGTAAGGAAAGACCCTCCAATTTACAGAAGCCTCTCTCTCTCCCTACTTCCCTCCCTCCACCCCCTCCCTCGTCTCTCCCCTTCCCCTAGTGAAGTCCTCCCTCCCCCTCTCCTCTCCTCTCTCCTGCTCTGCTCTCCTCTCGTGATTTGACAGTCAGTCGCATCTCTCCGTGTGTCCGGGAGCGCGCGTGTGTGTGTATGTTTACGATCGTCGTGCTCCACGTGCTGCGTGTGGATGCGCTCCTCGCGCGCTGTCGGTAACAGAAACCATGACCGGCGCGCCGCGCGACCCCTTCTACTCCTCTCCGTTCGGTCCGTTTTACCGGAGACACGCGCCCTACCCGGTGCAGCCGGAGTACCGGATGCATGAGCTCAACAAACGGCTCCAGTCCCGGCCTGAGGTGAGTGATCACGAAAAATAAAACAATAGATGAACAGGACTTAGCATTGAATATGTTATATACAGTCTGTTGTGCGTTCTTAAATAAAGTATGAAGCAAACATTATTTGGATAAGAGATTATTGATCAATAGAGTGATCATGTAATCTGTAAGAAAAACTTTTCTGTCCATTAAGATGATTTTAAAGTTTTTTAAATAATTCCTTTATGATAAAAAAGTGTTTAAGAATTGGGAATTCTAATTTGCACTTTTCCAAAGATGACTTGACATCGTATTGTAAATTAATTTTATGTATTTGTGTGTATAATATCTTAACATTCTGTTTCAAGTACTACAATAGAACCTTTTTAAAATAATTGGTTATGATGAAAATAAGGACAGCGATGCACATCTATGCCAGAATGGCAGAACAGCAGTCAGAATTTGAATCAGTTTTAATATTTTAACGTCATGATCTGATGTGTAATGCCAAACAAGTTCTACAATATTTATATTTTTTTTACTTATCTCCAAAAAATACACAAATAAATAAATGTCATTATCATCATGTTACCATCAAACACAATTTGTTGCACACAAAATAAAAAATACAAATAATCACAACCATGTTTAGATCTTTATTACCAGATGTTACACATTGTAACATAAATGAAACATAATTTGAATGTGTTTGATTTTTTTGAAGTAGCCAAAGGTCCCCATGGAAAAATCATCTTAACATATTTATTAATTCCTCTCGCATCGCCACAATATGACCCCGCTGTTCACTTACAAAATGAACTTATTCAAGGACTTTCACTGAATAGGAATTGGCTGAGCACACAACACATTAGTCCTTGGTTTGGTAAAATACCAAATGCACTATTGATTATATGGTGGTTTTCAGGAAAGCAAACAGCGAGGTGATGTTCTAAAATGTTTATGTGGTATATGATTTATTATGCTCTCCATAAGAGACTGGGCGAACAGTGTAATGTGCAACTGTACATATATATATATATATATATATATATATATATATATATATATATATATATATATATATATATGAAGAGTTCAGATGCAAAACCAGCTAAAAGCCATCTTAGTCAAAAATGAGATAATGATAATGAGTGAATGCTATCAACACATAAATAATAATAAACTTTCCATTGATGCATAATCTTTACTTAATATTCTAATGATTTTTGGCATAAAAGAAAAATCGATAATTTTGACACATAGCAATATACCTGTGCTACTTATGACTGGTTTTGTGGTCCAGGGACATATATACATACATACATACATATATATATATATATATATATATATATATACATAATTCTTCTCCCTCGATAGGTCTTGCTTTAAACTGCAGCGTAAGCTGTGTTAATATTTGCTTTTCCTGATGCCGTCGGTGTGTGCAAAAATAATCCACAATAAATAGTACTTTTAAAATATTGCCTACACTCAGAAATAGCGATGTGAATAAGTGAAGGAAAATAAAATGTATCAGCAGAGGTACGAAATGCTGTTCAGCACACCTGGAGTCATAATAATTTGACAGATACCGCTAAGAGAGACTGAACTATTGGAATGATGACCTATAGAAACAGCCCTTTCTCACAATCTAATAACTCTCTTACATGTTTATAACACACAAAGACTGAAGTGCAAGAGCTGTCAAAATACAGTTTATTGTGGCATACGGACTGGTATAATAATGTCCGATACAATCAAGTGAATCTCAATAGCAGGCCAGCGGTAGTTGGCTGGATCTGTGGTGTAAATTGCTGCCCTTAATGGGGCGAGTCAACATGGGTGTGTGTTTATAATAAACAGAAGGCTTTGAAATGATAATCACTGTGCCAGGCCTAATTATGGTCATTTTGGGTCATTCAGAGGCCAAGTACTTCTGTGCCTCTCCTCTGTCTCACTCAGTGTTAAATGTGTGTTAATGTGTGATCCCACAGGACTGTGATATTCTGTGGTGGGATGCATTCTGCACTGAGTTCTTTGAAGAAGATGCCACACTGACTCTCTCATTCTGCCTGGAGGAGGGACCAAAGACGTACAGTAAGTGTGTGCGGCAGAGCCATAACCGCCATAGACTAACTATGTGACATGACTGCCATATATTATGTTCGAAAGGTGGGTTTTAATGGTAGATTCGTGAACTTTTACTTTTGGTCCCCTATATATTTAACATGTTATTGGGTCGATGATGTCCCAATGAGAGTTTTTTTTTTGTTTTTGGTAAATTACAATTTATACATACAATGACTAATGTTTTTCATTTCTGACATAAAATATATTTTAAAATATAAAAATCTCAGGGTGATTCACATGTCAAAATATAATTACAAAAAATATTAATTAATCTTGTATTGTTAATTCATGGGAAACATATAGATAACTAATAATTAATAATTTTTATAATTATATTTTGACATGTGAATCACCCTGAGATTTTTATATTTTAAAATATGTTTTATGTCAATTTTAAAAAATATTGCCAGAAAGAAAAAAAATATAGACCCTTGCAGACCCTCATGACTGTGTGTCAAGGTCTGTAAGTCATTTTAAATATTAGCTATTTTTATTTATTTATTTCTTTTTACGACATGCAAAGTTAATTCAGGTTATACATTTTCATGTGTAGATCATATTTTTGTATGACATAAAAATGTAATTTGGAGAGAAAAATGTGATTAATTTTATAATATTTTTATGATATTCATAAAAATACTTTTCCCCTTTAAACTATTTTAAAAATAATGATTCAGATATATACATCAGATGTGTTACTTTACATTTTTTAATTCATTACTTCTTTAAAAACATACAAAACCACCATAGATACAGTGAGTAAGAACTTGGCACATGTTTTAAACTAGATTTTTGCCCAGTTACATCCTTGAGTTTGTTTTTCAGAGGATTTTGTAAACATCAAAATATGATAAAATCATGGTACACACTTGATTATAGTAAAGATTACTTATTAACAATAAAATAAACAAGAGCCAAATTCCAAGAACCAAAAAACATTTCTCACAGTTTATTCGCTATGACAAGAACAAGAATTAAACTGTCGTAACAAATTCATCTTGATAATGATAACTTTGATATAAATTACTTTAATGGATTACAATCAACCAAAAATTAAGACAAATGTTAGTATGACAATATTTACACAACTATCAATACTTTGTTGACCAATAACAAAGCAACGCTTCATTTTGTTCAGTCTATAGTGTAAAAAGGTTGCATTAGCAATTAAATAAAAAACACTCGGTCCCAAATTGTACTGGCAGTCCACTGTATGAAGAATTTTTGGGTATAATATGCCACAGTATACTTTATTTTGCTATCCTCACTTGCATAAATGAACTACAGTGTCCTGCACCCACTAGTAACAAAATATCAATGATATCTAGTTTGACTGTATGTACCTTAAGAAATGTGTAAGATGTTTTTAATTTTAGAAAATCTACACACTCTGAATTTCTATCTCTCGCTCACTCTTATCTCTTTTTTTTTCTCTTTCTAAGGTAGAGTTTGAATTTAGATTCTGTTTAGAGTTAGACAGGGACACAGTTGTGCTGGATTTCACTCATTCTCATTCATTCCTTATTCACTGCGTATGTGGTGAGATTTGATTGACAGGTCTGGGGTGTTCAAATAAATATGGGCCTGCAGACTTCACACACCTCTACTGCAGTGATTGACAGCTCCAGAGCACTAACTGTTCTGTGCACACGCACAGCCTGCTGGACTTAATGCCTGCGGCATTCAGTAGCCTGTTTGTTTCGAACTCTTCGGGGACCACACACAGAGACACACACAAACACACACATTTACGGTTGCCAGTTAAGGTGTTCGGCCAGTGTGTCGCCCAACTTTGAGTCTCTTTCATCATATGGCCATAAATAAATAAATATCTCTGCGCAGAATCTATACCATTCTTTTCCTTGCGTTTGGAAATCAGCAACTGATGTCCTCAGACTGAGATCTCCCTCTCCACATATGTTTCTCTCACTCTCCTTCCTTCTTCCCCAGCCATCGGGCGCACCCTGATCCCTCGTTACTTCAGTTCTCTCTTCGAAGGAGGAGTCTATGAGTTGTTTTTTGAGCTGAAACAAACAAAGGAGTCGTTCAACAACTCAACTATTACTGTCGACTCTCATCACTGTACTATGACAACCCAACACGGCAAACCTACATTCACTAAGGTACTGCTCAGTGAGTCTTTGCTTCCTCATTTCGAGCACTAATGTATTCCTCATTGTGAATTCTGGGCTGGAACTGCACAAAACAAAAAAGGAAAATATAACCCCCACTCTCTCCCTCTCCCTCCTGCTCTTTCTCGGCTTCTTCCTCACTCTCTCTCTCTCTCTCTCTTTCTCTCTGTCTCTCTCACCCTCCCTCCCTCCCTCTCTCTTTCTGCCTCTCTCTCTCATCCACACAACCTGCTTCTCTTTTTCTATCCTATAGCTTTATGCTCTAAAACTGTAAGATGATCTTGATGAAAACTCTGCTGGTTCTCTTATATATTGTTTTTGAGCAATTAAATGTTCTTGCTTATATAATTATTATATGACATGAATACTTTGTTCCCAAAGCTGTTATGTTAGATAGTCTAACATAATGTGTGATTTTCTGAATGTCCTATGCAATATTCATATGGTACGCCATTACGATGCAGAATCGTTCAATTGTCAATTAGAGAAAATGAGTTTTGTCCAACTTTGCTTTTTAGTAAATGAACATTTGTGAATTAAATATTGATTTGGGAGACTGTATGTTGTAGCTAAGTTATACAGATACAGTTCCCAAGTGTGTGTGTGTGTGTGTGTGTGTGTGTGTGTGTGTGTGTGTATACTGGAGGCATTGATCAGAGCGTGTCTGCTGGGATTACATCCCTCCCGTTGCTATGCCAACATCGCAGCTACCCTCCGTTCCCCCGGCAACAGAATGTTGGGGTTCAGAGTTCCACACAGAATTCTGCTTGTGCTAAAAATACTGCTTTAATGAGAGAACCGTATAATTTGATTTGTTACAAATTAATAAAAAACAAAAAGTAGTTAGAAGTAATGTTGCGCACTGGTCAACTCAGTGTTAAGATATCAAGATACAAGATTATAAATTGTTCTTTGTGTGTTGTCTGACTTATTAAATTCTGAAAGTTTTTAAAATGTATTAAAAGACCTGATTCTCTTAATCTTTTTTTTTCTCAGGTGTGTACAGAAGGTCGTCTAATTCTTGTGTTCACCTTTGATGACCTCATGAGAATCAAAACATGGCACTTCACTATCACACACTACAGTGAACTCATCCCTCGCAGTGTCTTGGCTGTAAATGTGAGTTACTTTTCATGTGAATCAAAAGATCTGCCTTAATATTTCTCTCACAAAATGATATGCAACCTGGATGACCTTCTACATTGGCCAGAATTTGCAGCGTACACAGAGCACACTGTTTTGAATACTGTATCCCATGATGCAGTGTGCTAGATTTGACCTTTGATTTCCATTGCAGCAAATAAAGCAGAAGTAATATGAGCAGTTTTAACAGCTCTATCTTGTTTATTAAAATGAAAAAAGAAAAGAAAATTACATTTTAAATTTAAATGGACTGCCAATAGTCCAAAAAGACATTTTTACACCAAACTGGACTAAAAAAACACAGTATATTTAATATATTTTAAATGTAATTTATTCTTAAGATAGCAAAACTGAAACTATATAAGGTTTTTACTGTGACTTTTGGGGGGGAAATAAAGAAAGACTTTTTTTGAATGGTAGTCCACTACTTCATTTTATATTGTTTTTTATTATGACTTTTTATTGGAATATACCTCCAAACATAAGGTTGTATCTTTATTTTTCTACATTTTTAATCTAATTTTACTCTAAATAGGATTAAAAATATGCATTTATTGTCATGTTTATTTTGTTTTCAAATATACACCAGTCAAAAGGAAGTCTCTTCTGCTCACCAAGCATGCATTCATTTGATCCAAAATACAGCAAAAGCAGTAATATTGTGAAATATATTTAGTATTTAAAATAACTGTTTTTTATTTGAATATATTTTCAAATGTAATGTATACCTTTGATTAAAAAAGCTTCAGCATCATTACTCCAGTCTTCATTCTCCAGTGTCACATGATCCTTCAGAAATCATTCTAGTATGCAGTTCAAGAAAGGTTTTTATTATTCTGATTTTATCATCAGTATTTAAAACTGCTGAGTATATTTTTTTTAGGATTGTTTGATGAATAGAAAGATCCAAAGATCAGCATTTATCTGAAATAAAAGCTTTTTTAACATTATATACTATACCATTCAAAAGTTTAAAACAATATATTTATTTATTTATTTTTTATTTTAATTTTTTTTTGGAAAAAGAAGTTATAGAAATTAATGCTTTAAGAATGCTTTAAATTGATCAAAAGTGATGATAAAGACATTTATAATGTTACAAAAGATTTCTATTTCAGATAAATGCTGAAAAATTCTATTCAATGGTTTTCAACATAATAATAATAATAAAAAATGTTTTTTGCACAGCAAATCAGAATATTAGAATGATTTCTGACTGATCATGTCACTGGAGTAATGATGATAAAAATTCAGCTTTTAAATCATTTTAAAATATATTTAAATAGAAAACAGTTATTTTAAATAGAAAAATATTTCTAAATGTTACTGTTTTTGCTGTACTTTAGATCAAATAAATGCAGGCTTGGTGAGCAGAAGAGACTTTGAAAAAAATAAAACTCTCACTGGTAGTGTATTTTTGAAATGTTTAAATCTGAGGTAATTTGACAAAAATGTAGTAGCAGTTTTAAACGTTTATTGTTGTATGCTGAACACTGTTTAATGTGCTATGTTTTAAGATAATATGCACTTATAAAGTATTCAGAGTAGTGACTCAAACAGCAGATCAAATATTGGAGAAGCTGTAACTTAAAAAAGCAGAGTATGATACTAGCAATACCAAATTCATGAGATTGATTGCCAGTGTGTATTAATGATTAATTCTGTGTCTTGGGTGCAATTTACATTTCCTTGCATAAAAGTGCTTGTCAAAATGTCAAATACCTTGTGTGTAAATTAGCTTATCTTGGGGTTAGTAATTTATTTTATTTTTTTTGTTAACATGAGAAAAACACTGTCCTTACTTATTCTGACACTGTGTATGTTAAATATTACTCTCACATGTCAGTTTCTCTTCACATGAGCAGTGTATAGCTTATACAAGTGGAGTATTACTGCGTCACAGTGAATTTTTAGCTTTTTTAGTCTACACTGTGGATTAACATTTTACATATGTAACAGTTATAATACTATTTTATGCTTTTCATTATTTTAACTCCAAATAATGCTGTTTTCTAAATAATACGATTTCCACTTATGTGGGTTATGTTCACCATGGATTTGTTTGGCATGTTAGCAAACTCCGGTATTTTCAGAGACATTCACAGGTAGTTGGTTATGGTACAACAAAATGCATTTCAGCCCTTTTTTTATCAATCAAGGTGAAAGCATCCAAACCTTTTAGCTAAGCTGTCAGGATGTTGCTATGGAAACATATCCTGTAATGAATTAGAGCTCTATCTGGATGGAGCACAAAATAAGAGAGAGAATAAATGGACATGTGTGTCCATGCTTGTGTGTGTGTCTTTGTCAGGCACAAGACCCTGGAGCTCTGGAACAACTGTCCAAAAACATCAGCCGAGTGGGACTTACCAACCTCACGCTGAACTACCTCAGAGTATGTAACAATTATTTATACACACATGTAAAGACACAACCACACTCACATATGGATGGTCATTTAAATGTGTTAAACAACTGAGTGAAAAGGATCTTTGTTTGTGTGCAGTTGTGTGTGATTCTAGAGCCGATGCAGGAGCTCATGTCTAGGCATAAGACATATGGACTGAGTCCCAGAGACTGCCTGAAAACCTGCCTCTTTCATCAGTGGCAGAGGATGACAACACCACCAGGTCTCTCTCTCTCTCTCTCTCTCACACACACACACACACACACACACACACACACACACACACACACACACACACACACAGGTTTCCATGTTTTATGGGGACTTCCCATAGCCATAATAGGTTTTATACTATACAAACTGTACCCTTACCCTAAACCTACCCCTCACAGAAAACTTTCTGCATTTTTAGATATTCAAAAAACTTTGATTTATAAGCTGTTTTCCTCATGGGAGCCAAAAAAATGCCCCCTCAAGATCAAAAATGACTGGCATTACTATTCTTATAATGTAGAGATACCATGCACACACACAAGCCTCACAAACTTCAGAGTTATTTTAATATCACAGACACATAGCAGTATTTTAAACTCATTTGTCATATTTCCCATTGTTCCCATTGATTTTAGTTACATTTTTAGTATTTTTATTTTCACTTTAATTATTGTCATTATACTGTAGCAAAATTTCCAAGTCACTGAACTGTTGTTTTATGGTTTAGTTTTAGTTAATTATAACACTAGCCTCCTACATTCTTCATTAGATCTTGTTTCATGGCTCCTCTTAGCTTTCTTTCTTTCTTAAATACAGTCTGTTGTGAAAGATTAATATAGAAACACCAGCATTGTTTAGCTATTCTTTCCCCCCAGCGTTTAATTTCTTTCTGTTGTTCTCCTCTTAAGAGCTACACAATGTCATTGAATTTACAGTAGTTTGTACATTGTAAACATATTTCATATTCCTTATTAACATTTCAAAGTACTGAGCGCAGGCTGTTAAGGGTTTTGTTATCTGCGATAATTAATGGAGGCTTTGACCTTGTGTTATTATTTATGTGCTATTTTACTGGTCTTTTTAAAAAATAACTACCTCCTGCTGTTCTGTGACAATAATTCCTTTGCTTTGACTGAAAAATAATCTTATTGTTCTTCTCAGGCAACTCTCTTTTCTCGTTTTCTCATTTTCTTTACTGTTTTGTATCCTCATTATTAATTACTGAAATGTTCTTAAGATATGTTAATGTTTGTTTCTGAATTACTGTTCAGTGGTGTCTTTTGACTGTTATTAATTTCTTTCATTTCAGTGGGACCCTCGCCCAACTTCAAGACAGAAATATTTCCCTCCAATTCCAAAAAATGTATGTATGCTCTTCTATGCGCTTTCATTTTTTACAGTTCCTTAAACATTTTGGTTAGGGTTTCTTCTACACTCACTCTAAATATTTAATAATAATAAACATTAAATTCAAACTGAACAGAATCAGTCTAGATTGCATTGTGATTTGTCTTATTTTTTGCATCTATTTCAATACTGATTTGTGACTGATCTTGCAGTTCCTGCATATATTTAACCGTAAAGCTATGTTTTAACTGTACAAAGGCTGAATTCAAAATAGCATACTCCTTTTAGTATTAGTACTCTGCCAGTATGCTATTCCTAATTCAGCCTATGTGAATATTCCTGTGTGCAGCTGACTAAAAAACGAGACACATACTCAGTGTCATGACAACGGCAAAGCCATTGCATTTACTCAAAACCGAAGCCTTATATATTAAATGAACACTATTCGGTTGTTGCTGTGCAAGCAATAGCATTTCCCTCAGGAATTGTGAATCAAATTGATTCTGTTCTCTATAAATGCTAAAAAAAATAATAATCAGAATATCATCTTGATCATTGCTTTAAAAATTTAGTTTTTTAAAAAAGCTACACTATGCTGTGTATTTGAATACGTCTAATAACCATCTATCCACCCATTTTGAAACATTTTCACTCTTTTTTTTACTGGTTTTATAACATGGAAGGCAATTTATGGCTGGATTCAGTTTGCATTATACTGCTTTTATGTTTTGATTGACAGCAGAGCCAGCCAAACCAGCAACAAAGAGACGGAGGAGGAGGAACTCAGCTGGTAGCGCATCCAATAGCAGCACAGGAAACAGCAAGAAACGCAGCCCAGCCAATAATTTCAGCCTACCCTCACAGGTACATCACATACACATATACGTTTACCCTAAGGCTATGTTCAGAATGTATATATACCATACTACCGTACTACTCTTAGTATTGCTGAAGTATATAGTATGTATACTATGGGGAGTATGCAAATGTTCTGTATGCACAAAATAGCCAGTCCGGCTATATATATTAAAATGTGCAACAGTGCTGTTTGTCTTTAAAAAACAAAAAAAAAAAAAAAAAAAATAATGAATTAAACCTCTATTAAAAAACCTAATTAAATGTATTAAACCTCTTTAAGTAACAAACAGATATGATCATTAGTAAACACCCCCCAATAAATTCAATAACTACTTACTAAAAAAAGTAATTGTGATACGATATTTTATCTCACTAGTCAGATTTTGTTTCTGACTTTTCTCTTAGAATTTCTCCAAAATTGGATCAACTTTAACAAATCTAATGTTATGGATGAGGTAATATTAGTTGCAGTCTTGAACTCTTTTGACAGATTTAAAGGTATAGTTTGCCCAAAAAATTTAATTCTGTCATTAATTACGTACCTTCATGTCATTCCAAACCCATAAGACCTTTGTTCATCTTTGGAACACAAATTATGATATTTTTGATGAAATCCAAGAGCTTCCTGACCCTGTATAGACAGAAACGCAACTACCACGTTCAAGGCCCAGAAAAAATAGCAAGGACTTCATTAAAATAGTCCATGTGACATCAGTGGTTCAACCTTCATTTTATAAAGCTACAAGATTCATTTTTGTGCACAAAGAAAACAAAGATAATGATTTTGTTCCACTATTTCTTCTATTCTGAGTCTTCTGTGTCAGGCATGCGTTGTGGTACTCTTCTGAATGTGTGTCGAAGTATGACATGGAAGAGAAGAAATTGTTTAATAAAGTTGTTATTTTTGTAAAAGTATTCTCATAGCTTCATAAAATTACGGTTGAACCACTGATGTCACATGGCCTATTTTAACAGTGTCTTTACTACTTTTCTAGACCTTAAATGTTGTAGTTGCATTGCTGTCTATGTAGGGTAGGAAAAAAAGCTGTATTCTCAAGATGAACAAAGGTCTTCTGGGTTTGGAACGAGTAATTAATGACATTTTGGGGTTCATTTTTGGGTGAACTGTCCCTTTAATTGGAGTTGATAACTGGAGAGCATTCACTGAATTAAAAATGAAGAAATCATGTGACGATTGTAGAAATGTGTTAAAATGTGCACTGTAAAATTAAACATATACTGCGCAGTATTCAGTACATAGTAAGCACGTATTCCGAACATAGACGCAGTCACCTACTTGCAGACAAGCAGTGGTCCACACGGAAAAGATCATATAGGAGAGATATACTAATAAGCAATATATGGAGAATGTCTGTACATATATGTATGTGTGTGTGTGTGTGTGTGTGTGTGTGTGTGTGAGAGAGAGAGTGTGTGTGTAAGAAATAACATAAAGTAGTATAGAGAGGGAAAGACAGAGAGACAGAGATCTTATTTTTTTCATATTGTAATATTTCTATGCAATGTATTATTTATTCAAATACTTCTATTTAAAATCAATAGTTGAATTCTATTGTTTTATTGTTTATGGTAAGTAACAATCAGTTTCCAGTGTGATTGTAATTTGTAATGTTAGAGTAATTTTTGTAATATGTAGCCATTTGTCTACTCTGATTAATTTGTTTGTAATTGAGACTAATTAGCCGTAATTGATTTGATGATAATTAGTATTGTCCGTCTCTGGTCCCCAGCCTAAACGTGTCGCCGGGGAAACGAGGGGTGGCGGGTGGCTGGAGGCGGAGCTTAGGTAGGTGAGTGACACATGCAGACAGTTATCACGCAGCATGTGCTGTCTTAACGAGCTACTTAGCAATGCAAATTTGCTTAATTAGCACATATGTTGTTATTTAGGTGTTCTTTATCTGAAAAAAAATCTAATTAAAGTCTAAAGAGCTAGTGTCTGGAGACAAGTTTGTGTGCATGTGTGTGTATGTGTGTGACTGCGTATTTAACTAAGCTTGTGTGTATATATGTAAAAAATATTCCTTTTTTATTTAATTTTGCACATTTTCTACTGGATGCTTGCATTAGCTATATTACAAGTTCAGGTTTTGGAAAATAACAGCCATAAATTATTCTGCTTCTGTCATTCTTTCGCTCTCTTTCTACTCCCCCGCCGTTCTCCCTCTATCTCTCTCTCTCTCTCTCTCGACCCCCTGCATCTCTGTTTACGTCAACTCTCTCTCTCTCTCTCTCTCTCTCTCTCTCTCTCTCTCTCTCTCTCTCTCTCTCTCTCTCTCGCTGTAGGATGTGATGGTGGTAGGGGAGCCCTCTCTAATGGGAGGGGAGTTGGGTGACGTGGACGAGCGTTTGATCACACGCCTAGAGAACGAACAATTCGACCCTGTCAACGGTCTCCATGATGACGGTCTCCATGACTACACCAACTCACCGACACTTGGAAACGGCAGCTCTTGGAATGGCCAGCACCCTAGCAACCAGGACAGTAAGCCTGATACCATGGCAACGCAGCAGTTGGAGTAATGCGATCTGACAGTGGGTAGCTATGGCAACGGTGCTGTCAAGGGATGGGGGTATTTTCAACTGTAGAGGAGAAATTGCAGGAGAGAAGGTGTGTGCGTGCGTGCGTGTGTGCATGCTTGCGTTTATGTTGGTGTGACATGGTATTCCATACTTGAGACATACAGCTTTAACCATTTAGTTTAAGTATTCCAAAAAACAAACACAAAACATTACAATCCTTGTAAATATACAGATCTATCAATTCATTTCATATCAGATTTTTTCAGCCCTTTTTTAAAGCTCGGTGGATGTCGGCTTCATTCTGTACCGTACTGTTTGGTTTCGTTAGAGCAACGGGATGAAAAAAGTCCCATTGTGAACGCTATAGCGTTTTGAGCATAACTGCAGATATCTTTATTGCTCTAAAGTTAAATGCATATTGTAAAACACATGCAGATTTGTGCTGTTAGTTGTGTATTTTATGTATGGTTTTCAATGATTTGCATTAATAAAATGTGTTTGGTTATGATATCAGACTCTCTGTGTTTGGTTATTGATATCAGTGTAATTAATATGAAATAAATAGAATAATCAAGGACACAGTGTGCTTCTCCATTGTTATAATCTATATAAATAGATTAATACATTGCAAATATGTTATGTTACTGACGTTAATGAGAAAACAATCTCTGAATCTTTCACCCCCTCTAGTGGTCAAAGAAATATGGGACAAATTCACTGGATAGTTCACCCAAAAATGAAAAGTGTAATTTATTTATTTATTTATTTAGCATGCAGTAAAAGAGTATCAATTGCAAGTACAAAGATGGGTTACATACAATAATTCAAAGCATACTATGTTAGCTTATAAGAATCACACGCAATAGAATTATTAGTATTGCTTAAAGAGTTTAAAAACATATCATAATCTTTCTTTTAAATGTTTATGAATGCAAAATTTGGCAAAGAATGACCAAAATTAGTAATACATTTAAAGTAAGAAGGGTTGAGATTCAAAGAGCAACCAAAAACAGAATTTTGGGGGTTATATAAAAGTGTGAATACAGATATATATTTTTTAACAAAATGTAAAAATTCAACCTAGAATACTTTACAATAACCACAGTCCCAAAATAAACAACTTTTTTTTTTTCTTTAAACTGAAGTCAAAAGAAGCATTTGTTGTCATTCATTCTTATGTATTTATTAGGGCTGTCAAACGATTAATCGCATCCAAAAAAAAATTAAGGTTTATGTTTACATACTATATGTGTGTTTACTTTGTATATTTATTATGTACATATAAATACACACACATACATGTATATATTAAAACAAAATATTTATATGTATATATATTTATACCTGTATACAATTTATGTATACATAATAAATATACACAGTACACAAATATATATTATGTAAACATAAACTTTTATTTTGGATGCGATTAATCGCGATTAATCGTTTGACGGCACTAGTATTTATATACTTATTTTACCAAAATAATTAACAATAAAAGATATTTAGGCAAAATAAGAAAAATGTACTTTGTTTATTCTGTTCAAAGGTTTACACCCCCGGCTCTTAATGCATTGTGTTTCCTTTTGGAGCATCAGTGATTATTTGAACCTTCTGTAATAGTTTCATATGAGTCCCTCAGTTGTCCTCAGTGTGAAAAGATGGATCTCAAAACCATACAGTCATTGTTCAAAAAATGCTGAAAAACCAAAGAATTTTTGGGACCTGAGTTTTTTGAAGGATAATGAGCAGTTTAACTGTTCAGTACAAACAAGGGACTCATGAACAACTATCACTAAAAAAAAAAAAAAAAAAAAAAAAAAAAACTGCTCTGGATCATTCAGGTAACAACACAGTATTATGAATCAACATGTAAACTTTTAAATTGGGTCATTTTTTTTTTTTATAAATTCAACTATTATTTTCTCTTGGTTATATGTATTTATATGTATACATATTTTATGTAAAATATTTTATTCAGGTCAGTACTTAATAAAAAATAACATGCATTTTGTATGATCCCTCATATCATTTTGGAAAATGTTGTTAAAAAAAAAAAATAACATTCTCAAAAGAATTTTGGGAACGACATAAACTTGAATAAATAACGACAGAATTTACATTATAGCCTATTATAACTTATTTTTTTCTTTTTGGAAGAACTACCTTTTTAACATTTGTGCATTTATAATTTATATCATTTCATGTAATAGGCCTATTACTTCGACACTGAGAAGATGCTTTTCTGTACTGGCTGTTTCGATCAGCTGTGCTCGAGGGAAGGTCGTTTTGTTTTTTCGTGGCTTCTTAATTACCCCTGAACACATCCTAATCCATATTTTAATGTTTCCTTATGCCGTAAATGTGAAATTTTAGACCTATAGCCTAAGAGCTGTCATTAAAATATCACTAAAATGTAGTTTAGAGGGGTTTCTTGTTTGTGTATGATATTAATCCGTTGCATTATGGGAATTGTAGTCATGTGTAGTGACGTATGCCGTGACGCCTGAATGTTGTGTCTGCGGGGAAGATGGCGGACTCAGTAGCGGCTGGTCTTGCGGACGAAAACGAGACTGAAAATGAGGATAAGGAGAGGGAGAAACGACTCTTTGGCGGCGTCAAAAAGACGGAGAAACAAGCCGCTGCGTCAGACCTTACAGAAACTCTAGGATTTTACGAGAGGAAGGCGAAATGCAAAGAGAGAAAGAGCAATGTGTCAGGTAAGAGTGACAGACAGCGGCTCTGGGCGCTGCAAACACTGTTTTCAACCTAGTGAGCTGTCTTTATAGACAGCATGTATGGGTATCATAACAAACACGTTATGATGGTCTAGGTAAGAAATGATAGGACGAGCCAAAATACCGTATAGGTGGGTAGCTCACTACTAAGCTCGTTTTAACACAGACACATACACATAAAGCTCATTGCATCAGTACTGTCTGAAACATCATCAGTCACTAGAGCTTATATAATTTAAACAAGATCAGACACTTCAGTAACCGTTAATTTAAGGTACCGTAAATACCAGTGTGGCTCATGTGACACATTCAGCCGCTTGTATAATGAGACTAACTTTAGAAGCATGAGGATCAAGACTGATCAGGTGTGAAGATGTAAATAAAGACCTGAGCTGCATCAACTTCTTCCCCGAAGTCATCACCATCATTATGCGTTTGCATTGGCATTTATTCATCAAATGAAAGGAGATTGCATTTTATATTAATTTAATAAAATTGCTAGTGTTGAGAATAAATTTGATGTGTCATAGATCTGTGTACACGAAGTTGCTTAGAAACCGTAACTCTCATTGTTAACATTATGTAATGCAATAATTATAGGTAAGTATCACATACATCTTTGAATGGGCATAAATCAATAATGGTTTATTAATGCAATTTAGTACTGTATAAAGCAGGGTGCCTGCAGGAAAATTGAAAATTGTGGGTTATACTTTATATTAGGTGCCTTATACTACTATGTACTTATGTCAATAAATAAATAATTAAAAATGTTAAGTACAGTGCACATTATGTTGAATTGCAAAACACTGCTTTGTTTAGGTGGCAAAAAATAAAGATATATATGCAAAACCAGCTAAAAGCCATCTCAGTCAAAAATGAAATAATGATACTGAATGAATGCTCTTGACACATATTATACATCCATCAAATACTTTTACTCCAAAGTCGCTAAAATCCCAGTCTCAGCCCAATCAGAAGTACCAGTACCTACATAGAAACCTATACATCAGAGCCTGATAAAAATGCATTTTTTAAAGAAAGATGTCAGATGAATTTAGAGGCTTTTGCATCTGAACTCTTCATATATAATTATCTATAATATAGCTATAATAATTATGTAAATGAATAACAGATGTAATTTAATTCTTGTTTTAAAAAAAAAATACAGTGTAAAAACATGTATGCACAATATGTACCAAATGAGTTGTTTTAATGTTAGCATAGTACATAGAAAAGACAGTTCATATGAAGTGGGTCTAAATTAGGGCTGGACGATATATATCGATCGATATTATGCGCATCTCGTCAGTAAAGCCAGTTTTTTGATTAGTGGTAAATCTCCATCACCTGTTTTCAAATGGAGCTCCAGTTAATATACAGAGCCGTAGATCACTGAAAAGCTACCCCAAAGAATCACCCGCGAAACTGAACCCGATATTGCGTAGCTTGTCAGTGATCTACGGCTCTGTGTATTAACTGGCGCTCCATTTGAAAACAGGTGATGGAGGTTTACCGCTAATCAAAGAACCGGCTTTACTGATGAGATGCACATAATATCGATATAAATATATCGCCCAGCCCTAGTCTAAATTGTAATTTGCCTGGAAAAAATCATGGAAATTAATAAGATTCAAATATAACATCTCAAATATATTTAATTTGCTAGTCATCTTCATAAAATAAAACAACCCTTATTAATGACTGGAAAGTCATAGAAGTTCACTGGGTGAACCCTGTCAATTTTTATTTACAGACAATGGAACTGAAAAATCATATACAGGGCTTTAAAGCTATGATTTTAGTCTGGGGACTACCAAATAAAATATTTGCTTAGATAAGGTTACTTGATCGAAGATAATGCTACTAAAATTAAGTTGTTTACCTGCATGTCATGTGACCATAAATCAACATCTAAGAATCATGAACATGATGCAAATATGTTGTTAAATATAAATATTTAAAATAAATGTTAAAGTAAATAGTTCAGTTGAAAAAAAAAGTTCCCGAGTTAGAACGTGGAATGTAGGATGCCAAAATTGTATATTATTTTACATTTCTGAAACCGAGAGCCTATTTTCTCAGTTTTTTTTTTTTTTTTTTGTCATGAGGTCATGTTTATTGGATAATACATTTTGTCATTTTGTCATACAACCCAGTTATAAGACATTTATAAACACAGGAGAAGCTGTTACCTCTTTAGCTCATTCTGTCCACTCTCTGTGTTTGTTTTCCCATTTAGTGCATTCATCCTCAAGTTTATCCTTCTCTATTACTGTTATAAATAGAACGTAATGTGTGTGTTGGCCAAAGAACACATTTACAATGTGAGCTGTTCAACTCAGGACACTGTCTTGCCCTTATCACAACACATTTGGCCTTAGGTCAACATAAACATGCCCTAAAACAGTCTGGCACGTTCTGTTCTGCCTAAATAGAACATTTATGTCACTGATTTGCCCTGTCCTAAATCAAGTGTGTTACCAGTGGGCATTATCACCTGACAACTGCTTATTGAGGCTTTGTGAGAAGATTGCTTAAATTTGTTTAAAACAACATGAATACTAAATAAACCTACAATTTAAAATGGGCCATGTTTTAAAATAGAGCACAGTTCAAAGCAAATTGCTAATTTACTCATTTTAATTAGTAATTTATCTAAATTTTTATTACAGCATTTTCACAAGAGGAGACTTTAGGTTTCCCCTGTAAGGCTCTGTATTTTATAATGGTACATATTTAATTGCTGGGTGTATAAGAGACAGCAATATGCTGGTACACTTGTTTATTTAACCTCTTTTTTTACAAACACAGTTTATGAGCTTCCATCCTTCACATATCTGTGTTTACAGGATAGTGCTAAATAATTAGTAAAATGGTTTCATTGTGTTGGACTACACATTCATG
The DNA here is from genome assembly GCA_033026305.1 of Cirrhinus molitorella. Lineage (NCBI taxonomy): Eukaryota > Metazoa > Chordata > Actinopteri > Cypriniformes > Cyprinidae > Cirrhinus > Cirrhinus molitorella. Next base: position 17,054,799 of record CM065120.1, on the reverse strand, counting down.
TGTGTGTTTATTTGTGTGCAGATCTCTCTCTTGTGAGGTTTATTAGTGCTGAGTTGACTAGAGGATATTTTCTGGAACACAATGAGGCCAAATACACTGAGCGGAGAGAGAGGGTCTACACTTGCCTGCGTATTCCAAAAGAACTGGAGAAGGTACCAAACACAAATGCACAGAACTACACAACCCATACACTCTTACATACAGTCATCTCTTCTGCACAGTATCCTTTATTACACTTTATTACATAAAAAAAAATAATAAATAAATAAATAAATAATAGTAAGCTTATGGATGAGACTTCCGGTTCATTAGCCGCTATAGGGCAAAAACAAGAAGAACAACATGCAGTAAACTGTAAAACGGTTTGCACTACAAACCAGTGTGTTTATAATTAAGATAATACAATAAAATATTATTGTAAGACCCACCAATTTGCAATATCAAGCAGCAAAACAAGCTGTTTTGTACGGCTAAAAATAGCTGTAAGCGGATCAGACCGGAAGCCAAACTCATCAAATTTACAAATGGCCGCTCTTACGTGAAGACAAAGGTGGATATATTTCGTTATGTTTGTATATATATATATCATGCATATATTAGATAAATATGCACGCACTCCTCTAAACTGGAACAAAACATTTGTGTCCCAAATTCACTCCATGGATAGTTCACTCAATAATGAAACCGGATAATGAAGTTGTCCTAAACCTGTATAAACTCCTTTCTTCTGTTAAACATAAATTAAGATATTTAGAAGAATGCTAGTAACCAGAAAGTTGCTGGCAGCCATTGACTTCTATAGTACTTTTCTATATTATGGAAGTCAATGACTACCAGCAACTTTCTGGTTACTATGTAGAAAAGTACTATAAGTCAATGGCTGCCAGCAACGGCAACTGTTAAAGGGAAAGTTCACTAAAAATGAAAATTCAAAAGTCATTAATTACTTACCCTCATGTCATTTCAAACCCGTAAGGCCTTTGTTTGTCTTTGGAACACAAATCAAGTTATTTTTTATGAAATCAGAGAGCTTTCTGACCCAGACAGCAACACAACCGCCATGCTAAAGGCCCATATATGTAGGCAGTTAGGACATCCTTTACCATGCGGCTTAATTCAACAATTTGTTCTCTTCTATGGTAGTTGTGTTGCTGTCTATGCAGGGTCAGAAAGCTCTTGGATTTCATCAAAAATATCTTAATTTGTGTTCAAATGAACTAAGGTCTTACAGCTTTGGAATGATATGAGGGTGAGTATTTAATGACAGAATTTTCATTTTTGGATGAACTTTCTCTGAGTTGCATTCAACAAGTTTTATCGGCTACTTTTATTAAACGTAATGATGCTTTTTAGTCATTTTGGAGCCTTTGAAGTAAATTATGCCACGTGCCACTTCCAGGACATCACTGATCTCTCTTTTTCCTCTCTGTAGCTGATGATGTTTGGGTTTTTCCTGTGTCTGGATGTGTTTCTGTACGTGTTCACTCTGCTGCCCCTCAGAGTGCTGCTGGCTCTGATCAGGCTGCTGACACTGCCCTGCTGCGGCCTCAGGTAAGCCACACACTATATTCAGCATATCCATTGAAGAATATTACCAAAATTAGCACTTTCATAATATTCTGAGAATCTTACAGTTTGAAACATCTGAGCTGTCCAACTTTTTCTTTCAGTGTTATTACACACAAATACCTACACACACACTTAAGCCCAAAATGATTGTGTATATAGGTGTAGCTGCTGTTCACTGTATATTCTTCTGCCTGCAGGGCTAATATATGCCCCTACTGCAAAAAGAGCAGGTATGCAGAAAAAATGACTGCAGCTGCTTTAAGCACACACACACACACACACACACACACACACCCATGCTGGTATGATTGAAGCGGCTATGTTGAAACAAACATTCATACACACACACTAGGCTGCAGTTGCCATAGCTGTCTAATTTTTTGCTGTTGTGTTTGGATTTCACCCTGGACTACTAAAATCATCTGAGGTCATTCCTAGAATTTTCCTGTTCTTCCTTTAGTGTTCAGGGTGTACTTGCATGATCAGTCACAGGATGGCAGTGTGGTCACGTTCAACAAGTGGATGCTGTGCTAGGAGGAGAAACAATAATTAATGCAATATAATATTAATGCAATATGTCGTTATTAGGGTTGTAATATGCTTCTGATAATGGAAGTTCAGTAAATTGCATTCAGTGCATGCATTAAAATACCTAATGTATTATACGTTCATTTTGTGTACAAAATATAATTGGCAAAAACCAATTATGTTTAAAGCAATGTAGATTCTATTTACTAAATAGTTTTACTTTACTTTATGCACCCCAATAAATACATTAAATACTAACACTATGTGCTTTTTGTGTCTAGTGACAAGCACAAAATGGTAGTATACTAAAATAGATTGTTATTCAAAAGTTTAAGATTTTTAAAGTTTTCCTTACAGCGATAGTTCACCCAAACATAAACATTGAAATGAAATACTCACCCTCATGTCAGTCCAAATCTGTAGGACCTTTGTTTAATCTTTGAAACACAAATTAGGAGATTGTTTATGAAATCTGAGAGCTTTCTGACCCTTAGTAGACAGCAACGCAACTGACAAATTCATAACATAACAGTTGAACCACTGATGTTACATGGACTATTTAATGACGTCCTTACTACCTTTCTGGGCCTTGAATGTGGGAGTTGTGTTGCTTGTCTAAGCAGGGTCAGAAAGCTCTCGAATTTCATCAAAAATATCTTAATTTGTGTTCCAAAAATAAACAAAGGTCTTACGGGTTTTGAATGACATGAGGGTGAGTAATTAATGACAGAATTTTCAATTTTGGGTGAACGGTCCCTTAAAAATCCATAAAAAGTCTGTGAATGTATTGTTGTAAATATTGTTTTTGTCAACAGATTGTTACTATTGGTCTTTCTACTTACATTTTGTGATTTCAGAATATATATGTAAATAATTATGTGTCATACCAAAATAATCGGTCATTAATTGTGATGAAGTTTCGTATTGATGCATCCGATAATGGAAATGTTGTTAAAGAAAATAATTACACTTAGTCTTTGTAAATATTTTAATTAAATATTTTAATAAATTATTTATATAAAATTAATATAACATTGTAGAATCAAATTTAATATGTAAAATACTAAATATTATAATGCTTTATATGTGTTTGGGTATTTACACTGCTGATATTTCCCTAGCTCAAGTCATGTGTTTAGCATGATGCATGTACCACTGAGTGTGTGACTCAAGATCACTAACCCAGTGGCTGTGTGTGGAAGAACTTACTAATAGAAGAACTGCTTTGTGATTAAAAAAAAAAAAGTAGCTACTCTTCCATTGCATAATTCCAGATAGGGAGTCTATGGAGCCAGTTCAACTTGAAGATGCTTTTTCTTATGTATGTGTGTGTGTGTGTGCGCGCAGTGGATCTCGCATCTTGCAGCCCGCTCAGGTGTGTGATGTCCTGAAGGGTTTCATCATGGTTCTGTGTTATTTCATGATGCATTATGTGGATTATTCCATGATGTACCACCTGATCCGGGGTCAGTCTGTCATAAAACTCTACATCATCTACAACATGCTGGAGGTACAGTATCACAACACTCACATTTGTTACTGTTATATTAGCGGTAGTTGAATGAACGCTCTCTGTTTCTCCTCTAGGTGGCAGATCGCTTGTTTTCATCTTTCGGTCAGGATATTCTGGATGCTTTGTACTGGACTGCCACTGAACCTAAAGAGAGAAAAAGAGCTCATATAGGAGTCATCCCACATTTCTTCATGGCCGTTCTCTACGTCTGTATCCTTCACACTAGCTTTATTCCAAATGCCAAATGTCATATTTGGATAAAAGTATGGATCATTTTATATAGATTTGAATAATTAAATATTCAAACAATTTTTTTGCACATATTAAGTATAAAATGCTATAGTAAAATGAAAACTAAAAATGAATACACCAATAAACACAAAAATAAAGATTTAGTAAATTAAAGGAACACTCCACTTTTTTGGAAAATAGGCTCATTTTCCAACTCCCCTAGAGTTAAACAGATGAGTTTTACTGTTTTTGAATCCATTCAGCCAATCTCTGGGTCTGTCGGTAGCACTTTTAGCATAGCTTAGCATAAATCATTGAATCTGAATAGACCATTAGCATCTCATTCAAAAACAGAAAGTCGCAACTTTTCATTTTCTGTCAGTCTTTGTACACGATGTAACTACAGAAGAGTCCATTTTTAAATAGGAAAAATAATGAAAATCTTGGGTCATTTTTGAACGAGATGCTAATGCTCTAATCTGATTCAGTGATTTATGCTAAGCTATGCTGAAAGTGCTAAGGGCAGACCCAGAGATTGGCTGATTGGATTCAAACATGGTAAAACTCGAGGGGAGTTGGAAAATGAGCCTATTTTCAATAGAAGTGGAGTGTTCCTTTAAAATGAACAGTTCAAGATGAAATGAAATCTGTTTAACTACACTGAAACTGCTCAGTTGTATTGATTAATTATGTACTGTTTAATTTTAATTCAAGTTTTGAGTCATATTTGATATATTGCAATCAGTCATAGGTTATAACTTTCCTTAATTAATAATTTAGTTCTACATGCCATTCTGATTATGGTTCAGGCCACCACATTGAACGTGGCTTTCAATTCACACAACAAGTCACTGCTCACCATTATGATGTCTAATAATGTAAGTACAAGCACATTAGCATGCTATTAACGTTGCTTATTTGGTTAAATTAAATTAAATAGACCACAATTGACCTTTATCTCTGCATCTTAGTTGCTGTATATTACACTATGCCTCTTTTTCTAGTGTCTATATTAATGTATGTGTTTTTTTTCTTCTCTATGTAGTTTGTTGAAATCAAAGGAAGTGTGTTCAAGAAATTTGAGAAAAACAACCTCTTCCAAATGTCCAACAGTGGTAGGTCCATATAGATTGTAAATAAAACATGTCTATCTCAAATTGTCACTAATTAATCATCTCACTGTTCCTTTCTGTCTTTCTCACTGTAGACATTAAAGAAAGATTTACAAACTACACACTCTTACTAATTGTTTGTCTCAGAAACATGGAGCAGTTCTCCTGGAATCCAGGTATTGAGTTAACAACTGATTCTTTTCTGAGTTTCTGCATACACGTGTGTATTAATCATTGTTTATTGGTTATAGATCATCTATGGGTGTTGTTTCCTGATGTTTGTATGGTGATTGCCTCAGAGATCGCAGTAGATGTTGTCAAACATGCCTTCATCACAAAGTTTAATGACATCACAGCAGATGTGAGTATGCACATTATACCAGCTTCAAAAGCAGTGCCAAAGTATTTTTCAAAGGATATTATCATAAATACAATATTTGATTAACCACGATAATATACTAGAGTAACTACCATAATATTCATTGTACAAGTATTGTCAGCTCAACCAAAATGTGGAAATTTTGTAGTTATATGTACACAAATGGTCAAAAGTTTGGCATAATGATCAAAAATATAGTAAAAACTGTAATACTGTGAAATATTACTACAATTTGGGACTGTTTCCTATTTCTGTTTTGATTTGTTTTGTGCGTATATAATGTGAAATACAAATAAATAACATTTAAATAATACTATTTAATAATATAAACTTTATTAACCAAACCTAAAAGTTGGAAAATACACACTGTTTTCGGAGCTATAAAAAACACAACCATACGACATGAATGGTATCATCATATTACTTGATATTGTGATACTTCTACTTGTATCATACCATTGTAATTGTGATTAAAGGGAAATTTTCTGTTAAGGTATTAAGAAAACTTTAGTTCAAATATGAAGCAGTGTATGATTATTGAATGAACTAAAATGAAGTCCTGTAACTTGAATGCAGTAGTCACTGAGGGCTTAGTTTAAAGGGAAGGTTAGTAAGCCTTACCTGATGCTATTGAAATGACAAGACACTAATATACATCTATTTAGAATAAACTAAAGAAAAACAACATGAGAACTATGGCATGACCTATTTAAACCAAAGGGCTTCCCCTTGCACAGATTCTGGACTGTTCTTTCTTGTCTCAAAAAAACAAAAACCTCTGTCCTGGTAGAGAGGAAGTCTTTACAAAGAGAGACGGGTTTCCTTTGGGAGTGTGTCTGAAAATCAGCACCGCTCTCAGTGTCTTGGATAACCCTGACAGATCCACTGACCCAAATCTATCAGCACACACAGAGCAAGTAGTGGAGCTCTGTTTAGCAGTGGGATGGTTTCACAGATTCTGTCCAGTGCAGAGCCCCTCTACTATTGTGATACTCATAAGATACAAACTAAATGGTCCTCAAACATGGGTCAGAAAGAGGAAAAAAGAGAAGAACAATATGAGAAAAATAGGAGCAGGCAAAATACACTGTGGATGGGGGATAGAGCGATATGTAATGACAGAAAGAGGAGTGTAGTTACTGGCAGGGATTAGAGACAGATCTGCTTAGTTTAGGCAGGAAGATTAGTGTCACAGCACACACATGCACACATTTCTCTCTCTCTTGCAATATCTTTCCTAGAGGTGGACACTAGAATTTAGTTTTGTTTTTTCGGTTAATATCCAGCAATTTTACCATATTCAGTATATGGGCCCTATTTTAACGATCTAAACGCAAAGTGTAAAGCGCACAGCGCAGGTGCGCTTAGGGCGTGTCCAGATCCACTTTTGCTAATTTAACGACGGGAAAACGGTCCGTGCACCCGGGCGCATAGTCGAAATGGGTTGTCCCTATTCTATTAATAAGTAAGGGGTGTTTTTTGGGCGTAACGTGCAATAAACCAATCAGAGTCTCATCTCCCATTCCCTTTAAGAGCGTGTTGTGCTCGCGCCATGGCGGATCGCTATTTACATGGCGGAATTTGTTGGTGGAAAAGCTGAACGCTTCTCAAGCGAAGAAACCGATCTGCTCATGCGCAAAGTTAAAGCGCGCAAGCAAATCATCTACGGGACAAGCAGGAATCCACCAAAGCTTGGCTGAACAATGCGAAAATACGTAACATTATCAAACACACTGACTTATTAAATACACTGATTAAACTGAGGAGTTCAACGAGTGATGTTTTGCTGAAATGACCTGTTAAGTGACCAGTCAGTATTTCATTTGTCTGCGTTGGATGCAGGCTTTCAAATAGCTCAGTGCGAGGAGTCAGTTAATATATATGTGTGTGTATTGGCACAATTGTTCAATTAATTAGCCAGTTTCATTCATCATTATAAGTACTAATAGGCTGAACTGCAAATAGGTAGCCTAATTCTACTACACGCAGTGGCTATCCATCATTACATTTTTATATTTATGTAGCCTACACTATAATATTGTTTTACACTGTAATCCTTTTGTTTTTAATATTTGGCATGTTTGTGTGATACGTATCCCTGTGTGTAAAAAGCAAAGTGAACGCGCGTTGTGGACCGGTCCAGAGGCGCATTATCTACCAGTGCACTCTTTAAATAACAAAAAAAATATTGCGCCATTGACTTTAGACTTTAGACCAGGTTTGAGTTGGTTTATGGCGCAGGCCATGTTCAGTTCCTCAAAATAGCAACGCGCCAACAATGCGCCCGAACACACCTCTTTTTTAGACCAGCACGCCCATGGGCGCACAAACGGGCGCAAATGCATTTGCTAATTAAACGACGCGGCGCTGGACAGGAAAATGCGAACTGCGTCGGACTTAAACTAGCAAACACACTTGCGCTGCGCCTTGCGCCACATTGCGCCAGGTGTAGGGCCCTATATCTTAAAGTTTATTAGTTTTTAAAATCAGAAACAGCATTTCAACCAAACCCTAAATATTATTAAGTGCACTACTGTTTAAACATTTGGAGTCAGTAAGATTTTTGCTGGCTTCATTAGCTGCAATACATTGTGTTTTTCACCAACTGTCAACCCAGGGTGTCAAAATCTTATTGGTTATGGGTGGAATCAAACAGACAAAACAAAAACATAAATTCTGACACGGAACACACATTTCAAGGCAGAATAACTAGCTGAAGCTTTGTTTGTCTGAGAAACAAATACGGGAACTTAGCATGTTTCCTAAATATCAGCAAACATATTGTGGTATTTTTATGCTTTAGTACAGTCCGAAAATTTTGATTTCTGTATAGAAAATCGGAGGGGGGGTAGTAGTGTATTCACTCTGTATTCAGAAAGGCACAGCAAACAAATAACGCAAGCTAAAAGTGAAAGTAAAAACTGACTGTGCATTCAGAAGCAGTTTCAATGGCCAGCATATTAATAGTGGCTCCCTGATGTCTGCAATTTATATACAGTATAATTACCCAACGATATAACTGTGAGAGAAAGTATTCCAGGTTGCGGGGGGAGGTGCGATGGCGGCTCAACATCGTGATGTATATCAGCCATCAGCGATGGATGATGGCAACTTCTCTCGGCCCAACCCTACTTTCTATTAATCAAATAATGATGAAAAAAAAATTCTATAATGTTCCATAAGGAAGAGGAAGATGATGCATGACATCAGAGACAGACCAATAGTAAAATCTGCGCTCTTAAATGTTTATGTCCATGTATCTGTCATCCCTCTGCCTTTTGCTGGTGACTAATGAAAAAAAAAGGTCTTTATGCTTTAGCTGTTCCATAGCTCGGGATGATGGCTGCAGCCTTAACAGGACGTCATCTAGGCCTGTTTCATTTGCCACTGCTCCAGCTCTGGCTAAAAACCCATATCCCATTTTATGCTTGGCACACAGGTCTTGCCCATCTTGGTGACACGTGAATGCCTAGATGCTGTAACTCCCTGGAAAAGCACAACTCTTTATAAACAGGGTGTGATATTGGGACAGATATTCAGGTGAAAAAACTGTCATGATGGATGGCCCTTTATGCTGTCAAAGGTGTGGGGATAGTCTACGGGGAGTAGAAACTGCACCCTAGAACAGTGAATAAGATGGGGAACATATTCAGAGTTTTGGAGGTGGATCTCGTTGCATCAGGAGAAAACACTATTTGCCTACTGTTCTTCTGCTTCATGCAGTCCACCCCAAAAATGGATTCCCACCCGTGAAAGTCTTGCATCAAGTAGTTTGTAAGATCAGGAAAAGGAAGGAATCTGTTCTGTTCAGCTATTCCGCGAATAGACTTTCTGTCATAAGCAGGGGGCTCAATCTGGCACCCCATCCCAGAGTTAGAAATTGCATGTTTGGCTATTCAGCGGAGCGCACCAGCATCAGATGCACTTCCGCAATGCATGTTGAGTACTATTAGCTAGGCAAGAGCCCATCTGTGATGTGCTTCTGTGCCCATAAACAGAGTCTTCGAGAGCTTGTATGACGCAGACCCGGTAAAAAGTCTATAATCAGTTATTCTGTCCTTTCTTCAAGACTCTTAGATGGTGGCCCATGCGCCTTCTATGCTTAAAAGTTTATGTAGCCGCTATAACTGCTTTTCATGGTGAAATTGATAATGACCCAGTAGGAATGACTTAGGAATTAAATTCCTTAGAAGTGCAAGGAGGCTGAATTCTCCTCACCCTTCCATGGTACCAACTTGGGATCTAGTTGTGGTCCTGAGAGTTCTAACTGGCCCTCTATTCAAGCTGCTTTATTCGGCTACCTTAAAGTGGGGGACATGCACACTTAGTTCATGAGACCTACATTGAGTTTGGCCATGGTGACTGCAGAGTTCTTCTCAAACCAGATAAAAGTTATGTGCCAAAGGTGCACTCAGTGCCGTTCAGAACCTGGTTATTACTTTGTTGGCTTTCATTCCAAACGAGCCAGCTACAGGAGATACACTCATTGTATGTTTATGTTGAACACTCTGTACAGTTTAGAGCAGCTTTTTGTGTGCTTTGTCTGTTTTAAAGTTGCAATCTCACCGCATTGTTCATGCGATAGCTCTATCTTATGGCTTTCAAAGCTCTAAATGCCCTTTAGGGCTCACTCTACACAGGGTATAGCTTCATCCTGGACATGGGCAAGTTGAATGTCAATAGAGGACATCTGCTTAGCAGCTGGATGAGCTTTGCTGAATACTTTTGCCAGATTTTGCAATCTGGATGTTTTTTTGCTGTCAGCCTGGGAATTGTCAGTAGAGGAGAGCTAGCTTTTTATGACTAAGATTATGTCTAAAGCTGATCTGTCATACATTTGCTTTATTCTCAGATAATTACTTAGCCCAAGTAGTCCTTTTAGACGGTCTTTGCCTCTTATTTATATATACATTGCTTAGCAATATTGTTCACTGGTCTCTGTTCTGTTTGTATTAAGTTGGACGCCTATCATGGCTAATGCAATTTACCATCTCTTTTCTAGTACATGGTGTTTCAGCTAGCTCCACTAGGCTTCCTTGATATAGAATTATGCCGCTGGTCAGCTGTTATACCGACAGTTTCCTACATACTATAACACCAGTAGGCTGCTGTCACTGTTCTTTACTCATAGATATGTGATGCTTCTGATGCGTGTGTAAGTTGTCTTCAAATGAAGAATATTATCTTGTACCTGAAAATATTCCGTGTGTTCACTGTTGTGAAGCATTTTCTGTGTCAGGTTTTTAGTGTCAGCTAGTGAGAGAATGTTGAGTATACCAATACTGAAAGGGAACATCTCTGGATACTGGCATAACATATGTTATAAATTGTCATTAACTGTGTTGTTATTCAATCAGGTTTCAATATTTTCAGAAAAAAGCTGTTTACTCATAGCGTCAGCTTTTGACGTAATGTCTCGCTCCTTAATCTCAGGGAACCAAGGCTACCAATGTTTTTAACACTGAAAATTATGAATAATGAGAAATAATTCCTGAGCGCCAAATCAACATATAAGAGAGAAAATTCAGGTTTGTCCTTACAGGAATAATTTAGAAATATAATTAGAAAGCAATTATTTCAAATTCAAATAATTTTGAACAAAGTTACTGTTTTTACTGTATTTTTGATCACATAAGTGCAGCTTTGGTGAGCAATAAGCAATATTTACATTTTAATTGTTTTTTTTTTAAATTTTAATATATACTATATAAAATGCTGCACTGTTTTCAGTGATGACACAAAAAAAAAAAAATTGTTATAAATTGATTTTTTGAATGGGCATTGATTTCAGTTGACTCACAAAAGTGAATCAGATTAAAGCTTAATTTAGAAAATATTAGAAGTGGTCAGACAATGAAGGATTCTGAATCTATTTGACCTACAACAGCCACTGGCTAAAGAAGGTGGTTATTTAAAGCTTCTCGACCCTCTGAAATTAATTAACTTTCAGTTAGTCAGTTAGTCAGGGCTCAGATGGGGGAAAGTGGGGAAAAGATCACTTAAACTAAGTGTTTTCTGCACCACCATCCGAGTTTGCAGTCTGTAATTAAATGTCATGGGCTAAGAGGGCCAGGACCACAAACATACAGCACAACCTGAGTAGTCCATTACATGATAGTATGAAACATATGAACTGGCTCTTCAGTGAATTAATCGAAAAGACACTTGAATGATTAAATCATTCTAATGATTCTATCATTCTAATGAAAATGAATCTTTTTTAATATTTGACTGAATTACTGAACTGTAAGTCATCATTACTTGCAACTGTGTGTGTGTGTGTGTGTGTGCAGGTCTACAGTGAATACAGAGCGAGCTTGGCATTTGATCTGGTCAGCAGCAGACAGAAGAATGTAAGCGCATGTCAATTTTATTATATCAGAAATCCTTTTGAAGCAGGACTGAAATCTTCTAAATGTTTGTGTCAATATGTCAAATTATTATCAAAATGATTAATTAATTTAATTATTTTAATTTCAACTAATTTTGTTGATGGTTCTGGTAACATTGACTTAATCTGAAGAACATTTCATTTAGCTTTATTAATAAGATGCTGATATTTATGTGTGTTTTTTAGGCATACACAGACTACAGTGACAGTGTGTCCAGGAGAATGGGCTTCATTCCTCTTCCTCTTGCCCTACTGGTAACCTCCTTCCTCCCTCTTTATTTCATAATGAACACAATACTAAATCTATCACACAAAGGCAAAAACATAAATCCTTACATTGTTTGCAATTATTTTAGGGCTGTCAAACGATTAATCGCGATTAATCGCATCCAAAATAAAAGTTTATCTTTAAATACTATGTGTGTGTTTACTTTGTGTATTTATTATGTACATATAAATACACACACATACATGTATAAAGTAAAACAAAATATTTATATGTATATATAGTTATACCTGTATACAATTTAGATTATAAATAAATATAAATATTTTAGATATAAATCAAAAATATTTTTCCTTATTATATACATGCATATGTGTGTATTTTTATATACATAATAAATATACACAGTACACAAATATATTGTATGTTTATGTAAACATAAACTTTTATTTTGGATGCGATTAATCGCGATTAATCGTTTGACAGCACTAAATTATTTGCAAGTTTTCATTTTGTTGCACTGCTTTTGTTAACATGCATTACTGTTACATTTAACACAAAGTAGACTGACAGCCGACATATATTTATATTAACTACAGTAGAGGTCATAAGTTTACATACACTTTGCAGAATTTGCAAAATGTTAATTATTTTATCAAAATAAGAGGGATCATACGAAATGCATCTTATTTTGTATTTAGTACTGACCTGAATAAGATATTTTACATAAAAGATGTTTACATATAGACCACAAGAAAGAATAATAGTTGAACTTTAAAAAATGACCCAGTGCAAAAGTTTTCTTAAAAAGATTCTTAAAACTGTATTGTTACCTGAATGATCCACAGCTGTTTTTTTTAGTGATAGTTGTTCATGAGTCTCTTGTTTGTCCTGAACAGTTAAACTGCCCGCTGTTCTTCAAAAATCCTTCAGGTGCCATAAATTCTTAGATTTTTCAGTGTTTATGTGTATTTAATCCCTTTCCAACAATGACTGTATGATTTTCACACTGAGGACAGCTGGGGGAATGATATGCAACTATTACAGAAGGATCAAATGCTCACTGATGCTTCAGAATGAAACACAATGTATTAAGAGCCTGAAAACTTTTTTTTATTTGAAGATCAGGGTGAATTTAACTTATTTTGTCTTCTGGGAAACTTGTAAGTATCTTCTGTAGCTTCTGAAGGGCAGTAACAAATATGATATTTAATAAAAATAAGAAAAATCTACACCGCATCATTTTGTTCAAACGTTTACACCCCTGGCACCCCTTAATGCATTGTTTCTTCCATCTGAAGCATCAGTGAATGTTTGAACCTTCTGTAATAGTTGCATATGAGTCCCTCAGTTGTCCTTAGTGTGAAAAGATGGATCTCAAAATCATACAGTCATTGTTGGAAAGGGTTTAAATATACAAAAATGCTGAAAAAAAAAAAGGATTTTTCTGAAGAACAGCAGGCAGTTTAACTGTTCAGGACAAACTCGTGAACAACTATCTCTAAACAACAACAACACAAAAACATTATCATTATCATTAAGGTAACAACACAGTATTAAGAATCAAGTGTATGTTAACTTTTGAACATCTTTTATATGATATATCTTGTTCAGGTCAGTATTAAATAAAAAAATAACATAGCATTTTCTATGATCCCTCTTATTTTGGTAAAAAAAAAATTACATTTCTACATTTCTGTTTATAAACTCTTGACCTCAACTATACATTTTTCAGTACATCTAAAGCCATTTGCCATGAAGGAATTGTGATGTGTATTAACATGGTATTACAGTTATACTCATATAGTATATGATTGACAGTTGATCCGGGTGGTGACCAGCTCAGTGAAGATCCAGGGCTCTCTGTCCATTGTTTGTGTTGTGCTCTTCTATCTGGGGTATGAGTCAACTTTTTTTAATATATTATACTTTTGAACAGTAGCGAATGTGATCTGAATGTTGTGCTGAGCCTGTGTGTGTTTTTTTTTCCAGTATGATCACCCTGAAGGTGCTGAACAGTATTGTGTTATTGGGGAAATCCTGTATGTATGTGAAAGAGGCAAATATGGAGGAGAAACTGTTTCAAAATCCCCCCTCTGCAGCTCCCAGCAGAGTGTCCAGCAGGGCCCACCGTACCAAACACACACGAGAACCACCAGGTAACACACACCGACACTTTCTGACCCACACAGAAAATAGGTTGCAGTGTCTTATAAAGGTTTCGTTCTCACTAACCAATTGCGTCCACATAATCTAAAGGTGATCCAGCAGAGGAGGGCGTGTCTGCATCAGTCACCACTCAGCCCACTCAAAGGGATGAATGCCCCGCCCCTCAGATCCCCACCAGCGAATCAGATCAGTTCCTTACTACACCAGATGAATCCGAAGAGAAGAGCCTTATTCAGGACGATACCGAACTTAAACACAGGGCGCCCAAAAAAGACTTGCTGGAGATTGACCGCTTTACTATCTGCGGTAACCGTATCGACTGACATTAACGCGCACCCTCAAGTTTAAGAGTGACGCCAGGTATGCACTGAAATGCCCGCCCTCTCTGCCAGCTTGATTTGTTTGACATTTGAACCTGAACTCGTTGGAACGGGACAGCGAGAAACTGCAGGATATTTATTAATAAGTGGTGCACCTAATTTATTTAAGACTTAAACACACTTACACTCAGACAATCACACCAACACACAGTTTAAACCAATTGGATCCACCCAGTGAAGTTTCCACGCTTTCGAGAGGTTCAAGATCACCAGCGGAGCTCATCTTTGGACAGCAGGGAAGATCTTGATCCGATGGTCACTGTGCTTACCTTTCAAAGGGGGCATCGAATTTGAAAAATGAGAGAAAGGGATGGATTAAATTCCTGTTTTACAGATTCAGAAGATTCCAAACACTTGTGGGGAAAAAAGTAAGATTCAAGTAATAATAATAATAATAAAAATGAAATAGCTACCAGTCAAAAGTTTTTGAACAGTAAGATTTTTTATGCTTTTTAAAAAAGTCTCTTCTGCTCACCAAGCAAACATTTATTTGATCCGAAGTACAGCAAAACATTACAATTTTGAAATATTTTTACTATTTAAAATAACTGTTTTCTATTTAAATATATATTTAAAATCTAATTTATTCCTGTGATTTCAAAGCTGAATTTTTAGCAGCATTACTCTAGTCACATGATCCTTCAGAAATCATTCAAATATTCGGATTTGCTGCTCAGAAAACATTATTATTATGTTGAAGCTGAGAAGATTTTTTTTTGCAGGTTTTCTTTCTGATTAGAAGTTCAAAAGAACTGCATTTATCTGAAATAGAAATCTTTTGCAACATTATAAATGTCTTTACCATCACTTTTGATCACTTGAAAGCATCCTTGCTAAATAAAATATTAATTTCTATAATTTCTTTCTAGTCATCAAAGAATCCTGAAAAAAAAGTACTCCACTGTTTTAAGTATTGATCATAATAATAATAATAATAAAAATGTTTCTTGAACAGCAAATCAGCATATTAGAATGATTTTTTGAAGAATCATGTGACTCTGAAGACTGGAGTAATGATGCTGAAAATTTATCTTTGATCACAGGAATAAACATTTTAAAATATATTCAAATAGAAAACCGTTATTTTAAATAATAAAAATACTGCAAAATTTTACTATTTTTGCTGTACTTTGGATCAAATAAATGCAGGCTTGGTGACCAGAAGTGACCTTAAAAAAATATTACAAATCTTACCGTTCAAAAACGTTTGACTGGTAGTGTATGCTGTGTTCAAAAACAAATGTCAAAAATTCTTAGTTTTTTTTTCTTTATCTACAATTGTCAAGTACCCTCAATAGTTTGAAATATTACCATCTTCATTGTCAGTCAGTACTGAAATGTATTTTTGTAATTACAGATGTGTTCCCAATTTTTTTGTATCTTTGAGTGAAAGCAGACAGCAAGCTAAAATAACCTTATCACTATTTTATTTATTTATATTTTTAAGAGAATTGCTATTTCAGTTAAAATACAGGGTTTCCAGTGACAAAGTGCTTTTTGCATCGTTTGAGGTAATGACCTTTTAAAAGGCCATTGTGAGTATGTGATACTGTGATGAAACGCATGCTTGTGATATGTGGATTGATGGAAGTGCTTCAAAAGTCAGCATCTGAATGAAAGGATTAATGCAAGAAAGTCGCATGGAATCAGAAACGTAATAAAGTCCAGTAGCATAACATGCTTGCTAGCTAAAATGAAGGAATGAAATATTTTCAGTTTGATGATGGAAAGTCTTTTTTTTTTGCCTGCAAATTGTACCAAGAGTAGCATATCAGATGAACAATAATACATTGGTGCTGACGTTGGGTTCAGATGCTAAATAGACAATTACTAACATTCCGAAAGTCAGAATCTTGACCAAAGCAAAGTTGAATATACAACCTTTTGGTAATATCTCTGGTGTATTTAAAAAAATGCCTTTTGACCCCAAATGAACAGTTTTTAAGTCAGTGAGCATCACAATCCAGCTGATAACGAGTCCATAATGTGGACTAGTTATAATGAGTCCACGTTTCATAATAACCAACTGATCAGATGCACAATAATACATCATGTAGTGCTTAAAGAACTTATTGGAGTGCTTTTTTGACCGTGTTTTGTACATTCGCTTTGCTTTGTCACTAGAACTGGAGGTTAGAATTTAAGTTTTATTCCCTCAGTAATGACAACAATATTTTGTAGTTCTGTTTTGACTGATTTTTGGCAGTTGTATTTCTTGTATTACAAATGTGTGGCTGTAATTGCTTTGCTTTGTAATATCATTATGGTGGCATCCAGTTTGACAATTTACACTCAAGTCAGCATATTGTTTAAGGTGCTCAGTTTTTTCAAAAACAAAAGGTTGTTTGAATTAATTTATCGTTTAGGAAATATCAACTATGCCAAGGAATTGTTTAACCTCAGTTATCAAACTAATGCAAACTGCATTACACTTTTCAAAACCTCTTCAGAAGCATTCACTTGACTTAAACTGCCAAAATAATATCACAGAGCATTTCTTATTGTTTTTGCATTTGAAACCCTGATGTTAGAAATACTTCTGCTTATTTTTGAAAGAAAGAGACCATTAGCTAATGTTTGGTTTTGTTGTGGATTTCAATGTAACTGCCTGTGCATTCCCATAGGTTCAGTCAGCTTGGGACTCTTGAAATAGGGCTGAAGTTTGACTGTACTGGATATGGATCAGTACTCAAAAGGATGTTTTTTCTTGAGTGAACCTTTCTAATTCATTCTAATATCCATTTATTTGGAAATACCAAAAACAAAATGGTCCAACCATCCAAGTTGTTTCCACACTGCTCGACTTCCCTGTTTTTTTTTTCACTTGTCAAAATCAGTTTGTTGTTTTTGGTGCGTTTTTGTACACATATTGGCTTCAGCATCAAAGGTTCTTACAAACTTGTTTTTCCTGTAGAAACTAAGGAGGAATGACGATGTCAAATCCCTTGTATGGGATGTTTCAGAGACAGAAATGAGGAGAGGAATCAGGGCGTTGTGTTAATTAAAGTTTTGTTGTTTTGTACCTTTGTTGTTGTTGTTGTTTGTTTAGGGTGGAGCTCTAATATACATTTCCATGAAGTATTTCATAAGATACCAGATAATTATTTTTTTATAATGAGAAAATGATGAATATTTTATATATACAGTATCTCATAAAAGTGAGTACACCCCATTTCAGTGACCATTTTAGTATATCTTCTCAAGGGATAATACTATAGAAATTAAACTTTAATATATTTTAGAATAGTCAGTGTGCAGCTTGTATAGCAGTGTAGATTTACTGTCCTCTGAAAATAACTCAACATAC
Source organism: Cirrhinus molitorella (assembly GCA_033026305.1). Classification (NCBI taxonomy): domain Eukaryota; kingdom Metazoa; phylum Chordata; class Actinopteri; order Cypriniformes; family Cyprinidae; genus Cirrhinus; species Cirrhinus molitorella. The sequence continues at coordinate 17,036,994 of CM065120.1, read as the reverse complement.
AGCCATTGTCAAAATAGCTGGCAACAAAAGTGAGTACACCCTAAGTGCTTGACAGGACAATACAAAGTTGTGTATCTTGTATTAGAGCAGTTCAAATTTGATGCTTTAAGTACAATTTTCTCATACTGACCACTGGATGTTCAACATGGAAGGTTCATGAAGGTTCAACCTCATGGCAAAGAACTCTCTGAGGATTTGAGAATTAGAATTGTTGCTCTCCACAAAGATAGCCAAGGCTATTAGAGGTTCAGTAACACCCTGAAATTGAGTTACACTACAGTGGTCAGGGTCATACAAAGGTTTTCCAAGATGGGTTCCATTCAGAACAGGCATTGCAAGGGTCGATCAACGAAGTTGAGTACTTGTTCTGTGCGTCAGGTGCAGAACCTGGCTTCAAAAAACAGATGCATGAGTGCTGCCAGCATTGCTTTAAAGGTTGCAGAAGTAGAAGTGCTCAGCCCATACGGTTTGCATGGGCGCCATCCCAGAAGGAAGCCTCTTCTGAAGCTGGCTCACAAGAAAGCCTGCAAACAGTTTGCTGAAGACAACCTGTCCAAGAGCATGAACTACTGGAACCATGTCCTGTGGTCTGATAAGACTAAGATAAATCTGTTTGGCTCAGATGGTGTCCAGCATGGGTGGCAATGCCCTGGTGAGGAGTACCAAGAAAACTGTGTCTTGCCTACAGTCAAGCATGGTGGTGGTAGCATCATGGTCTGGGGCTGCATGAGTGCTGCTGGTACTGTGGAGCTACAGTTCATTGAGGGAAACGTGGATTCCATTATGTACTGTACATTCTGAAGCAGAACATGATGCCTTCCCTCCAGAAACAAGGACGAACGGCAGTTTTCCAACATGACAACGACTTAAAACACACCACCAAGATGACATCTGCCTTGCTGAGGAAGCTAAAGGTGAAGGTGATGGGGTGGCCAAGTATGTCTCCAGACCTGAACCCTATTAAACAACTGTGGTGCGTCCTCAAGTGGAAGGTGGAGAGGCACCATGTGTCCAACATCCAGCAGCTCCATGATGCCATTATAGAGGAGTGGAAGAGGATCCCAGCAACAACCTGTGCAGCTCTGGTCAATTCCATGCCCAGAATGATTAAGGCAGTGCTAGATAACAATGATGTAACACAAAATACTGACACTTTGGACACAGTTTTAACAAGTTCACTTAGAGTGTACTCAATTTTGTTGCCAGCTATTTTCACAATAATGACTGTATGTGGAGTTATTTTCAGAGGACAGTAAATATATACTGCTATACAAGCTGCACACTGACTAATCTAAAATATATCCAAGTTTTATTTCTATAGTATTGTCCCTTGAGAAGATATACTAAAATGGTTGCTGAAATGTGAGGGGTGTACTCACTTTTCTGAGATACTGTATATATATATATATACACGCACACATACACATCAAAACTAAATCACTAGATTACATTACTAGATTACATCTTATTCTTGAAAGAACTATGCACAGCAGAAGTCCTGAAAACATCACTCAAACACTTACACCTATAAAACATAAAGATTCAGAGACATTATTAAATGTCTGCTTTCTCACCAAAGCTTTAGTTATTCAAATGAAAATGAAACACTGGGAACCTAATATTTGCTCTTACACTTTTCACTCTGTTTTTTTATAAGTAATTTCAATTCTAATGAACCAATTCAATTCTGTCCACTAAAATATTAGGTTAAATGTGTACAGCAGTCCTGATTCTAACACTAGAAGTGTCCATCACATTGTGTCTTGAGTGGTGGCGTATGTATGAGGTGATATAGTTGTCAAGGACCTAATTAAATCCAACCTCTCCGATCCCTTGCCAAAAATAGTTGCCTAAAGATTATGTAACACTAAACTGATCTGTTCTAAAACCATAGAGATCTAAACACTAAACCGATTGAGATATTGACTTGGAATGTGTGTAAAATTAGATCACAGAATGAATGAATACCACAATAAAGCAACTCTATTTAAAACTGGATTAGGAATCTCAAATACTTAGGCTGTACAAAATCTCCTGAAGGCTTTCCACTGCTGAGTTGATGTACGGCAGAGATCAAAAGCTGGTCTTTAAAAAAAGTCATGCTGCCTTATGTCATTATATTTTTATATTTAGTATTTAGTTTGTTCCCCATTTGCTTTCATAACAGTAGCACTCGTGCTTGATTGAACAAAACATACAGTTGAGGTCAAAAGTTTACATACACCTTGCAGAATCTGCAAAATGTAAATTATTTGACCAAAATAAGAGAGATCATACACAATTAATAGTCTGTTCTTACCTGAATGATCCACAGGTGAAAACTTTTTAAATTTAAAGATCAGGGTATATCTAACCTATTTTGTCTTCTGGGAAACATATAAGTATCTTCTGTAGCTTCTGAAGGGCAGTATTTAATGGAATAAAAGATATTTAGGCAAAATAGGAAAAATGAACATCTTCATTCTGTTCAAAATTTACACCCCTGGATTTTAATACATTGTTTTTCCTTCTGGAGCATCAGTGAGTGTTTGAACTTGCTGTAATAGCTGCATATGAGTCCCTCAGTTGTCTTCAGTGTGAAAAGATGGATTTCAAATCATACATTCATTGTTGAAAAGGGTTCAAATATACAAAAATGCTGAAAAACCAAAGAATTTGTGGGACCTAAAGGATTTTTCTGCAGCGGGCAGTTTAACTGTTAAGGACAAACAAGGGACTCATGAACAACTTTAAAAAAAATCAACGTAACAGTTGTGTTTATGAATAAAGACAGAAGAATTTAATCATTATTTTTTCTATCATACACTTCCTGAAGCTCTTTCTTTTTTTTCTCTTTCTCGTTCTATGAGATGCATGTGTGTCTGTGCGTGTGTGTGTGTGTGTGTGTGTGTGTGTGTGTGTGTGTGTTCACCTGGTATTTATCACGTTATGGGGACCAAATGTCATTTGTGAGGTCCTCATGAGGAAAAAGGCTTATAAATCATGCAGAATGAGTTTTTTTAAAAAAAGTAAAAGTATGCACAGTCTCCTGTGAGGGCTAGGTTTAGGTGTAAGGCGATAGAAAATGTGTTTTGTACAGTATAAAAACCATTACACCTATGGAATGTCCCCATAAAACATGGAAACACAACGTGTGTGTGTGTGTGTGTGTGTGTGTGCGTGTTGATTTTGGTTGTGATGTCTGACATAATACAAACTGTGGCCTCTTTCTCTGTCTGCCTTTCTCTCCGTCTCTGTCCCTGTTTGTTGGTATTCATGTCCATGCACACACAGCCGCACAGAGGCTTTTCAGCTGGTCCAAAAGTAGCTGTGGAACATTTCAATGAAGAAGACCATCAGTTAGTGTCTTGGCAGAGTCTGGAGTTGCCACTTTTCTGCTCATTTGACTTTGTGACTGTGTGAAAAGAGAATATAACGGTATATTTTTTGTAAACGACTGATACTTTCCATTGCTCTAAAACTGTGACCACCGTTATCACAAGTTACTGTATCATCATTCTTTGACTGTTGAGTCTGATAACTACAGTAGGTATTTATTTATTTGTATAACATTTAAAACATTTTGTGAAGTACATATAAAATATTTTATATTTCTGTGCAATATTTAGATGAAGAACATTGAGCAGAATAAAGAATAGAATGAGATAAAGAGAATAAAGAGGATTTAAAGGATTTATATACATGTGATATGATGTTAACATTTAATTAAATTCATGAAATTATGATCAACCAATGCATAATTTCATCATGTTATGATGCTGTTTACAACAATTTATTTGAATTTGTTCCAAATAAATACAAAAATAAAATTTATTGTCAGTTTGGAACTGTGCGTATTGTGTAAAGCGTGGTAGGCTATTTCGGCTTCTTTCAATAAAGGAAAGGACTGACAAACTACTTTGACTTGGCTTGACTCACCTAGACGTGATTTTCTTCTAAAGCCATCTCCAGTGCGCGTGCACTAGCTTCCGCGGGCCAGCAGACAGAAGAGGAACGCGCAGCGGGAGGCGCAGGTCAGACAAACATTCAGCTCATCCTGAGCTCTCCAGAACGGAGGGATGTTTACCATGAAGCCATCAAAAGGAAACGGGGAATAAACACATCAGTTGGAGTATATTTTTTCTTTATTGGTTTTTCTTTTCTTTTTCTTTTTTTGTGTCTCGGGTCATTTTTTGTCTAATATGTATTTTTGATGTCGAGGACTAGAGAGCATTCCAAACAAGCACACTTTTATCTCACTTTATCTCTCCTCCACTTTTCGTTCACTCACGTTATTTATCAACACCACCTCCTGTAAAGAACTAATGGACATGTGGTGGAAAGTGGGGCTTGTGCTGGTGATGTGCTCGGGTCTCACGAGCAGCGAAGCCCGAGAGGAGTACCCGGATTCGTCTCCGCGCAACGCGATGCTCAGAGCGCCCGTGGAAACGTTGGACTTTGGCTTCGTGCCGTCTGTGGTGTACGAAACCCACGCGTATTATGAACCGGGTCCCATCGGTATTCTTTTCCACATGGTCCACGCGTTTCTGTACGTGGTTCAACCGAACCCTTTCCCCAAAGGTGAGATGCACACTGGCAAAAGAACTCGCGAAGTTTTCCTCATTAGTTGCGCGTGTGTTTTGGGTCAGTTTCACATGACAAACGTCCACATATTCTTACAGAAGTGTGTTGTAGACTTTAAACAGATGAATATCACAGGTGCATGCTTTAGTTCATTAGTATCAGATAAAGGACGTCTTATGGCAAGCCTTTTTAACATTCGTGTCTTAAACCTACTTGTCTTTGGTAACATTTTAAGGTGTCCTTGTTACGGAGTAACTAAACAAGTATTGAGTACTTGTAAATGTATTTATATAACAAAAATAACTGATGTAGAAACAATTTTTACTCAGAAATAGCTTGTGAATTTCATAATAACTTAACTTGTTTTACTATAGTAAGTACATGTAACGTGTAACAAGGACACTGTAAACACACTTTCTATGTAAACAATGGCCAGTTTACTAGTAATAAATAAAAAATAGTAAAAATAAAAAAAGTAACTAGTAAAATAGTTGCTAGTATGTTTTTAAATTTCACCTGCTATTATAATATACAAGCCTACTTGCAGTAGCGACTAATATGTATTCAGTTACTAGGGTTAGGCAATGTCTAACAAATTCGCATCTGGCGATGTCTACAGTGAAAGATTGTGGTGGACAATGACATCAGGGGTTAGGGGTGTGCCAAAAGTGTGAATCTGTATTCGGAAAGGCACGAAAAATGAATAACACGATCTACAGAGCCACTAAAGGGACATGGTTAGCCGCTTGCTAGTGGTAGCCTGTTACATTACAGTACATAAAATTTCACTTACTGCATAAACACAGTAAGGAGAAATAAATTATAGGATGACGGCAAATGATTTTGAAAGGAATGAAGATGCCGGCTCAACATCGTGATATCTTTCAGTCATCGGTGATGGATGATGGCATTGTCTATTGGCCCAATTCTATCAGTTACCTCATTTGTTATCTCATTTGTTAACTGTAAATGTGTAAATAATTAAACACAGGTTTGCTACTGGAATAAGTACGAGTATCTAATAAATATATGGATAGGTGCAACTACTCAAGTATTTAGAAGTGACAGCAATGATCAATTATGAAAATGATAATCATGCATGACATAAAATGACAAAAAAATTCACTATCAACTTTACACAAACATATCAAAAAGAGTTTTTTTCTTTTTTGTTTTCGTGTAATCACACATGCACAATGTAGCACTTTCTTTCTTGAATGGTCCAGAATGCAGGGTCTTTAGAATGAGTCTATTGAGCTAAAATTATTTTTAACCTAACATGCAAAGCTTAGTGGCAGAGAAGTGTAATGACACTACCAGTCAAAAGATTTTTAATATTTTTTTTAAAGAAGTCTCTTCTACCCACCAAGTCTGTATTTATTTGATCCAAAGTAAAGCAAAAACAGTACAATTTTGAAATATTTTTACTGTTTAAAATATCTGTTTTGAATATATTTGAATATATTTGAAAATCTAATTTATTCCTGTGATTTCAAAGCTGAGTTTTTAGCATCATTACTCCAGTCACATGGTCCTTTAGAAATCATTCTAATATTCAGATTTGCCACTCAAAAAACATGTATTATTATGTTGAAAACAGCAAAGTAGAATTTTTTTTAGGTTTCTTTGATGAATAGAAAATTGAAAAGAACACCATTTATCTGAAATATAAATATTTTGTAATTATAAATGTTTTATCATCACTTTTGATTAATTTAAAGCCTCCTTGCTAAATAAAAGTTAACATTTCTATAATTTCTTTACCAAAGGAAAAAAAAATGTTACAAAAGCTCTTTTATTTCAGATAAATGCTGATATTTGGATCTTTCTATTCATCAAAGTATCCTGAAAAAAAAGTACTCGACTGTTTTAAATATTGATAATAATAATAATAATAATAATAATAATAATAATAATAATAATAATAAATGTTTCTTGAGCAGCAAATCGGAATATTAGAATGATTTCTGCATGATCATGTCACAAAATATACAAAATATACTAAAATAGAATGAGGTTATTTTAAATAGTAAAAATTATTCACAATATTACTGTTTTTGCTGTATGTTGTATCAAATAAATGCAGGCTTGGTGAGCAGAGAATTATTGAAAAACATTAAAAATCTTACTGTTTAAAAACTTTTGACTGATAGTGTGTGCAGTAATAATAATGATGATGGATATGCAATAACAGTGATGCACAATGTCTGATTTACACAGATTTACACACATATATTTTTAAATAATCTGCGCCACTAACATAAAATATAATACTAGTTAGATTTAAGGAATAAATGTTAAAATGGCTTGCCATATGAAATTAAAATAATTTGATATAATGTGTATTGTTTTGCCTGGATGCACTCAAGGATTCACTCATGATTCATTGACCAGTTGCTTTCTGAACCTGCAGAAAGTATGGATATGTTGAAATGGAAATGATTACTATAAACTGGATGAGCACTGCACTATTTTATTTTATTTTTTTTTACTGTACTGTTTGAAGAAACAGTTCTGGAAAGTTCATTAGTGTACAGATTTCCAGATGTAATTCAAAAAGTTATGTTCAGTTTATTCAATGAGGTAATGAGGAGTGCATAGAGACTGGAATTATGTGCAACATACTGTAGCATAGTATAACTGTTACATTACAGTGTAAAGGGCAGACCAGGGCTACTTTGTCGATTTTTGGAAATATCACCAATAATAATTTTAATTAATTGTTATGCAGTTCACAATTCTTTATAATTATTGATTATTGGTTACGTTTTAGAAGAAAATACTATTTTAGTCTTTCTACTTAAAATTTTAATAATTTCATTGTCATTATTTGTGAATTTTTTTTAACAATTTCAGAGTGGAAATTCTTTCACCATCAATTTTTTCTGTTTATATGTAGTGTGACAATATGCCCCACTATGGCAATAATGGTGGAAAGTTTATATTTTCTATAATATATTATATTAATATCTATTGTCTATTTTATTTTATTTTTTACTTTATGGTATGTGCAGAAATGAAATTACAAACCTAAGAAACCCTAAGACACTTTTAGTGGAGACAAAATGTGATAACTAGCCCCAGTCTATTTAAGGTCAGGCTGTTGGCAGGTGGATTTCTTTATGAGGTCAGCATGTTGAGCATAGAGGAGTGTGTGTGTGTGTGTGTGTGTGTGTGTGTGTATGTGTAAGTGTGTTTTTAGAGTAGAATAGGATTGCATGGTTAAATCCCTGCTGCCTAACCAATTAGCCGATCTGCTCTATGAGTCACCTGCCCAATCAGGTAAGCTGATAATCTTAGTGCCATATGCTTCAAAGGTGCACGCAGTGCAATGCCCCTGACAAAACATACCACCCAAAACAACCATTTTGCAATATTTATAACTTTAAACCACCAATTTTAATTAAAAAAAACATCACATTGTAAGAAATGGGACGCCATTTTAAACCTGTAAACATGTGGGTGTGGATTAAGAGACGCACAAATCGAACACAAGCCACACACTGATATTATTCCCTCTGCAATCTCTTTAGTACCGCTAAATCATTCTTTGCAGATTTGTAACTCCTGATCTTATAGAAAGGTACTTGATGTAGAGATGAGGCTGGATTACTGGATTAAACAGCAGTAACATACACATGATTCAGGCCTATATAAAACAATATTTCACCATTCCGTCTGTCTGCGACTCTTTTTCTAGATTAGTCACAGCTCGCAGGTTTGAACACAGTTGGAGCGTGTTGTCTGTGAAGGAATAGATGGATTTATGCATGGTAGACGTAATACAGCTTAATATCACGACATTCGTTCTGTCTGAGGTCTAGGCTTTAATCCGGGGACTCCCTTCGTCTCAGCCCAGATAAAGCTTAATATCACTGATCACTGGATTAAAAAAAAAAGCAGTGTAATTGAAGGACAGAAAGATCAACACCCAGATATGACCCACTTATGCTGGCATTGTCTGTGTGTGAAGTGCTATTCTCTCTGTTTAGACAATATGTTATATAATAGCATACCATACTGCTTTCGAAGACTTCAGCTGTTGAGTGTATTTGAGTGGCTTGTTGTTTCTCTGAGGAAAGGACGGGAGGAAGTGAGAGCATGTAAAAAGGTGGGTAAGGATTAAATAGGAGAGGAATGGGGTTTGGTAGAAGAAGGGAGGAAAGGGGGAAAGAAAGCATTAGAGAGGGAGAGGGACCACTTAACTGCCCAGCAAGACCAGTGTAAGAGGATTAACCATATGCCATTATAACCAGTGATACCCTTTCATGTTCACACAGGATTTCTCTAGTTCTCTCTTTTTCTCTTACACACAAATGCACAATTTGCGATAAAAGGTTGCCATATCAAATATATGTGCGTTATATTTGTGTCTCTGGACCACAAAACCAGATTAATAAGCTTTCCATTGAAGTATGGTTTGTTAGGATAGGACAATATTTGGCAGAGATACAACTATTTGAAATCTAAGTCTGAGGGTGTAAAAAAAATCTAAATATTGAGAAAATCACCTTTAAAGTTGTCCAGATGTAGTTCTCAGCAATGCATGTTTTTAATAAAAAAACACATTTTGATATATTTACAGTAGGAAATTGACTAAATATCTCCATGGAACATGATCTTTACTTAATATCCTAATGATTTTTGGCATTAAAGAAAAAATCTATAATATAAGCACTTAGACTGTCTAAAATATGAATGGGTAATTTTTATGGTAACACTGTGTATACTATAAAAGGTAACATACTGTTAACATCAAGTCTTGTTTTTAGTTCATTTAAATGCAGTCAAACTGCACCAGAGTTTTTTTTGGAAATGTGCCGAGACCCCTTGAAAAGGTGCATGTGTTTGGTGCGCACCAGGGTTTGGATGGCAGCATTCACACTTACTCAAATAAACTGGAAATACTACTACTAATAAAAAAATAAACATAACAATCACATCAAAATTCATTTTAATCAAAGCAAACCTGCCAAGTAAACATGCCCTAAGGTTGTTTATTTAAAGGGATAGTTCACCCCAAAAATACAAATTCTGTCTTTAATTACTCACCCTCATGCTGTTTCAAACTCGCAAGACCTTTGTTTATCTTCAGAACACAAATTAAGATATTTTTAATAAAATCCGAGAGCTTTTTGACCCTGCATAGACAGGAACAAAGCTACCATGTTCAAGGCCCAGAAATGTAGTAAGGACATCATTAAAATAGCCCATATGACATCAGTGGTTTAACCGTAATGTTGTGAAGCTACAAGAATAGGCTACTTTTTGTGCTGAAAGAAAACAAAAACAACTACTTTTTTCTTCTCTTGTGAACATGTGTCGAAGACTGACAGAGAAGTAATTGTTAAATAAATAAATAAATAAATCTTTGCTCACAAAAAGAATTTGCATAGCTTCATGAAATAAGGGTTGAACCACTGATGACACATGGACTATTTTAACAATGTCCTTAGTACTTTTCTGGGCCTTGAACATGTCAGTTGTGTTGCTGTCTGTGGAGGGTCAGAAAGCTCTTGGATTTCATCAAAAATATCTAAATTTGTATTCTGAAAATGAAAGTCTTACGTTTGGTTTTGAATGACATCTTTAATTTATTCTACCTACAAGCATTTACAGAGACTGCGGAGGCATTATTTGAATGAGCTAGCTCACTAGTTTTGCGATAATGTTATATTGTTTTGACTGTGCGGGTATTTGTGACCTGAAGTAAAGTAGTGCTGCTATAGTTAGTGTTGTACAGCGCAGACTTGGCCATGGTTTTATATTTTGGGTCATGTTCTGTTGATCTCCCTGCAAGGTGTCATGCCAGAAAAAAATACCTGCTAAATTTAGTACAACTGTAAAGAAGCTTATCCTTTTATGTAAAGGTGTTTTAGGGTTAAGTGTTTGTTTATGTTCGGGTGTGAGCATTACAGTTCTCAGTTCACCTCTGCAGTACGCACAACAATTTATATTCACTTATTATATCACTACATAAATTAACATGGGTTTTCTTTTTGTGTATATGTGTGCATATACATTCAAGAAAGAGTATTGGAAATCATGCATAATCACTTAAACAGTAAATAGATCTAATGGAGATCCCTAACCTTTATAGGCTGCTTTATGCAAATTATTTTTTAAATTAAATGGTTTGATGAAGATACTCTATAATATCTTAAAAAATAACAACAACAAAAAAATTTATTTATAAAGTTTTCTGGAGAGGTTAGATTCAGAGAGTTAAATTTAACTGTGTGTGATTTTTCCACTACTGCCACACTTAGAGGTGCGGTGTATAAGTGCATTAAGTCTAAGTTTAGTTCAGATGAGGTAAAACGTGATGGGTGAGACTGTGCCATAGGCTATTAGGGTAAGTATATAGTAGCTTTTAAACCAGTTTTTAGTTCAGATAAGGATATATAGAAGACTACTGTTAACTATCAATTGTGAATAACCTAAAACATGATCATAAATATTACACGTATGCATGTGAAGCACACAAATGTAGGTTGAGCAGATGGTTTGTAACAGATGCTAACATACTGTAGCAATAGCATTAGCCCTGACAACAAGACTCTGATGTCATATGCACTTCACTGTTAACATAGCACTTAAGAGACACCTGCAGTGCATTACGCAGGTCTGTGGTTAACATGAATCTAATCTGTTGTTTTAGCATAATGGTGCATGACCCAGTATCAGTAACTGTTGTTTGAATCTAAGAGCATGTGTATACTGCTGTATAGCCCCTTCATTCAAACAATAAGGGCCATCATACAGCCTAATCTAATATAAACAGATCATTTAAGCAGGAGAAAACATATTGTTTTTGTCTCAAACCTGTGAGCTAATCTGGTACATTTTCTGTTACAGATCTCATTGTTAAAATGGTCCAGCAGAACATGGGAGGAATCAAAGGGGATGATTACAAAAAGGTGTGTGTGTGTTTGGTTGTGCTAAGAATTGTGCCACATTGTATATTAGGGCTGGGTTTTGACACTAATTTCATGATTCGATTTGATTCACAAGCTTGCAATTCAATTTCCGATTAGATATCAGTTATTTTGGATATATATCAAGTACATGCCAAATTTTCTCAAGGAAAAACCATCTCTATTCTAATTCTGTAAAATATAAAATATACATGAGAGTCAATTGATACTACTTTACTTTAAGCTGTTGACCACTTTGCGTGCTTGAAACACTGATCAATTACATGAGACAGGATACGGATTTTGGTACATTGTATTTTTTCTTTTAACATCCATTCAGATGTCTAGCTGTTAGAGCACTGACTTATAGTGCACCTGCACCTCTGGTGTTTGAGTCCTGAATTGTGGTCCTGTTCCTAACTTTCCTCCCCACGCTTTTCTGTCATTCTCTACTGTCCTGTCCATTAAAAAGCTAAAAAAAACATACATTCAGATGTTTATTTCGTGCTGAAGCTGACATTAAAGCGGAGGAGATGATCAGTTCACGTGAGCTTTGCACTGCTTCTCTTGAACTGAGGTGCTACACGGTCTGTCACTCAACATCAAACAGCAACAAAACTGCATTTATTGCTTGAATACTGTAATAAGATAAACAGAATCTGAGACTTTGTTTCAAATCAAAAGTAACAAAGCTTATTTTTCTTTATTGGATGGGAGGTGCTACAATGTTCCGTAACTGAAAACAGCCTAGACTAATCGATACTTATGATTTAAGAATCGATTATAACTGAGAAATTGATATTTTTTACCCAGCCCTACTGTATATTATACAGTATGTATTGTATATAACAGTTTGTATAGAATCACATGCTCCAATCACAATTTCTTTCTCTTTATCTTCGGCATGCACACTGATGACATCTCTTCAACTCTACGGCAATGCAGCCAGAGAATGTTGTATTATTACTACAGGTACTGTTAAAAAATTAATATTCTAGAGAATTATGGTTTATGCCTAATATGCACTGCCTCTCTTTTGGTTTTGATTACAAAATGTTTACTGTTTTCACTCATCAGTTTCATTTTCTTTATTTATTTATTGTACTTTTTGCAACATTCAAAGTAATAGTTATCTATGGAAAGGGTACTTGGAAGTTATCATCTCACAATTCTTACATTTTTTCACAATTGCAAGTTTATATTTCACAATTCCACATTTTTTTACTAAATTCTGACTTTTTTTTATCTTACAGTCTTTTCTTAGAATAGTGAGTTTATCCACAGTTTTTTCTATTAAGAGTGGGCACGGCCATTTGTAAATTTTAAGGGTCTGGCTTCCACATTGAATTAAAAGGTGGATATCTCGCAATACTGAATTGCAAGGAAAAAAAGGCAGCATAGAAAGACATAAATCCAGAAATGCAAGAAAAAATTAACTGTGAAAAACCAGAGTTAAAAGAGATAAACGTTTCAAATACCGTTTTCTTCTAAAAAATCTTCTGTTGTTATCCACGTTACTGATATTTATAGCTAAATATATAATTTGATAAAATGAGCAGATCATCTTGAATCTATAAATTCCATGTTATAACATTTGTTTATTTGTTATAACATTTGTTTTCTCAACAAATATTAATAAATGCTCTCCCCTCTTCTCCAGGCTATCTACTATGAGCTCGGCTTCATAGTCCTGTCAGTACTGGGGGTGATATTTGTGCTGTTAATGCCAATAGTGGGCCTGTTTTTCTGTGTGTGCCGCTGCTGTGAGAACTGTGGGGGTGAGATGCATCAGAGACAGAAAAAGAATGGTGACTGCCTACGAGGCTTCTACATGGCCACACTCATCGCTACGTCTGTCTTCCTCACGTGAGTCTTCTTGATTGTAAAAGTCAATTGTTATGCATGAAAGACATGAGAAAATTACTCATTTTAATTTGTTGTTTAAATTTGCAAATGTGCAGTAATTACAAAGATTATTGCCACCATCCACTCAGTGCTAGTTAACAAGAGTGTGTCAATTGGAAAAAACTGTTCCTATATTATCTCTCTCATTCATTCAGAAATTAAAACAAATAAAAGAGTATCCAATATTATATATATATATATATATATATATATATATTAACAAACATAATACAATTATTTATTCAATTATCTATCATTATACATAATAAATATAATATACACTACCAGTCAAAAGATTTTTAATGTTTTTAAAGAAGCCTCTTCTGCTCACCAAGCCTGCATTTATTTGCTAAATAGTAAAATTGTGAAATATTTTTACTATTTAAAATAACTATTTTCCATTTGAATATATTTTAAAATGCAATTTATTCCTGTGATTTAAAAGCTGATAAATGTCTTTATCATCACTTTTAACCAATTTAAAGCATCCTTGCTAAATAAAAGTATTAAGTTCTATCATTTCTTTCCCAAAAAAGTATACTGACTTCAAGCTTTTGAATGGTACAGTGTATGTTTATGGTACAAAAGCTTTTTATTTCAGATTAATGCTGATCTTTGGATCTTTCTATTCATCAAAGAATTCTGAAAAACATTCTCAACTATTTTAAATATTGATAATAATAATAATAATAATAGTAATAATAAATGTTTCTTGAACAGCAAATCAGCATATTCAAATGATTTCTGAAGAATCATGTGACTGGAGTAATGATGCTGAAAGATTTAGATTTGATCACAGGAATAAATTACATTTTATTCAAATAGAAAGCAGGTATTTTAAATTGTAAAAATTATTTCACAATTGTACTGCTTTTGCTGTTTTGGATCAAATAAATGCAGGCTTGGTGAGCATAAGATATATATCTTTTTTTTTAAAACATTATATATATTATATAATTATACATAATATTATATATATTATATATATATATTATACATAATTTTTACATAATTGGTCAAAGTGGAAGTTCTGCTCTACAGTTAAAAGAGTCAGTCGCCTGTTTGTTAACTCAAGAACATACGTGTCCATTACCTGGACAAGCGAGATATTTAAAAAATCTGAAATGTTATTTAAATGTTTTTTTTGGTTTTTTTTTTACACAATTCTGATTCAAACTCTATTATTGAAATACTTTTTAAATGACACATACTATCTAAACATATATATAACCAAAGTAATCACTGATCTAATACAATATATTATGCATTGTAATGAATAACTAATGGATATTTCAGAAAATATGCATATTAGTAAATAAATGTTTTGCTGTATGTGGGCCACTTTGCGTGCAAATGTAAACAGCGATTCTAGCTAAAGTACATTAGACTTATTTAGGTCTAGAAATAGAATAGAGGTCACAGGTACATTGAACCACCATCATCCTATCACCGCACTCTCTCTCTCTCCTCTGTTTGATAAACACAGACTGTGCTGCTCCACACTAAATTAGTCCAGGCTAGTTACTGGATCTCTCTGTGTGTGGTTGTGCAATTGTGTTTTCTGTTTTTTGTCACATTTGGATAATTATTCATTGATAACTGATACTAAAATTTTAGGAGATAAGAGATAATGATTAGAAAAAAAAACATTTTGTGAACATAGACAATCATTTGGTGTGCAGCATTGCAAAGAGTAATGAACACACCTGCAGTGGTCTAGAATGACACACACACAGACACATTCACACATGTGACATTGATAGCCCTGAGTCTGTCCAGAGAGAAAGTCCCCTCTTTATTTCTATACCCCATCCCCCTCTTTCTTTCTGCCTCTCGTTTTCTTTTCTGTTTTCTTTCTGTGACAGTGCTGACAGCAGTTGCTTGGGTCACAATGAGCGTTTGTGAGGCATAGACTGTACTGTGTACTGTACTGTGTGTGTGTGTGCCTTGATGGACTTTCAATGACTTACTGAGAGGTTTGCAGTTATTGTGCAGGACGAGGCCTGAGAGCAAAGAACATGACTGTGCAAATCTGCTCTGTTTCTTTCTTCACTCTTTTCTTTCTCTCTCTCTATGGCTTCCTTTGTTGAATCACATTTCCCCTTTATTAAATTTTTTTTACAAAGAGAGAAAGAGAGAGTGAAAGAGGAAACGGGAGAGTGGGGCAACGGGGAACGAGGTTTGTCTGGCAATAATCTGTAATCAGATGCCACAGTTTAATATGTATCTGCACCACTCAATTAGTAGTGTTATCTCTAGTTTGTGGCTATGTGAGGGCCAGTATATGTATGCATGAATTTACTGTTTTACAGAGTTTTGTGTTTCAATGTGACATTTTAAAATACATGTTTTATACATATTTACACTATGGTCAAAAGTTTTTATACAGTATTTTTAATGTTTTTTAAATGTAAGTCTCTTTTTGCTCAGTAAGCCTGCGTTTATTTAATCCAAAGTACAGCTAAAACAGTAAAACTTTGAAATATTTGAGTATGTTTAAAAATGCAAATTATTCCTGTGATTTCAAAGCTGAATTTTAAGCATCATTACTAATTATTACTACATAGACTTCAGTGTCACATGATCTTTGATCTTTGGTCTTTGAATCTTGAATCATTCAAAGCTTTAAGGTGGATAAACAACCTTCACTGTTTTTGAAATAAGTCTCTTATGCTCACTAAGACATTTTTGAGGATTCTTTTAATAGTTGAAAATAACAGCATTTATTCGAAATAGATTTTTGTAACAATGTAGATGTCATTTTTGATCAATTTAATGCATCCTTGCTGAAAAAAAATGTCTAATTTATAAAATACAAAAAAACAAACAAAACTTTCTGACCCTAAACTTATGAACGGTAGTGAATTTAAATATTTTCTAATTACAAAAAATATTTTATTTGTAAATATCAACATTTCTTAAATAATATTAAAAAAATACCTTCATACATTATATATTTATTATATAATATTGATTAAGAAAATCTGGATGTTTATGATATGAAGAAGGCTTTCTGTTACCATTCGCATTTATCACAATGCAGTTGTTTGGCTATTGCAGAACACCATATCTAAAAATCATAAGTTTGAAATTTGCCATCTTTGTTCCAGGTTTTATTGAACCAGTCATCTGAGCTGTAAATGCCACAAGACTAACCCTCCCTTTGAATATGTCTACTTTTTAGATACAAAATATACAAAAAGTCATACAACAAATTAATAAAATGTCCAATATCTAAGTAATCATGATCCAGTAGTCAAATAAATGGCCTACTTGGAAGTGTGCAGCCAGACTGAGCCAGTGGTTTACTTTGCTTTCCCATAGGGTCAAAACTTTTGAATGGTGAGAAAAATGCTGTTTGTGTCCAGATGGTATAGTTTCCACCAGGGGTAACAAGGCCAAGCTAACTGTACCCTACACTTTAACCCTTGAATCACATTACTCGAACAGTTAGGCTGTTCTTTGCAGGACAACAGTACCACACTGAGGCCGTCTGATATTACTGCTTGTCATTGACAGCATTATATAAGGCATATCTGAATTATGAATATCTGCTGTATATTGAAATCACAAATTCCATCCTTTATAGTGTAGTGTTTCCATCGAATGTAATTACTGCACTGGCTTTATTGGTGATAGATAAGACAAGATTGTCTAATTTAATATTATACCAAAATCTACTATTTCACCATTATAACAGAATGTCATAACAATATTTGTAAGCACTTTATTTCACACAGTTTATGTGTGTGTACTGTTATGTTTACAGAGTGGGAGTGACAGTCGCCTACGCAGCAAATCAGAACATCACAAATCAAATCAAGAGCACCAGACGCTTTGTCAGCACTAACATAAGAGACCTGAAATCCTTTGCCAACTACACACCAGCGGTAAGTCATAAACAGGGTCAGATGGTGTAGTAAAAGTGGTAAAATGTGTAAACAAAGCTTAAATGAAATATTGCACTTTCTGTTATTGTTAGCTGGCAAGCTAATTAGATTAGCTAGGAATTAAAATCTGCAGATTCTGTGTGGGCCTGATCATGGAGACACACGCAAACATATTTCATGCACCAAAGCTAAACCTGTTTGTCTTTGTTCTTTTATTTTAAAGCAAATAGACTACATTTCTGCACAGTACACAACAGCCAAGAACAAAGTATTATCAGACTTAGACAGTAAGTATTCTGTCTTTCTTCCTCTGCTGTGTATCAATGTGATACATTGAGTACACTCAATAACTCTCAAAAATTTGGGGTCGGTAAGAATTTTTTAGAAGTTTTTGAAAAGCAGTGATACAGTAATATTGTGACATTTTATTACAATTCAAATTCTATTTTAAAATATTTTAAAATGTAATGTATAGAAGGTTTGCACTTACGATTTGCACATCACGATTTGGTCAGTTACCCGGATTTGCGGCCCTGTTGTCAATATTTGGATGTAAAAAACAGCATGGATTGCACAGTTAATGTACTACTGAATACGTTGTTCTGCTCATTTATACTGTATAAACCACATAAAAAAACATGTGAAAGCTGCTAAATCATAGTGATGGACTTAGAAGGCAGGAAAGGGTGCAATATTTTGACAAAGTGAAGTTAATAGGTGGTAAATATATGTATGAGCAGTATTAATGAAGATATTAGCCTAATATTTCACCTACTTGACCGGAAATTATAAGAACAAACACAAATGTTGTGAAGATTTTTGCTTGTTCAGTTTGGCCAACCACAAACACCTTTTGTTCCTCAGACAGTTTTTTTTGCATTCTTCTCCTTTATTTGTTATAACTTTTGGTGGTCTATAGTACTGATTATTCTTTAGCTGCCATTGCTCCAGTCATTTTAACATGTTATTATCAATGTTGCTGCCAAATATTTTTGCAAACACTGTCATACTGTGATGTTTTTAGGATTCTCTGATGAATAGAATGTTTAAAAGAACAGCATTTATTTGAAATAGCAAAATTTTGCAACAATGTCATTGTCTTTACTGTCACTTTTGAACAATTTAAAGCATTCTTGCTGAATAAAACTATTAATTTTCTTAAAAAAGAAAAAAATCGTACTGACCCGAAACTTTTGAATGTCAGTGTACATTTTGTTGGAGCTGTGTTTACTGATTTGTTAATTCATTGTCACTGTGGTTTATCAGATATTGGGACTCTGCTGGGTGGACAGATTCATAATCAGCTGGAGAAAGAAGTGGTGCCTGCTTTAGACAATGCTCTTCGCATGACAGCAGGTGCAAAACCAAACAAATACACACACATCACTAAATTGGTCTTACTTTTGAACGTGGCATTTCATGGCAATCCTGAATAACCCAAATAAAAAAAAATAATACTTTAAAATAAGAAATTCACACTGTGAGATATAAAGTCGTAATCACGACAAGTAAAACCGCAACTGTTAAAAAGTCACAATTAGTCACATTCAAAGTAAAGCCACAGATAAAGTCATAAAGTATGGGTTTTTACATATTTCAGCTTATTTATTAAGTAATTTGAAATAATTAAATTACATACAATGACTAATTTATTATTAAATGTTAAATGTCTTTTGCAAGAGGGGTCTGGACCTGAAGGTGGCAAATTACCAACAGAAACCAAACAAATTTAAAGGGAATTCTGGGTATTAAGACATGTATGGCTTTATATAATGTAGATGATGTCTCTTACTGAAATATTTAGTAGAAAATCCATGAAATATTTATGTATTTGATTTTAAAAATCATATTTTGAACTATGGGGGGTGCCATTATTTTTGATTATGTAAAACGGTTGCACTCGGTGAGCTACTGGCATCTGTTGCTATTTTTACTGCAACACAACTCAGAATACACAACTAAATGTAGGCTTAAACCAAATGCTGTAACATTGATTTTCCCCGCAAAGAGTTTAAAGAGAAAAGAGAAAGAGAAAAACAAAGAAAAAACTCCTTCAGTGGCTGCAGCATCATGACAAGTGCTGACATGTTTGATAATTTATAAGCTCTTTCAGTAGCTGTGGTCCACTAAAAGTCTCAAAGGCATCAGGGCTAAAGTGGAGAGAACATAGATGTGGATCTTTAGGAAGTTTTATTCGTCCACAGGCATCTTTCTCATTCTTTTCTCCTCTTCTTATCGCTATAAAAGGAGTGAAGACTTACATTGCTGTTCTTGTTGCCCTTTGACTGAAAATTATAACCAAAAGCCGTACAATGTGGCATCGTATCAGTATTTTATTTTTTCAAGTTGCTTATGCCGAGTTGTGTTGCGGTAAAAATAGCAACAGATAGTGCCACTAGCTCACCTAGTGCAACTGTAAATAATGGCGCCATAGTCCATAGTCCAAAATATGTATAAAACAATGTGGATCTTTAAAATAACGTAAAACTTTCATATGTTTTCTACTACATATTTTAGTAAGAAACATCATTTATGTTATATTAAGTCATACAAGTCTTTATACCCAGGGTTCCCTTTAAAGATTCTTTAAGGACAAGTGAATCAACATTATTTTTAAAAAATCCAAAAATTAATATAAATTCTATAATAAATAGAAATCAACAAAAGGAAAAAGTAAATAAAATACTTGCCAATACCATGCTTTATTGTTTGAGCTACTGTAACACCACACAACATAATCTCAGTGACATTATTCTTGTTAATGTGTTCCCTTCTGTTTCTGTTGCTTGTGATTTTGGATAAAAGTTAAAGTGGAGGGTGCTATCAAAGGTAAAAGTCAGTGGTTTCACCCACATGTTTTGTGACAGTAGAAATTGTGGTTGTTGTGCATGCTGTTGTACTGTTGTGTATCTTTATGCATTACTGGTATATTTGCATTTCATCATATTTTGGTTTGAATCTATATGGCTAACGGAAAATCTGAATAGAGAGAAAACACATGTATATTAGAAAATGACATCAAAATGTTCTGGCCAGTATATGTTCTGTGATCAGTTGTGTATTTGCTGTAGTGTAATCCCTCCCAATGGTTCACTTATGATTTGCATGTGATTGTGTTATAATGAAGGTGTTCTGTTTGTGTGTACAGCCATGCGGGAGACCAAAGAATCATTAGAGAGTGTGACCACATCACTGGAGATCCTGCAGGAAGGGACAGGCAGACTTCAGAATTCCCTTCAATCTGAACGTGCATCTCTCTCAAACACACTCAACGACCCGGCCTGCTCTAATGGAGATGTAACACACACCTGCAACACCATCCGCGGAACACTCAGCCAGCTTGCTCTCAGCGCAAACTTTCATGGGGTAACACTCACAAACACACAACCCATATATATTGTACATGTGTTTGTACATTCATTTTACATCAGTTTTACATTGGTTCAGTTTGCTAGCATATAGATAGATTAAGAACCTGAAATATGTAGAAGAACAATATGTTGGTCTGTGTGGTTTAATAAGTAACTTAATTTTAACTCCTGTCTGTCATCCAACAGTTGCCTGATGTTGAGGCGCCTTTGGCCAATCTGGATGCTGTGCTTAAAACAGATCTGAGCAATATTGTACAGAAGGTCAGATGAGTCTATCTTTATCAGAAATTCACTATAAGTCTTTTGTAATGTACTGTGACAGTTTTTCACCTCTTTTTCTTTTTGTTTATCTCTTTAGGGCTACTCTTCTTTTAACGACACATCAAGGTTGGTCAGCGAACAGACAAAAGAAATTGTGTCGGGTGAGGGTATTCTCTTTATTCATCTGTTTAGCTCTATCCTACATAGGGAATGTTGCCTATGATGCTTTAATGTGCTGCCTTCATAACCCATTAGGTTTTGCAACAGAGCATCTGTCAGTACTATTATTAGGCTTTCTGTGCTCTCTCTCTCCATGCTAACCTCATTTGTTCTCTGAATCTAAAAAAAAACCACAGAAAAACACTGAATATTATTTTGCTGTTGTTCTCATATCTGTCTTGTGCATGCGGGAACCTGTCTGTCTCTCTTTAAACTGAAGCTCTACCCAGTAAGTACTATGTATAACATTTCAACACTGTTTTCCTGTTTAATGCTGTAAAGCTGCTTTGACACAATCTGTATTGTAAAAAGCGCTGTATAAATAACGGTGACTTGACTTGACATTAATCCTAACAGAAATGTTTTAGTGCCAGATGGGAATATTTATTAAAATAAATATCCCTCCATTTTCACAGACAATATATTTACCAAATTTTTGCCTGTCTGTTGTAGAAGCGAAAGGGCTGCTGGATAGATCTGGTCAAGAGATAATTGGTTTCACAAGGATGTTCCCGATAGAACCAGCACTTGAGAACTTTACGAAGTTCCTGACAGAGAGCCAGAAGAATATTGAAGCATACTATCCACAGATCGACCAGCTGGACTTCTACAGGTACTTCTCTTTTTCTGGGATGTTATTTATGGGAGTGACAACCACATGCTGCTAGAGAATGAGAAAATTCTAGTAAATTCTATACAATTCTAGAGAATGAGAAAATTCTAGTATTTATTAAATGCTAATAGTGTGTGCAGAACCAAACTGAACTAGTTATTAATTAAATATTTAAAAAGGGCAAAATATTTACAGACTACTGTTCAAAAGATTATTTTTTGTTTCTCTTGTTATTTGATCAAAAACACAGTAAAAACAGAACACTCTAAACAATTCTCAGTTAAATACAACCCAGCACTGGGTAAAATATGGACAAACCCCTTCTGGGTAGTTTTATTTAACTCAACTATTGTTTGAAAATGACTATATGGCTGGCCTTAAAATGAACCCAAAATAGGTTGTAAATTAACATAATTCATAGAGGCATCAGCAATAATCAAAAGGTTAACATTTATTCATAAGCAATTAAAAAAAATATTTATTATTTAATTATTATTCATTCAACTTGTTAATACATTTTATTTGTTTAACAAATTAAATTAAATTACATTTTGAACTTTGTGTATAGCGAATTATTTAATTTAGATGAACCATTTGTGAATCATTTAGTGAACTGAATGATTCAAATCAAATGATTCGCGACAGAGCTTGGATCATGAATAATTTTGCTTTACATCAAAGCGTCGGAGCACAGATCACAAATTAATCTTTTGCTTTAGATTGTAACTTTAGAGTGGGTTTACAAATCTTTTGATTTAGATCAGAACTTTTGTAGTGGGTTCGCAAATCTTTTGTTTTAGATTGGAACTTGGGAGCGCAGATTGTGAATCATTTGATTCAGATCGGGACTTTGGTGCGGGTTCACAAATTATTTGTTTCACATCAGAATTTCAGAGCGATTTTGTAAATCTTGTAAATTTGTAAAAAAAAAAAAATTAACAGTAGAAAACAAACTATTAATACAGTGCAGTTATAAAAAAAAGTATACACAAACATAAATCCCTTAAGAAAAATAACAGTGGTTTTACTACAGTAAAAGTGTAGTATACTTTGTAATACTTGCCATTTTAATAATGTAATAATGCTATTTTTTGATTAGTTTATTGTTATTTATTTTTTTATCTATCTATTTTTATTTGTCTTTTTTAAAAATTGATATGGAAGACATTGTTCGATAAGTAAGATCTCTGATTGAAGTCCTTGGAAATCCAAAAAAGTAGTGCTTGAAAAGCCCTTGAAAATCCTGGAATTTCATTTTACAGTATCTGTACAAATGTTTCCTATAAATATTTCCTATTTTGGGTTCATTTAAACAAGAAATAATGTTATTTTTAAACACTATTTAAATGAAACTACCTAAAAGGCTGGATTAAACATTTAAGCCAATCACTGGGTCAAAACAACCCAGTCGCTGCACTAGGTTGTTTTTATTGTGAAATATTTTAATAAGCTTGAATATGCTAATTTGGTGCTCAAGCAACATCTCTTATTATTAGCATTCTTGAAAATAATTGTGCTGCCTAATATTTTGGTGAACACCATGATACATTTTGATAAATAGTATGTTCAAAAGATCTGCATTTATTTGAAAAAGAAATCTTTTGTAATATTATAAGTGTCATTTTTGAATAATTTAAGGTGTCCTCACTGAATAAAATTATTATTTTCTGTAAAAAAATATATTATTAATTGTTAATTAAAATATTTGTGGACAAATGCAGTGAACACTCTCACTTTTGCACAGTATGACTTTATCTCTGTGTTTGTGTCTTTAGATGGATAGGGTGTGTGGTGATTTGCTGTATGGTTGTGCTGGTTCTGACCTTTAATTTCCTGGGTCTACTGTGTGGATCATGTGGCTATGATAAAAATGCCACACCCACCACACGTGGCTGTTTGTCCAACACGGGAGGAAACCTACTGATGGCGTGAGTTATCATAACAACACCAAAACAATATTTACTCTATATTAAATTATATTTGATGACAGTTAAAGTTCGATACTAACATTATTTTTTATTTTTTTGGTTTTCTTGGTGATCAGTTCTGTTGGCTTCAGCTTCATCTTCTCTTGGGTGCTCATGGGAATTGTCGTTACCACATTTGTTGTTGGGGGAAACATAGAGAAGCTTATGTGTGAGCCGCTGGCTAACAGACAGATTTTTAAGGTACTGGTTCACCAAATTGATTTTGTGTTTAATAATAGAAATCAGCTTATATGTACACCAAAAAATAAAACTCTACATAAGTAAATCATCTTGGGTCACGTCATGCACGCTTGTCAGTACAGATGTCAGTACAAACTCTGTGTAGTTTTTGGAAGGGAGAAGAGAAACAGACCAGGATAATCTTACATAAGTCACACTGGAGTCCTTGTATTTATGTTAAGCTTGTGGCTATACTTGGGACTGTGTGTGTGTGTGTGTCCTTGAGCAAAAGTTCAAAAAAGGGGGTTGGAAATTCATAAGTAAATCTGGGTTAGTTTCCGATCATACAAACAGCAAAGCATTTACACATACACTTCTGACCTCAAACACATTTAGAAGATCCTACCTGTGTCCCTACATGAATTTTAGCAAGTATTAAAGCAATAAAATGTTTCTGTTAAAGCAGAAACAGTTGCACTTCAGCCAACCCAAGTTCAAATCCCAGCTTGTGGTCCTGTTCCCTCTCCCTATTATATATTGTCTAAAAAGACAAACATTAATTGCTAAAATCTCTCACGTTATGACAATTTTTAAATCTTTAATATTAAATGGCTCTTTATTGGTGGTTCACAGAATAAGGAAAGTCACACAGGTTTGCAACAACAAAAGGTGCAAATGGAATTTTTGTACAGTAAATCATGGCAAAATTATCATCTTGAATGTAATTAGCATACGGAAAATTGATTTTTGACCAATTTTTTTTATGCTGTTCAGATAATTGACACGCCATATATGGTCCATCCTGCCAAAAAGAACTTCCTTCCTGGTATGCTGTTTCAAGATCCAAACATTGACCTTACTCTTGGCAGTATGTACAGGTAAGTTTGTGAGCAAAGATCAATGCTACAAATCAATTACAGCTATTAATGTTAAAGAGCTATTCTATCATCAGGTAACTGGCCTCATGTCATTCCAAACCTATAATACTTTTTGTTGAAATACAAATGAAGATACTATTAATAATGAATCCTGAGAGATTTCTGTCCCTCCATTGAAAATCCATTACATTAAAAAGTTAAAAGTTCATAATGACATTATAAATGTAATCCATATGAATCGAGTGGTTTAATCTAAGACTTCTGTTTTTGTTCTGTTTTCATTGGAGGGACAGAATTCTCTTAGGTTTCATTAAAAATATCCTTATTTATGTTATGAAAATAAACCAAGGTCTTATCTTCTGGTTTTGGAATGACATGTGGGTGAGTACTTGATGATAGAATACATTTTTTGTGGGTATTTTAATAAATTATTTATTAGACACTGAAATCTTTATTCTGTCAGATGTGTTCATTTACTTCTCTTTTTTTACTTTTCTTTTGCTCATAGGGATTGTTATGATAATAATGGTTTATATTCTGCACTACAACTGGAGACCAAGTTCAACTTCAACAGGTTTCTCAATGCCACAGTGGTGCGTGAGCAGATTTAAGAAAGACAAAAAGCATTTTATATATTTTCATGTTTATCTACATACTGACCCTAAATTCTTTAACTATGTGGTTTGTGATTTCTTAACAGTATAACCCGGAGCTGACCAAGATATTTAACAGTGTGAATGTGGATCTCGAGGGGATGCTTCTTCTGGAACAGGAGGGCAAAGATAACCTCATTGACTTTGCCAACACAGGCATTGGAGATATCGACTATCAGGCTTATCTAACTGAGGTAACTAACACTCTCTCATAGACACTTACAGACACAACAACACAAGACATTTTAATAAGAATGACTTGATTCACAGGTGAATAAAGGAGTGACAGTTGTGGATCTTTTGTCCTACGCAAATGAACTTGAAGCTCAAGCAGACCAACTGGTGAGTCCAGCCAATTCTTATAATATATGAATTGAGTGATGTCAGTTAACATTCGAGAAGGCAGTCTCTGGAACATTTTGAAACTTTTTATAGTGATCTCCCCTCCAGTGTAAAGGTGCATAAGCACTTCATTCATGAGGGGAAAACACACAGCTACAGGATGTGTGAAGCTGAATGTGTACATTTGCTTATGGGAATATGGCCGAGGGTCTTTTTTTAAATTCTGTTTGTTTAGGATAAATACAATTCTAGCTCTGAAATAGCGTAATATTATTTGATCCTGCATTTTAATTAAAAAATGTTTAAAATTTCCAACATAGAGTGCTGTTCATGATGTAGTGATTTTTTAAAAAAAAATAAAATACAAAAGTGATAGTTCTTAATTCTCTTGTGATGCATGTATGTCCACTGCAGAATTTGTTATTGGATAAGTTAAGTAAACTAGTAGGTAACACTTTATTTTAGGGACCAGTTCTCACTCTTAACTACCATGCATATTACCCCATTCCTAAACTTAACAAGTATGTTACTATTAATAATTAATAGTTACTTAATAGTGAGAATTGGACCTTAAAGGGATAGTTCACTTCCAGAACCAAAATTTACAGATTATTTACTCACCTCCAAGATGATCATGTCTTTCTTTCTCCAGTCGTAAAGAAATAATATTTTGAGGAAAATATTTCTCCATATACTGGACTTCTATGGTGCCTGTGAGTTTAAACTTCCTAAATGCAATTTAAAAGCTGTTTCAAAAGGCTTCAAACGATCCCAGCTGAGGAAGAAGGGTCTTATCTAGTGAAATGATTGGTTGTTTTCTAAAATAAATTAAAATTTATACACTTTTTAACCACAAATGCTCATCTTGTCTAGCTCTGCGATGTGCATGTGTACTCTGTGCACTCTGGTTCAACTTCAAAAACGTCCTGCATCGCTGTTTTACCTTTTTTTTGTAAAGGCCGTTTGACCTTCTTTGCATGTTCACTTTGTAAACACTGAATCGGTACTTCGATTTTGAAGGGAGAAAATTAGATGGTAGTTTTTTGACATACCCTAAATGTATTGAACCAGAGCACATGGAGTAGAGTAAAAAGTATATAAATTGTACATTTTTGTAGAAAATAACCGATCGTTTCACTAGATAAGACACTTCTTCCTTGGCTGGGATTGTTTAGAGCCCTTTGAAGCTGCATTTAAACTTCATTTTGGAAGTTCAAACTCACGGGCACCATAGAGGTCCACTATATGGAGAAAATTAATTAAAACTAAAATGTTTCCCTCAAAAAACGAAAGAAAGAAAAACATGAAAATCTTGGATTACAAGGGGGTGAGTAAATTATCTGTAAATGTTTGTTCTGGAAGTGAACTAATCCTTTGAAATAAAGGGTGACCAACTAGTGAAAGTCATTTTGAATGTGTTTTTAATGGAAAGATAATTTTATACTTTTTCATTCTATTTCTCTCTCTCAATCTCTTTCTTAGCCACGAGGGGCTCTTGGGAATGCACTCAAGGGTCATGCAAGTAGTATAAGACAGATCCACAAAGAACAAGTGGTGCCAATGGAACAGGCTATGGTAAAACATACGCACACACATGTTGGGTTTTCATGTTTTACATTCCATAGACGTTATGGTTTTTATACTGTACAAACTGTATTTAATGTCCCCTTACTCTAACCCTACCCCTAAACCTAACCCTCACACAAAACTGGTGTGATTTATAAGCTTGTTTGCTCATGGACACCAAAAATATCCCCACAAGGTCAAAAATTAATGGTATTATTATCTTTGTGGGGACATTTGGTCCCCATAAAACTTTATTTTATTATTTGTAAATAGTTATTTCTTTTGTAATTAATTTTTACATACTGTATGATGATGTTCTCAAAAGGAGGTTTTGTAAGATTTAGCTCATTTGTGGGTAAAAAATATGGTTAAGTACTGTAGGTACTACAAACACACACACACACACACACACACACACACACACACACATAAACTGACATATAGCATTAATTTGGATTCTCAATAGGCATAATTGTTTTTATACTGAGCTAATCATATTTACTATGC
The DNA here is from genome assembly GCA_033026305.1 of Cirrhinus molitorella. Classification (NCBI taxonomy): domain Eukaryota; kingdom Metazoa; phylum Chordata; class Actinopteri; order Cypriniformes; family Cyprinidae; genus Cirrhinus; species Cirrhinus molitorella. Next base: position 17,009,162 of record CM065120.1, on the reverse strand, counting down.
CCTAAACATAATCCTCACAGAAAACTTTTGTCGATTTTAGTATGTTTTCAAGCCATTTGGTTTATGAGAACACAGAAATTTTTAGTTTTATTTAGTTTTAATAAAAGTTTTATTTTTGATTCTTTTCTTTTATGGAACCAAAGAAATTTGTGAAAGCAAGGGTAAGCCAACAGTTGGTATTGTGGTGTAATAATCCAAAAATGTATGTTCTTCTGAAAACACTGTTTCTGTAAATGTGGACAGCTGTAATAGTTTAGATGTGTTTTGTAAATGTTTGTGTTTGCAAGTTGTGCTCTCTCAAGTGTCCTCCTTTTGGCTCATTGTGTTTGTGCTGTGTGATTTTAGTAACTAATTCAGTGACTAAAAAAAATGTTCAAAAGTGCACACTTATTTAAACAATATAAAAGAATTAGAATCAGAGAAACCAGTGACTCATTGAGGGTTGGCCAGATTGTGATCGTTTTAGTGTTTTATAATTATTTAAATAGTGTGTTTTTTCTTGTAGGGCACTCTAAGTCAAAGCATTAAACTGCTTCAGAAAACTTCCAGAGAACTTCCTGTAAGTACAGTAAATATAACTTTATACTTTATATATCTTTCTATATAATGCATGGCACTTGGTTTTGATATTTAAATAATCAAATGACATTTATACAGTGTTAATGTGTTCAGATAGATTTATAAATAGACTATGTGAATAATTATGTGATATTTCTTACGTTTTTTCCTCTAGACTAAAGTGACAAATGTTTTAAATGCCATCGAGGCAGCAGAGTACCTCATCGCCAACAATGCCTCACATGTGGTCAAACAGGTACAAATATGCTTATTTCATTTATTAATCTAATTTGTTAATTTACTAGTTATTAAGCTTGATCCATATAACCATAGACTGCAAAAAAATCTAACAAAAACTTAATTATTGATCTCGTTTTAAAGATGTTTAGTTTTTTACTGGACAAAAATACTGGCAAAGATATATGTATTTTAATAGGTCAGTTATAAATGCTCTGTATGTATGGTTTTTATTTAACAATCTGTTGTTGTGTTAATGTCACAGGAGACTGATAAATTCATTAAGAACATTGTGGGATATTTTTCACAATATACACAATGGGTCAAGCACTCTGTAAGTATACTCATATAAGATAAAGTCCAGCATTTTCTTAAAGAGCACCACTTTGTCATGTAACACTGCAACTAAATCAGTTAAACTAATGTCTGTCTCTATATGTGCAGTTGGAAATGGAGGTCGCCCAGTGCAAGCCCATCAGCAACATCATAGATTCACTAGAGATCGTAGCCTGCAGCTTCATTGTTGACTCAGTGGTAAGATATACAAAACCGCCTTCACACATACAAGAAACCACACTCATGAGACATACTGCATATAACCTTGCACATGTGCAGCATATGCATAAATGTCCCCCAACACACACAGACACACACACACACACACACACACACACACACACAGAGAACAGAACAAGATTGTCAGTGTTCACACACTTTGAGCCATAGATGCAGCCAAAGAGAAATGTCATTACAGTATGTTTGCTTATACTATATAACTTATAGAAATATATACAAAGTCAAACACACACACACTTTAACAGAGCTACTAGAAGTGAGTACACCCATCATATTTTTGTAAATATTTTATTATATCTTTTCATGTGACAATACTGAAGAAATGACACTTTGCTACAATGTAAAGTAGTGAGTGTACAACTTGTATAACTATGTAAATTTGCTGTCCCCTCAAAATAACTCAACACACAGCCATTAATGTCTAAACTGCTGGCCACAAAAGTGAGTACAGCCCTAAGTGAAAATGTCCCAATTGACCATATGCATGGAGCCTTCTTTAGAACTTCCACATAATTATAAGCCAGCTCGTAAACTTCCGGTCAAGCTCATTTTATATGTGCTATATATAGATAGAGACTCTTGAGACTCCTCTACTGCCTCGTTTTTATCAGAAACTGATAAAAATAATAATTGCAACATCGTAACTAATGATAGGGGCATGAACATTCAGTTTCATATTATTTAACAACCTATAATTTAAATGCCGAGCCTGGTAATCCCAGAAGAGTAATAGTTGTACATTTAAATGCTGACAGCTATACACTATCATAACGTGTTTAGACCGTTAGCGATGCTTCTTAATATTCTTGATAATCAATAACTTGCCTTAATAGTCATGAACACACATATTACAATATTTTAAAGCTTTTATTAATTTTCAACTCTACAGCTGTGCGCTGTGCAATAAAATTCACTCCAAAGATTCACTTTTCATTCATAAACACGACATGGAAAAAAAGGCTTTTAACGGAAAACGCTTTTTTAAGATTGACATGAAATTACTCTTATAACCAAAAGATGGCAGCAGAGGATTAGTTATTGGCTGCAGCTGCCATTTAAACTCCCCATTCTTGCTTTTCGGTTCATTATTGGTTTAACACATTTTCCTACTTTTACCGCACTACAAATTGAATAACTTAAAATTAATCGTATAATAATTAAATAATGCATTCAATATGAATCAATTTGAAATATTTTAGATTTAATTTATTAACTACATATTTTATCTATATCGTTTTCTCTTGAATTGTAAAAGCTATTAAATGGCCTATATTCAACCAACACAAACTTGTTACTGCTGTAGTTTTGTTACTCTGGACCATTGAATGCACAGCTCTGTTTTTGGCATCGGCTTGTCAGATGTTTTGCTCTGTTATTATCCACGTATTTAGCGGATTTACTCGTGTAATTTTTCAAAACTAGTGTTTGTCATTCTTGAAATTGTATACATGGACGTTTGTTTCTCTTAAACAAGAAAAACTTTTCTTTGATTGTGAATGGATTATGTAGAGAAAATGAGCAAACGACAGTCCCATTACAGCTCAGTACAGCTGACCGGAAATGACTGAGCTGGCTTATCTAAACAAGGAAGTAATCCGTGCATATGGTCAATTGGGCCCAATTAGCCATTTTCTCCCCCTGGTGTCATGTGACTCGTTGGTGTTACAAGGTCTCAGGTGTGAATGGGGACCAGGTGTGTTTAATTTGGTGTTATCGCTCTTACTCTCTCATACTGGTCACTGGAAGTTCAACATGGCACCTCATGGCAAAGAAAAAAGAAAAAAAGAATTTAAAAAAAAAGAAAAAAGAATTATTGTTCTACATAAAGATGGTGTAGGCTATAAGAAGAAGACCCTGAAACTGAGCTGCAGCATGGTGGCCAAGACCATATAGCAGTTTAACAGGTTCCACTCAGAACAGGCCTCGTCATGGTCGACCAAAAAAGCACATACTCAGCGTCATATCCAGAGGTTGTGTTTGGGAAATAGACGTATGAGTGCTGCCAGCATTGCTGCAGAGGTTGAAGGGGTGGGGTGGGGGGGGGGCAGCCTGTCAGTGCTCAGATCATACGCCGCACACTGCATCAAATTGGTCTGCATGGCTGTCGTCCCAGAAGGAAGCCTCTTCTAAAGATGATGTACAAGAAAGCCAGCAAACAGTTTGCTGAAGACAAGCAGACTAAGGACATGGATTACTGGAACCATATCCTGTGGTCTGATGAGACCAAGATAAACTTATTTGGTTTAGATGGTGTCAAGTGTGTGTGTGGCGGCAGCCAGGTGAGGAGGACAAAGACAAGTGTGTCTTGCCTACAGTCAAGCATGGTGGTGGAAGTGTAATGGTCTTGGGCTTCATGAGTGCTGCTGGGACTGGGGAGCTGCAGTTCATTGAGGGAACCATGAATGCCAACATATAATGTGAGATACTGTAGCAGAGCATGATCCCCTCCCTTCGGAGACTGGGGCGCAGGGCAGTATTCCAACAAGATAACGACCCCAAACACACCTCCAGGATGACCACTGCCTTGCTAAAGAAGCTGAGGGCAAAGGTGATGGACTGGCCAAGTATGTCTCCAGACCTAAACCCTATTGAGCATCTGTGGGGCATCCTCAAATGGGAGGTGGAGGAGCACAAGGTCTCTGTGATGTCGTCACTGAGGATTGAAAGAGGACTCCAGTGGCAACCTGTGAGGCTCTGGTGAGAAGCTCTCCATGCCCAAGGGGGTTAAGGCAGTGCTGGAAAATAATGGTGGCCATACAAAATATTGACACTTTGGGCCCATGTTTAGACATTAATGGCTGTGTGTTGAGTTAATTTGAGGGGACAAGCTGTACACTGCTCACTACTTTACACTGTAGCAAAGTGTCATTTTTTCAGTGTTATCACATGAAAAGATATAATAAAATATTTACAAAATTTGAGGGGCGTACTCGCTTTTGTGAGATACTGTATGTAATTAGGGATTTCCCAAGCTATGGCTTTTTTACTTTTTCCTAAGAAAGCACAGCTAATATTATTATTTGATTAATAGAAAGAACAGCATGTATTTAAAATAGAAATATTTTGTAACATTACAAATGTCCTTGTTGTCAAACCTGATTAATTTAATGCATCTTTGCTAAATAAAGTATTAATGTAAACGTATTACATTTGAACAGTATAGTGTATATACATTATACTGTTATATGTACATAGGTTCATTTTTTGTATTTTAAATAAAAATTTGCAACATTTCATATGTGTGTTCATATATGCCCATATATAATTTTTATATGCTGTGTATTGTGCATGTCTGTTTTAGAACACATTCTGGTTTGGTCTGGGCGGATGCTGTTTGTTACTCATTCCAAGTATCATCATGTCAGTAAAACTCGCCAAATTCTACCGCAGGATGGACACTGAGGACGTCTATGACGAGTGAGTAAACACATGCTTGCTGAAGTTAGACTGAATCACCACAAGATTGCATATACCTGATATATGTGAAGTCAAATATGGCAGCTTTTTCTAAAAGACATCACATTCAGAACTTTAACTAAACTGAAAATCTTGTTTCATGGAGGACCTTCACTCCACATCTTTGAAACAACCTTGTTTCCTTCTTTCAAGAATCATCTTATATCCTCAAGTCTCTTATCTCCTCAAGTTCTACGCTTATTTTTCATATCCTCCATTTGTTCACATTCTGATAACAAACCACTTCTATTTTCAAATTTTTTCATCTACATCTCTACTTTTTTTTTTTTTTTACCTTAAATCTTTATATTTTTTCTTTTACTGAAATCATGTTACTCTACTTACTTTCAATCAAACATCTCATGCATCATTTTTACAAGCAACTAATGTTTACATTTACTGTTTTATTTACAGTAGTATGGATGTTGTTGTCAGTGGTTATCATATTGAGTCTTTATATGGCATAAACAACCCCGTGATGAGCAGGTAGAGTTTTTTCCGCCACTTCATCTCTGCATGATGAAATCAGTATTAGCTGAAGTCAGTTGTGTGCATGTGCGTCTATATGTACAGTATATGTACAGTATGAATGTAATGAATGTAATGTAATGAATCAAAAATATGATCATAAGATTTTATTATAATGATATATACAATGTATATTTTACTAGGTTTAAAACTGAATAGATATGTGTCCTTCATACTGTACATGATCATTTTCTATTGCCTGAATGCACTTTAGCATGTAAAATGCTGGTTAGGGTTTTAATATTCTTTACATTTTATGTATTTAGTTTTAAACAGACAATATAGCATAGGTCTATTGTTTCAAAATAGTTGCATGTATATCTAAGTTGGTGGACTTGTTTTGAAAATCTGTAAATCGCTTAGTTTTTAGTTAAATTTAATTAAACTAAATGAAATGCATGCAAGTGAATAATGTAATGGCATGATATTTGTTTCCCAGCATCCATCTCTATCTATAATATCCTCTGCATGACAGTTTTCTGATATTTTTTGGGGGCAAATGAAGGATATATTTTGTCGCAAATTACACCGCCATTCCAAACTTTCAAAAGTAAAAAAGTTTTTACAATTACCCTGGATTTTTTTCAGCTATCCATCCTATGACACAATGAGGTGGTATCCTCGGGCTTCAGCCCCTCCAAGACAGCCCGACTGGTGACACAAATTCACACACAAACACACTTTCACATGGGGTATGCAACCGTATATGCATCCTACAGGTATAAAATCTTTCAACAGTTCATCTGTTTGCCCTTCATTGACCTTCTTTCTGTCTTCGCACTGATATCTCCATAAGTCTCCTCAGATTCGTTCATGTCAGTGTTCGTCTTGTTCTAAAATATGACTTCTCAACTGACATCTCATCTTGAACTTTTCTCACTTTGTATTCATTCATGGTCCACCACCATTACTTTATGATGCCATTTGTTGTACCTCTTTCCATCGTTCTACTTTTCACCATCACCATCATTTTATGTTCTACACAGTCTTGTGTATGTTCCTCATAGTTACTTTCAATTAATGTTTCAGTGAAATCATGTGTGTTAAACTTTCACATATTCTTCCTTATTACCTACTTTCCGTGACTCCTCGATCTTTGACTCATTTATACCTTACTCTTCATCTTTGTATAAATTAATTGGAAATATTGTCATTCCTGTGATTGTACAATGTTCTTCTTTTTCTTCTACAGTGGTACTGAAAACTGGAGCTAAAGAGAGATAAGCAAGGTAAGATAATCATGCTATGCCACATTATGGTTCCTCAAGCTTTTGAGACTTTGTCTAAATTGATTGTTTGATTGATGTTTTGTTTAGTCAAGGATTGTCAAGATTCTGAAGACAACAACCGAAGATGGAAAAAGGGAATATAACCTGTGAAAATTAAATAAAAAACTGTGTTTTAAAGTTTCTAACAATAATACATACTCAGACCTTAACTGAAGTATTCCAAGCATATTCTACAGTTCATCATACATGGTAAACAGCAATGTGTTCTTTTTATACACTTTCAACAAGTTTTTGAAAGTTTTATATGTATTTTGTTCATATCTGTTTTATAAAATGTCTTTTAGACAATTGTGAGTACATCTAGATTTTGTAATGGACTTTTTATCACTTGATATGAAGGGCAAGAAAGATCTGTAATAGGGTGTGCACTGTGATATTGTCTTGTTGGATTGTGAAATCATGCAATGCTGTTTCTCTACCAAATGTCTCAAGTCTGAAGGTCAAGCAGTTTCTGAAGTATTTACAGTAGAATGTGAAGTACTTCATGTATCAATTTATCCGTTCAGTTCTTCTGTGAAATGTTACTTTTTGTACATTTTATTGTTCAATGAATAAATCAAGTGTTAGTTTCAGAAATGTTTCTTAGTAAGAGTAAATTTAATAACTATGATGAATGCACTGGAAAGTCTCATTGTCTTGAAAGACAAATTAAGCCAATGTTCTAAAAGACTGATTGATCCCATATTTGAAATGTCAGTACTTTTGATACAACACAATAATTACACCACTAAAAATGAAATTAGTCTTATAGGTCAGTTAATTTTTTTCTTTCTGTTTTCTTCTTTTGAGTGTCTTACGTATTTGATTTTGTTTTTGTGTCCGCATCAATACAAGAAACTGAAAATAGTTGAATATGTCCAGTATATAATGTACTGTAATTTCTTAAAATGGTCATGCAATTCCACATAGTTTTCTATTGTACAAACCAAAGGTTTTCTTCATTTTTTTGTGAATGAAATTTAAAGGTTCTGTTACTGATATCCACAAATCTCTCATGGCCTGCTGTGTGCCACTGTATGCATGTGTTTTTTGGCTCTGGTACAGTACAGATCTCCAAGGTCTTGTTGTTACCCATGTTATGATACTCATAGGCACTTGTACCAAGTGTTTTGGATTTTTACAGTGTAAATCCCACTGGAACATGGAGGCTGTGTGATCGTAACAATAAAACAGCTCAAAATAGTTTCTGCTGTGTTTTGTAAAAGGTACAAAAATAATAATAATATTTAGACACTTTTACATAATTTTTGACGAGAGTTTTGTGCAGTTTTATGCTTGCATCTTAGGTTTATCAGTTTATTTAGTAGTTAATTTCCTTTCGATAACAATACAGTATGTCAGTCAGTATACAGGTTACAGTGTAACAGTTATTAATCAATCAACTAAAATGTGAGTAATATAACTAAATGAGGTTATATATAATCATGTTCATAAAAATATACATTTACAAAGATTATGTATATATGAAAGCTTTCTTACGGGAATGATGTTTTCACTTTCTTCAAACTCTTTCCTAGAAAAACTATATACAAACACATTTGTCAGGAACAGTTTTCTTGTACCTTTTTGTAATTTCCATGATTGTCCATTAAATCTGACAGTTTCAAAGTGGACTTGTGTTCCACAACAGTGGAACAGTGGTGTGTTCCACAACAGCACTCTCTCCAGCCCTTTTATTATTAGTCCTGTACTTCAGCTGCTGATTTTCGGTTCCTCCTGTAGTTTTTGTATGGCTTCTGCCATGAGCTTGCATGCAGGCTTGTGCTTGGGCCAGTGTTTCACCTGACACTCTCTACAAAGAAATTCCAGACAAATAGATTTATTAACAATAATATAATTCTAAAGAAATAATGGCATATATTATATAACCCTGCTCATCCTCTAGTTTATAAATGAAAGGGATAGTTCACCCAAAAATGTAAATTCTGTCATCAACTACTCACCCTCATGTCTTTCCAAACCTATAAGACCTTCATTCGTCTTCAGAACACAAATTAAGACATTTTTGATGAAATCCAAGAGCTTTCGCATGTGTTGTGGTATTCTCGTAAACATGCGTCGAAGACTGACACAGAAGAGAATAAATTGTTGAATAAAATCATTATTTTTGTTTATATATTGTAGCTTCATAACATTACGGTTGAACCACTGATGTCACATGGACTATTTTAACAATGTCCTTTCTACGTTTCTGGGCCTTGTATGTGTCAGTTGCATTGTCGTCTATGCAGGCTCAGAAAGCTCATTGATTTTTCACCCATCTTGTGGGTTTGGAACGAAATGAGGGTGAGAATTTTCATTTTTGGGTGAACTATCCCTTTAAGGAAATTACTAAAGCAACTTATTAGTCACTTAAAGTGGTCAAATCTGAAAGACTGAATCATTTCGTCAGAAAACCAACACATGTTGTTATACCTGTTGCAATACCATTCTCCCTGACAGCGGGAGCAGCGTTTTGCACCTGTTCTTCCACAGGCTCCACACTTGGGTTCGTCTGGGATTAGATTCTCCATCACATCTAGATTATATGTTTGAGCCAACCTGATAAAAAGGGCACAAATAAAGAGTTATACAATATGTACTTTATGCATACAGTTATGCATACATGTTAGATTTTATATCTGCACCTCATTCCCTCATTTACCTGCAAGCTTGTTCTCTTAATTCACTTTCAGAGGGGTTGAAAACATTTGTCACTTGGTATTTAGCAATGGCTTTCCACTTGTTGCTGTTCTCTGTTACAATACTATTCCATATCTCTGGTACCTAAAGAAACAAGAATGGTGTTTTGTTGTTTTTAGTTTTTTTTAATTGTTTTTGGAAGTCTTTTATGCTCATCATGGCTGCATTTATTTGATTAAAAACACAGTAAAAATAGTAATATTCTGAAATATTATTAGACTTTAAAATAACTGTTCTATTTTAATATATTTTAAAATTTAATTAATTCCTGTAATGGCAAACTATTACAGTCTTCAGTGTCACATAATCCTTCAGAAATCATTCTGATATGCTGATTTGCTGTTCAAGAAACATTTCGTATTACGTCGTGCTGTCTAATTTGAAAAAAATTGATCACTTTTAGGATTCTTTGTTGATTAGAAAAAACAGCATTTATTTTAAAAATCTTCAACAATATTAGAAATGTATTTACAGTCACTTTTGATTAATGTAATGCATCCTTGCTGCATAAAACCTTCCTGATCCCAAACTTTTGATTGGTAGTGTATGTTTGCTGGAATACCTGCTCCAAGATGAGATCTTTTTTAGGGGCTGCTGGATCTGTGACAGCAAGTTGACTGAGAAAGTGTTTGAGATCAAGTAGATTTGGTAACTGATCTATCACAACTTCTGTCAAAAACCCACGAAGCTGCATAGAAAAAATTATAATGATATGATATACATGATATACATACTTTATAAATAGAAAATATAGAAAATGAGAATGATAAAATCATTTCGCATGTTATAAAGCTGAGTAATTGCCTCTTCTTCAGATGTTTTACGTTTTACAAATGTGACCCAGGACCACAAAACCAGTTCTTAGCAATGCACATTATTTATCAAAAATTAAGTTTTAATATATTTACAGTACAAAATTTACAAAATATCTTCATGGAACATGATCTTTGCTTAATATCCTAATGATTTTTGGCATAAAAGAAAAATCTATAATTTTGAACCATACAATGTGTACCCATACAATTTTTGTCTATTGCTACAAATATACCCCAGCGACTTATGACTGGTTTTGTGGTCCAGGGTCACAAATATATTATTAAGCTGGTATTGTCCAAATATGCAGTCATATTTTTTATTCTCATTTATTACACTACAGGAGTCCTATACTGCCTCACCCAACAATGATATTTAAAAAAAAAAAATGTTTGCCCCATTCTTCAGAGTCTTACCTTTAAGAGCTGTGTTTTGTTAAAGCTATTGAAATCATATTTTCTTTGGCAGTCTGGTTTGAGTAGCAGGTTCAGTAGAGCCATCCACAACTGGCCATCATGTTTACTCAACTTTAGCTGATCTTCAGGCAGGACTGTTCTCCACTTCCCCTCTGTGTATTTCTCCATTGCTCCTACATGGGAGAAAAAGACTCTGCAGTCAGAAATGTTACTGATCAATACAACCTTACAAACACCTGCTGTCTGCCATTTTATCATACAAGATGTTACTCTTTTCTAATGCAAGTCTATGGAGGTGTTTGAAAGACTGAAGTAGATTTTTATGGAAATTAATAAAAATATGGTAATTCCAGCCTGCAACTGTGAATATGATTTTACTCAAATAAATTTTGTAGCACTTTATTAGCACCCTTCCTGATACACATGCTGCTCACTGAAATATTTGATCCCTTCTTATGTGACATTGTGTATAGCTGTTCTATAATTTGATTCTTTTGTATTTGGTCAAAACGACCGATTTTCCTTTTATGCCAAAAATCATTAGCATATTAAGTAAAGACCATGTTCCATGAGGATATTTTTTACATTTCGTCTTCAACTTCAAAATTGTCCTACAATGCTGTTTTACCTTTTTTTGTAAAGGGCGTTTGATCTTCCTTGTATGATCACTTTGTAAACACTGGGTTGGTACTTCTGCAGCGATGTAGGATGATTTTGCAGTTGGGGAAGAAAACAAGATGGGAGTTTTCCGAGATACCCTAACTGTATTAACCCGGATCACACAGACCACGCATGTGCATCGCAGAGACTAGACAAGACGATTTGAGATTAAAAAGTATAAAAATTGTCAATTTGTTTTTAAAATAACTGATCGTTTCACTAGATAATACCATTCTGGGATCGTTTAGAGCCCTGAAGCTGCATTTAAACTGCATTTTGGAAGTTCAAACTTGAGGGCACCATAAAAGTCCATTATATGGAGAGAAATCCTGAAATGTTTTCCTCAAAAAACATAATTTCTTTATGACTGAAGAAAGAAAAACATGAACATCTTAGATGACAAGGGAGTGAGTACATTATCTGTACATTTTTGTTCTGAAAGTGAACTACTCATTTAAAGTAGAGCACAACTAGGGGACTAACCTCTCTTCCAGGGGCAATGTTCCACCAACTGTACCAGCACACAGGGCATATTATGAGTGCACAGCATCCTCGAGAGCACACTCAAATTCAAACTACAATAAAAAGAGAAATTTTCATTAGTAGGCATATGTAACTTTTTAAATATGTATTTTATAATTGATCTGTATTTAAATACAATATGTATTTTATAATTTGTTTTATGTAAAATGTTTAAAGGAATAGTGTAAAAATGAAATTAGCTAATTAGTCAATCTCTGGCCACTCGAAATGTAGATGAGCTTCATGAGAACAGATTTGGAGAAATTCAGCATTACATTATTTATTCCATAATAGATCCACTGCAGTGAATGGGTGCCATTAGAATGAGAGTTTAACCAGTTTTATGATGATAAAAACAGTTAAGTTGTGTGAAGTGAGAAGCTGTGTGTTTGTAAGAACAAATTCCATAATTAAGACATTTTAACTTTAAACAATCACTTCTGTCAAAAATACAAGTCCTAATCCATAATATTCCTCCAGTAAAAAAAATGTATAGACATATTTGTTCAGAACGGTTTTGGACTTTTTTTTTTTACTATTTTTTTGTAAACAGGGCTTGATCTCTGCATACTTCTCTCCTGGTTTAGATGAGATGCCTTTTTCACCGAAAAAAGCAATATTATTGATAGAGAACTTGTATTTTAGCCAGAAGTTAAACGATTTGAAGTTGAAATGTCTTGATGGATTTGTTTATAACAAACATGCAGCTTTTCACTTCACAAGATGTTAACTGATAGACTAGAGTCCTGTGGATTACTTGTGGATTATTTGGGCTCTCACTTTGACAGCACCCATTCACTGCAGAGGATCCAATGGTAAGCACTTAATGTGAATTTCTCCAAATCTGTTCTGAAGAAGAAGCAAACACATCTATATGTTGGATGGAGAAAATATTCAGCAGATTTTCATTTTTGGGTAAACTCTTCCTTTAACCCTTTAACTGTCACTTTCTTTTTTAAACATAGATGTAAAAATGCACTATTCAAACAATTTTTTTATAATTCATGAAAACATTTTGTAATAAGATTTTGATGTACATTTTCCATGGTAATGCAATGACTGATTTTAAAATGGTTTTCAAAGGATGAATTCTAAGATTAAGTTTTCTACTGATATATCATTTCTTATGATTTCTAAAGCGTGAAAAAGGCAACAAAGAAAGCCGTCAGAACTCCTGTTATGAAGTTTTGAGGTGCACTCTTTACTACTTTTCCTACATAATTTGTAACACAAATCAGTGATCAAATATCAATTTAGACCTTTCCAATGATATATAGTTTGTCATTATTAGATTAGGATTTATTTGTAATATGGCAACCCCCTGAAGGGACGCTGACAGTTAAAGGGTTAATATTGTCTTTTTGAATAACCAGTAGCTTAGATACCTCTCAATGTGATCAGTGATGTAGCACAGTACTGACAGAGCCTTGATAGAAATTTCAAACTCTAACATGTCACTTTGTCTTTGCAGATCCTGCAACAGTCAATGTACAAGTTCTGGTAAATGTAATGTAAATTATGCACATAAGAATGAGTTAGAATTACATTTGCTGTAATGCTCAAAAAGTTAGTGTTGTTCACCTGTACAGATGCCGTGTCTGACAGCTGTGTGTGTGTGATTCGTTCCCCAGTTGGGATCTCTCCAGAGACAGAGCGTCCTGCCAGTAAAGTGAGTTTGCGATGACAGTAATCCACTAAATCAAGTACACTATCACCAGCGGCCTCACTGGACTCCTGTATGGGCAACACATTTAACAACATTTAAGCATTCTTACATTCCTATCACATTAGAATGTGGTCTTAGCTTTTGGGTAATCTTCTTTTGTTGCAGTTTTTTTATATCTCTTTTTATACAGGTGCTGGTCATATAATTAAATTATCATCAAAAAGTTTATTTATTTCACTAATTCCATTCAAAAAGTGAAACTTGTATATTATATTCATTCATTATACACAGACTGATATATTTCAAATGTTTATTTCTTTTCATTTTGATGAGTATAACTGACAACTAATGAAAATCCCAAATTCAGTATCTCAGAAAATTAGAATATTACTTAAGACCAATACAAAGAAAGGATTTTTAGAAATCTTGGCCAACTGAAAAGTATGAACATGAAAAGTATGAGCATGTACAGCACTCAATACTTAGTTGGGGCTCCTTTTGCCTGAATTACTGCAGCAATGCGGCGTGGCATGGAGTCGATCAGTCTGTGGCACTGCTCAGGCGTTATGAGAGCCAAGATTGCTCTGATAGTGGCCTTCAGCTCTTCTGCATTTTTGGGTCTGGCATATCGCATCTTCCTCTTCACAATACCCCATAGATTTCCTATTGGGTTAAGGTCAGGTGAGTTTGCTGGCCAATTAAGAACAGGGATACCATGGTCCTTAAACCAGGTACTGGTAGCTTTGGCACTGTGTACAGGTGCCAAGTCCTGTTGGAAAATGAAATCTGCATCTCCATAAAGTTGGTCAGCAGCAGGAAGCATGAAGTGCTCTAAAACTTCCTGGTATATGGCTGCGTTGACCTTGGACCCCAGAAAACACAGTGGACCAACACCAGCAGCTGACATTGCACCCCAAACCATCAGTGACTGGAAACTTTACACTGGACCTCAAGCAATGTGGATTCTGTGCCTCTCCTCTCTTTCTCCAGACTCTGGGACCCTGATTTCCAAAGGAAATGCAAAATTTATTTTCATCAGAGAACATAACTTTGGACCACTCAGCAGCAGTCCAGTCCTTTTTGTCTTTAGCCCAGGTGAGACGCTTCTGACGCTGTCTGTTGTTCAAGAGTGGCTTGACACAAGGAATGCGACAGCTGAAACCCATGTCTTGCATACGTCTGTGCGTAGTGGTTCTTGCAGCACCAACTCCAGCTGCAGTCCACTTTTTGTGAATCTCCCCCACATTTTTGAATGGGGTTTGTTTCACAATCCTCTCCAGGGTGCGGTTATCCCTGTTGCTTGTACACTTTTTTTCTACCACATCTTTTCCTTCCCTTCGTCTCTCTATTAATGTGCTTGGACACAGAGCTCTGTGAACAGCCAGCCTCTTTTGCAATGACCTTTTGTGTCTTGCGCTCCTTGTGCAAGGTGTCAATGGTCGTCTTTTGGACAGCTGTCAAGTCAGCAGTCTTCCCCATGATTGTGTAGCCTACAGAACTAGACTGAGAGACCATTTAAAAGCCTTTGCAGGTGTTTTGAGTTAATTAGCTGATTAGAGTGTGGCATCAGGTGTCTTCAATATTGAACCTTTTCACAATATTCTAATTTACTGAATTTGGGGTTTTCATTAGTTATAATCATCAAAATTAAAAGAAATAAACATTTAAAATATATCAGTCTGTGTGTAATGAATGAATATAATATACAAGTTTCACTTTTTGAATGGAATTAGTGAAATAAATCAACTTTTTGATGATATTCTAATTATATGACCAGCACCTGTATAAAAGCCTTAGTGAAGATGTGCTTACCTTGTGGTACATAATTGTCTCCAGCAGGTTTATAATGGTAGCTTCATGGTGAATCTGAAATTAGGAGAAAATGCAATGACCCAAAGAGACTGGAGGAAAATGTATTTTAATCACAGCCTGGTATGGTTTTGAAAACCTAGTAGCTTGAAGCTGGCCACTTACCACCATGTAGAGTAGAAATGTGCTATTTGGATTAAAGTCCTTAAGTTTGCAAAATATGGGAAACACTTTATGTTTCCAGACTTCTGTAAGAATCATTGCATGTACCAGTGTGGGTATCTGAAAAAAGTCCAACAACAGAAGCTGTCATTCATTTAAACGATTTCCTACCTGTATGGTAAAAAAAAAAGCAGCTTGAGGTGAGCGTAAGATGGGAAAGTCATACACTACCATTCAAAAATTTGGGGTTGGCATTTTTTTGCTTAATGTTTCTGAAGTCTTTTGCTTACCAAGGGTGGTTTTATTTTATCAAAATACAGTAAAACAGTAACATTGTAAAATTACAATTTAAAGTAATTGTTCTCCATTTTAACACATTAAATTAAAATTTGTTTATTCATGTGGTGACAAAGCAGAATTTTCAGCAGCCATTACTCCAGTCTTCAGTGTCACATCATCCTTCAGAAATCATTCTAATATGTTGATTTGTTTCTCATCGTTTTACATCATGTTAAAAACAGTTGTGCTGCGTATACTGAAACCTTTCGTCTATACTGTCACTTTTGATCCTTTTAATGCGACTTGCTGAACAAAATAATTAATGTAATTAACTTACCTTTCCAAGAGAAACAAACAGGTCTTTTATGAATTCCTCCTGATTGGCACTGGCATTTAGAATAGCTTGCATATTCAGCTTCTCAATGTATTCATGTTGACGAAACCACCTTTAAAAAAAAAATCACGGAATGGCATCGGTTAACGTTACTTTAAAATGTGTATCTTAGTTTAGGTAACTTACTTTTATATTACGTACCTCGGGCTTCCGATATCACGCAATGACATTTTCTCCAGACTTTGAATATAACCTTCGGCTTCTCCATGTAAAAGTACTGAATCCATCGCTTTTGAATGTCTTCTACTGTATAGTGTAAAGGTTTAATGTTTTCGTCCACGCTCTTTTTAAATTCAACAAGCAACGCGGATAACACCTCCCGTTTCGTCACTATGGTTACAGGTACACACTGAGTGCGGAAGTGACGAGCTCCAATTCCACTGACTGGTAAGTTATTTAAATGTAAGCGTTCAAAGAGAGTGGTGATGGTAAAAACGGTAATTCAATACAAGTTTTCTTTATGGTTAATTTGTTATTCAACGGCCCATTTGCGGAAGTTTTATGCTCTTAAAACCTCCCCTCATTACATTTATTTATTTATTTATTTTTGTTTAATACCATATTTTCACTTTACTGTTTACGGCTTTAATTGATGTTTCCGATATATGGAAGTTTACATTAATTTTCTCTCGATCAGATGCTGAAACACTGATTTCACTGCACGAAAATTAACCATGGTTATGCACTTTTACTGTAATACCATGGTTTACAATCAAGGGTGTGCATTTCATAAGTACATCCATTTTAATTTGTATTTATTGAATAAGCACTGTTAGAAATGTATAATTTCTTTTAGCAAGGATGCTTTAAATTGATCAAACACTATGATAATGACATTTATAATGTTACAAAAGACTTCTATTTTAGATAAATGCTGTTCTTCTGAACTTTCTATTCATCAAAGAAACCTGAAAAAATTCTACTCGCTACAAAGGCAGTATTCTATAAAACAACACACATATGCTCAAAATTTTCAGTCTATGCACCCTCTTTCATTCAGTCACTGTTTCTTTATTTATCTTGCCTAACGTTTACATAGCTGGTCTCTGCAGTATCTGAAGGTATATAGCCATTTTCATTGTTAAAAAAAAAAATCAAATTTCCTGTGACTCCTCATAAACCATATTAGCAGAGTACATGTAGTACCTCACGTAAACCAGACGTTAAACCGCATCGGTTGAAGGCAAAGCTGACAAAACATAAATGAGTTCCAGGTGAATTACTCTCCTTGTCTCTTCTGAAACTAAAACAGCTTTCACATCAATAGTCAATAGCCCACTTATGTTAGCATGTAAGATTATATAATGAAGACCATGAAGGATCCATGAATGTAACCACACCCATGTCCTTTCCCTCAAACCATCAACACACACTCAAGGAAAATAAACCACAAAATCACCTACACAAAATACACAGAGATCAGCACAATCTCATTGTGGTTTGTAACTATTTTACGTGTAGGAATTAATTTATATGACCTCATTTGAACGTTTTCGTACAATCAGTTTACATCTCACTGATGGTTAAGTTTAGGGGTGGACCTTCAAACTTATTATTCATTTTGTACCAATTTATTATGTGATTTCATACCAGTTTATATAAAGTCGGCACCTTATGTTTTCCCATGTGATAAGGTTGCAAAATACAAAAACCAGACAAAACCAGCCCATACTTTTTTTCACACTCATGCACTTTCAGTATCACTTACACACCAGTCCCATCTAGACTAAATTGCTCACACACACACTTCTCCAAATATTCCTACAATTAGTTCTTTCAGGCAGCTCCAGACTGGAGACTAGAGGCCCCCCAGTCTGGAGGCATGTATGCACTCTGCCCTGTTCAAAGACCCCTTTGTGGGACTTGTATTTATAAAGCCAGGCTGCACCTCCAACACCTTCTTCTGAGTTTCTTCTACACCTCCATCATGAGAGCCGTCTGCAGAGCCGCTTTCCTTCTGGTCTGCTTTATTTGGGCCACTAACGCTCAGGCTCAAAACAGCAGCAACCAGGCGAACAGCATCAACCACATCGAAAGCACCCAAAACAATCGACAACAGCAGCCATCGAAAGGAAACATCGGGGATGAGCCCATTTATTTCAACACTAAAGCAAAAGATAGATGCTCCATGGCGATCTCCGGACAAACCAACTCCACCAAGCTGCGTGTCTCCTGCAGGACCAGGGGCAAGTCTTACTGGTGTGATTTCCTGGGAAAACCTAACTTTTGCAAAGCATATAACAAGAACCCTCGGCACTTCTTCACTCAGATCATGTGGGACATGAGGAAGCTCCACAATGCCTGCCAGGGACCACGGGTCTACAAGCCGCAGATGTGCCGCTCTGCTTCGGATGAGGTCCAAATGGCGTTCCATGCCTCTTGGCCCAAAATCTCCATCCCAAAACCTACCCAGGCCTCTCAGAACCAGCAAAAGCAACAGCAGCCAGTCAAGTCCAGCATTACTCCTACCAAACCTCCAAGCTCAAAGCAGCAGCCCAAACCCCAGCAACCAATCAAACCAGTCAAGACTGCCGCTTCCAAGCCTGTTTCGCCACGTAAACCTGTAAAGACCATCACAGTGAGACCCACTGTGGCAGAGGAGAGTCAAGCAACCAAGATGGCAGAGGAATACTGCTGGAAGAGTCTCCAGGGCATCTGCGCATACTTCATTAACTGGTTCCAGAATTAATTCATCACCACCCTTGGTAAGCACACCGTTTTGTAGTAAAAAAAAATAGTGCTTGTAAAACTGTGTGTGGAAACAAACTCTAAACTAGCTTGAAGGAACTACATTACTTTGATGTACAAACTGCAGCTAGTTTATGTAAAACCAAGTCCTGTGATTGTTAACTTTGGGGTGAGGACTAGTATGAGAACAGTAGTGTGTATTTAGCAGATGAAAGACTAATTCAGAAGCTTTTCTGTTTGAAAAGTTGTGATGTATGCAGTGGAATACAAACAGAAAGACAGTTAGCCACAAATACAGCTTAGTGAATCATCAACTGCTGCTTTACACCTACACCCAGCACCTGCCAAATTTCAACCACATTACAGCAGGATATTTACACCTCTGCATGTTTCTAAAATAGCTCAAATAAAATTTGTTATAGAAGTAAATATTATTTATATCCTTTATGGCTTATATTTTAATCTTCTGATTCCTTTTCTCTTCTCCGTAGGTTAAAAGTGTCAGTGACTTTAGATTGTCTGACCACCGGCCAAGTGTTTTCTTTAGAGACCACAGCTCTCTCTCTCTTTGTGTGTGTGTGTGTTTTTCTATGTGAATCAATGTACATGCTAAGTGACAACAAGAATGAAAGAAAGAAATTTGTAATATGTTGTTTAATAAAAAAACATATTTCCTAATTCTCTGTGTATCGTGTCTGAACAAAAAAAAGTGTTTTATTTTTATTTATTTATTTAGAGTTTGCTTTTATGTTAAAGTAGATAACGCAATGAAGTAGGTATGCGCATTTTTCACAATATTGGTCTCAAGAATGACATAAATCTAAATTTAAGCATTCTAACGTTCTACACTACCATTCAAAAGTTTTTGAACAGTAAGATTTTTAATGTTTTTAAAGCAGTCTCTTCTGATCACCAAGCCTGAATGATTTTTGATTCAAAGTACGTCAAAAACAGTATAATCTTTAAGTCTTTTTTACTATATAAAAATACTATTTAAAATGTAATTTATTCCTGTGATTTCAAAGCTGAATTTTAGCATCATTATTCCACTTGATGCTTCAGAAATTGTTCTAATATTTTGATTTGCTGCTCAAAAACATTTATTATTATTATTATTATGTTGAAAACAGCTGAGTAGAATAGAAGTTTCTTTGTTCTAAGAATATTTATTTGACGGAAATTCAGAGGAACAGAATTTATCTGCAATAGAAATCTTTTGTAACATTATAAATGTCTGTATCATCACTTTTGATCAATTTAAAGCATCCTTGCTAAATAAAATCATTAATTTCTTACTCCAAGCTTTTAAATGGTATAGTGTATAATGTTACAAAAGTTTTTTATTTCAGGCAGATCTTTGGATCTTTCTATTCATCAAATCATCAGCATATTAGAATGATTTCTGAAGGATCATGTGACTCTGAAGACTGGAGTAATGATGTTAAAATGTAGCTTTGATCACAGGAATAATATACATTTAAAATGTATTCAAATAGAAAACAGTTATTTTGATAGTAAAAAATATTTCAAAATTATACTGTTTGCTGTACTCTGGATCAAATAAATGCAGGCTTAGTGAGCAGAAGAGTCTTCTTTAAAAAAACATTAAATGTTTAAATCTTACTGTTCAAAAACTTTTGACTGGTAGTGTACTGGTAGTGTGTATATAGAAAATCCTGAGCTGATCTAATCTGATTAGCAAAGATTTTAAAGAATAAATATTCATTTTATTTCATCGTTATATTTTAATGAATAAAATCATTAAAAATGATCAGAATTCTCTTGACTAAATTCAAGAGTTCCAAACCCAGTTGAAACAAGTAGCCTATGACTTTGGTTTCACTCGACATGTCAGAGCAAATCAACACCACTAGGGGGCAATGTTACATGTAATTTTAAAAGACTTAAATTAATGTGATTTAATGTTTTTTTTTTTTTTTAAATAGAGTTCCAGCAGTTAGCTTTGCTGTTTATTTCAGCGGCAGTTACTTAGTCAAGACAGATAATTTTGAGCCGATCTCCTGAGCTGAAGCATTACATCATGAGAACACTGATCAGCTGATGGCACCATAACACTCACAGTCCAAACCTTTGATTATTAACTATACCTATCCTAAATTGTGACAAACGCAGCAATCAGCACCCTCCAAAAAAAAAAAAAAAAAAAAAAAAAGAATCAGACACTGGTTAAACATCTATACTATAATAAAACATTAGCAATTTATATTTAGAATGGGCACGGCCATTTTATAGGTCAGGCTTCTGGTCAAATCCGCATCCAGCTATTATTAGCTGTACATAACAGCTCATTTGATATTGCAAATTGGCATCTTACCATGATATTTTAATGTATTATCTTAATTATGAACACACTGGTTTGTAGTGCAAACAGTTTTACCATTTACTACACATTGTTGTCTCACCCATATGTCTACTTCTGCACTGAAGAAAAAGGTTGCCATATTTAGTCAGAATACACAGCTAATTTTGAATATCAGTCAATGGAGAAAGACACTTTCAAAGCCAAATATCGTAGTTAAAGGGACAGTCTACCCAAAAATGAAAATGTACACACCCTTATGTGGTTTCAAACCTGTATGACTTTCTTACTTCTGTGAAACACAAAAGAAGATATTTTACAGAATGCTTGTAACCAAACAGTTTCAGTTTTCTTTGACATCCATTGTATGAACAAAAACTATACTGGAAGTCAATGGGAACCGAAACTGTTTGGATATCTTCTTTTGTATTGAGCAGAAGAAAGATACGCCCAGATTTTTGAATGAGGGACAGAATTTGTATTTTTGAGTATATTTTTTATTTTTATTTTTTTTGAATATATTATCCCTTTTTGTCATGCTAGCAGGGCCTAATGGGGCCATGCTAACCAGACAAACTTTAAACCCTAGAGCTACAAAGACACACTGGAATTTCTAAATGTCTCACAACCAAGTCGATCTTCTTTTTTTCATAGTATATTCCATAATCTCTCTGCAAACATTTAACCAAAAGAAAGAAGCATGCATGTATTTGTATTACAAAGAGCTCAAATCCCTCTAGATCCCTGTAATCAAAAGGTTATAATGTGAATAAGACACACAGCTGGAAGCTGTCACACCTGCCTAACACAAACAAACCCTCCAGACACAACTCATGCTCTATGTCAGTGTTGCACAATATTCTTAGCCTCTTCAGTGAAACTCAAGTGCCACATTAATTCATTAACCATATTACACTATATCTTTTAGCACCATAAATACTATTATTAGTCGCAGCATATACTTTTTGTCTAACAAAGCAAATTCGCAAACACCTTGAACCTCATATCCACTAACACAGCCTAGGCCCTTTCTGTAAAATAGGTCATAGTGGAATAATGGTCACCAAATCAGTAAGCACCAAGTCGATTTTGTGATGCAATTCCAAGATGAGCTCATGAGCTTGATTTTACACAGTATCAATTGAAACCATCATACTCATGTTTATTAACACACACCTGTCTTTATCAATGTGTGTGTGAGATCATTACATTACTGATAACCAACACTGATTTAGAGCTTAGCTGTAACAACAAAGAATTATTCCTTGGTTGTAATTTTTTTTTTCTTCATCTCTTGATTCCTTGGTAAATAAGTAATGAAGATACACAAGGAAATTGGACTTCCATGGATGACTCATTGTAGAACTCAAATAAAACCCCAGCATGCATATCCCATACAAAACCATGTAAAAGTAAAGACTTGGTGTAAGTATTAAGTATTCAGTATTCAAGTAGTATTCATTTTAACCATTGCATGAACACTGCTTCTGTCTCTCTGCACCCCATTTCTAACCCCCTTCCCAACAAAAAGTGACCTAAATACATTAAACTCCAGTTAACATTCCACAAGTTAATAGATGCACAACACCTCAGGAAGACAATTAGAAGAGTTTTAGCACTACTGTTTTGTATTATGACTTATTTTATACTATGTGTGATAGGCTGTAAATTCAATATGAACAATTAATCAATAAAGCACATTAAACTGAAGAGGGAGGGGGTGGAGTGGCAGTTCAGCTATAAAATTAGGACGAAGACACAATCATAGGGACCCCTCACCCTTTCTATGTGAGTGCACACTCACAATGACCCATTAACATTTCAGGACATTTTACACAAGCATAATGGTGTATAAAAAGTATATGAAGCCATATAGCATGTCTGTTACATACATACATGGAATTCAGGAACAGCTGCATATCCAAACTGAATTATTTGATTAATTATTAATTAATTGATTAGTAATATGCATTGCTAAGAACTTCATTTGGACAACTTTAAAGGCAGTTTTCTTAATATTTAGATTTTTTTGCACCCTCAGATTTTAGATTTTCAAATAGTTGTATCTATTTCAAATATTGTATTAAAACCATACATCAATGGAAAGTTTATTCATTCAGCTTTCAGATGATGTATAAACTTCAATTTAAAAAATTTGACACTTATGAATGGTTTTGTGGTCCAGGGTCACATATGTCAGTATTGTACGTTTAGATGCTGTAAATACATTAGTATTGTACGTTTTAGTGTTTGTAAAAATGTATCATTTATTTGATCCAAAGGACAGCAGAAACATTTTAACTTTTTTCATAAATAAAATTAAAAAATCTGTGATCAAAGCAAAATGTTCAGCATCATTACTCAGTATCAGTATTCAGTGCCACATGATCCTTCAGAAATCATTCTAATATGCTGATCTGCATTTATCTGAAATAAAAAGCTTTTGTAACATTATACACTACACCCTTAAAACTAAACGTGCTTCACAGCGATGCCATAGAAGAATCATTTTTGGTTCCACAAAAAACATTAAATCAAGGGTTCTTTAAAGAGCCATCTCTTTCTTGCATTTTTATTATCTGAAGACCCTTCTTTCACCACAAAGAACCTTTTGTGAAACAGAAAGGTTCTTCAGATGTTAAAGGTTCTTTATGGAACCATTTAGACAAAAAAGGTTCTTCTGTGGCATTGTGAAGCACATTTATTTTTAAGAGTGTATCCCATTCAAAAGCTTTATATTGATCAAATGTGATGTTAAAGAAATGTATGTTATAAAAAATCTATTTCAGATAAATGCTGTTCTTCTGAACTTTCTATTCACCAAGGAAACCTGAAAACATTCCACTAAGCTGTTTTCTATAAAATAATAAATAATAAATGTTTTTGAGCAACAAATCAGAATTATAGAACGATTTCTGAAGGATCATGTGACTAGAGTAATGGTGCTAAAGATTCAGCTTTAAAATCACAGAAATAAATCACATTTTAAAATATATTCAAATAGAAAGCAGTTATTTTAAATAGTAAAAATATTTCAAAATGTTACTGTTTTTGTTGTACTTTAGATCAGATGCAAGCCTGGTAAGCAGAAGAGATTTCTTTTAAAAAAAGAGTAAAAGAGTCGTCCTAACTTTGGACTGGTAGCTTAAATAAATGAACGTTTTGTAGAACCACATTTTACGTAAAATACATACTAATTTTCATGAGATCACAGTAGGTCAGTTTGACCCAGAAAGGATTTTCTTGTTCTCCTGTTTTACAAAATAATTTCATTATGCTATATTATTAACAAATATTAGATTAAATCTTGGCTTCTTTCATCATGTTGAACATTGCCAAAATTGTCCACAAATAATCTTTTTTTTTTCACTCAAAATCTAAGGTAACCTACATAAAAATTAATGAGGCCTACTATCTACTGTGCTATGGTCAATTTTGAAAAGTAACACCAAATCAAGTGTTTGAATTTCAAGGGTTAAAAAAAAGCCTTAAGCCCAGGGACATGACAGCTGAAATTCCTATCTTTTAGTTCAGCCCCCTCTAAAAATTCAAATATATGAATGACGTAAGCAGTGGATTCCTGCATGTGTGCATGAGCTCATTAAAGGACTTTTCTCATATGGGAGAATCTGATTGTCCTGTAGTAAGTGGGTGTGTCACAGGACACATAAATACCTCGAGTGAGTTCATTTTAACGTGAACTAGTCAGGGAATCTCATCACACATCTGTCGTCCTAACTCTTATTGGTAAGATCAATCAACTTTTTGGCATAAATCAAAGTTGTCTATAAGATTTTTTTTTTACCTAATAAAAATATGTTACCTATTTCCTTATAAGTCTATAAGCCTATTGCATCTTTTTAAAATGTGATACAGTACATATTATCGTTTTTAATTATTATTTCTTAGATCGTTGCGTCACTGAAGGAAATGTCTCTCCGTGGGACTCTCGCGCTCCTGCTGTTCTTTGCGTGTCTTTCACAGCTCATCTTCACTGCTGAAAGCATCAGGGGAGCAAGGAGGAAATTAGAGAGGCAGGAGAGACGAGGTGATGATAACATTTCCGTACACAAAGGAAAGTTCACAACCAAGGACAAGACGCAGTGCTCGTGGGTGGCGCGCGGAGAGGACAAGTACATCATGAATGTTACATGTAAGCTTGGAAACGGGGATGGATTCACCTGTAGATACACTGCCAAGCCCGCGACGTGCACCGAATATGAGTCTAATGCCAAGGGCTACTGGAAGCAAATCGCCAGATCACTTAAAAAGCAGAAGAAACTTTGCGCGGATCCGCGCGCAATGATCCGAGCGGGCATGTGCAAGAGCGCGCCGCTGGATGCGCATTTCAAACTCACCCATACGTCACAAGCGAAACCCCCCAAGACTGAGAAGACACCGATAGCCACGAACACAACGCTTCCGGACACTAAACGCCAGTGCAAGGAGCGCATTGACCACAGTGAGCTAGCTAAAGAGAAGTGCGGAGATTCCTGGGCGAGTCTCTGCGCGTTCTTCTTCACTGTAATTCAGAGCGGAGACTGCTAAACGCAACGTGTATGTAGGCCTATACGTTTGTTATGGGCTACTGCTGTTCTTTTTAACTGTAAAACATCACGTTTTGTATTATAAACACAGATGCACTGTACTGATTTTTAGGAAAGTATAAAGGCACTAAATTTAATCTTGACACATTTACAGTTTTTAATGTTGACATTTCATCGGATAATAGTGATGTGTCTATTTATAATATGTTGAATATTAAGTTTTTATTTATATTTATTAAAGGGGCATTTTGAGGGATGTAGGAAAATTAAGCAATTTAGATGTTTGGACATATTTTTATTTCGAAGTGAAACGCTTAAGTAGACCCTTGATGACCTCCTCAAGGACCTCAGTGGATGTTTGTTGTTAATTTTATGATTATTATAGGCCTAAATCAGTTGTTTTTTATTGTTCAATTAATTTGATTTTAACAAGAGACTAGATAAACCTTAAGTCATTTAGTGCCTTAACGTTCAAATGCAGATGTTACTATAACTATACTATAAAATACAAGTCACACACTGCATTGTAACTGTATTTATGACATGCAAAATAAATATTTTTATGTATCTGTGTTGAAAGATCCCATTCTTGTGAAATGGCCATGAGATGTTTCATTTAATCATTTAATTTAACATGCAGCTTTGAGGCAGAGATGATTAACAAATATAGCATTTTTATTTGGGAAGTTTTAAAATGATATGAGTTCAAATCACACAAACAAAGCAAATAATAAGCCTAAACAGGAGATAAACCTTATTCTAACTAACCATAAGAACCTTCCTGTTCCTGGTATTTCAGGATGTTGTTAGATCATAATATTGTAAAAACCCTACACACACTCTTAATCACACACACACACACACACACACACACACACACACACACACACACACACACACACATAAACTTTCATTGTCTGTGGAGCAGCGGAAAAGATAAGGTAACCACAGTTTGCAGGAGACTCTCTCTCTCTCTCTCTCTCTCTCTCTCTCTCTCTCATGTGTGTGTGTGTGCGTGTGTTGACTGAAGTAATCTGAGCAGAAGCTGAAAATTGTCATTGATACTTTACCTTTATAACAGCATTCTTGGCAGTAATGCATGTGAGTAAGTGTGTTAAATTTTGCAAAGGTTCTTCCTTTATAGAATTAAATAATAAAATACAATGATGATATTACAACTAAGTTAGAATTAAACCTATGCCATTCAAATGTTTGGGGTTTCCATATAAAGTATGTTCTCAAATGGAACCTTGACAAAAATCATGTGACTATGATTTGCATTCCATTTATATTATATCATATCAACACATGTGACAAATCATCCTTTGGGGTCAAAAAGGCAAGGGTTTATAATGGGTTTTAATGATACGTTGTCACTGTGCATTTATAATTTGACCCCCAGTCTATGGTCAATATGAAATCTTTTGTGTTACTTATAAAGAGAACAAAGCTATTCCTTACACTGAGGACCACTAAGGGACTCATATGCAACTATTACAGAAGGTTCAAACTCTCTCTGATGCTCCAGAAGGAAAAACCATGCATTAAGAGCTGGGTGAAAACTTTTTGAAGTTGAAGATCAGGGTAAATTTTACTTATTTTGTCTTCTGAAACATGTATCTTATATAGCTTAGAAGGGCTGTACTAAACAAAAAAAAAAAAAATATTTAGACAAAATAAAAAAAATGTGCACATCTTTCTGTTCAAAAGCTTAATGCACCATTATATGCACCATATAAGCATCAGTGAGCGTTTAAACCTTCTGTATTAGTTGCAAATGAGCTGTCCTCAGTGTGAAAAGATGGATCTCAAAATCATACAGTCATTTTTGGAAAGGGTTCAAAAATACACAAACATGCTGAAAAACCAAAGAATTTTTGGGACATGAAGGATTTTTTCTGAAGAAAACAATGAACAACTATTGCTCATGAACAACTACTGCTAAACAAACAAACAAACAAACAAACCAAAAAAAAAAAAAAACATTTAGGTAACAACACAGTATTAAGAATCAAGTATATGTAAACTTTTGAATAGAACATTCAACTATTATTTTCTCTATATTTCTCTATATTCTATATGTAAACATGTTTTGTGTGAAATATCTTATTTAGGTCAGTACGAAATAAAAGATTCTGCAAGGTGTATGTAAACGTTTGAACTCAACTTTAACTTTATTCTGAAACATCTTGTTCCTTTAGACAAAATAATAAAAAAATCATATCAAACAGAAACTATCAACCACCCTAATCAATAGCCAAGCCTTCAAAACACATATAGGCACATTTCCAATGACTAAAAAGAAAAGCACACACTGTGAAGTGTAATATGTGAGGTGCACCAGATGTCACACACACACACACACACACACACACACACACACACACACACACACACACCTTTCCTGTCCTACAAAAGATCTTGTGAAATGTTCCATTCCCACTGAAGTACAAAAAACGTAACATTATATAACTAAACCCATAATGAAACTCATTCTTCTTACCTAAAGGCCAAATAATTGCTCTGTCACGTGACTGTCCATGACATTTCCACTAGCAATAATTTTTCTTTTATTTCAGTTTCCCATAGGCACTCAGACAGACACACACAAAAGCTGAACATACATGTCCATTCTGTGATAAATCCTCAAATGGGCGGTCTAGCATGTTTGAACATGTGTAAGACAACAGACCGTGCGGATGCGCACATGATGAGCAGGAAGCATAAACAACACAGGTTTACAGCACTCGACTGAAAGAAGATCAGTGGAAAGCACAGCTTGTAGACATTTACTTCCTGTTGACTTGACATTTAATTCTTAAAGGAACAGTTCACCCAAAAGATGTTTGGAATAACATGAGGGTGAATAAATGATGACAGTTTGGGGTCAACTATATGCCTGAAATGTAATTTTATTTCTAAAGTTTCTAAATGTATATTTTTAAATTAGCATTTCACACACCCCTAACAGACGCCTTTTGACATATTTAGATTTTTAAATATTTAGCTTAGTTTAGAAGTGTATTATCCTTACAGATATGACTTACTGTATAAGATAAAGTAACCTGCCGCTGACATCAAAGTAGCAAGAGTCTATGATTACTACCATTTGTTAGAAGGACTGTAAGTACATCTAAGTCTTATGACAATTTGCCCATGCATACAAGCACACGTGAGCACATTTTTGATTGGTTGGTACTGTGAATCATATCATGCCTGTGGCCAATAAGAAATACTTAGCATCTGATAACAGTTACTGCTATCTTTCTTTCTATCATTCCTACACACACCCAAAACAATATTTATATTGTGCAAATGATACTTTACAGTTTGTGTGATCACACCACATTCCACTCCAACTCACACTTAACGTCAACACAGTCAACGGTCAAAGTTTACAATCATGTCATCATGCTGTCAAGAACAGGTTTTTGGACCTTGCCATTCTAAAAAAATTTGCTATTTTTAATATATCTTGAAATGTTTTCTGTCAGTAGCATTTGTAATATTACTATGTGAAATATAATTGAAATTCACTGTATTGAACTATATTTTAAAATGTAATTTATTACTGTAATGGCAAAGGTGAATTTTCATCAGCCATTACTCCAGTGTCATTCAGTGTCTTCAGTGTCATGTGATCCTTTAGGAATTATTTTAATATGCCGACTTGGTGCTCAAGAAACATTCCACATTACCAATGTTTAAAACGGTTGTACTGAATATTATGGTAAATTTTGATCAATTCATTGTATCTTTGCCAAACAAAAGTATTAGTTTCTTACATACCCAAACTTTTGAACAGTGTGAGTACACAGAGAGACAAACATACATACACACACACACACACACACACACACACACACACATAAATGAGGAAACACTTTAGACCTCAATGAACAAAATATTCAATATAGAATCTTTACTTATATACACTGCATAATTCATTGGGCAGTCTGTGGTGGTACTTGCCAGCTTTGGATGCTCCGATACATAGTGTCCCAGATGTTCTCAATTGGATTCAGGTCAGAAGAACTTAAGGGCCAGTCTATGGCATCAATGCCTTGTCATCAGGAAACTGCCTACTCACTCCGGCCACATGAGGCCAGGCACTGTCATGCACCAAGAGGAACCCAGGTCCTACTCCACCAGGGCCACCATCAGCAACCATTCTCTTCTGGGGGTTGTCTTGCTATTGCCTCTACAGTGCACCTGTTTTTACTTTCATCTGCATCAAAGCAGTAGAAACTGATTTACTCGCAACCCTGTCCCTTTAATCAGCAATGCAAAAGTGCCCGAAGGGGAACCCCCCACCCCACCCAGAACATGATTTCTAACTGCCCTTGGAATGCAATTTCTCCCCTGCTCCTCCAGAGGCCTGTGCCAGCCACTTTTCCTGAGTTTAATTGATTTACTTTGTTCAGGTCAGGTAACTGGGATGGCTATGGTGCAGATGCTTCATTTTATGCTCAGTGACACATTTTTGCATTGATTTTGATGTTTGTTTTGAATCATTGTCCTGATGCAGATCCAGCCATGGCTCATTGAATAGAGTGGAAGACCCAGCCACCATGATAGAATCCATGATGCCATGTATCTGAGCAAGATGTCCAGGACCTTTGTCAGAAAGGAGGCCCAAAACATTTGTCACGAACTGTGCTGTCATAGCTCCCTCTTTCCTCCTCTAGAGGGAGCCCTCATCTCATCATGGACTCATTCCATTCATTCACTACATTTCCCATAATCCCATTGTCATGAACTTCCTGTCTCCTCTCACCTCTCACCCTTGTCGGCCATCTTGACTTCACCCGCACACACCTGACAGTCATTACACCTCATCTCCCACAGTATAAAAGCCATTCACATGCACTGCCATTCGTGAAGTCTTGATTTATTTCTCCTGGTCAATTCCGAGCTTTTTCCTAGTTTGTTTTGCCTTTGCCATTTCCGTCTGTTCCCTGGTTCCTGACTGTTCTCCGCCGGCCTGTCGACCCCCTTGCTAGTCTCTGGATTATCCCTGCTTTCCGCCTGCCTCGACCTTCCTGCCTGGACTCTGTTATTTCTCTTTGGATTTACCTCGCTGATGCCATTTGCCCCTGTCTGACCCCGCCTGTCTGTTACGATTTCTACTGACAATAAAGTTTGCATATGGATCCATACGTCTACGCCTCCTATGTTACAGAAGACTTCGCCACCTAAGGATCCAGCAACTTTACCTTCACCACCCCGCTCACCATGGACCCTTTCGACCAACTTCTCAGTCTCAAACAGAACGGTATGTCCATTGTGGATTTTGTGCCGTGCCTATGGGCGTTTATAAGTTTGAGGTTCCATCCGCACACTCTCTCAGCCCTACAAGTTATCATGGACTTATATCAAGGCTGGGGGACCCACCAATGCAATCAGTCAAGTCAGCGCTCACTAGCATCCAGTCTCCCATGTCTGTCAAGATGGCTACCAAACCACAGCTTTCTCAGGTCAAGATGGCAGCCATTCCAGAGCCAAATCCAGAGTCAGGTCCAGTCACAGCAGTCCATCGAGTGTCAAGTCCAGCCGTTGTTCCAGTGTCAAGTCAAGTCATAGTTCTTCCTCCAGAGCCAAGTAAAGTCACAGCAGTTCCCTCAAAGCCAAGTCAAGTCACTGCTGTTCTTCCAGTCAAGCCAAGTCGTCGCAGTCGCTTCTTCAGAGTCAAGTGATGTCGCAACTGTCACTCCAGAGTCAAGTGCTGTCGCTCCAGAGTCAAGTGTCGTAGCAGCTGTTTCCCTAGAGTCAAGTGATGTCACAGCTGTCGCTCCTGAGTTAAGCGTTGTCGTCGCAGCAGCTCCGCCTCCAGAGTCGTGTCGTCGTCGCAGCTGCTCTGCCTCCCGAGTCAAACGTCTTCGCATCTGCTCCGCCTCCAGAGTCAAGCGTCTTCGCAGCTGCTCCGCCCTCTGAGCCAATCGTCGCCGCCGCAGCTGCTCCTCCCTCTGAGCCAAGTCATGTTGTTGCAGCTGCTCCGCCTCCTGAGTCAAGCGTCTTCGCATCTGCTCCGTCTCCTGAGTCAAGCGTCTTTGCATCTGCTCCGCCTCCTGATTCAAGCGTCTTCGCATCTGCTCAGCCTCCAGAGTCAAGCGTCTCCGCAGCTACTCCACCTCCAGTGTCAAGCGTCGTCATCACAGCTGCTCCGCCTCCAGTGTCAAGCATCTTCGTCACAGCTGCTCCTCCCTCCGAGTCAAGAGTCGTTACCGCAGCTCCTCCCTCCGAGTCAAGCATCATTGTCGCTGCTCCGCCTGAGTCAAGCCCTGTTGCAGCTGCTCCTCTCAAGTCAAGCTTCAATGCTGCTGTTCCTCCAGAGTCTATCCTC
This sequence comes from Cirrhinus molitorella, assembly GCA_033026305.1. Classification (NCBI taxonomy): domain Eukaryota; kingdom Metazoa; phylum Chordata; class Actinopteri; order Cypriniformes; family Cyprinidae; genus Cirrhinus; species Cirrhinus molitorella. Next base: position 16,977,217 of record CM065120.1, on the reverse strand, counting down.
GACGCCGCAGCATCTTCCAAGTCAAGCCTTGTAGCAGCTGTTGCTCCCGTGTCAAGTTATGTCACAGCTGTCGCTCCAGTCTCCAGCCTCGATGCAGCTGTCCATCCTGCACCAAGCCACACCCTCACAGCTGCTCTAAAGTTTACCGATATCACCCCTGAACCATGCCAAGCCACTGCCGCTGCTCCGGAACTAACCTTCACTGAGGCCATGCTCCTCCTGAGTACTGCTCTTGGGGTTGTCTGGGCAGCGTATACCACCACCGAGTCCTCAGAGGTGGCGGCTCATTCCGCAGAACGTCTGAGGGTGACCTTCCCCGAGGAGGTGGCTGAGGTCACAGATCCTCAAGCTGTGGGGGAGGTCGCACCTGCTCCCTGCACGGTGGTAGCGTCCAGCAACTCCCACCACACTGAGCTCTCGCCCAGTCCCAATTCAGCCACAGAGCTCCTCTATATGCTGGGAATCCAGCCTAACCTGGCCAAGAACTTGGGCTCCGAGCCCTCTCTCTCTCTGTGTGTTTGTTTGTCTATGTTCTGTGTTCCAGGCCTGCCTGTTCCGCCCTGGGGGGTTCCTGTCCCGTCAGTTCCACCCTGGAGGGCTCCTGTCCTGTCTGCTCCGCCCTCGGGGGATCCCGTTCTGCCCTGGAGGGCTCCTGTCCTGTCTGCTCCGCCCTGGGGGGATCCCGTTCCGCCCTGGAGGGCACCTGTCCTGTCTGCTCTGCCCTGGGGGGCTCCCGTGCCACCCTTGAGGGTCCCTGCTCTGTCTGCTCCGCCCTGGGGGGATTCTGCTCCACCCTGGAGGGCTTCTGCGCCGCCCTGGAGGGTCCCTGTCCTGTCTGCTCTGCCCTGGGGGGATTCCGCTCTGCCCTGGAGGGCTCCTGTCCTGTCTGATCCGCCCTGGAGGGTATCTGATTCGCCTGATCCGCCCTGGAGGGCGTCTGATTCTCTCTCTCTGTGTGTGTGTCTGTCTATGCTCTATGTTACAGACCTGTCTGCTCCGCCCTGGGGGGATTCCGTTCTACCCTGGAGGGCTCCAGTCCTGTCTGCTCCGCCCTGGGGGGCTTCTGTGCCACTCTGGAGGGCGTCCGACTCGCCTGATCTGCCCAGGAGGGCGTCTGATTCGCCTGATCCGCCCTGGTGGGCGTCTGACTCGTCTGCTCTACCCTGGAAGGTGCCTGCTCCGCCCGATCCGCCCTGGAGGGCGTCTGATTCGTCTGATCTGCCCTGGAGGCTGTCTGCTCCGCCCTGGAGGGCATCTGCTCCGCCGGCTCCGCCCTGGAGGCTGTCTGCTCCGCCGGCTCCGCCCTGGAGGCTGTCTGCTCCGCCGGCTCCGCCCTGGAGGCTGTCTGCTCTGCCGGCTCCGCCCTGGAGGCTGTCTGCTCTGCCGGCTCCGCCCTGGAGGCTATCTGCTCTGCCGGCTCCGCCCTGGAGGCTGTCTGCTCTGCCGGCTCCACCCTGGAGGCTGTCTACTCTGTCTTGGTGGTCCCCTGAACATTTTTGGCAGTTCTGTTGCTCTGCTGCCATTCCGACAGCTCCTGAACTCTCTGCCCCTCTGAACTCAGTCAGCCCGCATGGACCTGGTCCACCTCTTTGCACTCTGTCCCACCCCCCCCACCCTTTGGTACTATTGGACTGTCTTTAGCGTCTGGAATCCGCTCCTGGGGGGGGGGCTCTGTCATGAACTTCCTGTCTCCTCTCACCTCTCACCCCTGTCGGCCATCTTGCCTTCACCCGCACACACCTGACAGTCATTACACCTCATCTCCCACAGTATAAAAGCCATTCACATGCACTGCCGTTCGCGAAGTCTTGATTTATTTCTCCTGGTCAATTCTGAGCGTTTTTCCTAGTTTGTTTTCCCTTTGCCGTTTCCGTCTGTTCCCTGGTTCCTGACTGTTCTCTGCCGGCCTGTCGACCCCCTTGCTTGTCTCTGGATTATCCCTGCTTTCCGCCTGCCTCGACCTTCCTGCCTGGACTCTGTTATTTCTCTTTGGATTTACCTCGCTGATGCCGTTTGCCCCTGTCTGACCCCGCCTGTCTGTTACGATTTCTACTGACAATAAAGTTTGCATGTATGGATCCATACGTCTACGCCTCCTATGTTACAACATTAAAGATCCAGCAATATATTTACAGTGGATATAAAAAAGTCTACACATCCCTGTTAAAATGCCAGGTTTATGTGATTTAAAAAAAATTAAAATACCACAAATAATTTCTGAACTTTTTCCACCTTTATTGTTAGCTATAACTCAATTGAAAAACAAACTGAAATCTTTTTTTCTGAGGAAAGTAAAAATAACAAACTAAAATAATGTGGTTGCATTAGTGTACACACCCTTAAACTAATAGTTTGTCGAAGCACCTTTTGATTTTATTACAGCACTCAGTCTGTTTGGATATGAGTTTATCATCATGACACATCTTGACTTGGCATTATTTGCCCACTCATCTTTGCAAAAACACTCAAAATCTGCCAGATTGCGAGGGCATCTCTTATGCACAGCCCTCTTCAGATCACCCCACAAATTTTCAATTGGGCTCAGGTCTGGGCTCTGGCTGGGCCATTCTAAAACTTTAATCTTTTTCTTGTGAAGCCATTCTTTTGTTGATTTGGATGTATGCTTAGGGTCATTGTCGTGCTGAAAGATGAAGTTCCTCTTCATCTTCAGCTTTCTTGCAGAAGCCTGAAGGTTTTGTGCCAATATTGACTGGTATTTGGCACTGTTCATAATTCCCCCCACTTTGACTAAGGCCCCAGTAACAGCTGAAGAAAAACAGCCCCAATGCTGCCACCACCATGCTTCACTGTGGGTATGGTGTTCTTTTGGTGATGTGCAGTGTTGTTTTTGCTCCAAACATATCTTTTGTAATTGTGGCCAAAGAGTTCAACCTTGGTTTCATCAGACCATAACACATTTTCCCACATGCTTTTGGAAGACTTCAAATGGGTTTTTGCAAAACTGAGCCGGGCTCGGATGTTTTTCTTCATAAGAAAAGGCTTCCGTCTTGCCATCATACCCCACAGCCCAGCCATATGAAGAATATGGGTGATTGTCGCCACATGTACCACACAACCAGTACTTGCCAGACATTCCTGCAGCTCCTTTAATGTTGCTGTAGGCCTATTGACAGCTAACCTGACCAGTTTTCTTTTTGTCTTTTCATCAAGTTTGGATGTCCTGTTCTTGGTAATGTCACTGTTGCACAATATTTTATCCACTTGATGATGACTGACTTCACGGTGTTCCATGGTATATCTAATGCCTTAGAAATTTTTTGTACCCTTCTCCTGACTGATACCTTTTAACAATGAGATCCCTCCGATGCTTTGGAAGCTCTTTGCGGACCATGGCTTTTGCTGTGAGATGTGACTAGGAAAATGTCAGGAAAAGCCTACAAGAACAGCTGAACTTTATTTGGGGTTAATCAGAGGCACTTTAAATGATGGCAGGTATACTGACTCCTATTTGACATGAGTTTGAATGTGATTAGTTAATTCTGAACACAGCCACATCCTCAGTTGTAAAAGGGTGTGCACACTAATGCAACCACATTATTTTAGAATTTTATTTTTATTTCCAACTGAATATAGATTTCAGATTGTTTTTATATTGAGTTGTGATAGGTCACATAAAAGGTGGAAAAATGTCTAAAATTAAAACATAAACATGACATTTTAACAGGGGTGTGTAGACTTTTTATATCCACTGTAAGTGTGGCCATTATAACGAATGCATAATGCATTATAAAAACCTGTATAACATGTTATATCATCTTATAAATAATCATAACCACAATTATAATGCATTATAATGCTTATGCACTTGTGGTTATAACTTTTAAAATTTTGATTATTTATAACACACATTGAACAACATATTAAATCTACTTTTACATTTATAGTGGACTATTATATCTTGACATTGTTTATTTAAGATCTGCATAGTATCTTACTATATCTAAGTGGCTAGGTGTTGAGTGTTATTTGAGTGTTCCCTCTGAGGGTAATATTAATTTTGATGTGAGCTAGTTAATAATTTCAACTGAAAAAAAAATGCAATGTTTATATGTTAGGTTTATTTTGATGCTGCCCTTAGTCTATTGACTATAAGAAACTTTGCAACTATGCATGTCAACTAACTCTCATTAGAGTTGGTAAAGCTTAGGTTAAGGTCAGGTTAGGTAGAATGTTGACATGCTTGCAAACTTACTTATAGTCAATTTGTCTGTTGGGGAACCATCAAAACGAAGTGTTATATATTATAACATATTAATATTAATATAATATATTAAGTGTGTATATATTTAACAGACATGCTATACTAATATTTCAGTGACTGCTAGTTGACATGTAGTTGCAGATTTACTTATCAACAGCTATCTAAAGGGTACCATCAAAATAATTAAACTGATATTACAATAAAAATATTTCAAAGCAAATGTGTCATATTACACATTCATCTGATCTGATATCTGATCTTATGACTGTTTGAGAGAGAAAAAAAAATATTATTACTATACTTATAAGTGGTCAATGATGGCTTTAAGTAACGTAGCATAAGAAAAATGGCAAGATATAAGACTTATAATCCATTGTAACTTGTTGATGCAACGTGTTCATTGTGTGTTTTTAAATTCACGCTGAACTGAAATTGAGAGGAATAGAGGTGAATCTTAAATCTGTACCTAATATATGATCTCTTTTAGCATTCGGATAAATTCTCACTCTTCAAGCCAAAAGAACAGTTAGACAGGAACACAGTGCACCTCTCATAGTATCAAATACAGTTCAGACATCAGTGTGTGTGAGTGTGTGTGGGTGTGTGTAAAGGGTAGGTTCAAGTCCATTCAAGTTGCAGCTCAAACAGACCCAGTTATTCACTGGAAGTGAGCAGGCTCTTTGCATACATATTTGTGAAAGTGTGTGTGTGTGTGTGTGTGTGTGTGTTCACCTGTAGAATATCTGTTCCATTCAATGATCAAGTTCTTACATGTTCTCACATGACTGTTGCACCTGGATTGCCGGAAGAACTCAGAGATCAAAGTTGTACAAATTCCGTAAAAGGAGGGGTTTACCTTCACACAAACAAACAGAAGCATAGGGTCATTCACAGAGTTACCAAAAATACTGAATATTAATATTTAAATGTCATGAATACATTCATAACAGTATTGTATCATTACTGCAAAACTGCCATCATACAGGCTTAATTCATGATGACAGTAATGCTTCCTCGCTTTCATTCACTCACACACATGGGAGATGTGTATTGTTTGGTGGGTTGGGTTTAACATTCAAGTCAAGTCAAGTCAAGTTTATTTGTATAGCGCTTTTCACGAAACAAATCGTTTCAAAGCAGCTTAACAGCAAATTAAAAGTTTGTACAATAATTAAAGTTTGTTAAATTAAAGTTTCTACAATAATTAAAGTTTGTACAATAACGTTTGTTAAATTAGAATTTGTACAATAATTAAAGTTTGTACAATTTGTATAATGTTAACATTAATGATTATATGTTGCAATCAAATCACTGTAGTAAAATTCGGTAGTGATGTTTGGTGTTTCAGGGCTGATATCATCTAAAGTCCTCCAAGGGGTTGGCATCATCATCTCTTCTTCGGTGCTCCTGATCCAGACTGTAGCTTGTGTTATTCCTAGTTACCACGGGATGTCAATCCCGTGGCAGAAACAGAGAACAATAGGAACATAATTAGCGTAGCTGCTGTTCAAACCAAGCAAAAGGATTTGTTCAACCAAAGCTAAGGATTCATAAATCAGATATAACAGCAGTAAAAGATTATGAGATGCGTTATGTGAATGCTTGGCTAAAAAGATGTGTCTAGATTTAAACAGAGAGAGTGTGTCTGAACCCCGAACATTATCAGGAAGGCTATTCCAGAGTTTGGGAGCCAAATGTGAAAAAGCTCTACCTCCTTTAGTGGACTTTGCTATTCTAGGTACTACCAAGAGTCCTGAGTTTTGCGACCTTAGGGAGCGTGATGGATTGTAGCGAGGTAGAAGACTAGTTAGGTACGCAGGAGCTGAACCATTTAGGGCCTTATAGGTAAGAAGTAGTATTTTATAGTTGATACGGAACCTAATAGGAAGCCAGTGCAGAGACTTTAAAATTGGGGTAATATGGTCATATTTTCTTGACCTGGTAAGGACTAACTGCAGCTTGTTTATTGAAGATGCAGGACAACCACCTAGTAATGCATTACAATAGTCCAGTCTAGAGGTCATAAATGCATGAACTAACTTTTCTGCATCAGAAACAGGTAACATGTTTCGCAGCTTGGCAATGTTTCTAAGATGGAAGAATGCTGTTTTTGTAACATGGGAAATATGATTTTCAAAAGACAAGTTGCTGTCTGATATAACACCCAGACTTTTGACTGTAGAGGAAGCAGCAGTACATCCATCTAGTTGCAAATTGTAATCCAAGAGATTGTGTGTATTTATTTTTGGTCCGATAAGTAATATCTCTGTCTTATCTGAATTTAATAGGAGAAAATTATTGGTCATCCAGTCTTTTACATTTTTAACACACTCTGTTAACTTTGATAATTTAGAAGTTTCATCTGGTCTTGTTGAGATATATAGTTGAGTATCATCAGCATAACAATGGAAACTAATTCCATAATTCCTAATAATATTGCCAAGGGGCAACATGTATATTGAGAAAAGCAGAGGACCTAGGACAGATCCTTGTGGCACTCCATACTTTACTGGTGATAACTGAGAAGACTCCCCGTTTAAGTAAACAAAGTGGTAGCGATCAGACAGGTAGGATCTAAACCATCTTAAAGCCTGCCCTTGAATACCTGCATAGTTTTGTAGTCGATCTATTAGTATGTCATGGTCTATAGTGTCAAACGCAGCACTAAGGTCAAGTAAAACTAGCAATAAGATGCAGCCTTGGTCTGATGCAAGAAGCAAGTCATTAGTGATTTTTACAAGTGCAGTTTCTGTGCTATGATGGGGCCTGAAACCTGATTGAAATTCTTCATAGATATCATTTTTTTGCAAAAAGCAGCATAATTGAGCAGATACAACTTTTTCTAAAATTTTAGACATAAACGGAAGATTAGAAATGGGTCTGTAATTTCCTAGTTCATTAGGGTCTAGTTGTGGTTTCTTCATAAGAGGCTTAATAACCGCTAACTTGAATGATTTTGGGACATGACCTAAAGATAACGATGAGTTAATAATATTGAGGAGCGGTTCTTCTGCTACAGGTAACAACTCTTTCAGTAATTTAGTGGGTACAGGATCTAATAGGCATGTTGTTGGTTTAGACGTACTGATAAATTTATTTAGCTCTTCCTGTCCTATAGTGGTAAAGCACTGCAGGTTTTCTTTGGGTGTGACAAAGGAAATTGACGTATTAGACGCTGTAGAATCTACGCTGGTTATTGTATTTCTGATGTTATCTATTTTATCAGTGAAAAAATTCATAAAGTCATTACTATTAAACTGTAAAGGAATATTTCGGACGGGCGGCATCTGATTATTTGTTAATCTGGCCACTGTGCTAAATAAAAACCTTGGATTGTTTTGGTTATTTTCTATGAGTTTGCGTATGTGCTCGACCCTGGCAGCTTTTAGAGCCTGTCTATAGCTGGACATGCTGTTTTTCCACGCAATTCTAAAAACTTCCAAATTAGTTTTTCTCCATTTGTGCTCAAGATTACGAGTTTCTTTCTTGAGAGAATGGGTAGTACTGTTGTACCATGGCGCAGTACGTTTTTCTCTAACTTTTTTCAATTTGATGGGGGCAACAGCTTCTAACGTATTAGAGAAGATAGTGTCCATGTTGCTAGTTAATTTGTCTAGATCCTGTGTATTACTGGGTGCACAGAGCAGTTGAGATAAATCGGGCAGGTTACTTGTAAATAAATGTTTGGTGGCTGGAACAATGGTTCTGCCCAAACGATAGCGCGGAGCGATATAGTTAATATCAGTCATACGCAGCGTGCATGATACAAGGAAATGGTCAGTAACATCATCGCTTTGAGGTACGATATCTATGTCAGTAAGATCAATTCCATGCGATATAATTAAATCTAGCGTATGATTGAAACGATGAGTGGGCCCGGTGACATTTTGCTTGACTCCAAAAGAATTTAATAGGTCAGTAAACGCAAGCCCTAAGGCATCACTTGTATTATCGACGTGAATGTTAAAGTCTCCGACAATTAGTGCTTTATCAAAATTAACCAACAGGTCGGAAAGGAAATCTGAAAATTCTTTTAGAAAGTCTGCATACGGCCCTGGTGGTCTATACACAGTAGCTAAAATAAGAGATAAGACAGATTTCTTTTGCAAATCTGACAGAGTAACTTTAAGCAAAAGTATTTCAAAGGAATTAAACTTGTATCCTTTTTTCTGAGTTACATTGAGAATATCACTATATATTGTTGCGACACCACCGCCACGACCAATCTGACGGGGCTCATGCTTATAACAGTAGCTTGGTGGAGTAGACTCATTTAGACCAATATAATCATTTGGTTTTAGCCAGGTTTCAGTCAAGCAGAGTACATCAAAACTATTATCTGTGATCATTTCATTTACAATAACTGCTTTGGGTGCGAGTATTTATAGATTGGACAGCACTAGTGCTATCATTTAAGTGTTCAGAGCAAAAACCATCATAGCAGTTATTTGGGAATCGGCTTACTAGTCAAATGGAGCGCAGCGTCCTGGAGATGTTGTCCGACAGCAGTTCTGCTCCGACTGCAGGCCATCAGCACGGAAAAGCCTAGGACGCTCCCAGAAAAGATTCCAATTATTAACAAAGAGCAGTTTCTGTTCTTTACACCATGTCAATAACCATTCATTTAGAGCAAAAAGTCTACTGAACCTTTCGTGCCCACGTCGATACGTGGGAAGCGGTCCTGACACGATCATCCTCGTCTCGGGCGCCGTGCTGCGAACCGTCTCGATCAGGCTGCCGAAGTCCCGCTTCAAGACCTCCGTCTGCCGCAGCCTGATGTCGTTCACCCCCGCGTGCAGGACGTTCGCGCCGACGCTCTCGTCCTTCAGGATTGCGGGTATCTGCGCAGAAACATCGAGAACACGAGCACCAGGGAAACAATGAGTTTGCACATTACCTTTAGCTAAAGTAGCACGAACGTACCTGACGATGGAATCTCCGACGATCACAGCGTCGCGTTCCGTCTCGCGGAGGGGAGCGAAGCGGTTCCGGGTGGAGATCTCGAAGACCGGGGGCGGCGGAGGGGGAGAGGTCATCGTCCGTGGCCTGGCTCGCGTCTTCCGCTGCTGCTGCACCCAGGGTCCGTGGTGTCCCGGCGCCGGAGTGAAGGACATCTGGGAAGAGCGCGTCCTGGGTGCAGAGGGCCTGCACAGAGAAGCACAAGGAGTGGAAGTGGTAGGAGTGTTAGTATCGCGCTGTATACTTACCCGAGAGGATTCCAGAGCTGCCCTCAGCTCGGCCTGCCTCTCCAGGAGCTGGCGGATCTGCTTCTCCACGGCCTCCAGCTCCACCTGCACCGAGTGCAGCTCTAACGTGTCATCAACTGTATTTAAAGGTAGACACAAATTTGCCATTAAAGCAAGTAACAGTTAGTAAACAACGGTAGTGTGTGTGTATAAACCACGCAAGCAAGAGTAGCGGCAACCACGCTGGTGATGCTAACGGGCTATAAGCTAGTGGGATTGGGAATTCAAAACAAAACTAGTGTTAACAAGGTACTCTGGTTGTTTTAGTTTTAAAACACTACAAGGGATATATTCACACGTTATAAGAAACGTAAATGATGGTGTAAAAATTTGATTTTCGTTTGTAAATTAGACAATATTAAATTGACTTGACGGAGCCCAAACTCAAAGCATACGGCAACATTCATTGTTCCTTTGTGTGGCTTGAGGTGGCCTGACAGTCCCACCCCTGAATTCAGACTGTTCTATTGGCCGACATCCTGCTCTAAAGTCACACCTATCCGTACAGCGTCTGCTCCTCTCTATTGGCTGAGTATGGCTGTGACATACATTAGGGTCTATAATGGAGTAATGGAGCACATGTAACTTAAAGGAATAGTTCACCCAAAAATGACACCCCATGATTTACGCACCCTTAAGCCATCCTAGGTGTATATGACTTTCTTCTTCCAGACAAACACAGAACACAGTCAGAGTTGTTTTAAAATTTATCCTGGCTCTTCCAAGCTTTATAATGGTGGTGGATAGTGGCTGTTCTTTTGAAGCTCCAAAAAGTGCATATATCCATCGTAAAACTAACCCATACGCCTCCGGGGGGTTAACGCATGTCTTTTGAAGTAGATACATGGTTTTTTGTAACAAAAATATTTATATTTTTAAAATTATAAACTCAAATCACTGATTTGGGGCAACAGCGTATACTATTTCCTATTTGTGGAAGTTGTTAATGTGCTAACAGTTCTTTTTACAAAGGCTTGTTACTAAGGATTCATACTAGTAAACAATGCTACATTGCCCAACTTAACTCATTTGATAGTTGATGAACTTTACAAATTGGACAGAACTGACTGAGCTGAGCTGTTTTTAACTGAACAACTATTAATTTACAATTGTAATTTTTTTATATTAAATAACAATATTTTTGGAAAAACACAGAAAAAGTGCTATATTAGTTACACTAAATGCTATCTCTCTCTCTCTCTCTCTCTCTATATATATATAAGTGTTGCATTTCTAATCACTATTCCCCACCTCCAGTTCACTTATTTAAAGATGAAACATCACATGGTGCAAATTGCATTCTGGGAAACAGTATCCCATGCAGTGTCTTTAGATGCATTCATTAAATTTCAGCAAATGTAGCAGGTAATCTGGGCATTTCATGCATACAGAAAATTCACATACTATTCACAGTATACACATAACATACTGCAATATAGTAGGAGTTGTATAGTAGTATGCCATTCTGAGCATTGAGATTTCAGTGTACTTGAGTTATATTTAGAAGATTCTGGCAAATATAGTAGGTCATCCTGGTATTCCATGCATACAGAACATTTGCATACTATGCACAGTATACATACTGGATACTGCAGAAATAGTAAGAGTAGTATAATAGTATGGCATTTCGAACACAGCCATTGTCTCATAAATAACGGAAAATTCTGTGTTTGGCGGGGAAGAAGTTAATGCTGTCCCAAATAAGCTATTTCACATAAAGAAAAAAACTGCAGTTAAAATGTTCTTCAGAAAAATCCTTGACTCCCGGAACATCCTTTGGTTTTCCTGCACATTTGAACCCTTTCTAACAATGACTGTATGATTTTGAGATCCATCTCTTCACACTAAGGAGGGACTGAGGGACTCATACACAACTATTACAAAAGATTAAAACATTTACTCATACTCAAGAAGAAAACACAAGTGCAGGGGTGAAAACTTTTGAACACGATGATGTGTACTTTTTTTTAAACATTTTGTTTAAAGATATTTTTTCTTCTTTTTTATTTAGTAAAGCCCTTCAGAAGCAAATGTTTTCCAGAAGACAAAATAAGTGAAATTTACCATGTTCATCCAATTCAAAAAGGAATACTAATAGCTTATCAGTGTTCCAAAGTATTCTAAAGTATTTAGATTAAGTTACAGTGTCATCTAACTAAATACGTTACAAATTACTGTATATTTTGTAATCTGTATTGTTACATTTTACAATTTAAAAGTAACCTTCCCGACCCTGACTACTCTCTATGAAACTTCCACAACCATAACTAAAGAATTATTTGCACATCACCCCAATTTGTTTTCTTCTATGACAGGTATCAAGTATCAATTATCTTAAGTTCCTTGCCAGGGAATTAATTATAGCATTAAACTCTTTACTTCACCATAAACGTGTAAAACAGCAGGACCATTACTAGAGAATATTTAATTTTATGACTAAAAAAAATAAAAAAATAACAATCGACTACTACATATACTGCATCATCTGGCTAAGCATTAATAATATAATTCCTAACTATTTCTCCGATACCTTGTCTGCTATGGCAGTTCATTCTTTGCCTACAGCGCCTCCCTGTGGCTGATACTGAAATTTAGCGCACTAAAACTCACTGAATAAGCAATTAATTCACATTTTGTTTACCAACGTCCCACAATATGAAATTATAAAGTTTATCATATAGAATTATTCAAAATTATTCAGATCGTGCACTGACTTTAATGCGAATGGCCTCTTTTTCCTTCCCACACTTCCCCTCAAACGTCTGTTCTGGTAGTGTGGATGTTTGGTGAGCAGGTACGCAATTCCACAAAAAGGGAAAACAGCTCAGTTGGCGTGATGTTTTCAGTCACACAAGAGACTGTTTGCTTTTATTGTATGAGTGTTTATTGTGAACATTATGGCAATGAAATATTAAAACATTTTTGTAGTAGCACCTTTTTATTCAGCTTTTAGTGAATATTAATAACCTTCAAATAGACATACATACTGCTAATTATTACTAGCTGTGTGTAATTTTATATCACTGTGCCAGTCACTGGCAGTATGTTTAAACTTTAAAAGTGGAATTTCGATGAAACAACCTTTTTTTCCTTCAAACCACTGACACCAAAGGTACAGTGAACCTTTCCTTTAACTACAACAAATCTAGTTTAAAACATACACAGACCAACAGTGAAATAAACTCGCTAATGATGCCAATTATAAGACTGGTTGTTATACTATATTGCTATACACTGCTATAAATGTCAAGGAAGTTAGTAAGCATACAAACAATAAATAAGTAAAAAAAAATGGTTGAATACATCAAATATTGCTTCATTAAACACAATGAGTCTTTGGTCTTAACAGATATTTTTTGAGGAACTTCATAAGGCTTGGGTTTCATCTTTAAAAATAAATGATTAGGACTTTTTTCTGTAACAGACTGCACAATTCATGCAGAGAAGGGGAGATTTTAAATGAAAAAAAGAGAAGGCGTTTTATATTTTTGTAGTTTATACCAAAATATTTTTCATTTCATGAAATATGAATGCCAAAATTTCCTATTGCTTATTTTAATCAAGTAACTCTGTTCTATGCAGAGCATCTTCACAGTTGGACAAGAAATCCTTCTATTGATTTGGAATGTCATGTTTTTGTAATTTTTCCTGATTTGGGTTCAGAACGGGACTATAGGCCCTCGTCCCATAGACCTTCCCCCTGAGAAGGGAGTCATGGGATCTGACCCAGGCAGATAGGGTGGAAGGGCTTATGCATCGTCACCGCCACACAGGAGCAACAGGGCTTTACGGTAGTCACCTGAGGTATCACCCTGTGGTAACGGAAAGAGATATGATGAGAGAAGATTCAGTTTCGGTGATGTGGATAAATAAGAAAATTTATAAGGTGATAACGGCTAAATACTAACACCTGTATGCATAAGTATACCTGAATCATTTTGTGCAGAGAGGTCGCAAACCTCTTGCGGAATTCAGTACGTATATCCAACATGTCCACCTCACTGCGAGAAACCATGATCCTGATCAATGTTTGGTCATCGGTGCCTGCCCCCTGGAGGATGAAAGTAGAATTAAAGCAACAGGTAAGTTCTTTGATAGGGTTAAAGTTAACTCAAATAAAAATCATGGAAAAAAAAAAACTTGAACTTATTTTATTCAGCTAGTTGCCAAAATTTCTCATTTACCTTCATGGCACTGTAAAGGCTGTCGGCAAAATAACCTGGCACACTGCGGGCACACTTCACTGAAGAAGGAGAAAAAAAAGTTAAGTGAACTAAAACTCCAGAGTTTTTAGACCTAACAGACCCACATGACTCTAAGTGCTGCATATGATTGATTGTTCAGCTATAAAAAAATATTCCTACCCCTAATATGATTAAATATAAAAAATAATATAAAGAAAAAATTAAGTCATTTTGGCCATACTTTTTAACTTCCCCTATATAATAAGGATTATTTTTAACTTGAGTGAAGAACTAACCATATTGGATTGACAAAGAGATGTTTGTGTGTGGTTCAGGTATACCCTACATTATGGGGACAAAATGTGGCCACAAAGATGGCAATATCCAAAATCCTTGTCCTTGTGGGGACATTTGTTGGTCCCCATAAGCAAACAAGCTAATAAATCATACAGAATTAACCCTTTAACTGCCATTAACAGCCTTCTTGAATAGCTAATGGCAGTTAAAGGGTTAAGCCTTTTGACAATCTAAGTTTAGGCAGGTTTAGGTGTAGGGCAATAGAAAATTAGAAAAACCATTGCGCCTATGGTATGTCCCCATAAAACATGGAAATCCAACGTTTGTGTGTCTTACCCACGGCCAGCAGTATTTCCTGGAGGGTTCCTGATGTCTCTCTCTGGATGCTCTCCTCTATTTCATACCCTGAGAGCTTTCTATACTCCTCAAACACTGCAGAAAATACATTAACAGAAAACCAGTGAATAAAAAAAAAAAAAAAAAAAAAAAAAAATATATATATATAAAATAATTCCATTATTTACATGCATGTGTCAAACTAACCTCTTCTAAGGTGAGCATTACTACGGTTTCCCAGTATAGTGATGAACTGGCCTTCATCAGTTCCATACTTCTGTTCTCCAGCTGCAAAGATTGCCTACACCCAACACAAACAGTTTTTGTTGACAGATTGACAAACTGATATTACACACTACAAGCACTAGATGTCAGCATTTATTTTTATTCCACATTTGAACTTTTTTTTTTTAGAGAAAACAATTTCAATCATACATTTTTAATAAAAAAAAAAACTAACCGTTTTAGTTTAAACAATATTTGCAAATATTTAATTGCATTGGATTTGATGTGATCTTACATGTACAAACTTACCTGGGCATCACTTTGGATGAGGCTTTCTTGTATACCCTGCTGTCTGCTGGCCTATAGAGAAATATAATATAAAATAAATTAACATTAATACTATAAACTGACAAAAAACAACACTTAAGTCTTGGGTCTTTTTTCAGTGAAATGAAATTTTCAGTCTCACTTTATAAGAACTATTCATATATGCAGATACATTATTTAAAGTTACCTGTTATGCAAAAATCACTTTTTTAAGGTGTTTAAACACAGTTGTGCTTTTTTTATAATCCCAGTAAATCATAAACAGTCTCTCTCTCCAATGTACACATCATCGTACGGAGAAATCCTGCACATTTGTGATGATTTCTGGCTTAATAGAATAGACACAGCCCTTAGTGAGAAGCAGTAGTCTGCCATTAATGTTTTCTTGTTATAGCTGCTGGAGATATACAATGTCAGCTCCAAAGAGGCATGACAAGTGTTGTATTTTGGGATGCACCAGTCTCCATAGACTCCCTCCATCTAAGCCGCTGAGGACACTGTGGTTACATTTTATTTTTGAAGGAAATATCCCGGGGAAAAAATATATGTTTAATGAACAATACTAACGCTTCATGCAGGAACGTCAGCTCCATACAAACTAAGTATCACGCATTTGTTTTCCAAATTGTCTTTCTGAAAGAGGTTCTTGGCACTCTGTAAGGCTAATGTTGCTAAAGCTACTACTGTCTCAATTGGCACTCTGTAAGGCTAATGTTGCTAAAGCTACTATTGTCTCAACCCGTTTTTAACTGATGCTGGCTTCATGCGCTACCAGAATGATCATAAACAGGACTGTGGTAGTTAAAAATTGCAAATGAAAGCAATGTGAAGTCGATCGTTTGAATTTATCAAGCTCATAAAGACAAGTGGCACTTATAAAGATGTGATAGCATGTGATTGCACCATGAGACCAGCAATGTTGTTATTTTTATTGTGTCGTGCTCCCTGTCTGCGTAATTCATAAATGCACATTTATTATGCATAGTACAATCAGATGAATGACCTTTTACACCAATTCTGGTTTGAACATATAGTGCTGAACACTATTTTTTAGTGCGTGAGATTATTCTGATTTGCCTTCGCTGCCAATTTAAGCTCCGTCCTCTTCTGAAAAGGTGGCTCTGGGTCACCAGTTCATTTGCATTTAAAGGGACAAACAGGTAATCTGTCAGGTATTTTAAGATAAAACTTCACATACACATTCTGGGGACATCAAAGACCTTTTTTACATCTTGTAAAAAGAAGCATAATAGGTAAAATTTAAATCTTGGATTTTCATTTTTATTGTTAACCAACTACATACTTGTAGCAAAACAACCAGCATCCTCTGGAAATGTCCTCCAGTGTCACCAGTCACATCTTTCTCCAGGTCATCGTTATGCTCTATAATAAACATATAGTCATCATCAACATTGAACAGTCATTCAACACATTGCTTTAATGGCAAGTATCAGAGTAAGAACTAAGAATTAGAATACTAAGTCAAACACCTATAATACACAACCTACACAAACACTATTACCTTGCTTGTATAAACTTTTGATCTCGTTGACTTCATTAGGTGACCTAGATGCCAAGATCTCAACCAACACTTTCTCATCTGTGCCTGCACCCTAAGACAACAAATGCAAAGGTACTGATATACACTGATCTGTCTCTTCTTAAAAATAATTGACAACCCTCTAGTTATTAGTATGTACCTTAATAGCATCCCGCAGACATGTGACCTCATACTTGATGGGAGGAGTCATCAGAGCTACTATCAGACTCTCAAACTTCCCACCCAGCTCAGACTTCAAATCACCCACCAAATCCTAAACAGAGATGAAACGAAAAAAGAAATGCATATTTTAAAGATTCAGCATGAATTCTAATTAAACAGTGGCTTGAGTATATAACTTATGTTGATGATATTACCTTTCCATGCAGAGTTTTGTATGCAGCTGTGATTTCTTGGCGCTGTGCATTACTGCGTGCTGTCAACAGCTGGAGAATAGCATCCTCATCAGTGCCTGAGTAAAAAAAAAATCAATTCATGTTGATGACCATTACATAATGAGTAGACTGATACCCATCTTTTACAGCCAGATGCAGTACTTATTCATTCATAACAATTAAAAAAACTGATTTAATCTCACTAATTAATGTCTAAACACAAATGCATCTATATACAGCCTTGATTATCCAAATAATAATAAATTAGTCACACTAAATATGTATTACAGAGTCTAGTTTTCAGTTATACTGGCTGTATGGATATAATACTGTGTTGTTGCATTATAGATAGATATTTGAAGGTCTACTGATTTAATGTGTCAAAATTAACATTTAATATGTTTGACAAACTCACCAAGTCCTTTCATTGCCTTGTAGAGAACTTCAGAATCATTATTAGCATTGAATCCACTGTGGGCCTTCACTGTGCCTCTGCCAGCCTAAACCAGAAAATAATCAAGCAATAGTTTCATGTCCTGTTTTTTTTTAATAGTATGTATATTTTTAACTTTAGGAACTTAAGTAATGCATGTATGAGTCACAACCACAGCCACATCTCCTCTGCAGCCAAAGGTCTGAGTCGGACTCTTTAAAATGACGTGCATTTAACTTTTACATGCAGTAGTTTTCCAGATGGAAACTTTTGAGTGACTACCACAAGTCTTCTATACCATATATGTTGTATACAATGACACAACGCTGCATATATAAATTAATACAACACTGTTTTCCAGTATTGGTCAGATTTACTTATTATCTGCATCATGCTTGAGACTTAAAAGAGATACTACTGTCCACTCAAATTTAGGAAGTTATGTAAGATACCAGAAAAAGTCTTTGATTACTAACTGATGTAACTAAAGATCTTGCAAGAACACATCATGTGATCTTTCAGGCAAATCACACACTTTTTATTGTTGGCTGTTGGTGTCTGTTTGTGGATCAAAGGAGTCACAGGAAAAGATACGAGCATAAACACAGGCACACTGGTTTGTTCTTGTCTCACTTAAGTCCCCTGGGTGACAACCACGCTACTGACAAAATCCCTCAGCAAGGCCTCATTAAAAAAAAAAAGCCCACAAATACACACTAAAGCCCTTTGCTGAACTCACTGTATCCACACAAGCTCAGAACATACTACAAATCAATCTCTAATCACTTTGCTTCTATGTAGCCTTTGTTTTAAACTAATTTAACACTACAAAACATAGGCTGCATTTGAAATCGCACTATGTACTTCCATTCTATTTAGAATGTGAAAAAGGGTTAGTGTGTCCAAATTCACAGTAAGCATATGTTAGCTTAAAATCGTAAGCACCAACGACTCATATCACTTACTACTTCTGTTGAGATTCTGAAATGTGCATATGATGGACACATTACTATCCCATGAGGTCATAGGAGAGGATCTGTGAATGGCAGATGTAGTACAATGGGTTTACATTCACAATAGTGAATGTAATCTACTCCTGTGTACATTCTATACTATGTAGTCAGACAGTATTTCTGAATTCTGAACTGCATATTATTATACTTGCTGTATTTTTATTATATTTTTCTGTGGCAGGGGTAGTAAGGGTAGAATGCTATAATGCAATTCTGAGTTTGGCATGTGTGTCAAGGCTATGATATACGGACAAAGGTCAGAAGCTGTTAAGTGCCCAGAATTTGTCCAATAAGCAAAGTGAACATGTCCATTGTGTATAAACTTGTAGCTCTAAATCAGCTGCTTGCCACACAGCTTTTCTTAAATCTTGCCAATTACTACTCACAGCTTTTTTATTAGATAAACTAAATAACATTCTATTGTTTTAGGAGAGGTATTGTTAGTCTGAGGCCTAAACTTAATGTCTCAGCCACAGGAATGTGTTGAATAACTCAGGCCTCAATGCTTTCTCTGGTTATCTAGGAATCTGAAGCTATCCATTCAAAATCTAGCTCCAAATAGAACAGATTCCTACTTTTGTGATGGCAACATCATGTTAGAAATTTAATCTGTGCAGACATTTAAGTTAAAACTTGCAGATTGCTGAGACATGGGATAAACCTATCCCACAACTTTATTCAGTCACCGAAAGTACCTTTTTATAAAAGTTCAAACCTGTCTTTATTGTTTTTCCAAGTCATATTTATTCATACATTATTGTTTTAAAGCAGCCTAACAGTAATAAACTGTAAAATAACGTTTGTTTCATTTTAGGTAATGGAGCTGGTATTTTCCATTTTGATCGTTTTATGTAATTTAATTAAACTTTTATACAAAATAACCAAATATAATTTTGTCAGCACCATCAGATTTCAAATTTAACTGTGGTGACAATTCACTAGACTAGATGAAACTGAAAAGAATGCTAACTTATATTAAATATTTGCCAAAACAGAAACAAGATATTGCACCACAATATAGCTAGCTGAATACATCTTAACATGATAAACAGATTACTCCAATTACTTCCGCATACATAAACTTTTTTCAGTTTTGTAGCCTTTTTTGTCCTAGTACTCAAGGCTCAGTATGAGCTGTCAGTTGGAGTCATGTTACACAGCCTCTTTCCATACAAAATAGAGTAAACAAACATATTTGACATATCCAAATATATGGAAATGAAAGCAATATTAATTTACCTACAGTGTCCAAGTACTTTCCAATCTCCCTAGTTTGTACAGCTAAAAATAACTCATTTTAAAATGCAACTGCAGATTTCACTCTATTACTAATAAACAGTGATTTCAAATGCACTGGTTATATTGACAGTAGGCTAAACGCCTGATAGCAGTATGATAGTAGTAAAACATTACATTAATGACTTTTATGAAATATTATTATCCGCCACGTTAGCGGAACTCCATCAGTTTACTTGAACTCAGCGGAATAGGGTTAGAGGAATTAGGTGGAGAGAGGATACTGTGAGTGGAGAAACTGAGAAGGAGACAGACAGGAACGCCCTTTGGATCGTTTAGCCCACGCGAGTGAGTCATCGGTGCTCTCATTAACAACTATTTTGTTTCTTTAAACGTTTGTAAAAACTTAAACTCTATTTGAAAGAGTTGTAGCCCGTAAAACATAGTTATATAAACATCGTTTCCAGAAACATCACGCTCAAAAAAATGTGGTCGCCTACACTGCCGGATAATGAAGCATCGTTTCTGTAGTAAGTGTCTGACAGCGAAAGAGTACGAGTAACGTTAACACGTTATATGGGGGTTCCCGTGCCTTTTTATGTTTTTTCCTACGCAGCTATTATGGGCGTCGACACATGAACTGTCGGAAATTCAATCTATTATTCTCAATAAAAGATTCAAAATCAGCAAAAATTAAGATGTGCTAAAAACTTAATACATGCTAAAAATGTCGATAGACTTTTATTATAGCAATAAACAGATAACTTACCATCTTTGATATTCACGTAATACTTCAAAGAGCTCGAAGCTAAAAAAAAAAAAAAATCGACAAAATAACAGTTTAGTAACAAACATTACCGCGAATATAATGCATTATGTGATTATAAAATGATATAAAGTATTGAAATGGAGAAAATCTCTTTTTGAAAGATTTATAGACAGGTAACATAGTGTCACCTGTTTAACTTTAGAAATATAAGTACGAAAAGTTTAAGGATTAGTGTTTAAGTGCCGTTTTCATTGACTTACCGAGAGAAGAGTTTCAGTTTAGAAGCAGATGACTGCAGTACAGACCGAAGCAGCAGTAGGAATGAGGAATGAAATACGCTAGTAGGAGGATTAAACTTGACTGTGATGTGTTGAGCCACACCCTGGCAAATAAGCCAGTCGCTGCGACTTATGGGTAGTGGTGTTTCTGCTTTCTTCTTATATTTCAACACATCTGTGCATGCGAAAGCAATGAGTCACATCTGAGGTCTAGTATGTATTTCAGAAGGATAAAGTACAGAGAACCATTTTTGCAGAATGTAAGCATTTATTATACAAAATTACAAACGTTTGCCATCCAGGAGACTGGTTGTGAAATCTGATCCGGTTGTCCCCCACACCCTGTTGCTCAACAACTCTTGTTCCAGCAGGTGCTCTCACTGTTTAATAAGAAAAAATATTTGCCAAGCAACATATTAAGTCTAATCAAACACACAAACATGGGTGTCACATTACACAAATCTTTTTTTTTTGGAAAGTAATCCATTGTTGATCATTTCCACATGGATGCATGCATTGCTGATCAAATTTCAAGCCTAAACATAATTGCAACTGCATTGTGTTCTAAAGACTTAGCATAAAATTTAGACTAAAGCATAGCTGATGAATACAAAAAGCCATACTCATCTTTACCACGGTACAGGTATCTTGGTACAGGGTGCACATGTACTGTTTATTCGCATGAAAATGTTCACTGATTGAAATTATTGATGATTTGTTTTGTTTTTTTTTGTATTTTTCTAAATCAGCAATTTTTAATCCTTGTACATGCATTTACAATGAATAAGGGTCTGGAGCTTTCAAGCTTTAAAGGACACAAAACAAAAGCATCATAAAAGTATAGTAAAAGTTCATATGATCCATGTGGCATGAAAGGTAAAGTCTTCTGAAGCCAATATAGATTTTATTTTATTTTTACTGGAGGTGGCAGAGGTGTAAAATACTTCAGTAATTTTACTTAAGTAAGATTACTTGAAGTATTATTTTTTGGGGATTTGTACTTTAAACAAGTAAAATTTAAACTGACTACTTGTACTTTTACTTGAAGAAAAAAAAAAACAGTACTTTTTACTCCTTACAATTTTATTTCATCTTGAAAAGTACATTACATCTTTTACATCATATTTTATCTTATGCACAATATACAGCGGGGAAAATAAGTATTTGACACATCATTTTTATCAGTAAGGGGATTTCTAAGTGGGCTATTGACACAAAGTTTCCACCAGATGTAGCCATCAAGCCAAATATTGAATTCATACAAAGAAATCAGAACATTTAAGTATACAAGTTGAGTCATAATAAATGATGTGAAATGACACAGGGAATAAGTATTGAACACACGTTATTTAATACTTTGTAGAAAAGCCTTTGCTGGTGATTACAGCTTCTAGACGCCTCTTGTATGGAGAGACCAGTTGTCTGCATTGCTCAGGAGTGATTCTGGCCCATTCTTTCACACAAACGGTCTTTAAATCTTGAAGGTTCCTTGGGCCTTTTTTATGGTCTTTGATCTTCAGTTCTCTCCATAGATTTTCTATGGGATTTAGGTCAGGTGATTGACTGGGCCATTCGAACAACATTTTCTTTCTTTGAAACCACTTCATTGTTTCCTTGGCCTTGTGTTTGGGATCAGCTTTCTGGTAGATGGCAGCACATTTTTTATCCAGAATGTCCCGGTACATTTCTCCATTCATCCTGCCTTCAATAATATGAAGTCTGCCAGTACCCCTTGCTGAAAAGCAGCCCCAAACCATGATGCTTCCACCCCCAAACTTAACTGTTGGTATGGTGTTCTTGGGGTGGTGGGCAGTGCCATTTCTTCTCCAAACATGGTGTGTAGAATGACTGCCAAAAAAGTTAAATTTTGCTTTCATCTGACCATACTATAGTCTCCCAATAATCCACAGGCTTCTCCAAATGCTGTTTCGCAAACTTTGTGGTGAGCGTGCATGGATGCCATGGAGATTCAGTGCATTGCTTATAGTTTTCTTTGAAACAACAGTACCTGCTGATGCAAGGTCTTCCTGAAGTTCTGCCCGAGTGGTTCTTGGCTCTTGGAGAACTCTCCTGATTATTCTTTGGACTCCTCGGACAGGGATCTTACGTGGAGCACCTGATCGTGGCCGGTTTATGGTGAACTGATGCTCTTTCCATTTCCGGATAATGGCCCCCACAGTGCTCACAGGAACATTCAGCATTCTGGAAATGCGCCTATAACCATTCCCATCAAAATGCTTTTCAACAATAAGACTACGAAGATCTTGAGAAAGTTCTTTGCTTTTACCCATCATGAAGTCTTTCCTGTGTGCCTCCTGGGTAATGAGAAGCCTTTATAGGCCATCAGTTAGGACTAAAGCAGCTGATATCAATTAGTACTGATAGGGGGCAGGGTTTCTCTCTCAATACTGACAGATTTCAGGTGATCTCCTGGCTTTCTATGCCATTTTGCACTTTATTTATTATGACTCAACTTGTATACTTAAATGTTCTGATTTCTTTGTATGAATTCAGTATTTGGCTTGATGGCTACATCTGGTAGAAATGTTGTGTCAGTGGCCCACTTAGAAATCCCCTTACTGATAAAAATGCTGATGTGTCAAATACTTATTTTCCCCGCTGTACATGCTTGACGTTAGAACCGATGATCATTGTTTTCATGCATCAAACACACATTTCTACTTCAGTTATGACTTTAATCAGGTAAATGTCTGGCTTCAAAAGTTCACCATCAAATCTGTGGAAGCATATTGAGGTATCAAAGTTACGTTTTCCCCCCAAAAAAGTTTATTCATTATTCGTTCTGTTTTGATAGACACATCAGCTGTGAGTGCAAATAAAACCAGTGATGAGAATTTAAATACAGAGTTCTATCTTTCTAGCCTCTGCATCACATCTTGCTCTTCAAAGGGATAGTTCACCCAAAAATGAAAAATCTCTCATCATTTACTGAAGCTCTGTCCTCCCAGGTTTATGACGTTCTTTCTTCAGATGAACACAAGCAAAGATTTTTAGTCCATATAATACAAGGGGACAGGACCACTTTAGAAACCACTCAAAGTGAACATGATGGTCCGGATTAAAATATTAGTATTTGTATTATTTTTTACATATGCCTATCATTTAATTTAAGAAGACACTGCCAGAGATGGCAAAAGCACACATTCTTCACTCAAGTAGAAGTACAGATACTCATGTTTAAAAATACCCTGATAAAAGTAGAAGTCCTGACTACACTTTTTAATTCAAGTAAGGAAGTATGGGAAGTACTACTACCTGTTTTAGCGTCACACTGCACCTCACATCATTTTGACACATTAATACATACAATATAACTTACATTAAAAAATTAAAATTTGCTAGCTAATGAATGTATCAAGGCTAAACAACCACCATGTAGAACAGGGCCAGACGGGCAACATTTTAGGCCGGGAAATCTCACACTCATCCAGGCCATCCCATACACCCACAACAAATTCTGAAACCATGGACAACCCCCATTTTTTTTTTTTTTTTATTTTTTTTTTTTTTGTATGGCCATTATATTTAAATAAAGGTTTAAAACCTTAGGCTGGGGCTTAGTCTCCTCATTTCCATGATATCTCTCTGCATCTCACTTTGTGTGTGTTTGCTTTTTTCACTAATATTCTTGTACCTGTCACTTTTCCCATCAACCATTTACTGTTATGAACAAAACTGTCTCCACCTTGTTGCAACCACCTTATTATATTCTGTTTACATTTACATAACTTTATTTCAGTTCAATTTCAAGTATCACATTATGACTATGTTTTGATGTTTTATCTTAAAATTACTTAAATACTATAGACAACAAAACTGTATTTCCTAAATTGCCTAAATGTCAAAATTAGTACAATAATGATTACATCATGACAATATCTTTACAGAAAAATCCTAATACTGAACATACTATTGCATTATGATGAGTCATATTTTTCTCTTTACAAAATGGACCATGGTTTATTAAAGTAAAAGTACAGTAATCATGTTTTTTTGCCGGATTGATTACAATTTGTTTAATTTACAAACATAGTTTTACTACACATCTCATGGCTAGACTATGGTTAGTGCAGCAAAACTATGATTCATTTGTGGTTACCATGGTTTAACTATAGTAAACATGTTTTTTGGTTTTAATTTTCATAAGGGTTGTGCCGTTTTCTGCCCTAGCTCCCTCTAAACGTATTACAAAGTGATGTTTTATAACATTTGTTTGCTAAATTACTACTGTAACATTACAGTAGATAATAATAATAATAATGATGTCCTTTAGCATAGAGTATTTTGAGTGCTGATAGTAATTTAGTTTAGTTTAGCGTATTATCCTCTGGCTACTGCTAAGAGTTGCAAGTAGTTTAATGCTTAACTAAGTTAAAGTGTGGGAGGGGGAGAGTTGTTTACAGTGTTAAAGAGTTGGATTCTCGTGCAAAAACAATTGCCGAAAATCTTACTTCTGGGTTGGTACAAGTTTCGTTTTTTTTTTCGATCGTGGATCTAATGACGTAGATGATGGTGGAACTCCTTATATGAGCATTTCTCCCGGAAAAGCGCGCCCACGCACACGTCAACAGGAGGAGAGCGAGTCCGCGCCCATCAACACGCTTCATCAGGAAATCGTCGGCAGCGCTGCATAGGATTTGTTTGAGAATGCTTCCAAATAAGTGTGTTTTTGTATGTGAGGGAAAGTTTACCGCGTTCAGCTTCCCAAAGAACCCAGCGTTACACGAACAGTGGATGCAGTTCGTTTTTCCAGGGCAGCAATGGAGTGAAACAAGTGCGTTTGTGTGTTCCCATCATTTCAGTGATGAATGTTTTATAAACAAGGCCCAGTTTGACGCTGGATTTGCACATTGTTCGCTATTAAAACATGGAGTGGTCCCAGTGATAAAAGATCCCAGTCATGTAAATAACTCCATCAGATTTCTCTCTTTTGTTGGAAATCTGCTTGACTCTATAGCTCCGCCCACGGCACGCATCCAGGAGCTAGGCTTTTTCTGGGGAGAATTGGAAAGCTGTATTTTTCTTTTATAAATATGATAAAACTAAAGACTTTGTGGAGATATTAAGGATGCAGTACTACTCTGTAGGTACGTTTAATTGTTGTTGTTGCACTAGATACATGTTTGACCTGTGCCATTGCATTTTGTTTCGTTTTCTTCTTTTAACCAAACTTCTGTATATCTGTCAGAAAAAAGTACTTCTATTTTTTTAATACTCGAGTACAATTTAAAGTTGTATTTTTTTACTTTTACTCAAGTATGTTTTTGGCCAGTATCTGTACTTTCACTTGAGTAACATTTTTGAGTACTTTTTACATCTCTGGTTAAAACAGTGTTTACACCCAAGAATCAAAACTTGATGGAAGTTTACACATACTCAGACCATCCAAGATGTGAGTTTATTTCTTCATTGGAACAAATTTGGAGAAATTTAGCAACACATTTCTTGCTTATTAGTGGATCCTCTACAGCAGGGGTGCACAAACTGCTGCCCAAACTGCTTTGACATTCATTTAAAGAAAACAGCCTCTGGTCTCCCTTTCCAAACTGAAAGAGTTAGCTTTAGCCGTAGTAGCTCATTAGGAGAGAGACGCCCATGCGGGCTTTTTGCGGGCACAGTGGGCACAGTGGGCTAGGGCCAGCCCACACCAAACCTAAACAGGAGAGGCCCACAGTTTTGGGCCCACTGCAGGCTCTCTGTGAGCAGCCCACACTAGCGGACTTTCCACATTAATCCCATGATGGTGTGTTTGATCGGGGTTGGAAATAAACTCTGCTGGAAGGTAGATCTCCAGGAACAGGGTTTGGCACCCTGGTCCTACAATCTTACATTGCTTTGTATGTTTTCTTTCTTTCTTTTTTTTTTTTTTGTAATTTTGTGTATTTACATTTTTCGCTATAGCTGTATTAACCTGCACTGAATGTTTTCTATTTTGTATTTAATAAATCCATAGATTTGAAATCCCTTTGACTACTGTACATTTTTGACAATACAGACATTACTTATGTGGTGACTGCATCCATTTCAGATGTATATTAAGAGTTTTTTTTTTTCAAAGACTTAAGTTATAGTAGCTGAAAAGTATTTAAAGTGAAACAGATTTATTGTTGTAGTAGATTAGTAGTGTAGACCCTGTGTGGGCCTAGTGAGGGCTTCCTGGGGGCTAAGTGAGGGCTGCCCATGCAGGGCCAGCGCTAAGGGGCCAACGCTTTGCCAATGAGCAAATTCTCAGGGGCCCTGCGCTTGCAGCCCACTGGGGGCCCTTAGGCTAGCCCTAAGTGGGCCGGTAAAAGACCAGTGCAGGCTTGTTTGCAGGGGATGTACTGAAATGAGTGTGTCAGATGAGGGAGACATACAAAATGTGCAGAGCAGTGGGTCCCCAGGACCAGGATTGAAAGCCACTGCTCTACAGTGAATGGGTCCCAGAATGAGAGTTCAAACAGCTGATAAATCATCACAATAATCTACAAGAAGTAATAAACAAATTCATCATTACTTAGATTCATCACAAGACATTTCTAATTTCAAACTATTGCTTCTGACTAAAAGATGAGTCACCATAATATTACATTCTCCAGTAAAAAGTTCTCGACTGAATCAGGTAAGAAATATGAAAAGAACCATTTGCAAATAAAAACAGTCCAAAACAGTTCTAAACAAATATGTCAGTACAGATTTTGATAACAGGGGATATATTTTTTCACTGGAGAAAGCATATTATGAATTCCGGATTGGTATTTTGGCCAAAAGCAACGGTTTAAAGTTAAAACACCTTAATGATGGATTTATTTCTTACAAATATGCATCTTTCCTTTTCAAAAGATGTTAACTGGTGGACCATCCCATGGATTACTTGTGAGTTATTGTGATGTTTTATCAGCTGTTTGAACTCTCATTCTGATGGCACCCATTCACTGCAGAGGATTCATTGGTGAGAAAGTAATATAATGTTAAATTTCTCAAAATCTGTTCTCAGTCATCAAAATCTCCGTCTTAAATGGCCTAGGGATAATTAATTTTTTCCTTCAGAAAATTTTCATTTTTTAGTTAACTATTCCATTAATCATGAATGAATGAATGAGGCATTTATATATGCAACTACAGTGCTTACAACACACCTGCTACAAGTGGAGAGGAGAGAGGGTGATATAATAAATTAAATGAATAGGGATTATTAGGATGCCATGATTGACAAGGACCAGTGGAGTGAATTTGGCAGGACACCAGGTTATAAGAGAAGTGCCATGGGATTTTTAATGACCACAGGGAGTCAGGACCTTGTTTCATCCGATGGATGGTGCTTTTTACAGTATAGTGTCCCCATCACTATATTGGCCCTTTAGGACCCACACAGACCACATGGTGAGCACCCCCTGCTGGTTTTTCTGACACCTCTTCCAGCAGCAGTCTAGTTTTCCCAGGAGGTCTCCCAAGGTACTAACCAGGCCCAACCCTGCTTGGTTTTAGTGGGTAATCAGTCTTGGGCTGCAAGGTGATATGGCTGAGGCATTGCAAATGAACCATTGCGAATGAATCAGTGAGTCAGTGAATTAAACCCAAGAGATCAGTCTGATTTGTAAATAAATCATTCATATTGGTTTTGTGAACTAGATCAACCAGTTCACTGAAAAGATTTTACTCTCCGAATTTGAAAAATCAGAATTTGATGCTGTTACTTCTCTCAAAGAGCTAGTGCTGTTTGCAGTACATTAACTTCATAATTGTAATGGCACTGTACATTTTCAAAATAAAATTTTAAAATTGTTGTGTGCCCCCAGAACATTTTAGCTACAGTCCTTGACATATGTTGAGATTTTCAGTGAATAATGACATTGAATCTATGGTTTTAGAATGTTTTTTTTTCTGTCATTTTTTTGTCATTAAATCCTCATTTTCTTTCAAAATAGAGTCAGGATGTTCTTCAAAAATTAATCTAATAATCAAATTAAGGAAATAATATGGCAGATCATATTTCTTTAAGTGTGTAAACAGGATTTGACAACACACAGAAAGAGGAGTGACAGTAAATTCACTTAAATCTGTCATATTTAAAAGATACAAAAAAGTGCAAGTCATCAGTAGTTATTTCAACAAAACCACTCAGGTCAAAGTAAAGTGTGAGTTGGTTAAAGCTTAATTTTGTTCTTCAGTTCTGATTTATGCATCTTCGAATCATTAAGTGCACTTATTTCATACGTTATCCATACTAAAGTAATCTAAAGTAAAATGTCACTGATTATTTTTTTAATCAAATGATTCATCTAAGCTGGAGAACTCTGGTAGCTTCCAGAATGGGCTGATAGCGGACCGATCTATTGCTGGAGAATCTCAACCAACCAACTTTTCCTATTTCTCATTCCCTCTCTCCCACGCGTTGACTTTTTCTGACACTCTAAAAATATAGAACAATTTCACTAGCAGGGTGAATATGTGTGTCAGTAGTTCATAAATAGCTCGTGTATTTGAGCGGACACCCCTCCGGTCTGCTTGAATGGAATACGACCGGTCCCATATATGATCCTCGTGCTGCTTCAGTCTGGTTTGTGTTTTCTCGGGCGGCGCCTTTCAGAACTCTGAGGAGTGACACCCAAGACCGTCTGCAATCATGGAGTGGAAACCTATGGAAATAAACCCGGAGGTTTAACGCTTTGTCATGATTTAGCCTCGCTAGCTGAATTGTGTATCGTGCGTGCTTTCGCTTTCTGTTGACTGAACATGACCGACATATTTGTGCGCTTGTATTGGTTTCAGATGCTGAATAAGGTACGTTCGCTGAGTCATAAGATGAGGTGATGATGACACTGTCTGCTGGACAAGTCTGTGGCGTCTGGGAATGAACTGCCATGGACCCGAATCTGAAATGAAAGAAATGAAAGGGCGTGGGCTTACACACAGCATCACCTGCTATGCACATAACAATAACACGCAGCATTTTTATATTCATGCTTAACGCAATAACTTAATTTTGCATAATACAACAATTATATACTAGTCGTTTATAATACGCGGCCATTTCAAACTTTGAATATATCAGACAGTAAATTTGTTTGATTTGAACAGATAACGGGTCTCGAATAATGTAGTTTTTGTAAACCTCTTTTGTGTATCAGGTATTAAGTAAGTTGGGTGTGGGCTCGAGTTCCCGTTTTGTGGATGTTTTGGGTCTGGAGGATGAGTCTTTGTCAGGGGTGCCATCACCCTGCTGTGCCATGATGCTGCTCTTCCCTTTAACGCAACAGGTACGTACGGACGCACGCAGGCACGCACACGAGCGCGCACACAAAGCATTACATTACAGTAAACGCGGGCGTGGTCGTCTCTCACGTGAGGAAACATTAAGTGAAAAACCTAAGTAGATACTCAAAGTTATTTTATTGTAGCTAAAAGTTTAAAAGCTTTAAGTTTCTTGTTAGCGATTTTTGACTTACTAGTAGTATTTCACTTGCAATTTAGAGTGTCTTTACAATAACTTTCTTACTCACAGAATGTACCATATTACATAACTTTAACCCATATCTCTTTTTTTTCTTTTAGCATGAGGAGTTTCGTTCCAAACAGTCTGTTGATGACTCTAAAGGTGTATATTTTCTGAAACAAACTGTGGTCAACTCTTGTGGAACTGTGGGTTTGGTACATGCTGTGGCCAACAACCAGGACAATATTGATTTTGGTCAGTGGAGACATGTGGCATAGACTTTCACTCATACACAAGATGTTTACTGACGCTGAATCCGCTTGTTAAGTGGTGACGTAAGATATGCTTTCACGCTTCACTTGAGAATATCAGCAGCCATTTATGAACACTGTTTATTCATATTAAACATTTAAGCTAAACGTTTTCAAACTTTCATTGTACATGTACATTATTACAACAAATATTTTTTATATTTATTTATTTATATTTTCATTGTCTGGGATTTCGGTATGCAGTTAAAGGGTAGGGTTCTAATTTTTTTTGGTAGTATTATAACACATTGTGTATAGTGTATATTGGCACCTTTTGATGTTTTCTCGTGGTATCTGATGGATCGTTTGGACTCAAATGCATGACGTCAGACTTAAGCAGATAGACCTCACAGCCTTGTTAATTTGAAAAAGAATGGTATTTTTACTTAATTTATCTTGCATAATTTGACTAGCTAAATAAATTCAAAATCCTCAGCCACGTTAATCCAGACTGCTATTACACATGTAGTTCATAACACAAAGCTACAAATTGACAAATTTAGATTGGGTAGAGAGGCAGATTCAGTTTGTTTTCCCTCCTGTCCGTAGACGGTGATTCTGCACTGAAAAAGTTCCTGGAAGCCACCTCAGGGATGTCTGCTGCAGAAAGAGCCAAAGAACTTGAACAAAATAAGGTATTGTGAGTGTTCATTGAAAGCCACACTAAGCATGTGATTTGCCACATCATTGCCAAAAACAAAGATTACTTTCTGAAGCATCACAAAGTTCATGTGACCCAAAGGCCTATTTAAATGTTTGTGCAGTATTCAAAACAACCAGTAGGTGGTGCAATTGTACAATTTTATTTTCCATATTTTGGTTTTAAATTGAAACAAATGTATTTAAAGTTGATTTGTTTAAAATGAAGTTACCGTTTTATTCAGGCCATCCAGGAAACTCATGATGCGGTTGCTGATGAAGGACAGTGTCGGGTAAGACTAGACATACACGCACCGTAGGTAACACTGTAATTAATGACTTGTGCTAAATTTTTTTTTTTTTGCCCCATCTCTCTTATTCTAATAGCCAGAGGCAGACAAAGTCAACTTCCATTTCATTACATTTGTCAATGTAAATGGTCAGCTTTATGAGCTAGGTAAGTGAATGACATAAATGTGAGTGTAGTGTCTGTTTCTGTGCCAACAATTTAAGTATAAACTCCTTTCCAAATGTCTGAGATAAAAACAGAGTATTCTGTTGCCTCAGATGGCAGAATGGATGGACCTGTGAATCATGGATCTACAAAACCAGAAAGCTTTGTCATGGTAAGCACACATTTACCTAGTTTTGGGGTGTTTGTAGATGATGGAAACTGTGGTATGTTTTGTTATGAACTGGTATGTCATTATGGTCAGAACAGTAGATTTGGAGCATTTAAAAGCAATTAGTCATCTTTCCATGACTAAGTAACTGACTTCATCTCTCTCTGTAGGATGCGGCAAGGGTGTGCCGTGAATTTATGGAGCGAGAGAAAGGGGAGGTGCGTTTCTCTGCTGTGGCTCTCTGCAAGGCCTGAGAGGAGCCAGGCCACTTAGCTTGAACCATGAGCAGTTCTGGAAAAAAACCCTTCAAGCACTTACTATACAGAGCACAGAATCCAAACCTGTACCATCCCTTGATACATGCTACACAAACTGCCTGCCTGTCTGACTGTGAATTACTGTGATTTCTCATTTCTTGTAATTTATTATTTTATTTTGTTTCCTATCAGTCTACAACTACTATGCTCTTTGTAAACATCAGTATTAATTTTTAGCTTTTGTTGATGTACCTCATTAAGTTCTCGTTCTGATCATTTTGGGCACTTTTTTTGGCGGGGGCAACATTTAGCAGAAGTTCAATGTGAGCTCATAAGCTTTGAGCCGTATGTTCAAAATAAACAAAACCGAGAAGGGTAACTTGCTTTTTGTGTAGTTTAGTTTTTGACATAACAGTGCTGGAACTATGACATTACTACTCATTTAGACATTACAGTAGGTGGTTGCTGAACATGGCAGTGTGTAAATATACACGCTATTGTTGAAAGGTTTGGGGTTAATTGTGTCTTGAATATTTTTATTCAGAAAGGATGCATTAAAATGATCAAAAGTAAAAAGATCTATATATTTAAAAAATCTATTTTAATTTTGAACTGTCTTCATAAAAAAAACTGTTTTTTTTTTTTTTTTTTGCAAAAATAACCATCACATTTGTGTTCATCATTCTGTGGCTATCACAAGATTCAATTGCATTGTAAAATTCGTTAAACTATAGCAATGTTGTCTAATACCCAAAACCCATTAACAGCAAGTCCTGTCTGGTAACCAAAACTATACTGAACAAAATTACGCAAATAAAATAAACGCAACACTTTTGTTTTACATTTTTCATGAGCTGATCTCAAAGATCTAAAACTTTTTCTATGTACACAAAAGGCCTATTTCTCTAAAATATTATTGACAAATCTGTCTAAATCTGTGTTAGTGAGCACTTCTCCTTTGCTGAGATAATTCATCCACCTCACAGGTGAGGCATATTATGATGCTGATTAGACAGCATGATTATTGCACAGGTGTGCCTTAGGCTGGACACAATAAAAGGCCAATTCAAAAACAATGCCACAAGTTTTGAGGAAGTGTGCAAATGGCATGCTGACTGCAGGAATGTCCACCAGAGTTTAGTTTATTTATAAAGCACATTTAAAAACAAAAGTTGTTGCAACCGAAGTGCTTTACAACAAATATAAAAACAGTAAAAGTAAAAGCTGTTGTCCGTGAATTGAATGTTCATTTCTCTACCATAAACTGTCTCCAAAGGTGTTTCAGAGAATTTGGCAGTACATTCAACCGGCCTCACAACCACAGACCATGTATAACCACACCAGCCCAGGACTTTCACATCCAGCATCTTCACCTCCAAGTTCATCTGAGACCAGCCACCCAGACAGCTACTGCAACAATCGGTTTGCATAACCAAAGAATTTCTGCACAAACTGTCAGAAACATTCTCAGGGAAGCTCATCTGCATGCTCATCATCCTCATCTGGGTCTCAACCTGACTGCAGTTCATTGTCGTAACTGACTTGAGTGGTCAAATGCTCAAATTCGACGGCGTCTGGCACTTTGGAGAGGTGTTCTCTTCACAGATGAATCCCAGTTTTCACTGTACAGGGCAGATGGCAGACTGCGCGTATGGCGTTGTATGGGTGAGTGGTTTGCTGATGTCACCATTGTGGATGAAGTGGCCCGTGGTGGAGGGGTTATGGTATAGGCAGGTGTATGTTATGGAAAGCGAGCATAGGTGCATTTTATTTATGGCGTTTTAAATGCACAGAGATACTGTGATGAGATCCTGAGGCCCATTGTTGTGCCATTCATCCACGACCATCACCTCATGTTGCAGCATGATAATGCACAGCCCCATGTTGCAAGGATCTGTACACAATTCCTGGAAGCTGAAAACATCCCAGGTCTTGCATGGCCAGCATACTCACTGGACATGTCACCCATTGAGCATGTTTGCACACCTGTGCAATAATCATACTGTCTAATCAGCATCTTGATATGCATCACCTGTGAGGTGGATGGATTATCTAAGCAAAGGAGATGTGCTCACTAATACACATTTAGACAGATTTGTGAACAATATTTGAGAGAAATAGGCCTTTTGTGTACATAGAAAAAGTCTTAGATCTATAAAAGTGTTGCTTTTATAATTTTGTTCATTGTATATTAATGATATTTAAATAAATATAGATATAATTGTCATTTATTTAAGCTTTGAGCAATGATGACTACAATTATTCCTATTCATACAGGTTAGTGCAGCAAAGAGACAAAGGTAATGTTTGGCATGACTAAATTCAGACCCTGAGAGAAACATCTTCAGAAAGAAATGGAGAGATGGAGGCAGAAAAAGGAAAGAACAAAAAGTATTCATGGGTTATATGAGCGAGACCTAAGAGTATGTCTTAGGTAAAGACATATGTTAAAATTATGGAGAGGGCAATAGAAAAAATCTAGACTTAAGAGAAAGGCTGCAGTTCCAGGGCCATGGCCTGAAAAGGCTACCATCACAGTACCACTTCATATTACATCTGGGTGATAACATTGTGTTACTATGCTAATATCTACATTATTATCCAGAAAATTATATGTATTTTTTGTTATTACCATGTATTTTCCTAAGTAAAAATGATATTACCATAGTATTGCCCTGATATTACTGAGCTGTACTATGATGTGGAACTACAGTTACTTTACATTGTGCTATTCAGTTAACTGTCTATTGATTACATTGAAATTAAATGTTTTTATATTAAAATGAAATGAAATTAGTTTACTGAATTAAAAAGACGATTGGACTATATCAGTTGTCAGTCATATTCTAATGAATTAGGTGCTTATTACTATAGTATATATGTGTGTGTGTATATATATATATATATATATATATATATATATGTGTATGTATGTATGTCCTTGGCTGAACTTTACCATAGTCTAATATTACATTACCTTAAAATTATAATAATAATTTAAAATAGGAATGCTTATCAAAACTTAAAGAACACAAAACATTTTTCTGCTTCAACATAATCAATAACGCCAGGCCCTGTCACAGCAACGTCGGTCCCGTCATGCCACAGTCAGTCCTGTCACACAGGAAATTATGATATAAAAATTTACTATTTAAGGAATTTTTGATGAATTAATCTCTTTAACTGTGTAGATGATGGTGGGGGTATATATTTTTTTAAATAAAAAACCCTTTTATGTAAAGTGTTTTTTTTTTTTTTTTTTTTTTTTTTTTAAACGATATGCCTGTATGAGTATTCAGTGATTTTGAGTAGCACAGTTGACCAAAAGTTGCTTATATTTTTGATAGGAATTGCAAAAACATGTTAGATGCAATCAGGGACATGTGACCAATAAGAAAATGCTATTTGTATCAAAGAAATTCATTAGGAAACCATTCTAACATATACAAATTTGTCTGTGACGGGGCCTGACATTTTAGGGGTTAAATAAATATAAAAATCTATTTTATTCAAGCATAAAAAATGCTTGAATAATATGCATTTCTCATAGTTTAACACATCCTCTATATGACTCATCATTCAGATTTAATAGTTAATTTTTTTCCCCAAGATTTTTTAAGTGGAAATGTACATTTCTGGTAGAATGTCCCATGGCTGCTATTGCTGTTAATAAAGTATATTCTTTGTATTTCTTTCTCTTGGGTGTGTTTTGAGTGCCCCTCCCAACCCAAACCGGGGCAGCATTAAAGGTGGTGGCAGTAAGTGTTAATCTAAAATAGGGAAGATCACCAGTGGCCCCTAGTGGTGGCTGAATTTATTACAATACTTTCCGGCTGCACTGTACAGTCATGGCCAAAAGTTTTGTGACATAAATTTTCTGTTTTGAAAGGTTTGCTGCTTAAGCTGTTGTGGTGTTCATTCACATTGTTTCTAGATTATTGTGTAGAGTGATCATCGCTTTGCATCAAAATGGCCTCACATGCAAGGAAATTGCTACAAAGAATATTGCACCTGAAAGAACCATTTACCGGATCATCAAAAACTTTAAGTAAGAGGTTCAACTGCAGTGAAGAAGTCTTCAGGATGTCCCAGAGTGTCCAGCAAACGCCAGGGCAGTCTCCTCCTGAGGAGTCAGTTACAGAATCGTGCCATAACCAGTGCAGAGCTTGCTCAAGAATGGCAAGTGGGTTTGAGAGCATCTGCACACACAGTGAGGCGAAGACTTTTGGACAATGAACTGGTGTCAAGAAAGGCAGCAAAGAAGCCACTTCTCTCCAAGAAAAACATCAAGGACAGACTAAAATTCTGCAGGAAGTACAAGGCTTGGACAGCAGAAGACTGGCGCAAAGTTATTTTCTCTGATGAAGCTCCCTTCCGACTGTTTGGGACATCTGGAAAATCGATTGTCTGGAGAAGAAAAGGTGAACGCTACCATGAGTCCTGCGTCGTGCCAACAGTGAAACATCCTGAGATCATCCATGT
The DNA here is from genome assembly GCA_033026305.1 of Cirrhinus molitorella. Taxonomy (NCBI): domain Eukaryota; kingdom Metazoa; phylum Chordata; class Actinopteri; order Cypriniformes; family Cyprinidae; genus Cirrhinus; species Cirrhinus molitorella. The sequence continues at coordinate 16,940,968 of CM065120.1, read as the reverse complement.
GTGGGGTTGCTTTTCAACCAAGGGAGTGGGCTCTCTCATAATTCTACCAAAAAACACTGCCATGAATAAAGAATGGTATCAAAACATCCTGCAAGAGCAACTTCTTCCAACGATCCATGAGCAATTTGGTAATGATCTGTGCATTTTTCAGCATGATGGAGCACCATGTCACAAAGCAAGAGTGATAAAGAAGTGGCTCAAAGATCATGACATTGAAATTTTGGATCCTTGGCCAGGCAACTCCCCGGATCTCAACCCCATTGAGAACCTGTGGTCAGTCCTCAAAAGGCGAGTGGACAAGCAGAAGCCCACAAATTGAGTTCAACTCAGAGAACTAATATGGCAAGAATAAATCGCCATCAGTCAGGATTTGACCCAGAAGCTAATATCCAGCGTGCCAGAGCGAATTACAATGGTTATGAAGAACAAGGGTCAACACTGTAAACACTGACTTATAATTTTTTGCCAATAAAATCATTTAAAACTTATAATATGCTTATCATTGTTTTTCAGTATACCATAGAAACATGTGGAAATAATCTACAAATGCTGAAGTGGATAATCTACAAATGCTGAAGCTGTAAACTTTGCAAAACACAAAATTTATGTCACTGCCAAAACTTTTGGCTATGACTATGTATTTATTTATTTGCAAGATCATTATATCAATATATTAACCTAATATTAACATATTAACCTGTTAACATGGGTGCTGCTTTTGCACCTAATGTGAAATTGTGCTTTACAGAGATGCAATGTGCCAAAGTTAGCGAATCCACATGCCTTTACTAGTTTAAGCTTTCATTTTGAGTCTGCAGAGTGTTTGTAAAATGTCTATGTATGTATAAAATGTATATTCATTTTGTTAAAGAAGGTTCATTGTATACATAAATGCAACCATTTTTCACATGCTGATAGGTTTTCTGAGAAATTGTACCGGTTTATGTCACTGCACTACTGCAGCTTTCTGCTGTCTTCTTTCAGGACAATATTACAAAGCTAGCAGGACAAGCTAGCAAAAGTGGACATTCCTTTTCTTCACATCATAAAACGGGTAAGCAATTCTTTCAGTCACTTAATTTCTGCCACTTTCAACACTGTGAATGACCCTTCTGCCTACTCTCAGAACAGAGTGGAGTTATTTTTACCTGACAGGAAGATACTTCTGGGTGTAATTCACACCATGTCTTAATTACCGTAATTCCGAGATGATAACACGCGACATTTTACTCATAGCTTTCCATGTTCTTGGACTCAGAGGAATTAAATGAAAATGAACCTGGCAGTGGTCAGGTGGTACAGCTGTCACTGGTTCAAGTCGTATCTTTCTGAACATTCAGAGTTTACAAGTTGTAATAATGAATTCAGGAGCATGTGACGGCTTTGGAGTTGACAGTGTTTCCATAGAAACACATAATTCAGCTCGAGTAGAATGTCGTGTTGTCATCTCGGTATTACGACGACAGGCCAACAAAGTCATTTCAAATTAGCTGGGATACCTTTTGCATCGGAGGGCAAGAACCTCTCTATTTGCTGTACTCAACGTCACTGACCCAGTAATTCAGGTATAGCCTACTGGTTCTTACAATCTTAAGGATTTTTCTCAAAGTTATTCACAATTTAGATTTGTTTGTGCAAAAATAATGTTTGAATAGTCACTAGAGGGCGTTATAGTACCGTGAATGATCTCTCAGTCCCATTTATTTTGATCATAGTGCAAGGCGCAATACATTTACATGGATTTGGAGGATTTTAAATAAAACAAGGTATAAATTCGAACATATTTGACTCTTTTCTGCCTGCTCTGTTTTTGGTAGAAAAACTTTGAGTAATTGTGAATAAGAGTGAGATAAAGCTGTTTCATTTTATGCTTATTGTTTTGTTAATATAGTTGAACTTCTAAACTTTTCTAATGTAATATGTAATCACTGTTTGGATGGTAATAATCTTCTTTCTTTTTTCTTTTCTATTTTAAACTCAATCTGCTTTTATGCTGCAAGCTCTCAGCTGTGTCTTAATGAAGAATGACCTTTCTGGTGCATGATTCTGAAGAATCTTGCTTGATTTAACCAATCTTCCCCCTCTCTCAGTATCATTCTCTGTTTGCCATTCGTTCCTCTCTGCCCTTGAGGCTGAAGCCACGAGGAGTCAGCAGTGCTAGGTGAGAAAAGGCTCTGTGCATATACGTGTGTGTGTGTGTGTGTGTGTGTGTTACTGTAGGTCGGTAAGGTCGGGCGAGTTTGGATAGTCTGGAGGCAAGGATCACTTGGTTTAATCGACTGAGCCTTTAAGATTACAAAAAGCTGCTTGATTAAAAACCCGGATGGTGCATCATGCCTGTACTTGTTATGCAATATGTCCCCCAAAATCAGACAGCCATGAAGCAAACACAGGGACAGACTGTGCAGTGACATCACTGAAACATTGGGAAATAAACATGGGCTCCTGGGAGCATTTGGGTCATGACATGATGCTCATTTGTTCTCTTATCTATTAAACATAAAAAAATGAAATTCATGCAAACAGTGAATTGAATACACCTCTTCTATGATGAGCATGTTTTACATTTCTGTATTTAAAATGCTTCAAATCAAAAATACTTATGATAAAGTTTAAGAGAAATTGTTTATCTGCACCCACATTATCTGATAAGTGTGTTCTATTTCACATTTGCAACTGAATATACATTCTGCATCCATATATCAAGGAGGATGTAAGATGTACTCCATGATTTGGTGGCCGTTGCTGGTTTGCGCTGAAATGAAAGGGCAATAAGAACACAGGCATGTCTCTTCGGGCAAATAATGCTGACTCCAAGATGGTTCATAGTCCAGAAACAAAAGGGCTGGTCAGTTCTTGTAATGAGTGAGTATGAGTGCTCTGACTCCAGAAGGATGAAAGAGAGATGCTAATTAAATCTTACCCCACCTAAGGGCTTCATACTGACCTCATGTGTCAGTCAAGGAGATTTAGGGAGGCTGATTCAACATATTAAATTATATAATGCTGCACTGGTCTGTGACGACTAGCCTGTACCAGAATGCCCCATACCGGATGAATCTCATTGGACTTTCTAATGCTGCTCTTGGGTGTTACCTCAGGTAAACTTTAAGATTCATTTCGTCTTTTTGTTTTAAAGAAGGTGTGTCATTGGCTCTTTCTCTACAATCGAGAAAAGAAGATACAGAGAGTTCACCACATGGCGCAAACCATTTATAAGACTCAAGAATAGAAAGGCCATATTAGACAGATTAGACAAAAAAAAAAAAAAAAAAAAAAAAACATACAAAAAAATCCAGTCCAGGTCTGAAATGCATTCTTTGAACAGATGAAACTAAAATCAACCAGCATGGTAAGAAGAATAAAGTATGAAGAAGGCTTGAAACAGCTTATGATCTACAACAGAGGTCTTCAACCCTGTTCCTTGGGACCCACTATCCTGAAGAGTTTAGGTACAACTCTAATTCCTCAAAGTAGTCACCCTTTGCTTTGTTGACAGTGCTGCAAACCCTTGGTCTTCTCTCAGTGAGATTCATGATGTAGTCACCAGAAATGATTTTCACTTTACAGGTTGCCTTGTCAGGGTTCATTTGTGGAATTTCTTGCCTTCTTAATGAGGTTCAGACCATCAGTTGTGTTCTTCAGAAGTCAGGTTGGTACACAGCTGACAGCCATATTTGACAACTGTTAGAATTCATATTATGGCAAGAACCAATCAGCTAAATAAAGAGAAACAACAGTCCATCATTACTTTAAGAACTAAAGGTCAGTCAGTCTGGAAAATTGAAAAAACTTTGAATGTGTCCCCAAGTGCAAAAACCATCAAGCGCTATGATGAAACTGGCTCACATGAGGACCGCCCCAGGAAAGGAAGACCAAGAGTCACCTCTGCTGCTGAGAATAAATTCATCCGAGTCACCAGCCTCAGAAATCGCAAGTTAACAGCACTTCAGATTGAAGCCCAGATTAATGCCACACCGAGTTCTAGTAGCAGACACATCTCTGCATCAATTGTCCAGACTGCGCGAATCAAGCCTTTATGGTCAAATAGCTGCTAAAAAAACACTACTAAGGAAAAGCAACAAGCAGAAGAGATTTGTTTGGGCCAAGAAACACAAGGAATGGACATTAGACCAGTTGAAATCTGTGCATTGGTCTGATGAGTCCAAATTTGAGGTCTTTGGTTCCACCCGCCGTGTTTTTGTGTGACGGAGAAAAGGTGAACGGATGGTCTCTACATGCATGGTTCCCACCGTGAAGAATGGAGGAGGAGGTGTGATGGTGTGGGGGTGCTTTGCTGGAGACACTGTTGGGGATTTATTTAAAGTTGAAGGCACACTGAACCAGCATGGCTACCACAGCATCCTGCAGCGACATGCCATCCCACCCGGTTTGCATTTAGTTGGACCATCATTTATTTTTCAACAGGACACTGACCCCAAACACACCTCCAGCCTGTGTAAGGGCTATTTGACCAAGAAGGAGAGTGATGGAGTGGCCTCCACAGTCACCTGACCTAAACCCAACTGAGATGGTTTGGGATGAGATGGACCGCAGAGTGAAGGCAAAGGGCCAACAAGAAACTATGAAAAAAAAAACTATGGAAATGCAGGACTGTTGGTCAGCAGGCCATGGGTGGAGCCCAAACAATGTGACATTACACTGCTTTGAGAATCAAAACCGTATACGGGCTTAAAAAATGAGTCGTGGCTTTTCATCATTGTTGCATAGTTTTGTTCATATGCTGCCAATATACATTTATGTCCAAACACCATGTAAAAATGGATTTTGCATAATAGGTGCCCTTTAACATCATAAAATTATGAAAATTGTGCTTGTGTCCAACATACAGTGGGTACGGAAAGTATTCAGACCCCCTTAAATTTTTCACTCTTTGTTATATTGCAGCCATTTGCTAAAATCATTTAAGTTAATTTTTTTCCCTCATTAATGTACACACAGCACCCCATATTGACAGAAAAACACAGAATTGTTCACATTTTTGCAGATTTATTAAAAAAGAAAAACTGAAATATCACATGGTCCTAAGAATTCAGACCCTTTGCTGTGACACTCATATATTTAACTCAGGTGCTGTCCATTTCTTCTGATCATCCTTGAGATTGTTCTACACCTTAATTTGAGTCCAGCTGTGTTTGATTATACTGATTGGACTTGATTAGGAAAGCCACACACCTGTCTATATAAGACCTTACAGCTCACAGTGCATGTCAGAGCAAATGAGAATCATGAGGTCAAAGGAACTGCCTGAAGAGCTCAGAGACAGAATTGTGTCAAGGCACAGATCTGGCCAAGGTTACAAAAAAATTTCTGCTGCACTTAAGGTTCCTAAGAGCACAGTGGCGTCCATAATCCTTAAATGGAAGACGTTTGGGACGACCAGAACCCTTCCTAGAGCACCCTTTTGATCTAATACAGCCTTGGCCAAACTGAGCTATCGAGGCTTGGCCAAACTGAGCCATCGAGGGAGAAGAGCCTTGGTGAGAGAGATAAAGAAGAACCCAAAGATCACTGTGGCTGAGCTCCAGAGATGCAGTCGGGAGATGGGAGAAAGTTGTAGAAAGTCAACCATCACTGCAGCCCTCCACCAGTTGGGGCTTTATGGCAGAGTGGCCCGACAGAAGCCTCTCCTCAGTGCAAAACACATGAAAGCCTGCATGGAGTTTGCTAAAAAACACCTGAAAGATTCTATGGTCTGATGAGACCAAGATAGAACTTTTTGGCCTTAATTCTAAGCGGTATGTGTGGAGAAAACCAGGCACTGCTCATCACCTGTCCAATACAGTCCCAACAGTCAAGCATGGTGGTGGCAGCATTATGCTGTGGGGGTGTTTTTCAGCTGCAGGGACAGGACGACTGGTTGCAATCAAGGGAAAGATGAATGCGGCCAAATACAGGGATATCCTGGACGAAAACCTTCTCCAGAGTGCTCAGGACCTGGGCCGAAGGTTCACCTTCTAACAAGACAATGACCCTAAGCACACAGCTAAAATAACGAAGGAGTGGCTTCACAACAACTCTGTGACTGTTCTTGAATGGCCCAGCCAGAGCCCTGACTTAAACCCAACTGAGCATCTCTGGAGATACCTGAAAATGGCTGTCCACCAACGTTTACCATCCAACCTGACAGAACTGGAGAGGATCTGCAAGGAGGAATGGCAGAGGATCCCCAAATCCAAGTGTGATCTTTCTCAAAAAGACTCATGGCTGTATTAGATCAAAAGGGTGCTTCTACTAAATACTGAACAAAGGGTCTGAATACTTAGGACCATGTGATATTTCAGTTTTTCTTTTTTAATAAATCTGCAACAATGTCAAAAAATTCTGTGTTTTTCTGTCAATATGGGGTGCTGTGTGTACATTAATGAGGAAAAAAATGAACTTAAATGATTTTAGCAAATGGCTGCAATATAAAAAAGAGTGCAAAATTTAAGGGGGTCTTAATACTTTCCGTACCCACTGTATATATATAGACCTAACTATACTCATTTAATAATAAAATAAATAAATAAATACAAAAACAATGGTTGGATTGCTGTGATTTAATAGCAGTGTTTGGTTTAGTATATAAAAAAAGCCTAGTTGGCATCTTCCTTAGATATTTTTCTAATGTTGCAACTTGCAACAGGGCAAATGTCATTTCCTGGCTTGCCAAAACTAGTAAAGAAAGTAACTTAAACTCTTGACCCAACAATAAATGCTAGAAATCATTCAGTGGAAGTTTGATTATCTGTCAAACCCTGAGCATTCCAAGGTAACTTTTTAGCCCTAAGTCTAAGACTCACCTTTTACATTATGAATAGAACCATAAAACTGAATATCATGTTCAGTTCGACTTTCTGAACATTTTCTAGCTTGACTTTTATGACATTTTACTTCAACCTGTCTGTAAAGACCTAGATCAGGACAAAGTTTTTTTTTCCGCTCTTGGGAGAATATTTTGCTTGTTTCAACCAAAAACACACTCAATTTTGACTTGTTTTCAGAAAAAAACAAGACAATAATTTTTACTTGTCTAGAAAGTCCTTCTTGATTTAAGAATTTTTAGATATTTTGGCTAGAAACAAGACAAAAAATCTAAGTAATTTTTTTGTCTATTAAGTCTATTTTTTGCAGTGTACTAATAAGCAAAACTTACTTTAGATGAACTAACATTTGTTCTTAATTTTTTTCTCATTGCTGAAGAATATTGAACTTTCTTTTCCTACAGTTCTACTGTACAGACATTTTGGTGTGAAAGGGCTTTTACATTTGCTAAGAATCAAACATTTTTATATTAAAAACAAACAACGTAATTAGTTACTTTTTTAGGGAGTAACGCAATATTCTAATGCATTACGTTTAAAAGTAACTTTCCCCAGCACTGTTGATATCAGGAATACTCACCTTCAGTCATAAAAAAAAATAAAAAATGCAATTTAACAAATATCAAAAATACTGTCTTTATGTTGTTTCTACATACATTTGTGGATTGAATGTGAAATTACTGCAATATAAAAGTATATTGTAAAACTTTAATGTTAGGTGGGATTAATCATGATTAATTTTAGAAAAAAATTTGATTATTATTTTATTAATCGATTGACTGCTGTTATTAATATATTAAAATAATCTAACTCTAATCTAAATTAAAATGCTAAAAAGATCATTAAGATGTAAATATAAAACATATTTCTTTTTTCCCCCATAACTATTGTTTTTATCAAAGAACATTCATTTCATGAAACGTCTGGAAACACAACGTTAATTGTGGTTGAGAACCACTGTTTTGGAGCATCTGCTTTCTCTATAGTAACAGAAGCTCAACTCTGTTGAGATCAGGTAAATGGCTATCACACACTTCATATTCAATACAAAGTACTACCACACATTCAAAGAGATTTGTGATATAGAGACCACTTTCTTTTATTCAAAACATTACTTTCCTGATTACATCTCTTTTTTTCTTTAAATCCTTTCTTATTCAGCACTTTTGATGTTTTAGAGGGCATATGGTGACATTCACCAAGTAAAACATATATTTGCAGTGCAGTGAAACGGATATGAAACACACACATGCATGCACACCAGTGAATAGGGAATGATAAGTGCAGAGGGAAGCTCTAATATTCAGCACTAATATAAGAGCTAAAGTGATTACATATCAAATCTAATGAGAAAGAGAGAGGAAAAAATGCCTCTGTCTTTTAAACTTTCTTCTTAAAGCTCTTCCACTCATCATCAATATATCAATAATATATGCACCATCAGTTAAAAAAATGTTTAATTGAATCAAAGACATTTGCTCAAATTGAAACTGTATTAAAGTGTTTGAAATAAAGATCAAGTGAGTTTTAATTGATATGCTTAACACCCATAACAGCCTTTGAATCAAATTAATTCTTGATCAGATGAATTTATGTGTGTAAGAGTTTCTCTCATGAATAAAAATCAGCTTATTAGACTAGCAAGGTTTGTTCAAGGGGACTAAATCTCTTCTTAATTGGCTCTGTCCTGTGAGTGAATGTTCAGACGCATTACACTGGTTAAACAGTCTATACGCTTCTGAAGTGTGTTTGTGTGTACAGATGGTGTTTTCTTTTCGTTTCTCATTTACACTACACACAGGATTTCTGTATGTAAACATTTTAACTAGACATAAAACGTTTAAATTAAGTTTTAATGCGCCTAAATAAACAAATAAACCCTTCTCAAATACACACATTGTAGTGCCTTAGTTCAAATAAACTAATAATTTCTTCCTCTTTACTAGTTATAGCATGAAATAAACATGAATGAACATTAGAAGGTGTCTTGTTTCAGTGCAGAAAGACGTCAATACACACCAAATCCACCAACGTTAATTTACTCTCCTGTCTTTTTTGTTTGTCAGACAAAAATGGCAGATTCAGTGTCACTCCCTAAAAAGGGTCAGCTGAGGTATAGGGGTTTAATGCTGTTTTCATTTGTACAGCATATGGAGTAGGGGTGTGCCGATCTGATATCCTGTATCGGTATCGCTTCGATATTGGCATTTTCTGCCGGGTCGGAGTATCGGTCAAACGAGACTGATTCAAATCCGATATTATGAGTATACTGTGTTAACAGACACATTACAAAGCAACATCAAGTTTCTGTGCATTATATTTTAAGTGTTCTGAAGCTGTTCCATAGTCAAGTCCACTTAACTCTTCTCTCCATTGCGGCTGTCTGTCATCCTCCATTCAGCATTCAAAATGCGTGTCACATTTGGTTGCGACAGTCAAGACGATAAAACTCTCTCCAAGATGATTCACTGTTTCTTATTATACCCGATCTGTAAATAAAGTTCAGTGGTTTTGCATAAAAGGACTTTAACTTGCTGGAGTTTTGTGTTACTTCCTACCGGGTGTCTGTTCTGATCTATGCACTATGAATTGTTCTTCACAAGTACAGTAACTGAAATTAAGACTGTTAAAAGAAATAGCACAGATTTTTATACACTACACACTAATTTCTCTTAACTTTGTGCTTTGAACTTTTCTGTATGCGGAGCGCTGCACATTGCGACTCGTGTTGCCTCAAGTCTGTATTTGGAGCCTTTTGTATTATAATACTTTGCGAAATTTGATTATCAATAGCCTTTTTTGTTAATCTCATCTATCATCTGGTGCTGCCTCATTGCTGTGCTATATCTTTAAAAGAATTGTCTTTTAATTTTATAATCTATATTTATATATTATATATTACTTTTTTTCATAGATGTATTTTACAAAAATACAAAGAGCAATGCATATTATTTTACCAGATTTAGACTTACATTTATTCACTTTTAACTGTTCCCCACTAAATAATGATTGCTGAATGATGATAATGATGAATTTTTTTTAGATTTTTATAAAATTATTGTGCACTGTTTTATCTAGAGTAAGATAACTATATATTCATTCTTTTGTTGTTTTTCTTTACAATGAAGTTGTCTATATTTAGTAGATTGTGTGTAACACAAAAGAGTGATGGTTAGGTTAACACACAATGAGGTATAGAAATTCAACACTGATTTAAAAAAACTGCACTAGTATCGCCTCGATATCGGTATTGGCAGATATTCAGAATTGTTGGTATCGGATTGGGATCGGTTATGAAAAAGTGGTATCGAGCCAGCCCTAATATGGAGTTGATTTTATTAATGTATACTGTAAAACTCTTCCTCTCTTTATAGATAAAGACAGACAGACTGGATGGATGAATGGATGGATGGATGGACAAAGCCTTGAATCAACACAACATGCCGACATATGCACCTGGCCAAGGTGGTGTCGCTCGATCAGTTTCAAGATCAGTTTTCTGTCTTCTCTGACATCTTCAAAGCAGACAGATGTGGGTTGTCAGATATGGTAGCCTGAATTGGTCAATCAATCAAGGGATAAACCCTTCAGGATGGAAGAAGGCGAAGAAATGTGTTATGGGTCACTGGAGTCAGAAGATTTGAGCTGTTCAAATCATGAAGCGACCCAGTTCAAAAGTATTAGTACCCAGTTCTTAGACACTTAATGCTGATCGGATTAGTGTCCGATGGCGGAAAAGCTTAAATGTGTCAGGAAGCAGTGGAGATGGACAACAATCCGTTTGCTCAAACCATTTCAAATGGCTTGAAGTGGATTGTGGGCCTGTGTTGGCACTGACAAACATGGTTGGAACGCAGGAGAAACCCATGTTGCACTGTGGAGTGATGAGAATATTCAGCCAGTATTTTTAGTAAGAAGTCCTAAAAAAGCCAAAAAGAGTAACAATAATGGTTTCCATGTTTTCGGGGACGTTTCATAGGCATAATGTTTTTTCTACTGTATAAACTGTATTTTCAATCCTCTTACTCTAACCCTACACCTAAACCTACCCCTCAAAGGAAACTTTCTGTATTTTTTCGATTTTCAGAAAACTTTCTATAAATCATTCAGTGAGTTCTAAGCTTGTTTCCTCATTAGGACCAAAAAATGTCCCGACAAGGATTTTGGATTACCATCTTTATGCGCACACACACACACACACACACACACACACACACACACACACACACACACTAATAATAATAATAATAGCAATATTTGACATTGGAATATTTGTTTCCCCCAAATAATGCAATAAAAGTGGATGCTTGGATGCAGTTATATTATCTGACTATTGGAGGAACATTTAAGAGGCTGGATATTATATGTCAGTATATTTGTGCAGATCTTATTTATTGCAAAAATAAAAGCACTAATAAGAATAAATTAAGGGTATGTCTGTCAGACCTTGTGTTGTTTCTGGCTGTGTGCAGCACCTACTGCTCTGAATTTTCATCTGAAGAATCCCAGTGGACCCTTTTCACAGACTGTGATTATGCTTTTCCACAATTCTAAACACTGCAAATTTAGCTAAATCACACACACACACACACACACACACACACACACACACACACACACAGACACAGACACATATATATATATATACTGAACAAAATTATAAACACAACACTTGTGTTTTTGCCCCCATTTTTAATGAGCTGAACTCAAAGATCTAAGACTTTTTCTATGTACACAAAAGGCCTATTTCTCTCAAATATTGTTCAGAAATCTGTCTAAATCTGTGTTAGTGAGCACTTCTCCTCTGCCGAGATAATCAATCCACCTCACAGGTGTGGCATATCAAGTGCTGATTAGAGAGCATGATTAGTGCACAGGTGTGCCTTAGGCTGGCCACAATAAAAGGTCACTCTAAAATGTGCAGTTTTACTGTATTGCTTTACGCATTGCAACACATCTCCTTCGCATAGAGTTGATCAGGTTGTTGATTGTGGCCTTTGGAATGTTGGTCCACTCCTCTTCAATGGCTGTGTGAAGTTGCTGGATATTGGCAGGAACTGGAGCACACTGTCGTATACACCGATCCAGAGCATCCCAAACATGCTCAATGGGTGACATGTCCGTTGAGTATGCTGGCAATGCAAGAACTGGGATGTTTTCATTCAGGATTGTGTACAGACCCTTGCAACATGGGGCTGTGCATTATCATGCTGCAACATGATAATGTAACCTCTGTGAATTTAAAATGCCATCAATAAAATGCACTTGTGTTTGTTGTCCATAACATAGGCCTGCCCATACAGTAACCTTACCGCCACCATGGGCCACTTGATCCACAACGCTGACATCAGCAAACCATCCACCCATGTGACGCCATACAGGCTGCCTGCCATCTGCCAGGATTTATCCGTGAAGAGAACACCTCTCCAAAGTGCCAGATGCCATTGAATGTGAGCATTTGTCCACTCAAGTCAGTTACGACGACAACCTGCAGTCAGGTCAAGACCCAGATGAGGATGACGAGTAGGGATGGGTATCATTTGAATTTTATCGATTCCGATTCCAATACCGATTCCGCTTATCGATTCCGATTCTTATCGATTCCCAGTTTCGATTCCAATGTGGTAAACAACAATAACAAAAGTCAAACATTAATATATCAAACATGTTTATTTTCTGTGCCACCGTTTAATCAAATCATAAGCCTGTATGTCATTATAAGCAGAACATAACGATAAGAACAGCATATGAGCAAGACGGCCACACCGCATATCTGAAAGACGCAACACAACACCATCTTGCCACAAAGCACCGGCAATAGTAATTACAATGAATGTTTCGGGGGAAACATTAAGAAAATATTTGAGTGATTCATTAATTAACTAGTGTATTATGAGATTCTATCTTTGGACACACAGAGAGAAATGCATCTTTAGATTACATAATGAAAAAGTTTATTTGTTTTATTTCGTTAAGTAATAATTTAAAGCTTTCTATTTATATGTGTATCATGCTTGTTCATTTTAGTTTTGCGCTCCTATTCAAGTACAAGACGCCAGAAAGCTATGTTTGTTTTCTTGGCTTTGTTTTTTGATATTGTGAGTGCACACAAATAAAAGTAGAGCCTTTACTTTTTGAATGATGCATTACTCTTACTTTAGTGAGCAAAACTGACGGATAATTTAAAATTGTTTCCACTGAAAAAATGCAAATGATCGCGCCTGCGCCTCCGTGTCGTGCAAAGCGTGCTTCAGCTTCCCCCTCCGCAAAAACAATTGATATGCGCCTAATAGCGCACTTTTATCTAGGTTTAACGTTTAAACTGACATTGTTTTATAGCTACTTTAACCGTTTTAGATCTATAGGTTTTATTTTAGACAAGTCATGATAATTTGAGAAGGTAATTTGATCAAACATACTATGAACAGTCTTCCGCTGGCTGCTGTACGATCCTTTAAAAAAAGAAAACTTATATTTAACGAACAAAAAAATGCTCCAAATGTTTTTCTAAATTAACGTAATAAAAAAACGAAACGAATTATAATCAATTTGCTATTGCATACAAAATGTAACTATTTTAATAGCTGAAACAGTAGCTACACGCGTTGTCGCCGTACTAGTGCCGGCTAATGAAGGACACTCGGGATGCGCAATGAATCAAACACGGTGAATTTTTTTATTTCGACGTGGTGAACCAACCGCAGATGCTTAGTCATGTTGGTCGTGACACCTTGCTTGCAACATATTAGTTTATTACAGTAATTACAATTAGCTTTGTCTTCAGTTTTTACAAAGTGTAGCCAGACTTCCCGCGGCCCATTATGTAAACTGATGTTTAGGTTACCATAAGGTCCTGGCAGATTGCCAGGTGAAAACATGCGCACAGGAATCGATAAGAGGAATCGAAATTTTTATTTTATAACAAGTATCCGATTCTTAATCTTAAGTATCCGATTCCAGAATCGGAATCGATTTTCGATTCCCAACCCTAATGACGAGCATGCAGATTCCCTGAGATTTCTGACAGTTTGTGCAGAAATTCTTTGGTTATGCAAACCGATTGTTGCAGCAGCTGTCCGGGTGGCTGGTCTCAGATGATCTTGGAGGTGAAGATGCTGGATGTGGAGGTCCTGGGCTGGTTACACGTGGTCTGTGGTTGTGAGGCCGGTTGGATGTACTGCTAAATTCTCTGAAACGCCTTTGGAGACAACTTATGGTAGAGAAATGAACATTCAATTCACAGGCAACAGCTCTGGTGGACATTCCTGCAGTCAGCATGCCAATTGCATGCTCCCTCAAAGCTTGCCACGTCTGTGGCATTGTGCTGTGTGATAAAACTGCACATTTTTAGAGTGGCCTTTTATTGTGGCCAGCCTAAGGCACACCTGTGCAATAATCATGCTGTCTAATCAGGATCTTGATATGCCACACCTGTGAGGTGGATGGATTATCTCGGGAAAGGAGAAGTGCTCACTAACACAGATTTAGACAGATTTGTGAACAATATTTGAGAGAAGTAGGTCTTTTGTGTCCATAGAAAAAGTCTTAGATCTATGAGTTCAGCTCAGGAAAATGGTAGAAAAAACAAAAGTGTTGTAATTTTGTTCAGTGTGTGTGTGTGTGTATATATATATATATATATATATATATATAAATTATTACATTTAATTTACAATTACAACAATATACTTTGTGTTTTATTTTCTTGCCATTAAATTACAGAAAACTAGGTGGTAAATTTGACAACATTCTTCTTTGTGACCAATAATTATTATTATTATTATTATTATTTTTTTTGCAATTAACGTAATATTTGACATAGTTTCCATTCACTTTACCCAATTATGATGACTTTTGTTTTTGAAAATGTAAAAAAGGTCCACATTATTTATTTTTCACATGTTCCCGATCATTTCAGTGTTGACTTTCACAGCTTCACAGTTTGTCATTTTTGTGAATCCGTCATGATTTAAAGTAGGGTTTGTATGGAAGCTGGTTTTTAGGGCTTAAAAAGGTAATTGTGACCTAATATAAACTCGCAGTTTTGAGAAAAATGTCAGAAGATGACAACTCGGGAGATGTCAACTCGCAATTGCGAGTTCATAAATTGCGAGATATAAATGTGCAATTCTAAAAACAAGTGTCCAAATTATGAGATATAAAAGTGAGATACAAAGTCAAATGTCAAATGTAAATTTAGAGAAACAAGTTCTGAGTTTATGTCTCACATTTTTGAATATAAATCTTGCAATTCAGAATTGCATGTTTGGCCCTGTCCCAAATCGCACCCTAAACCTTCACAGAGTCCACACTTTTATGACCTAATGTCACTTTGACTGTCGGTTAGAAGTTTGCCGTGGAGTTTGCCCCAGTGTGTGCTCGACAGAAGTGTGTATCGAGGGCACATAGCGGCCACAAAGAGCATCAACATATAGTGCCGTTGCACTATGGGTGTCCTGAATTCCGTCTCGAGGACTTTTTTTTTTTAAATCTCACTTCCACCTCACTTCCTGTGATATCCTATCATAATAAAGGCAAAAAAGGGCCAAAAATAAATATTAAAAAAACCTCCTATGGGCTTCCATATGTTTGCAAAGCAAATTAGCATTGTTTCTGTGATTACTCTCCAAATACATTTTTAGGTAGCTACTTTCTTGCTTCAGACTCTAAGCCCATCTTTTGCAGTGTTTTATCCTGCTTAGTCTAAAATTGTGCACGGTTTTGTGTGACTTCTGTTTCTCTGTCTCCCACAGTGCTCACTGTTGCTAGAATAATCACATTATCCACAGAGTGCCATGTGCACAGATGCTACAAACTCACAGAGCATGTGGCAGTGCAGCTGAGCTTGACATTTGACTCAACTCAACTCCACAACAGTGCATTTACATTTGCCACATTCCATCCGTCCCCATTGGGCAAGAGGAGACAACAAATTAACACAGATTCCCAGCGGCGAGCCAATGAGGCGGGAAGAGAGCAGCATTATTGTGAAATGACACTGGGGCAACAGGGGCATATGTATGTATGATCTGTATTTCTGTTGTTGTTCTGTTTTTAATGAGGAGATAAAGACAGAACACATGGTTTAGCTTAATGCTGAAATAAACTAATACATTTAAAGTGACTATGCAAGGGACAAACCCAACATCCTCACAGAACTGGTATTTTTGTGGATGAGGGAAGGGAAATGTGTAATAACCTTTAATCGTGTGCTTTGGATTCGATTTGAAAGCCTTACTTTGATCAGCTCTCTTGTAATCCCCTGGTCACTGGATTCTGTGAAGGAGCTCCATAATCTACAGCTCAGCTGCGTTTAACCAAGGATGGAGTTATAGAGTACTGTAAGGCACAGTGCACTTCAGCGACATCAACTTGGTAAAAGTAAAAATGTGTATAATGTATTATGCAGTTCATGCATCTGGGTCAGTTATTTTATTTTATTTTTTTGTGTCTCTGCTCATTTTTTCTCCTGTCTATTATTTTATTCAGAAATACATTGAAAATGCAATTCATGCAATAGCTTGAATACACCTCTTCTATGACGTTCATGTTTTCATTTAACTATCGGGGAAAAAAGAAAGAAAATAAATTACTGTAGAAAAAATTAAGAGTAATCTTATTTCTAATATGAAGTAATATATCTGGTAACACTTTACAATGAAGTTCATTATTTAACATTAGTTAACTACATTAGTTAAAGCAGCAGTTTGTAAGTTTTGCAAAAAAGCAAATCATTCTTCCTTAGGACTGGTGTTCTCTTTAAAATACAAAACTTGTGTAATCCCACGTAGGCTATCTGCAAACAGATGCATATTTAAAACTGGAGTAATCTAATTTCAGTCACTTGTGTTTCATAAACGCATAAACTTTTTGGATTACAATCTGCAACCAAAAAATAAGTTTAATTATTTCAGCCGCTGTGAGAGAAAGCTATAAACAATCCGGCACCTGCAGCATTCTCACATGCCATTATGTTACTAGCCGGGACGCCTTCTTTATGTTTACAGACGTGACGTAATGACGCAGTGGCATACTTGAATTTCCTGCGAAAACCTACCCGTACCACCAAAACATTATTATAAGCTAACTGTTGTGAATTGGGCTAAAGTAAGGTGGTAGTTTTGAACACTGGCTGGTTATGTACTGGCACTGAAATTTATTTTGTATAATTTTTAACCAAAAAAGATTACGGCTTGCAGCTTTAACGTGAACTAAGAATGATTAATACTTCTATAGCATTTATTAATCTTAATGTTAATTTCAGTATTTACTAATGCATTATTAAAATCAGAAGCTGTTTATTAACATTAGTTAATGCACTGTGAGCTAAGCTAACATGAACCAACAATGAACATCGGTATTTTTTTTAAAACTAACATTAACAAAGATTAATAAAAACTGTAATAAATGTATTGTTCATTGTTCATTCATGTTAGTTAATACATTAACTAATCTTAACAAATGACAAGTTATTGTAAAGTGGTACCATATATGTAATACTATTTCTAAGATAAATGACTGTATATCAAGGTTGGCAAATCTATTAAAATATCAAATAATGTGACTTTTATGACAAGGCAAAGTTACTTCAGTTTATAAAAGGTCATGTGATGCTACTCACCCTCAAATTATTATTTACGAACAAATAATTTGTTATATAAATGAGTCTTTTTTTATTATGATTTTTTAAAGGGGGGGTACAATGGTGTTTCATATATTCAGAGTTGTTTACAGTGTTAAAGAGTTGGATTCTCATGCTAAACATGGGCAAAGTTTAAATAAATAATTTTATTTATTTAGTTTCAGCTGTTTTTTTTCGATCGTGGCTTTAATGAAGTAGACAGTGGTGGAACTCCTTATATGAGCATTTCTCCCGGAAAAGCTTGACTGCGGCGCCCGCGCTCATGGTGGCTAGACCATGAGAGAGAGCGCGCACATCAACGTGTTTTATTGGCAATTCCAGTGCAAGTGATCGTCGAACTTAGCTCCGCCCACGGCGCGCCTCCAGAAGCTCGAGTTTTTCTGGAGAAAATCTGAAAGCTGTATTTTTCTTTTATAAATATGATAAAACTAAAGACTTTTTGGAGATAATAAGGATACACTACTACTCTATAGGTACTCAGGAATAACATGAGATTAGGTGAAACTGTGTATGTTATGTACCCTTTAAATATAATGAATAAGATGTGTATAATTGCATGTGTTCAAGGTGTAAGGAAATGTTATAATGTTTCACTTGATGGCCACACTGCATCAGTCATTAAACATTTTTGAAAAATGAGAGCGCAAATGCACATGAAGTATGCCATTTGGGACAGGGCCTAAGTTGAAAGGCAGGCTGTTGTTGATGTGTTCTGTTCTTGTATGCTGCTAATACATACTGTTTTTAGTCCTGCAGGAGGTTTGTAATACCTGGAGAAAGCAATCTGTTAGCATTCTCATTCATCTCAATGGCAGTTGCTCATCTGCCACAGTATACAACCTGCTTTTGCTGCCATCTTTGCTCAGGGGGATTCAGTATCACATGCAGGATTTTCTGAGCCATAATTTAGATGCAATTAATTATGCTGGATCCACAGTGAAATTATGTCATGCTTATTTTTTCTTCTCATTTGTAGAGAAAACATTTTTGTTTACTATATATGACAGCTGTGACTTGCATGTGCAGTTTTACTCTTTCAGTGTTTTAAGCATCATAATGAATCAGTAATATTTGGCTGAACTGGTTGAAGTGAGCTACTTTGACAGCAAAACAAACAAACAACGACAAAAATACTCTATTTCAGTGGAATAATGAGTAATTATTTTGGGCGCTTATTTCCTTGGGTGAAGATTTTTTGTCCTTCCTGATTGGACATGGTGATAGAAAAAAAAGGCTTTGTTGTAGAGAAGAAAACCTGGCTGTAGGGGTGATAATTAGGTGATTCCCGTTAAGGGTGAACAAAATCTGTGAGAAATGTCAAGGGGTGATGTCACACTGCCAGTTTATTTAAAACGTACAGATCAGGAGATCAATAGAGAAAGGAAATTTCCGACTTGCAGTAATTCTGTCAAAAATCACACACACCCCCAGCCCCACTGTCTATACTAGGCCACTCTGAGTAAAATGTTTTGCTGATATAGTCAAATTGAAAGCAAAGCAGTTCTGTCATATTTTCTATGACAGAAAATACCTTGTGGGTGTGGGTGTATATTTGCATATGTGTGTGTATGACAGACGGTGTCAGAGAGAGTCCCAATTACACTTTTCTCAACTATAAATTGCTCTGTACTGCCCTTGAAATAAACTTTGACCTTGGTAGTGCAGCTGTCAGGGCTAAGGCTTTCCACTGTCTTTGACCTTATGATCTTACTGCCACTTTCATGAAATAATACAGCTGAATGAGCAGAATTAGATTCAGCAAGGGAAAAACACAAAATCACAAAATGACTGGCTTTAAAAGTTGAAGTGTTTGATTTTTTCGAAACTACTGGCACCACACAAAATAGCAAAAATAACTTTTAAACAATTACCATTTCAAACAGCCTAATGCCGTCTCAAGCTCATGCCAGTGTTTGAGCCCAGGGTTTGGTTGTGTCTGTTTCTTTCCTTAGAAGTAGTATATAGAGGCCTACATACTGGGTTTTCAAAAAAATCTATTAATCTATTAGGTCAATAAACAGACATTTTTATTATAAATTGTTCATACACACACATCTTAAAAAAAAATAAAAAAAATACTGAAATCATGTGCCCTTGTCATTTTTAATCAAAAACAATGACTTGAGCAAACATCAACAAACCAATAACATTTTTGATCCTAAATTCCGATCCAGGTCCCATCCTAAATTTTCTCTCAGTTATGAAATTGTTTAACTCAGATATACTGCACACTGATCACCCTCAACATTAAAACCACCTACCTAATACTGTGTAGAAAACAGTGGTGGACAAAGTACACAGATCAAGTTCTTAAGTAAAAGTACAGATACATATAATAAAATATTACTCTAGTAAAAGAAAAAGTACTCCTTTTTAAATTTTACTTGAGTGAAAGTACAAAAGTACTAGATTTTTTTTATGTACTTAAGTAAAAAAGTACTGATAGAAAGATTTATTTAGCAATTTTTATATAGGCTACTTAATTTAATTTTTTATTAGCACATATTTGTTTATAATCTTAGTGCTCAAAATACCTAGGATTTTCCCTAAATAACCACTGTATGGAGTCAAGATATGTTTTTGTTGTTGATATGGACTCTTGTTGTCAAGAGTGATGTAGTAATGTTCACTGTAAAGCTTACATGTGATGTACCTGAGAGAAAACAGATCTGACCATCTCATTTTCACCAGTAAGAAAAAAGTGTTTTAAAGCTTTTTGTTTTGCAGAATGTCACAGTTATATTTAATAATAAAACCTGAAGTTAGGAAATTTTAAGGATCTAATAATCTAATTATATTTTCAGGAGTTTTTTTTCTTCTAAAGCCTTGTCTGTGTAAAAACACACCTTGCCAAATGTCCCCAGAGGGCATGTCGTCCCACTTTGATAATTACTGCAGTTATCATGTTCTGAACATCACATCCTTTCTTTTTCCCTCAGATATAAGCTAGGTGGTTGAATAAAAAATATTTGGACTTCATACCTAAAAATTACCTAAACTTAGCACCAGCAGGCTTGTTAGCTAGACAGTTAGCATGAGCTAACAATTTTGACTTATTTTCAGTATGGTTATGACATATGTTATATCTGTTTACCTGGCTAGTTGATCCATTCAATATAAAAATAGATACCGCTAAACAATATTAAAACAGACATCACATAGGGCTAAATGTGTAGAATTTTTATAAAACTGCTAACGTTACAACAGCAGGGTATATGAACATCCATGAGTTATTTTATTTACTCTGTGTTATTGTAATGTTTCGTTTTTTGACCTAAAACTAAAACACTGATGTTGATGTGTCTGCATTCAAGCATTTCAGTACAATCTTATGTTTTGGAATGTAGTGAAATAAAAGTAAAAGTTATTCAAAATAAGACTACTCCAGTAAAGTACAGATACTTGGAAAATGTACTTACGTACAGTAACAAAGTAGAACTACTTCAAAAACAAAAACCAAATAGATATGTGGAAAAATTCTCTCTCTCTCTATTTTTTATGTCTGTAAAGCAAGAATACAGTTTTGAAATTTCACACTCAAGTTCACAGACACAGAGAGGACAGAAAGTGCAGAAATGCTTTCATTATTTTACAAAAGCACAACGTTTCATTGTTATTGTGAGTGCACACAAATATACACAGATTCTTTAAACAAGCTCTTTAAACCAAATGCAAAAGTGAATGTCAAAACAAACGTTCTTTCACTCCATTTTTCCCATTGACGACAGACCCAAGTGTGTGGATTGTCGGAAAGCAAACATGTATACTGTAACCAGTGTAGACAGCGACAATGATTGTAATTTCTATTTGCTTGATGCAACACGGCTCTCGCATTCAGTGTAATCAAGTGTTTGATTACTAAGCGAATGAATGCCAGTGGGCGGGGTCTATGGTGAGAAAATTACTATTCGAAAATGACCTCTTCTATGTCAAAAGATCAAGGTAAATTTGATCTCTCATATCATGACCCCTTTAAGTCTTGCAAATTGCAAGGTGGCATGGATCAGATTTGTTGGTCCAGCACATCTCCTAAATGCTCAGTCTGGTTGAGATCTGGGATATTTAGAGGCCAAGGCAACAACTTGAACCCTTTGTAATGTTCTTCAAATAATTTTGAAGTGTCAGGTTGCATTATGCTTCTGAAAGAGGCCACTACCATCAGGGAACGTCATAAAAAGGGTGTATGTGGTCTGCAGCAATTTTAGGTGGTATATGTCAAAGTAACATCCACATGACTGAACCCAAGGTTTCCCAGCAGTACATCACCCACAACACTGCCTCTGTCATCCTGCCTTCTTCTCATAGTGCAGGGGTGCCCAAACTCGGTCCTGGAGGGCCGGTGTCCTGCAGAGTTTAGCTCCAACTTGCCTCAACACACCTGCCTGAAAGTTTCTACACTTTTAAGAAAAATTGTTCTAAACAGTACCAGAAAAGGGTTCAGAACCTTTTTTGGTGCTAAATAGAACCCTTTTTAGGGTTCCAAGATGAACCATGCTTTGAAAATACTATATGACCTTAATGGTGTTATAAATAACTTCTTTAATGATAGTTTATTTTCATTAATATTAGTATATTAATATATTTATATGATTATTAATATTATTTGTATATAATATTTATAAAAAAAATGTACACCTCTATCTCCATCACAATATCTTGTAGTGTCTTTTCAGGTTTTTACATAAAAACAACAACAACGTGTCAATTAGGTGTTTATTCTTTTAAAGCAAAAATGTCAGTTATTAGCAGAATTACAATTGACAATGAACCTAAATACTTAAGTAAAAGAAAATAAAAACAGAAAACTGCGAAATTAGGACGAAGTTTCAGTAACATACTGTATTTTCATCTTTTATAATGTCTGAAAGTCCATCATTATGTGTATTTTGGTGTGATTGAGTGGCAGTTTCTCTCTGCAGATGATGAAGGATGTAGGATGTGATGCATCTGAAACACACAATTGAGTTTAGAGTTACAATGTTTTTTGCTAAAACAGTCACTGCTGGGCTCTTGTCACAGTCATCTTTTTTTTTTTTTTTGCTTAATTCCAACACATGAAATTCCAAAAATGACTGTTTACTTGCTGACTAATAAATCCTCACTTGCATTACAAAAATCATATACATTTGGGATGGCATGAGGGTGAGCAAATTATGATAATTTATTTTCTATTATTGGATATATTCCTTTAAAAAAACTGTCTTTCTTTTAAATCTTTCTAGCATTATATTTGACCCTGGATCACAAAACCAGTTGTAAGTCACGTAGGTATATTTGTAGCAATAGCCAACAATATATTGTATAGGTCAAAATTATAGATTTTTCTTTCATGCCAAAATCATTGGGACATTAAAGGAGCACTCCACTTTTTTTGAAAATAGGCTAATTTTCCAACTCCCCTAGAGTTAAACAGATGGGTTTTACCATTTTTAAATCCACTCAGCCGATCTCCGGGTCTGCCGTTAGAACTTTTAGCATATCTTAGACTAATTAATTGAATCAGATTAGACCATAAGCATCTCGTTCAAAAATGACCGTAATAATCAACGAACTTTGCTGCCGTACCATGTATGCAGCAGGAGCAATGATATTACGCAGCGCCTGAAAATAGTCCCCAGCTATTTTACTATTACCTTAGTGGCTTAGTGCCTGTCACAATGGAAGTTACTTAGCTGGGGACTAAATTCAAGAGCTGCGTAATATCATTGTGCCTGCTGCATCCAAGGTATGGCAGCGAAGTTCCCTGATTATTACACCAGAATGAGAGTATAGTTCCTATCCATATCAGCTTGGAAAATCGCAACTTTTCATTTTCTGTCGGTCTTAGTACACGACGTAACTACAGAAGAGTCAAGGAAAATATTGAAAATCTTTGGTCATTTTTGAACAAGATGCTAATGGTCTAATCTGATTCAATGATTTATGCTAAGCTATGCTAAAACTGTTACTGGCAGACCCAGAGATCGGCTGAATGGATTCAAAAATGGTAAAACTCGTCTGGTTAACTCTAGGGAAGTTGGAAAATTTGCCTTTTTTTTTTTAAGTGGAGTGATCCTTTTTGTAAATATTTAGTACATTTTTAAATATATCAAAACTTAATTTTTGATTAATAAAATGCATTGATAAGGACTTCATTTGGACAACTTTAAAGGTGATTTTTTGCACCTTCAAATTCAAGATTTTCAAATAGTTGTATCTCGGACAAATATTGTCCTATCCAAATAAACCATACATCAGTGGAAAGATTATTTGTTCAGTTTACATCAGTGTAACTATTATTTGTTCATAAATCTCAATTTCAAAAACTTGACACTTATGACCAGGGTCCAGGGTCACATATGTGATACCTACTGTGTGTTTGTGTGCCCAGGAAGACAAATCACTTTACTTAAACTATTAAATGTATTTTGAACACAGTACACACTTATATCAATGATAGTTGTGGAAATCTTGTGGAAAGTGTCTGCTGTTTGCCAGAGGGGTTGGATGTGGAGGATGGATCAGAGCTGTAATCTCACCTCTTATAGAGAACAGGTGGTTGTCTTTCAGCAAAAAGAATAAAAATGGCACATCTAATGAATCATCCCTTACCCTTTTTTAAATCTGTACCCATCCCCCAGATATTACAGAAATCTGTCTCTCACACATCTTTGTCCATCAATCTCTTTTACTGTGAGCCACAGAAGGCGAGATGTGATTCAAGTCCATTACGACAGATTGGAATCTCCATCATCCCATAAATGGGAGGTGTGTGAGAGCACAATTTACACAACACCTCTCTGTTACAAACCACCTCCACACCTAATATAGCAGCCACAGCTTTGATTGAAATTTTAATGACTCTGAAACATCTATATGTGTTTTTAAAGCAGCAACAAATATGGATAATTACAGTGCATAAAACACAAAATTAGGATGTTGGTAAACTGATATCGAAGAAATATTAAAGTTTTAACATCTAATATGTGCTATAATAACATGAAAATGTCTTTGTTAATATTATTTAATTTATTACTGTAAGGATCATGAGCAACAATGAACAATGTTGGTAGCACTTCATTTTACGGTCTTGTTCTACTACTAAGTTGTTCTTCACCCTGAACCCAACCCTAACCTAACCTTTACCTATATTAAGTTCAAGTTAACTTATATTACTTAGTACTTTCTTGTTTATGCAAGTGCACACACTGTAAAATAAAATCCAGAATACTTTTACAGCATCTAAGTACACATTTTACATTTAAGTTGCATACATTCAAATTATCAATACATTGACTTATTGATACTATAAACAAAGATGAATTAACAATAAGCAATTTACATTTACATTTACTGCATAAATGAACATACATTTATTAATTCTATAAATGTAATTGCTGGTTAAATATTTTTAATGCATTAACTAATATTAACATAAATAACATTATTTTAAAGTGTTACCACACCATTAAAATGTCAACAAACATTATCAAATGTGTCTTTCTGGATCTCACTCTTGATTCACTCCAATTCTAAATCGAGTTATGATCCTTAGCATTTATGGACTAGATCCTTTGGATGCCAAAGACATTAGTTCTTGTGCAATTTTGTCACATTACATATCTTTAAAAGCTTTCCCAGCAGTAACATCAATATATACACTAGGTGTCCCACTGAAATTAGTGTTTCAAATGTTTATTGTACAGTATATGTAAAAGTGTGTGTGTGTGTGTGTGTGTGTGTGTGCAGTGTGGAGATTTGCTGTGAACAGGATTCTGCTTTTAACAGTTGGCAGGTTACCTACTGCGGATATGGAATGCAGAAGCTAAAGCCCTAATCTCACTGTCTCTTTTTGTGCTTGTGTGTCAGTATGAGTGTGTGAGAGAAAAAGCAGGCATCTGCAGAAATGTCATGACCATTTAAAAGAATGGTATCTGAAACATGTCCCTCAAATTTGTTAATCAAGTGAATTTTGACTGTAACTATTACAGTCAAAATTCACTTGATTAACAAATTTGAGGGACATGTTTTTCCCTCAATACAATGATGCCTTTCTTTTAGGTTAATGTATAAGAAATGACCATTCACATGTATACATTTATTCTGTCATTATCTACCATAGGAAAATGTTGCTTTATTATTTATGTATGTATTTATTTATTAACAAACCTTGATGATGACTGGCTGGTGGTGTTAAGGAATTCTTTGACAACCTTTTAAGGAAAAGGTAATAAAATATAATTTTTCAGTACATAATGGAAGATTTGGTTTAATTTTTTGTTTTCTCTGAAAACAAGAATGTCTAAATAAGGGAGAACATTTTTGTGAGAGGTATATTCATATTTATTGTGACAACCTTTAAATCCTTTAGTTCACCCAAAAATAAAACCACTCATTCATATGGATTACGTTTACAATAACAGTAACACTTTACAAAAAAATTTTATTTGTTAACATAGCAAACTACATTAGTTAAAATATGTTGGCAGAGATTAACATGTATACATATTGCTCATTGTTCGTTAATGTTAGTTAATGCATTATCTAATGTTAAATAATGGGACCACGTTACCTTTATGAATGCTTTAAAGCATCAATGTTTTGCTGGAATAAACTTTAAGTGGAGGGACAGAAATCTCTCCTAAAACATATACAGTGAAACCAAAAATTATTCAGACACCAGATATATTTTTATTTATTCATTTTTACTAGTGGGTGCAGGACACTATAGTTAATTTATGTGAGGACAGCAAAATAAAGTAGCTAAACTGTGATATATACCCAAAAAGTCTTCATACTAATAGTAAAACTGATTAAAACCAATTTGACAATGTTTTGCTTAAGTGTTTTCTTTAATTTCTTTAATTGCTAATGCAACCTTTTTACAACACAGACTGACAAATTGAAGCTTTGATTGGTAATTGGTCAAAAGGCTATTGATAGTTTTAGATAGATATTGTTATACTAACAGTTGTCTGAATTTTTCATTGATTGTAATCCATTACATACCTTCCTATCAAGGTTATCTGACATTACCAAGATGAATTTGATAATGATGAAGGTATCTAAATAAATTTTGGTTTGACTGTATCTTTAAAAGGCGGATTTAGAAAAGAAATTATGACCATTTTAATTTTAAGTTGAACTAAACCTTTGATGACTGACAGTTGAGTTCATCATAGATTTTTGGTCGACTGAGATGAAAGATGACCCCTAAATAGGGTCAACAGCATCTGTGGTGTAGCCTACTGTCAAAAAGTGCTTGGCACCCCTGGACATTTTCATCTGAAGGACAATGTGGAAAAAAAACTTAAAAATAAGATATAAGTGAAAATCTTTCAATTATTATACTAAATATTTCATCAAATTACCTCTTTTGAGTCGCTTCCTGCGCTATCCGTCACGTGGTTCTCCCGGAGCTATGTCCCATATGAGAATGTACCGTTGTTCCACACGGCTTCTTGCACGGCATCTGAAGATCACTCAGCTAGGAATACACAAAATAATAGTGCAATCATTAAAAAATATCGTCACTACCTAAGAACGTGAGCTTAAAACAACTCCGACGTGTGTGGTAAATTGAACAGTCTCAACAGAACAGGCTAGTGTCAGTTATCGCGCTTCATCGCTTAAAAGTTTATCTGTAGCCAGAATCTACCGTCATTTATGTTCTTGTTGGCGGGAAACATGTTTGCAAATGCAACAACGGTGTTTCTTTCTTGTTAAGGCATGCGTACTGGCTTGATGAATGTCTCTAGCGTGCTTCAAATATAAGCGCGCGTAATCTGTCTGGAGTCTGTGGACGGGCTCGCGCGTCTCTCGGCGGACCGGAATACATTGTATTAACGCGAGCAAAACATCTGTCGATGCCTGGGAGACGGCTGCTGAGTACTGAGAGAGGAAGAACAAAGCCTGGAGCACAGAAAATAAGCCTCTGTGGGGTTATACACGACAGCACCCGTCCTGGAGAGGACGGAGGATTCTGGAGGGTGGACTGGACATCACTGTGAACCTTCACCCGGGACAGAAGGAGAGAGAGAGGGATTAATGTTCTCCGCGATGGCATCAAAGTGGCTTTTATGTTTCTGCTTGCTTTGGCTGTGCGTGACAAGTAAGATGCTTGCATACTTAAATTTTGTTTTGTTTTTAATATATTAGACAAATATTTAGAAATGGCAGCACAGGAACTAAGCATGCAATAGCCTGTTTTTTATTACTGACTTTGTTAACATGGTCTTTCTCTCTCTCTGCCCCTCTGTCTCTATCTCTCTTTCACTCACTCGCTCACTCAGTCTCTCTCTCTCCTAATGGATGTTTGACCGCATAGTGGAAGACTTGTTGATTAAGTTTATTTTTGTTCTTTGTTTAATAAGTAGGTCAAATACTATTCTTTTGGTTTCCATGTTTCTGAAACTTAAAGAAAGTTATATGTTTTTTACACTCTTTCAATCTTATGCTCTGCAAATCTATCATTTTGGTTCAGAATACTTGAAATATAGTGCTTGAGTTTTATGAACTTCTATTGATGCTTTTATTATGCTTCTCTTATATAATTTTTTAAGCTTGATGGTGCCTGGTCTCCATCCACGTTTTTATTGTATGAAAAAGAGCAGCATGAACATTCTTTACAACTTCTTTTTTTGTGTTCCATGCTAGAAAGTCATACCAGATTGATTTTTTTAAACCACATATGCTATAGGCCTATGTTTATGTAGGTTTAGACAAATATATGATTATATAAACATTTAAAGCACCTGTGTAGAACAGGATTTTAAGTTGTTTTCCAAGCTGAATTAATTATTTTTAGGTAGTCTATATGACCATAGGCTCTTTTCTTATTCGTGGCAGTAAATTAAGTAAAAATAGAGGTACATGGAAAGCCATCCCTGCATTCTATTTACACTAGTAGCAAACGTTAAAATGCAATATTAATGGGAAAAAAAAAAAAAAAACTCCACTTGCTATTTTTGTAATAATGCCAGGGTTATACAACACAAAATACACTGATATAAAAATACAATAAGTAATACACATAAAGAGAGAAAACATATTATATATTTACATGCTAAATTAAATAAAATTGTTAAAAGAGTCCATAGAATTTGATTTTTTAACTGTATTTCCAAGTCTTTGCAACTGTTGGTACCCACAACCTGACAGAAAGAGTAGTCTATATACTGTCAACATCTTAAAAAATGATCAACTGTATATGTAACAGATCCGAAAATACAGGATTGAGATCCATGTGCACACATAATCAAATAAAGATAGCATGTAATTTGATTCATTTGCTATCCTCATCAAATTACATGTGCACATTCAAAAAAAAAAGATAAAATGAATATGTAATATGAACCAAAAGCAAAGGTGCAAAACAGCAACCACGATGCCACAAAATTGGCCGTGGAATTACTGGTAAGACTTAGAGCTTGGCGCAAACAGTATCAGGTAAAATATACAGGTAAAATCGATTTCCATGATGCTCAGAACATACTTTTTTTTTTTAGCATTGTGTGTTATGGTTATGTTTGTGTAATGTAATTACTATACAGTACTGTGGGATAAGATCCATAATGTGAGGGATGAGAGCACTTAACATCCATTAACATCAGAGCAAGCATGACAAAAACACACAACCTCTTCACAGGCAGTTCAGTCACATGCACATAAATTACAGCTCAGCTAAATAGCCACAAACACACTCATGAAGTGTAAATGATAGCTTTATAATTTATTTAATATTTAATTATCAGCTCTTCAAGAGTTTGTGCTTATGTCAAAGTGTCTCTTTTACACAAGTTTTTTTACTAAACATAAGAGTAGTGCAATTTGGGAAAAGTAAAGGATCTTCAGGGCTCATAAGTAAATATGATATCACTGATGACATTAAGATTGTCTGTATGATGTAAAGGCTGGCTAACAGCCTGTAAGATGGCAAAAAGGTCAGTGCTCAAATTGACCCACGTCTTATGGGTCAATAAACTGTAAGTCAAAGATACATATTTCTAGCACAATACAATGCTGTAGCAATGACATCTCGTAAGCAATGGAGGTGTTTTGTAGTTGGATGTAAAAGTGACCATAACAGCTTTAATTTTATCCTGACATCAGAGCCAGTGAGGACACAGTGGATTAGTTATGTTTTTGATTGTAACGTCACAGAATAAACACACACACACACAAAAAACGGAAGAGGGGGGTGAAGTGAGCAGTAGCTTTAATTTAAAGAGACATACATTGCAATGGGTTGCTGTGAACAGACCTGTTTCTGACAAGGTTAAAAGGAAGTTGTTTACACAACTATTGAGGAATTTTATCCAAAGTGTGTTGTAGACATTTCAGGAAGACCCTTAAGAATCATATCAACTCGAAAATGGGCATCCGATGTCCTCTTTAAAACCGATTAATTCTGTTGGTCTTTGTTAGGGCATTGCAAATGCTCCTTAACATGATAGTAATAGCATTAAGCGAAATGCTGATGAATTTGAAGATCAGGATATAAATGTAACTTATTTTGTCTTCTGGAAAACATGTAAGTATCTTCTGTAGCTTCTGAAGGGCAGTACTAAATAAAAATCTTAATTTACATCTTCATTCTGTTCAAAAGTTTACATGTCTGGCTCTTAATGCATCATGTTTCCTTCTGAAGCATCAGTGAGCATTTAAACCTTCTGTAATAGTAGCATATGAGCCCCTCGGTTGTCCTTAGTGTGAAAAGATGGATCTCAAAATCATACAGTCATTGTTGGAAAGGGTTCAAATACACATAAATGCTGAAAAAACAAAGAATTTGTGGAACCTGAAGGATTTTTCTGAAGAACAGCGGGCAGTTTAACTGTTCAGGACTCATGAACAACTCTGAAAAAAAAAAAAAACAGCTGTGGATCATTCAGGTAACAACACAGAGGTCGTTTTTATTATTCTCTCTTGTAGACTATATGTAAATGTCGTTTATGTGAAATATGTCAGTACTACATAAAAATATCATGCATTTTGTATGATCCCTCTTATTTTGGTAACATAATTAACATTTTGCAGATTCTGCAAGGTGTATGTAAACTTTTGACCTTAATAATTTAAAATGTGTTTTTCCAGTGTGATGGCAAAGCTGAATTTAGCAGCCATTACTTCAGCCTTCATCAAATGAACCTTCAAAAAAATCATTCTTATATGCTGATTTAGTTTAACATTTCTATTATTATTAATGTTAAAAATGGTTGTGCTGCTTAATAGTTTTATTAAAACTGTGATATGATATTGATAAACAAAGGTTTAAAAGAATAACATTGACATGAACTAGAAATATTTCGTAACCCTTTAAATTTCTTTGCTGTCACTTGTGATCAATTTAATGTGTTCTTCCTAAATAAAACTTTTAATTTCTTTAAAAAAAATCTTACTGACCCAAACTTTTGAACTGATTCTGCCTTGTGTTTGTTTGTAACAGTTTTCACTGGTGAAGATTAAAACTGTGTCTAAAATGTAAAATATTAAATTGTTCATTTATAAACATTATCATACCTTTATAAGGATATTTTGGAATTATTACTGTAGTTGAATCCACTGCAGCTCATATAGATATTGAAAGCCTGGCAAATAGACTGAATCAATAAAATGGATATTAGCGTCAGATGCTGCTGCAGATTTTTTTTTTGTCTGATGAAGCATTAAGCTGGAAATGGTGGTCACACACACAGATGGGTCTGAGATTAAAGGTAATAGTTCAGACACACTTATTGATTGTCTTTCCAGAGTTACCCATGGCTTTCACATGGGTATAACATCCTTTGAGGACTAGGTTACGGACAAACACACATAAACTGAAATGAAGTTGATCTGGACCTTGCTTTGCTTAAAGGGACAAGCCATGCAAAATGACTAAGGCTCAGCTTAGCCACAAAAGCTCAAAGGTGTACGTGTCTTGCTGTGCGGAACGGATCATACCAATTGAGTCTGACACAATCTTGGATTCGTGACGGAAACTAGGTGTGTGCGTGTGTCAGCGTTCTGTTTTGAGAGGAGGAGCGCAGTCACTGGAGATCTTATCCCACATGCAGTGGGGAGGAAATGGCGTGTGTTTGTGTGTGTGTTGCTATACCATCTTGGCAAGTCATTGTTTTGCCATGTCATTGGCACACCCCCTCCACAGCATTGGTGGGCTTATGAGATATGATGGGATAAGATGCAGAGAAAAATTATTCTGACATGTTTGTGTGTTTTTGCTCTGCAGTGAAAGCAGATTACATGCAGCTTAGCAGACACTTCTGGCCTTTTCATGATATTCTTAAAAACTCCAGAACTAAAAAAAAAAAAAAACAGTAGTAGATGACACTGCTTTTAGACTTTTTTTAGACTAATCTCTTTTGATGATTATTTGACATTTAATGACACAATTTCAATTTCGAAAGGTTTTGGCAAACAGACACTAGATACAAGGCTAGAACAGCCTTGACGGGATCATGCATACACTTAAAAAATACTTAAAAAAAACTTCTAAATATGACAAACATTATTTGAGTATGATTTACAAGAAAACACCTTTTTCTTGTCAAACTTTCACATTATACAATGCCTTTTTTTCTAATTGTGAAATCTACCAGCAAAAAGCAAAATCTTCTAGCAAAAATTAAAGCCTGTTAATTAAACAAAATAAAAAAAAAGGTAATTGTAACTTTTTAATCTCACAATTCTGACTTTTATTCTCAGAATTGTTAGATGTAATTACAAGAAAAAAGTCAGAATTGCGATATACAAACTTACAATATCTCACAAAAAATGAGGATTGCAAGTTCGTATCACAAAATTGTGAGATAAAACGTTGCACTAAACTTTTTTATTTTTTATTTAGTGGTGGAAACAGGCTTCCATAAATTTCCGAAAAATTTTGAAATTGAAAATCAGTAAACATTGTTTACCTTTTTTATTTTTTCATTGTTGTTATCCTTTTTCCTGTTATTTTATTTATTTATATATTTGTGACTTTTTTTCTCAGAATTGAGAGATGTAAACTTGCAATTCTGAAAAATTAAGTCAGAATTGTGTGATATAAATTCACAATTGTGAGTTATAAAGTCAAAATTGCAAGACATAAACTCAAAATTCTGCCCTTTTTTCCTCAGAATTGCAAGTTATATTTCACAATTCTGACTTTATAACACGCAATTGCGAGTAAGGCAGAATTGTGAGATGAACTTTCTGAGAACATATCTGCCTTTTTTCCTTCTCTTAACTGGACTTTATAACACACAATTGCGACTTTATATCTTACAATTCTGAGAAAAAAAGTCAGAATTGCAAGATATAAACTCGCAACTGCAAGAAAAAAGCCCGAATTGCAGCGATACAAACTTGAAATCATGAGAAAAGTTTCTATCACAATTTTGACTTTATTTCTCACAATTATGAGTTTGTATGTCGCAATTCCAACTTTCTAACTCACAATTGTGAGTTTATATATATTATATTTAGAAAGTCATAATTACGAGATATAAACTCGCAATTGCAAGAAAAAGTCAGAATTGCGAGATACAAACTTAAATTGAAAAAAAAAATGTCAGAATTATGAGATTTTATTTTTTATAATTTATAACTCACAATTTCACATTTATATCTCACAATTCTGAGAAAATAGTCAGAATTCTGACTCTAAAACTCGCAATTGCTAGTTTATATCACAATTCCGAGAAAAAAAAAAATCAGGACTTCGAGAAAGAAAACCGCAATAACCTTTTTTAATTTTTCATTATTTATTTTTTATGTTTTTTTTTTTTTTTATGTTGTTATCCACTAATTCTTCTTCCTGTTATTTATTTATTTATTTATTTATTTTTGGGAAAGCAGTCACAGTTTATTTATAGTAATTTAAAAATAGTCAAGTTAACATAATAATCCACTCTTAAATGTGCTACTCAGACTGTTGAAGTCAAATGAGCTGTTTTAATCTTATAACATCTTTGATCAAGAAAGTTCTCTGTGTGGAAAAATCCATCAGCACATTCATTGATCACAAAAAAAAAAAAAAAAAAAAAAACCTAGCAAACTTTCTTTTATGTTCCAGCCAACATAGAGACAGCAAAATGTCCTGCACTAAAAAAAAAACAAAAAAAAATTGGTATTGGATTTACTTTCAAATCATTTTAATTTTATAATTGCTTGTGAATTTCACAAGATGACCCATTTTTTCATCTCCATGTCAATCTGTTTGTGTGTTAGGGTCTCTTGCTGCTGATGCTGAGGAGAGGCTCGTTGATTTTCTGCTTGGTCCTGAGCGCTACAATAAACTTATCCGACCTGCGGTCAATAAGAGTCAGCAGGTCACTATTGGCATCAAAGTCTCTCTTGCACAGCTCATTAGTGTGGTAAGTGTTTC
Source organism: Cirrhinus molitorella (assembly GCA_033026305.1). Classification (NCBI taxonomy): domain Eukaryota; kingdom Metazoa; phylum Chordata; class Actinopteri; order Cypriniformes; family Cyprinidae; genus Cirrhinus; species Cirrhinus molitorella. The sequence goes on along the minus strand of CM065120.1, from coordinate 16,907,151 downwards.
TCATATACACACATACCAAACACAAAATAGTAGAGCAGAGGTGGGCAGCTCTGGCCCTCAAGACCTACTGTCTACTGTACTGAATTTAGCTCCAACCCTAATCAAACACAGCTGCATTAGGTAATCAATAAATAAAATAAATAATTTTCCAGGAGTGTTTAATTAACATTCGTAGCTAAACTGAAATAGAGCACATATTTTACAGTACAATTGCATTAGAGCCATAGTGCAGCAGTAACCTACCCTTGACACATTAGAGACTTAAGGTAGATTGACACTGACGGGTAAAATCACATTGACACTGTGTTCTAACCAGGCGCAGTGCCACTGCATGACAAGCAACAAAACAATTTGTTACTATTTTTGTCATGTTGCACTGGGTAGCCCCACCCACTACAGAATCTCATTTGTTCAAATCTGTGCTTCACACAGCTGTATATTAAACAGCAAATATATTCAGACTTCTTTCACTTTGAGTGAGGACAGAGACGCTGGAAGCCTGTCGCGTCATGTCTGGTTAGAACACATTGTTAGTGCTCACTTGGGTGATGCAGGTTTGAGTCTGGATTGTGTCATGTCCTGATCTCATCATATCCCTCATACATCATGTTCTGTTCTTTTTACAGAATGAGAGGGAACAAATCATGACAACGAATGTGTGGCTGACTCAGGTAAGCTCACCTGCTATGCCTGTGCACTCATCTGGATGGTGTTATAAAACACAGTCAAATGAGCTGTCCCACATGAGTGCACGTGGTAGATTTATGTTGCTGTAATTCAATTATAATTCACTTTGAGGTCATTTCTAAAAGTACAAATCCTGGAAAATCCTGTTTAACTGAGTGAATGCATTCTTTTTACATTGTGTCACTTAGAAGAGTTTTAACCACATTCAACTTTGTGTGTAGGAGTGGAATGACTACAGACTGATGTGGGATCCGAATGAGTATGAGGGCATCAAAAAACTACGAATACCATCGCAGCACATCTGGCTTCCTGATATTGTACTCTATAACAAGTATGCCATAACTGTGACCAGTACATTTATATACCAGTAGCGCATATATACTGTCTCTTATGCTCACCAAGTCTGCATTTGATCAAAATTACGGGACAGTAATATACAGTAACTTAAAGTAACTGTTTTCTATTTTAATATATCTGAAAATGTCATTTATTTCTATGATGCAAAGCTGAATTTTCAGTATCATTACACCAATCTTCAGGTTCACAAGATCCTTCAGAAATCATTCTAATATGCTGTTTGGGTGCTGAAAATAGTAATAATGCTTAATATTACTTGATTTTTTAATTGATTATTTGAAAAGAAAAAACGTTCACTGTGACTTTTGATCAATTTAATGTGTTCTTGCAAAATAAAAAATAATTTCTTTCAAAAAAAGAAAATAAATAAATAAAATAAAATAGTACTGACCCTGTTTTTTATATGGTAATATGGGCATAAAATTATAAAATGAATTGCTATTGGTTAAGTAGTTCAGGCATTTATTTGACCTGTCAACATTACACTGACCACACCACAAAATCTTTTTTTTTTTTTTTTTTATATACCGTATTGACCCGGATATAAGAATATAAATTTTTTTTCTTGGAAATACATCTGAAAAAATGTGTTTGTCGTATATTCAGGGTCTAGACTTTGACATGTCAATAATACACCCACAACTATTGGTGTGCCAAGAAATACAAAATGTAATGTTTGTCAGTAATGTTATCAACACGACTGAAAACAAAAGGAAAGGGAGTCTTGACTGTCATGTTAGTCTGATGGAACCAAACTTCCTCTGTAAGTGATTTTAAAACGTAAGACAGCACCCATATTTTACCATTTTACCAGTATTTACCATACTTTAAAAACAAAAACTAAAAAAGGAAAAATATGCAGATGAAGATGAAAATAATTTAAGGTTTATAATAATAATTTTTTTTGGTTTTCAAAAAGCCTTTTTCTAAAAGGTACATCTTGAAAAAGGGGGGTTGTCTTATAACCAGGGTCGGTTTATATTCGGGTCAATATGGTATATATATTTGATTATTTAGACATTTTTTTTTCTTTAAACACTGTTAAAAACAATTTGTTGAGTCAACTTAAAATAATTTGTTACCCCGTTGCCTTAAAATTTTACAACTTAGATATTTGAGTTGACTAAACTTAAAATTTTAAGGCAGTGTTGTACAAATTATTTGAAATTGACTCAACAAATTGAAAAATAAGAAAATATGAAACCAGCTGAAAATTATATGGTCATAAAATATCTACATAAGTAAAACAGTTTACTCACACTTTGTTGCTACCTGATCTCATGACGAAAACATACCTGTGGGAACTTTTTCGGACATTGCAATTCATAACTGCCATGACACATACAAAACCAACGTCACGTTAAATGTACCAATTGTACATTCATCTGTTCCGGGGAAAAAAACGTACACTGTTTTAGTGGCACTCAGTAGACATTTTACATCTAATATGTCACAAAACATACATGACGGTATGTACTTAGCGTCTTGAGAAAAAGTTCCCACAGGTCCTTTTCGTCATGAGATCAGGTTGCTTTATTTTAAGAACACATTTTCAGTATTTACTAACTATTAACTATGACTTTTGCCTCACTAAATTCATAATTTGCTGCCTAATAATAGTTAGTAAGCTAGTTGTTAAATTTAGGTATGTGGTAGGAGTAAGGGATCTAAGATGTGCTCATGCAGCATAAGGCATTAATATGTGCTTTATAAATACTAGTAAACAGATAATATGCTAGTAATAGGCATGCTAGTAAGCAACTAGGTAATAGTAAGATTTAGACGTTTAAATAAAGTATTACCAATACTAAAAAATGATTGTGTATGAAAAGTGCTGTGTACCAGTGATGTGCCTATACAGTATAGCCTACATTCAGTATAGTTATACAAGCATCTGATGCGTAAATTGTCTGAGAAATTTAGCCTGTGTTAAGACTTCATTTTGCCAGCTTTTCTCAGTTCTTATTAAGGCCATGAGCCTTATAAACTTTTGGGATGTGTTGAGACTTTGATGCACTGTCAGTGTTTAGTGACAAACTCAATACAACAAGCAAGCTGTCACTGTTCCAAGAGACTGGCTAATTATGCTAGAAAGTTGCCAAAAGCAAGAGCAGTCTCCTCCCTTGTTGCTGTTTTATCAGGTCGTTCACGTCTACACTCTTGTCAAAGCTCAGAAGAATGAAGAAAAGAATAGGAAGAATGACAAGCAAAAATGTTTAAACTGTTTGATCTAGGTCAGATGTGTGTTCCCAGTGGAAGCAATGCGTGTTATATAATCCCCATTTTACTTGATAAAAATGGAGGATGCACTTGCGCATGTTCGTTGCTGAAATGGATAAATTGGGTGGGATGAGACTTTAATTTGCTTAAGAGGCATTTCCTCATGTAAAGAGACACTGGTGCATGTAATCCTTTGCTAAAATAAGCATTGTATTTCTATGCTAATTTTAATTGAAAAGCTGTACACTAATAATTTTTCAAGGGCACAGAGGGAGAGAGATCCTGGATTAAAGATCTGTTAATTAATGCATAGTAATCAGGAACTGTGTGTGATGAGGAGGCGTTCTCAACATCTCACATGGGTTTTTAAAATGGGGAATATTTGAAAGAAAAAGAAGATTCTTACAAAATGCTTAGAGCAATAAAAGTAACTTGTAGTATTAATTAAATATCTTTAGCATAATAATTTGTTACACACCAAATGTAATAGTTTTTTTTACATAGTTTAATTTTCATGAAAGTATGATCTTAACTTTATTTTAAGTCCTTATTACAGTTTAATTATACCTTTAAGTACTGAGTAACATTAACTACATTTATTTACTGTGTGGTTAAGGTTAGGATTAGAGTTTGGCTTAGGGTTACTTGCATGTAACCAATCTTAATATTGTAATATTGTCAAAAATATTGTAATAGTAATATTTATAAATAACATTAATTGATTTAGAAATGTAAAAATGATTTAGAATTAAAACATTTTTGAATCATCATATATATATTAACATAAAAGGTATTTACAAATAAAATATATAGATTTTTTTTTATTTAATTTTTTTATTCCCTCTCATGGCTATGTTTGTGTTTAGCAATGCTTTGCATTAAAGTTCAAGTTCACTTCCAGAACAAAAATTTACAGATAATTTAGTCACCCCCTTGTCATCCAAGATGTTCATGTCTTTCTTTCTTCAGTCGTAAAGAAATTATGTTTTTTGAGGAAAACATTTAGGAATTATCTCCATATAGTGGACTTCTATGGTGCCCCTGAGTTTGAACTTCCAAAAAGCAGTTTAAATGCAGCTTCAAAAGGCTCTACACAATCCCATCTGAGGAAGAAAGGTCTTATCTAGCGAAACAATCGGTTCTTTTCTTTTCTTTTTTTTTTTTTTAACCTCAAATGCTTTTCTTGTCTAGCTCTGCATGAACTCTGTGTATTCCGGTTCATGGCAGTTAGGGTACGTCAAAAAATTCCCATCTCATTTACTCCTCCAACTTCAAAATCGTCACCTACATCACTGAAGAAAAACTGACCCAGTGTTTACATAAAGAACATGCAAAAAAGTTAGATATTGAAGTTGGAGAAGAAAATGAGATGGGAGTTTTTTTGACATACCGAGACAAGACGAGCATTTGAGGTAAAAAAGTAAATGTATATATATATATATATATATATATATATATATATATATAAATAACCAATCGTTTTGCTAGATAAAACCTATATTCCTCGGCTGGGATCATTTAGAAGCTGCATGTTGAAGCTGCGTTTTGGAAGTTCAAACTATAAACTAGAAGTCTACTATATGGAGAGAAATCCTGAAATGTTTTCCTCAAAAAACAATTTCTTTACTGAAGAAAGAAAGACATGAACATCTTGGATGACAAGGGGGTGACTTTTTTACCACTGTAACTCACTTTATGCACTTCATTGATATTTATAAAGTATATTCTCTTCTCTTACAGTGCAGATGGTGTATATGAAGTATCATTTTACTGCAATGCAGTTGTCTCCAACACTGGTGATATTTTCTGGCTCCCTCCTGCCATCTACAAGAGCGCCTGTGCTATTGAAGTCCGTAACTTCCCTTTTGATCAACAGAACTGCACGCTTAAATTTCGTTCCTGGACCTATGACCGCACAGAACTTGATCTTTACTTGACGTCTGATTTTGCCAGTCGTGATGATTACACACCAAGCGGTGAATGGGATATTGTGTCGCTCCCTGGCAGAAAAAACGAAGACCCCAATGACCTCACGTACCTGGATGTCACGTACGACTTTGTGATCAAGCGCAAACCTCTCTTCTACACGATTAACCTCATCATTCCATGCGTCCTCATCACTTCTCTTGCAATTCTGGTTTTCTACCTTCCTTCAGACTGTGGAGAGAAGATGACACTTTGTATATCAGTTCTTCTGGCTCTTACTGTGTTTCTGCTCTTGATATCGAAGATTGTACCCCCGACATCCCTGGCTGTTCCATTAATAGGGAAGTATCTGATGTTTACTATGGTGCTGGTCACATTTTCTATTGTGACAAGTGTGTGTGTGCTCAACGTTCACCACCGTTCTCCATCAACACATCGCATGCCCGAGTGGGTCAAGCGTGTGTTCCTGCATAAGCTTCCTGTTTTTCTTCTAATGCGACGACCGGGAAGGTCTAATGTACGGGAACGGTTTCGACGGAAGCATCAACGGAAATCATTCTCATCTGATGCTAAGGGCATAAGGTTGGACGGAGACTCATTCTTCTTAAGTGATGACCCTGGGCGTGTGTGCGGGGCCTGGAGGGTCGGTGACCTTCCTGAGGGTTCAGAGTTCAGGCAGAGAGTGAAAGTCAGGCACGACCCTGATGTGGATGAGGCCATAGAGGGTGTGAGGTTCATTGCTGAACATATGAAGATTGAAGATGATGATGAAGGGGTGAGAAGTATTTTTGTGTTTTAGTGATTGATTAATGTATTGATTAGTTTGAGTAGATGAGTTTTTTTTACACTGCACAACTAATAGTCTGATTTCAAAGTGAATCACTCTTCACTTTTAGTCTTAGAGTCAAAAACATACAAAACAGTGTAGTCTGATTTATCAAATAACTCATAGGAGCTAGTTCTTTATAGTGAATGAAAAAACTTGAGCGTAACCTGTGTAGTCAGATTCTTAAATGAATGACCCTTAATGACCCTTTTAGTGAATAAATAAACATAAAGCACTACCAGTGTTGCCTGATTCACAAATACTGTAAATTACTCTTATAAAGAATCAGTTCTTTTTAGTGAATCAAAAAACTTGAGCACAACCTGAGTAGTCAGATTCTTGAACAAATTACTTTTATGAGCAGATTCTCTTTAGTGAATGAATAAATAGCACTGCATGAATATACAGCACTACGAGTGTTGCCTGATTCTGAATCAAAAAATGTGTAATGCAACCAGTGTAGTCTGATTCTTGAACAAATGACTCTTTGCTGGTTCTTTTTAGAGTCAGAAACACGCAGCGGAACCAGTATAGACTGATTCCTGAACAAATGACTCTAAAGAGTCAGTTTTTTAGGAATAAAAAAGCACAACCAGTGTTGCCTGATTCCCAAATAAATGACTCTTATCTTTTTAATGAATCAAAAAACGTGTAATGCAACCATTGTAGTTAGTTCTTTTGAGTGAGTCATAAACATGCAGCAGAACCAATATAGAATGATACCTGAACAACATGCATCAGAACCAATATAGACTGATTCCTGAAAAATGACTCTAAAGCGTCATTTCTTTTTAATAGTGAATCAAGAAAAATGTAGGGCAACCAGTGTAGTCTGATTCTTGAACAAAATACTCTAAAGAGTATTTCAAACACATACAGCTTACAACTAACTATACGATTTAAATCATTAATTCAGTGTAATGCATTTTATGTCAGTACAATTCTATAAAAATAAATGAATAGTAATGAATGAAGTGTTTATTATTAGATTGCATTCATGCTGTCACTTAAAAAGTTATAAAAATAGAAAAAGTTTATAAATATTTATTGAAATAATCAAATATTTTTTTCAATTAAAATGTTTGTTTTTTTTTCCAAAATATTTCTTTCAATATATGTATGTACACTACCAGTCAAAAGTTTGGACACACCCTCACTTTTTTTAAAGAAGTCTCTTATGCTCATCAAGGCTGCATTTATTTGATTAAAAATACAGAAATACAGAAAAAAAAGTAATATTGCAAAATGTTATTACAATATGAAATAATGGGGTTTATTTTAATATACTGTACAATGTAATTTATTCCTGTGATGCAAACTGAATTTTCATCAGCTGTCACTCCAGTCTTAAGTGTCACATGATCCTTCAGAGATCATTCTAGTATGCTGATTTATTATTAGAATTATTAATGTTGGAAACAGTTGTGCTGCCAAATATTTTTTTGCAACCTGTGATTTTTTTTTTCAGGATTCTTTGATGAATAACAAGTTAAAAAGAACAGCATTTATTCAAATTCTAATTTTTTTTCTAACAATGTAAATCTATGCTGTTATTAATTTAACACATCCTTGATTAATAAAAGTATTAACCTCTTTCAAAAAAAGAAAGAATAAAAATTTACTGAAGCCAAACTTTTGAACAGTAGTGCATATTGTTAGAAAATCTTTCTATTTAAAAAAAAAAATGCTGTTCTTTTTTAACCTTTTTCAACTTATTGATCAAAAATCCTATAAAAAGTATCAACTGTGTGTCACTAAAAACTGGAGTAATGATTCTGGAAATTCAACTTTAATTACAGATATAAATAAAGTGTTAATGTATAATAATATAGAAAAACAATGATTTACATCGTAATAATATTTCACAATATGAATTTTTTTTTCTGTATTTTTGATCAAGTGAAAACAGCCTTGATAAGCATAAGAAACTTCTTTAAAAAACATTAAATGAGAGGGTGTGTCCAAACTTTTGACTGGTGGTGTGTATATATATATATATATATATATATATATATATATATATATATATATATATACACATACATATACATATATAGTAGTAATTAATGTTTTTGCTTGCATGTGCCATGCAGATCATTGAGGACTGGAAGTATGTAGCCATGGTGATCGACCGGCTCTTCCTCTGGATTTTTATCCTGGTGTGTGTCGTCGGCACACTCGGACTCTTTGTTCAGCCTCTCTTTCAGAGCTACAACACCCCCGTGGCAGAGGAAGAGTGAGTCACATCTTTCTTTCTCTACTCCTTCTCTTTAATTCATGATAGAGGAGTGTTTGGAGGCAAGTGCCTTCAGGATTTTTGTAAACTTCTTATGCGTTTAATAATAGCGTCACCTTCAAAGTGGAAAAGTTTACTGACGCATCTGCTTCTCTCTGTCCCTTCCTGTCCTTTTCCCATCATTTTCTTCTCCTTCCTGTGTCTTCCTTTTGCAGATATGGGGATTTCTAAAATATCTGCGAGATCCTGTGACTTTTGGGCATACTTGTTGACATATCACAAACACATATTAAGCATAACAGAACCATTGTGGGGCGAATTCACTAAACAGATGCATTATCGTATGGTGTTTCAGCCAACCTGATCTCATGACCAAAACTTAGAGGCAAGAAAACTGTAGTTCCCACAGGTACGTTTTTGTAATGAGATCAGGTAGTTTCAACGCAAACATATGAAACTTATTCACAAACCACCCACAGTTTAAACAGGCACAAAATAGCATTTTGCATTTAAATTTGTTCTTTTCTGCGCAAACCGCCTTTCTATGCAAATTAGGCTTCTTATAGCATGTGTATTCAGAAATTGAGTGCTGTGTGCCTAGCACAATTAACATTGCATTATCGCTCATTGAAAGCAGGCTGTAAACACAATTTTATGTAAAACAGATATTTGTTTACATTTTCTATTGATCATGCTTGCAGTAAATTATCAAATGATGATTAATTGGAGTAGAGCGTTATAATCAGCCATAAAATCAGCCATTACCTGATTTGCATAATTCTTTTAGATGCAGATAAACAGATCAGCTGGTTCAGTTCCTTCTTAGTGAATTCCCCCTGTGTGTCACATCTCAAAGCTATAAACCAATGATCCTGTTCTTTTAGGAATTTCTCATTTAAACAATAATAGCAATGTATGACAGCTGTCAGTGCCACTCAGTCATCATCTTTGCAGCCAAATCGTTGTATAACTATATTTATATGGTTTATGTAGTGTTCACTTTTATATCACTTCTGTCAAAGAAGGTTTACAGGGTTTCAAGAACAGGACAGTTATTGGAGACCTTGATGCAAGGACTGATTTTCTAAGAATTTTTTTCTCCTCCTTGCTTGACCTCACACAAAAGCATTGACACTAAACTGTAGTTCACTCATTGTTGTTTGATATGAACATTTGATTAATGGCTGTGAGTGGTTTTCCGGAACTGAATCACATTTTAATTGCCTTAAAAGAAAGTTTTATGCAGTGATTGAAAAGCACTTCACCACCACAACAGTAAGATCGATAGACTTTTCAAAAAAAGCATTGTAATTGTAAAAATAATACAATAAAACTTTTTTCCTTCATTTCTTTGTGTTGCTTTTCATGTGAGAGCATTTTTTCCCTTTCTTTCCTTTAATGCATTCAATCTATTTATGGGGTACACAAATGTGACCCTGGTCCACAATGATTTTTTGCCAAAAATCATTAGGGTGTTAAGTAATATTCATGTTCCATGGAGATATTTTCTAAATTTCCAGATATTCAAATAGTTCTATCTCGGCCAAATATTGTCTTATCCTAACAAACTATACATTAATGGAAAACTTTATTTTTTTTTTTTAAATATGACTGGTTTTGTGGTCCAGAGTCACAAATGCACAATCCATTGTAGACAATCCTCCATTACTGATATATGGTTTCTGTATTATATATCTATTTGAATATGTCCATGTCGCCACAGGTATCTGCACATAGACCAAACTTTACCCTTTTAACTGATTAAATTAAAATGCAGGCGTCGGGTAACATAATGCGTGTAGATGCCTTCGCTAATCTTTCTTCCAACATTAGCATTCAAAATATTCTATTGCCATGGAAACCACTAAGACTTGGGTGTGTGTCCATTTTAAAGTGGCCTTCCCCATGTCATTCGTATTCCCTGTAAAGGGATAAATCCTTCAAGTGGTAACACTCAAAGCTAGAGCTTTGTCATTCATTCTTCAGAAATAAACTACTTTCCTTTTTACCCTGCAAGGCCTGACAAATGACAGAAAAATCAGATTTTTATTTTATATCAGTATAACAGACTACTTAGGGCATATAAAAATAAAATAAAAATAAGATTAAAATGCTTGGTTTTATGAAGCTCTGTAGTTTAATACAGAAGGGCAAACACATATAATGCAATGCAATGCAATGTGTCATATTTGATACTCACACGATACAGATCGGGAGGTGAGAGAAACAGACTGCATAACCTGAAAAAATTAATTCATCGTTTCTATTTCTCATAATTTAGCCTTGGTTGCATTTTAGTTTTATTGCATTGACAGTCTTATTCTAAATGTTGCATAAGTAGATGTGTCATGGAATTTGGCTTTTAACATACATTTTAATTATATTCTGCTGAAATGAATGATATGAACAAAACAACTTGGAAAAAGATTTGTTCATTTTGATTCAAAGTAAAATTATTTGATCTTCCCATCATTATAACGCAGGTGATTAATTTTCCAAGTTTAATGGCGTTAAAAATATTTAACAGTAATGCAGGGGCGAGGCTACAAATGCTGCTGCTGTCTCTTTTTTTGACAAGAAGTGCTTTACGTCTTTACGATCATATAAAATGACAGACATTTCAGACGCGCACTCCAACTTCACTTCAGCGCCAGTCTAATAAATGTTAAAATTAGGGCTGGGTATCGTTTCAGATGTTCTGATTCGATTCGATTTCAATTCACGAGCTCTCGATTCGTTTCGATTCTCAATTTTTTTAATTACATTCAGTGAATATAGTTTTAATACAAATGCTATTGATATTTCTAAAAAATGAACAGTTAACATCAGAAATTAAGAGCCGCAGGTTTATAATTTAATTAATTTATAATTTTTTTTTGTTTACAGTGTTTTTTTAAACTGATAATAGGGCCCTATAAAATGTATCTTAATTTTTCTGGTGATATAAAACATCTCTTTTTTTTTTTCTGAATTTATCCTGATCAAATGAAAATGAAAACGCAAAGTGCTACACAATAGAGATTTACCGTGAAAATGAAAAAAAGAAAAGAAAACAAATGTGATTACTTTTGTGATTTATTCATATTTATTAGAAGTAGTAGTAGTAGCATTGTTGTTACATTAAGTCTTAAGACTGCTAAATAGTAATACATTTCTGACACAGTTTTTTTATTTTGACGAGTTGCCGTGAATCAGCTGCTGTGTATGTGATATGCCGGTAGTTTTCTCAAATTAAACGGTAAAGTGCTAATGAAGTGACTCTCAGAGCAGCTGGAGATGATATTGTGTGTTCATGTCATCTAGAGAGATGGCAGAAACACCGCAAATGTCATCCGCGCTTTATTATATGTAGTAAACAAAACAGTGCGTCGCGCCATCCAACATTAATTTATTCATTGCAGAAATCATGGTGTCTTTATGCGGATTTGCAAATCACACATGTAAATAAGTAAATAAGAGGGTGACATCTAGTGGAAAAGACCAATGATATGATTCACATTAATTAGATCTTGTTTTAAATGTTTTCTGAAATAAATACAGCTTTTGAGAATCAGTATCGAATTGACCTCATTTTAAAACACGATTAATGGAAACAACTTTTTTTTTTTTTACCCAGCCCTAGTTAAAATTGATAGCTCTCAGTTATACTGTAATGTTGAATTGCTTTAGTCAATGGTTAAATATTAGAAATAAAAATGTGCATAAAACAATGAGCTTAGGGAAGGCGGGAGAGACATGGACTCCTGCTCTAACTTTACCTGCTTCGTATAGCTGTTGGTGGACAGTTGGTGGACTGATATATATATATATATATATATATAAACCATAAATCAGATGACAGAAGGCATGTAGTAGTTTGTGTACAAAGTTTTGTTCATGTTGATAATTTAAGGCATTACAATTTTATCAATATGATACAGTAGGCTTGATGAAGTTGAAAAATGGATGGTATATGGGATTTTTTCAAGGTCTGGCTTCTAGGAATAACTGGTGTTCTTACTGAAATGCACCTACAAATGGCGCTTGATGAGCCAGTCAATGGACACTGAGTAGTGATGCTATCTGGAATGTAGCCTTTGTTACCGAAAGCGGTCTTGCTATGCTAGGAAAACGCCTAAATGTATTTCTAATGATCCTTGAATTTGTGAGAATGCAATACTGGGATCTCTGCCACGAGGCATCATGCAAGACAAATTAACCATCTTAGTGAAAACTGGCACCAACATTTGACCCAATAAAACAAAGGCCAAAATCGGACCGTAATGCATCAAAGCTGTTCTAACCTTCACTTTAAATTTTTTCCCCATAAATTGAAACAACTCTCTTCTTTTGTCACTCTTGAAATATTCTAAGTGTGTGTGAGAGAATGACATTCAATACTTAAGTAGTTCATAAATGAATTTGAATTAGACTTCTTTAGAGTCATGCTTCCATGGTCACAGATCTTTTTCCATCTGTAAAATCCACAAAGTATTCCTCTCCGGTATATAAATGAGCATGAGCAAGGCTGTCTGCACATGTGAACAGAGACACACTGTCTTCATTTATGGTCTTTTCCCATGCCATTCATCTTTTCATTGCTTATCACGCTGTGAGTGGTTAAATGAACACATAAAACATATAAGACCTAATTGAATGTCCTCTTCTCTACTCATCTACCCATACATTCTGTCACATCAACAACAAATTACACCCACTTCTCAGACTGGACATAAAACATCACTGATGTGTTGTTTAAATCTCTGTCAGGTATTCATAATATCTAGAGAAATGTCACAAGAAGCTGTTATTGTGGTAAATATGCACTTAAGCACTTAATTTGACTGACTAAAATGATTTGAAATAAGGAGACAATTAGAGCTATGTGAGAATATTGTGGCCGTAAAGTAAGTGGAACGAAAGAAAATCCATGAAATATGTTATTTGTTGAGAGCCGAAAGACCATATTTTGTATGGTGTGTCGGGTCTATTTATATATTTATTTTTTTATTTGCACATATATTTTCAGCTGCCCATAGCGATGATGTCGGGGGGGAAGATTTAACATGGTGGAAACTTCATTGCCTCAGCAGAGACAGCCGCTGTTGTCTGCAATGCTGCTGATCAGCAGAAATGCCCCTCCATTGCTTATAGCGTGCTGAGATATCGACGTCTCTCATATTTACTGTCAGATCCTCACATATGCACTGGTGCATTCTGAAATCTGGAGGAAGGAGGGATGCGTTTGTTGGTTTCAGAGTATATCTTAAATGAAATATATAGTATAAGTTTTAATAATAAAAGAATAATAACAATAAATGCAGATTTATGCTAAAATAGTGTTCATTATGTAAACAGAGTAACAGTAGAAATGTATTCTTTGGGGATATGACCTTTTAGGTTTTTTAAATTTACATTTTTATTGTTCCTAATCCCTAAATTATGTTTGAAAATATATACTACCATTCCAAAGTTTTTGAACAATAAGATTGTTTTATGTTTTTTAAAAAAGTCTCACCAAGCCTACATTTATTTGATCCAAAATACAGCAAACCGCAGTAATATTGTGAAATATGTGAATATTTCAAATGACTGCTTTCTATTTAAATTTTAATTTAAAATGTAGTTTAATTATATTTTAAAATGTAATTTATTCCTGTCATCAAAGATACATTTTTAGCATCATTACTCCTGTCTTCAGTGTCAAATGATGCGTCAGAAATCATTCTAATATGCTGATTTGCTGTTCAAGAAATATTTATTATTATTTTTATTATTATCAATATTTACAACTGAGTATTTTTTTTTCAGAATTATTTGATGAATAGAAAGGTCCAAAGAGCAGCATTTATCTGAAATAAAAAGTTTATATATATATATATATATATATATATATATATATATATATATATTTTTTTTTATATTATAGAAATATTTTTATTTTGCAAGAATGTTAAAAGTATAACATTTAATGAATGCTAAAAGTATTATAAATAATGTTACAAAAGATTCCTGTTTTAGATAAATGCTGTTTTTCTGAACTTTCTATTCACCAAAGACACCTGAAATTCTACTCAGCTGTTTTTAACATAATAAGTTGTTGTGCAGCAAATTAGAATATTAGAATGATTTCTGAAGGATCATGTGACTGGAGTAATGATGCTAAAAAAAATCTGCTTTGAAATCACAGGAATGAATTACATTTTAAAATATATTTAAGTAAAATACATTATTTTAAATAGTAAAAATATTTCAAATTTTACTGTTTTTGCTGTACTTTGGATCACATAAATGCAGGCTTGGTGATCAGAAGAGACTTCTTTAAAAAAAAAAAAACATTAAAATCTTACTGTTCAAAAAATTTTGACTGGTAGTGTATGTTTGAAAATATGTTAATTTAGAAAATGTATTTATGTATTTATTATATACAGAATAAACTGCAAATTTCACGAAGCCTCCAGGGCTCTTTAGATTATTCCAGAATGTTTGCTTTGGTTGAGAGTGGCATTTCTGGGCTTATTTTGCCAGAATTATCAGTGCAAACTGTTTGGCCCTTTAGCCAAACTAGTCTTCTGCAGATTTGCCAGACGGCTTTTTGCCTGTTGTTTTGCTCTGATTTTACAGCTGGAATACTACCCATCTTCAAATGTTGAGGGAGAGGACGAGAAAGAGAAAAAAGGAAGAAAGCACTATAAATGCCATTAGAACGGGGTAATCTGAGGAGCCTATGCAACACACACAGACACACATGCATACAAAAATAATTTCATTAGCTTGTGAGTCTCTTCCAGATATCTCTCATTAAATATTGTCTTAAGGTCACATGTCCCCAGAGGCTTATGGAGAGACTAGCTGTGCTTGTGTTTGATCACTCTTGCTGCCATTGAAGATTAAAAATAACAGAGAGCAGTGACGTTAACTGCTAACACTAACCACACACAGCTGTCATTTCAAAACAAGCACAGAAGGACTCCTGAACACTCTGTTTGGACTCTATAGTCTATACTTACAAGGTCAAATTTGCAGGCATGCTTTGATTGGATAATTGCTGGCTTTTTGCTGTATTTCTGCTTGATTAAAAAAGGAAGAATTATACACTCAAATTCAAATCAAATCCTGTGTCCATTTAAATGTCATGACTCATGTGGGTGTTTCGTGTGACTTGTGAAAAAAAATACTCACTTTTTTTTCAGATTTCTACCAGTGTAATTTCCACCACATCTCAAATGATGTGTTGCATATAATTTCATTGTGTGATAGAAAGGATGTTTTAAATATTTGTTGTAATAAAATGGTCTAGATTTATTTTGCTTAAAGGGATAGTTCACCCCAAAATGAAAATTCTGTCATTAATTACTAACCCTCATGTTGTTCCAGACCGTTAAGACCTTATTTGTTCATCTTGGGAATAACAATTCGGATATTTTTGATGACATCAAAGGGCTTTCTGACCTTCCAAAGACAGCAATGGAACTACCACGGTCAAGGCATAAAAACATTTCTCAAAACGTCTGCTTTTATGTTCCACTGAAGAAAATCAGTCATACAGGTTTAAAATGACATTAGGGTGACAAGGATTTTCATTTTTGTAAAAGTATACCTTTGAGATACTATCCCTAACAATCCTTTAGATTGACCTGTCATTAAAATATTAATTTAGAAAAGACAAATTCATGTTACAACCACACAAGTCACTACCAGCACATCTCTATATATTCTTCACTGTCCATAAAACTTTTATGTTGATCCGGTTCTCTCCAGTAGCCCATGGCAAGAGGAAAAAGAGTGAGAGATGGAAAAAAGGGGACAGAAAAAGGAAATCCACTTCATCCATTGACTGTCACAGCCAGTAAAAGTCATGGTGGCCTCTGAGCTTCCTGTAAGCTGGTTAAAGACTAGCAATACTTGAGGCAATAGACTCTGCATCACTGTATTATGTAGTTGCAAAATTGTATTTGTCGTTGTGTGTCTTAGCATGTGTGTTTGTAGCATAATGTTGTTCTCCACTGGCTACAGTGATTTGTTATTCAAAATAGTTTGGGTCTTTAGGTCTTAAGGTGGTGACTGGTCAAAAAAAGTAGTGTAATAAAATTCAAAAAGATGGGATTTGAGGACAAACATTTTTCTTTAGTGAACCAGGATGACCATATTAAATGTACTCACCCTTTGGCCATTCAAGATGTGGATGACTTTGGGTCCCACTTTATATTAGGTGGCCTTAACTACTATGTACTGACATCAAAAAATAAGTACAATTTACTTATTGTGTTGATATTGTATTGCAAAACATTTTATTGCTATTGAGGTGGTTAAGGTTAAGGGCAGGTTTGGTGGTATGGGTAGGTTTAAGGGTCAGTTAAGGTGTAAGGGATAGGTCAACAGTGTAATTAAAAATGTAATTACAGAAATTAATTACAGATGTAATTGCATGCAGCTATTTTTAAAATATAAGTACAATGTAAAACATGTATGTACATAATAAGTGCATTGTATCAAATTATTAATTTAAATGTAAGTATACTAGTTAAGGCTCCTAATATAAAGTGGGACCTAACTTTGTTTCATCATCTAAACATGCAGATTTGGTGAAATTTAGCATTACATTCCACACGACTCTAGTCCATCAATCAACACCTTGTAAAGTGATTTTTTTTTGGAACAAAACAATACATTATTAAGGCAATTTAATGCCAAAACAGAAAAGATGTCATTTTAATGAGAAAAGATGTTGTTATGACATAACATCTTGTTATTACAAAAAAAGATGTTTTAACGAGAAAAGAATCTCGATATTATGAGAAAACGTCATTTTAGCCAGAAAAAGATGTTTTAACAACATAAATCTTGAGAAAAGATGTCGTTTAAAGAGAAAATTCGTTATTATGAGATAAAAAAATACTTTTATTGAGAAAAGATGTCATTAAACAACAACAACATAGCATTTTGTTATTTATTATGACATAAATAAGTGGAAAAAATAATATGTTTGTGGCAGCAATGCATCACTGTACATAATAACGCTTCCTCCAATAAAAAAAAAAAACAAAACATAAAAATCCTTTCACATTAAAATCCACCGACATGTTTGTTTAGTCCTGACCTGACTATAAACTATGCTTTATCTGTGCATATTTCTCTCCTGATTCAGGTGAGATTACTTTTTCACCAGAGAAAGCAATATTATGGATAGACAACATGTTTGCCATTAAAAACATCTTAATGATGGATTTGTTATTGCAAACACGCATCTTTTTACTTCAGAAGACATTAATTGATGGTCTAGAATTGTGTTGTGAATTATTGATGTTTTATCAGATGTTTGGACTCTAATTCTGATGGCACCCATTCATTTCAGAAGATCAATTGATGAGCAAATGGCTTTTAACTGACTCAGTAAATGTTGCCTAAAGCAAACAGGACAATATCAGTAAGTAACTGGTAACAGGTTTTGTTCTGAGTGATCCAAAAGATCATTGTATTTACCAAAATTTCGACAGGAGCAGTTGGATTTGTGGGTCTGTCTGGGGCTGTGATGATGGTCTCTGCTTTTTCTGGTTTTCAACCCAACACCAGGCAAGCAGGGCACCCATAATGGACGATCGTGATTCCAGATATTTGCGCTGTACTAGCAAAGAATAAAAGCACTCAGGTATAATCATCTAGGTATTGTAGATATGTGAGGTGAATAATTTACAAGGCCATAAAAGTCCTATTGGGGAATGCAACTTTATTTTTCTATTTTTAATATGCACTAGAAGATGGCAGTCCTGTTCCAAATAGGGAAGAAGCTTTTAAAAGAGTGTTTGGGACATGGCAGGGTGGGTGGAGAGACAGAAAAAGCAGAAACACAGATTTGAGAGAGAAGGATAGCGAGAGACGAGAAAAGAGTGAGACATTAATGGCTCTGTGACTCACTACGTCTTGCTTTTAGGAAGCCATGAATTAAAGATAGAGAAAAGAGGAAAGGAGGAAAGAGAAAAATCGTGGTGTGATTCTAGTTCCACTGCTGATTTATAATGGATCACCCATGACCTATTCACTCTGCCACCAGATAGTAACTCCTTAAACTTCAGTGTTAATACCTTTCAGAATCTGAAAAATGTTAATTATTTTACCAAAATAAGAGGGATCATACAAAATGCATGCTATTTTTAATTTAGTACTGACCTGAATAAGATATTTAACATAAAAGACGTATACATATAGTCCACAAGAGAAAATAATAGGTGAATTTATAAAAATGATCCCGTTCAAAAGTTACATAAACTTGACTCATAATACAGTGTATTATATAACATATTATTTTGTTGTTCATGAGTCCCTGAAAAGTTAAACTGCCTGCTGTTCTTCAGAAATATTCTTCAGGTCCCACAAATTCTTTGATTTTTTGAACCCTTTCCAACAATGACTGTATGATTTTGAGATCCATCTTTTTACAATGAGGCAACTGGGGGACTCATGTGCAGCTATTACAGAAGGTTCAAATGCTCACTGATGCTTTAAAAGGAAACACAATGCGTTAAGAGCCTTACTGACTTCCACTGACTTTTTTGTCCTTAATGCAAGTTAATGGGAACCAATTGGTTACCATCTTATTTACAAAAAAAAAAAAAAAAGAAAAGAAAAAAAAAAACACTTAAATTTGAAGCTTTAACTGAACAGAAAAATAAACACATTTGCCTCTTTTAGTGGCAAAAGGCCTCTACCTACTTTATTCACAAAGCACTATGTTACATGATTAAAAGTTTTGGATGCTTTAAACACTACAGACATCCTGATAAACTATATAGTGCTTTTTCACAATGAAAAAAGTTCCAGTCACCACTCACTTTTTGTGTGTAACTCTAGGCAAAGAGCTGAAAATATAAGCATCATAAAAGCAAAAAACTAAAAAGCATTAATAATACCCCAAGGTATTAGTCAGTTTGCATTAACAGATGCATAAATGTGCCTTCAAAAACAGGGAAAGCTTCATAGACACTGCTTTGACCACAAATCAATGTTTAGCACCATGGACAGCAGCAGCGCCATAGCCATAAAATGGTCTAATTCTCCCAAAGTATAGACAAAATATCGATCATCCTGTATGCGTACACACAGTGATTCCTTAACAACACACACACACTTTCTCATATGTGACCCTGGACCACTAAACCAGTCATAAGTAACACAGGTATGTTTGTAGCAATAGCCAATAATACACTGTATGGGTCAAAATTATTGATTTTATTAGGTAAAGATCATGTTTCATGAAGATATTTTGTAAATGTTATACTGTAAATAGTTAATAGTTAAATAGTTGTATCTTGGCCAAATATTGTCCTATCCTAACAAACCATACTTCAATGTCAAGTCAAGTCAAGTCAGCTTTATTTATATAGCGCTTTTTACAATACAAATTGTGTCAAAGCAACTTTACAGTATCAAATGGGGAATTAACATATCAATAATTCAAAAGAAACTTTAAACAATTTCAGTTTGAGGAAATTAATCAATAGTTCCAAATTAATAAATTGTTTGTCCCCAATTTAGTTTTCCCCAATTTAGTTGTTGTCCCCAACTGAGCAAGCCATAGGCGACAGTGGCAAGGAACAAAAACTCCATCTGTGACACTGATGGAAAAAAAAAAACTTGGGAGAAACCAGGCTCAGTCGGGGGGTCAGTTCTCCTCTGACCAATAAACAAGTAGTTTATACTCCCATACAGACCTGTAGAGGTGGTCTATATGTACTGACCCACCATCTGGATACAAACTGGATCAAGGAAAACTGCAGTGGCCAACTCTTCAGGATTCAAACTGGATCTGACCTCGGAATAAGCAGGAGACAGACAATATTAGCATAGATTCCATTTTTCTTGCATCAGGTGTTATGGGAAGTGTTCCCGGTTACGGTTGACCTAATTAATGCAGCCTAACAATCCTTTAACGGATTTGAATATTAGAAATATTTAAATGTGTTAAGTGTATGCCAGGTTACAGAGATGGGTCTTTAGTCTAGATTTAAACTGACTGAGTGTGTCTGCCTCCCGAACAGAATTAGGTAGATTGTTCCATAGTTTCGGTGCTAAGTTCAATGGAAAGCTGATTTATTCAGATTTCAAATGATGTATAAATCTCAATTTCAAAAAAAGTGATCCTTATGACTGGTTTTGTGGTCCAGGGTCACATATTTTCATTTCAAAACCATGGACAGTGCCTGTTCTGCTGTTGTAATGGCTAACTATCTATCTAAAGATATCCATCAAAAATAATGTGTTATATTAGTATATATAGCATATATAGGGGGAAAATATAGAAGACTGTATAATTACATACAATTACAAACCTTTTCAGTTTACTAGTCAGATACAATTTGATATTTTGCTGAAATAATGTCCTAAACTAAATCTGAACTGATTTGTTTAATTAAAATGAAAATAAGTGTGTGAGGGAACAAAATTGTGTAACAATTGTGTACAGACTGATACAGGCCTCCAAATTGCTGCACCTGCTCCCTCTAGCGTACACACACTCAGAGAAAGAGAGAGAGAGGATAAGAGAGAGAGCGACCAAATGAAGACAAACTGTTCCCCTACTGCACACAAAATGAGTTTGAAACAGAAATACACTTGTTAACCTTGCACCTAACCTATACACAAATTAGGAACATCTTTTTGCAATAAAGAATTTAAATGAAAATCTAACACATACAAACTCCTAACACTTGTGAAATGCCATATTAACAAGATGCAAAGCCAAATGAAAAGGAGTGGGACATACAATAAATACCATTATTGTATGTGTATATTATTACTAATAGTGAATAGTGAAATTAAAATTTGCTCAAAGTTTACTCATAAAGAGGGACGCGTAAAGTTAAAATTGTTATAATAATGCATATGTTTCTTAAATACACATACTTTTTAGTTGATGAGGGTTGTGGATTATTGTAATACTTTTATCAGCTGTTTGAACTCTCAATCTGACAGCACGCATTCACTACAAAGAATCCATTAGTGAGCAAGAGATGTAATGCTAAATTTCTCCAAATCAGTTTCAATGAAGAAACAAACTAATCTACATCTCAAATTGCCTGAGGGTGAGTAATGTTTCAGCAAGTTTTCATTTTTGGGTGAAATATTCCCTTAAACTTTTGCATCTGAAACACAGAGAGAGAGAGAGAGAACCATAAAATGAAATATCTACCAAAAAACAATGGATAAAGCAGATAGGTTTTACATTTCACAAGACCATTTATTTATGATCATATTTTTTTGTGAAAATGTATGCTGCTATTGGCACTTTGATATATAAAATGAACATTATATTTCTATTTACCATGTTATTATCCAAAAATTTTACTGTAAGTTCAAATCTCTCCCTCTGTCTTCTTTTTGCATGTGCAAATTTATTGAAACATCAAAATGTTTTTCTCCCATTATCATCACAACACGCATACACAAAAAAACGCAGTCGCCTGATGGGAAACCAGTAATAACAACAGCTGCTGAACCATGTGTGTCCCTCTGCTCTATATATTTGTTTGTATATCTGTTTTAACTCCTGGGATGTCTTTGTGTTTGCTCTGCATTATTAAAGTGAGATTTAAATTACATTCTCCTAAACACTCTGTTTGATGATGTCAACGCCAAGGCTTTTATAATGGGAAGCTAAATTTAATCAATATTCCTGAGGCTTTTCCAGCGGCACTTTGTTAGTCACCTGCTGTAATCCGGAACTCTTTATCGACTGCTCTGCTTTTAAAACTTGACACAACTTTATGCACCTCAGAAAGCCTTTTCAATGCGCAATTAAGGGATGATAAACCTCCTACATAGAGGTCACATTTCTGTCTAGTTTTCTGTGGTGCCTAGGGTGATATGACAGTATGTTGCAAGAGTTCTATTATGATAAAGGGACAAAGGGAAGAGAATGTGTTTTTAAAGAAATAATAAGTAATTCCTTTGACATTTCAATGTACTGTGTATATATTAGACATATATTTATATTAGAGTCTATGAGTACACAATTAAAAATAAAGGTGCTTTAACCCTTTAACTGTCACCGTCCCATCATCGGGACGCCTACGCTTACTTCACCATATTTCAAATAAATCCTAATCTAATCATGACAAACTATATATCGTTGGAAAAGTCTAAGACATATGTGTTACAAATTATGTAGGACAAGTAATAGATTAATTTATGACAAGAGTGCACCTCAAAAAATGTACTTCATAACAGGAGTTCAGACCTTTTTCACAAAAAGACTTTCTTTGTTGGCTTTTTTTCTATCTCGCTTTAGAAATCATAAGAAATTATATATCACTTGAAGACTTAAAATTTCAAAACTCATCCTTTGGAAACCATTTTAAAATCAGACATTGCATTATCATGGAAATTGTACATGAAAATCATATTACAAAATGTTTTTGTTCATGAATTATCAAAAATTACATTTGGATAGTGCATTTTCATGTCTATCTTCACAATAGGGAGTGACAGTTAAAGGGTTAAATGGGTCTTTACAGCGATGCCATAAAAAAAAAAACACTTTTGGTTCCACAAGAGCCATTCAGCCAAAGGTTCTTTAAAATAACCATCTTTTTTTTACCTTTTTATAATCTAAAGAATCTTTTTTTGTGAAACAGAAAGGTTCTTTAGATGTTAAAGGTTCTTTATGGAACAATTTAGACAAAAAAGGTTCTTCTATGGCAGGGGTAGGAAACGTTGATCCTCGAGAGCCATGTCCCTGCAGATTTTAGTTTCAACCCTGAAGAAAAACATGCCAACCTGTATCCTGAAGACCTTGATTAGCTTGTTCAGGTGTGTTTGATTAGGGTTGGAGCTAAAACCTGCAGGGACATGGCTCTCGAGGATCAACGTTCCCTACCCCTGTTCTATGGTATTGTGAAGCACCTTTATTTTTAACAAAGAACTTGGTGTTGCTTCCAATCGGATGTAATTGAGTACTTTAGATTTACATATTATGAAGTGTTTACATATTATTCAGCCCATGCTCATCCTGTATGACTTACTTTCTTCTGTAGAACACAAAAGAAGATATGGTTCGGTTTCAATTGACTTCCATTATGTTTTTTGACCATACAGTCAAAGTCAAAGGTAAACAAAACGGTTTAGTTAGCAATTTTTCTTTTACAGTAAGATACAGGTTCCAAAAGGGTGTTTTTGCAGTGATGCCATAGAAGAACCAGTTTCCGAAAGAACCTTTCAGTGAACAGTTCCTAAAAGAAGCATTTTGAAGAACATTTAAAAAATCCAAGAGCTTTTTTCGATTATAAAGAACCTTTTGTGCAGTTGAAAGATTCCATGGATGTTTAAGGTTCTTCTTAGAATCATTGATGCCAATAAAGAACCTATATTTTTTTTAAGAGTGTGTTGACTATTCCTGTACAGGTCGTTCTGTCAGCATTACACTCATATTCCAAATTGTTTTTTTTTTTCTTCTGCAAAACACAAAGAAATTTAAGTTTCTATTCACTGAAAAGTTTGGTGCCTTAATGAGATTTTTTTCTTCAAACACATACTTTTTGCTTCAGATATTAATTGATGGCCTGGAGTCGTGTGATGTTTTTATCAGCTGTTTGAACTTTCAATCTGACGGTACCCATTCACTGCAGAGAATCCATTGTTGAAGTGATGTACTGCTAAATTACTCCAAATCTGTTTTTATCTACATCTTGGATTGCCTAAGGGTGATTTTCAAAATTTTAATTTTTGGGTGAAGTATTCATTTAAACATTTGAATTTGAAGAGTACATGATCGATAAAATGAAATATCTTCCAAAAAAACAAACAAACAAAAAAAAAAACAATTAAGTCAAAAGTAAACAAAACAGTTTAGCTTTTTAAAAACAAACAAAAAACCTTATATTTTTATACTGAAAGTTATACAGGTTTGGAGCAACATGAGGGTGAATGAATGATCACAGAGTTTCCTTTTTGGGTTGACTATTCGTCTACATGAGCGATTTCCACATTCACCAAGATTTCTCAAAAACCAGCTGAAGGAATAGTTCATTTGAGTCAGGTCGTATTAATGAATCAGTTGAGCCGGTTTCAAAACTCCAAATGATTCATTCATGAATTAGAATTTCGGACTGCTCATCACACACAGATGATAAACATACCTACTTCTTGTGATTGTCCTCCTTTTTGAAGCTTAGCATCTTCACTCACCATTCATTTTCAATGCGTGGAAACACACGCACAGTACATTTTCCAAAATGCCTCCTTTGGTGTTTTCCTGACAGTCTTGCAGGACGTGAAGATGGTTAAGCTGAGTAAATGATGACTCAGTTGTCATATTTGTCTGAACTACGTCTTTAAACTGCTGTAAAAAATACCAAGTGATTGTGCGTCTCATTAATGACACTTGCTTGAAGACGCGCGTGGGGAAGGATGCACGCGCCCAGGGGGAGGGACGAAATCAAATCCACCTCACGCGTTTCTTCTGCTTGCGGAAAGCACAACTCCAGCCACACAACCGGGATCCACAAACAGCCTTTCTACATTTTGTTCCTTTTCGACTCGTTCACAAATTTGTTACTTTCTTTTGAAAAAGGAGACAGACTCCCTACCTGCGACGCTCGATGAATTCTGCGGGGAGAGTCACTTTGTTTTTTCTTTTAATTGTCCTGGTAACGCAAGGTACGTTCCACTGTATTCAATATATAAATACAATAACTTTGAAATATTACTTGCTGTGTGTCTCTTGTGCCTATTGACCTCAATGTTATCAAGTGGGGGGGAAAGTATTAGCCAATACTCTGTCGTTCGTGAACTAATGAACAATCATGCTCTGCTGTCCTACCAAGTTTGTTTAAAGGCATTTTCTCTATTCTCATGTAAAATAAAGGTATAGTTCGCACAAAATGAAAATTCTGTTACCATTCACCCTTTCAAAACCTGTTTGTTTTATCATATTTTCTTCTGTGGAAAACAAAACACTCTTAAATAGAACGACAGTCTCAGAAACTATTTACTGCATGCAGAAAGAAGCAAGAAGTGAATAGCAATTGATCACTGTCAGTCACAAAATATTCTGCCCCTTTTTGTGTTCCATGTAAGAAACTAAGTGAGAAAGGGTTTGAAAAACATTGTGATAAATAATTCATGACATAATTTTTCGGTAAAACATTACAGGCGTTTGCTAATATAAAATATAGCCTAACACAAGTTGACTGTTTTAGGTTTGTGCATTTAAATTAGTAATTAGTCTGTTGGCGTGACCGTGACACCCACTTCGTATCTGTCTATAGGTTGGTTATTTTGTTTGGATAATAATCTTAATAAAGATTTATGCCAAGGCATATTTAAATATAGTCAAATCCGTTCTTCACGCTGTTGGCGTTTGCGCGGAACGCGGAGTTTCGGGCGCATTCGCCTCGCTCTGGAGACACTAACTGCGGGGAATCCGTCGGCTATTTTAGACAACAGCGATAGCACAATTTTGTTTAATCGCTTTAAAGCCTTTTATCGGCAGAATGGAAACGGTAGGTGAGCCCAGTGGCATTGTTGTAATGAAATGCGGGTTAATCACTTCGTTTTCCACTTTCGTCAACACCCGCTTGTGCGTCACAGCGTTGAAATATTTACAGTCTTCTCGACAGAAAGCGGTGTACGTAAAATTAGCAACAAGTCCACGTTTGATCGTGTTCACTTGTCACTGGATTAAGAAGACAAGTAAGTTCCTTCTCTGCTTGTTTGGTTTAGCTGGTAAATCTGGATCTAAATAAGAAACAAGAGGCTTCACTTTTTTGTCACTGCCATGCAACCGTGTCACTCAAGAGTGAGTCACACATTTAGGAGATAAACTTAGAAGCAGGCAAACACTCAAAGGACACACTGTTTTCATCCTGTTGAGTTTTCACATTGGTAAATTCCTTATGCTGTTCTGAGCTTGGAAAAAAGGAGCTGAGGATGAACTTGTGTTCAACTCCAGCTGTATGCCATTCTCGCTGCAAGGATTCTCTCCATGCTGGACTGATCACTAGGCCACTGTATGAAGTGAGGAGACGACAAAGAGAGAGAGAGAGATGTTTGGAAAAAGACACCAGAGGGTCTAGGAAAGGTTTCTCAGGAGATATGCACAAATATAAAGTTTTGTGAGAGTTAGTTGGAGCATTTGTGTACCAATGATTTGCAGCGGAACTCTTGTTAAATGATCTATTGATTGTCATCAGTGAGGATGGACAGTTTAATTTTGTTTTAATTATTTTCATTTTATTATATTCTTTCTTTTATCACATGCTGCAGAGTCAGACACAAGCTCAATAAAATTCAGGTCTTATAGGGTTAGATGATGAGCTATATAGTCTTTTTTATGAAGACACCAATGGTGTATTTTGAGACACCGTGATTTACCTGTTTCTTTTACTTGGCACCTCTTTTGTGATCCATATAACTGTAAAAAATACTGTCACAAATATGAATTATGACATATAATTTAAAAAAAAGTACAGTTGAAGTCAGAAGTCTACGTTGAATTTGAAGATCAGGGTAATTTTTACTTATTTTGTCTTCTGGGAAACATATAAGTATCTTCTGTAGTTTCTGAAGGGCAGTAATAAATGTAATATATATATATATATATATGATATTTAGGCAAAATAAGAAAAATGTACATATCCTCATTCTGTTCAAAAGAACAGAATGAGTTTGAACCTCTGCGTTTGAACTTCTGTAATAGTTGCATATGTGTCCCTCAGTTGTCCTCAGTGTCCCCAGACTAGATGTAAACACATTTTATGAGAAATATCTTATTCATATCAGTATAAGTAAAAAAAAAACAAAAAAAAAAAAAACATGTATGATTCCTCTTATTTTGGTAAAATAATTAACATTTTGCAGATTCTGCAAGGTCAGGTGTATGTATTCTGACTTCAGCTGTTAGTATCTGTGAAAGTGATAATTTCATTGTATTTGTCACTTTCTGCAAAAAGAACACTTATAGTAGACAAATCATATTTATTGTTTATATTAACATATAACATATTTATATATATATATATTTGTTGTGCATTTTATTGACATGTTTGTTCACACCAGGTGTTACAATGCAATATACTGGTGTATATATATGTGTGTGTAAAATCATATTGTAGGCTTTACACATTTATCCAATGTTAGATTCCCAGATCTCTTGGGAGGAACATCCTCTGGGGAGGATTGCTCTTTTATCCACTCATGCACTCTTTTTTTGTAGCTTCACATATGTGTTTTGGTGCTGAGGAGAGAAATCAATGAAGTTCCAGCAGAGAGAACCGTTATGGGAGGTAAACCCCTCTGCTCCAAAAGAGAAGAAGAAAGCAAGCTAGAGAAAGTAAACAAAAGAAAAGTGAAAATGATTCTCCTCACCTCAAGAATGGGAGTAAAGGCATTTTGAGTTGTTTCGAATTCTCTTTCTTTCTCATACAAGCTTTGCTACCTCTATTTCTTCTGCCTTCCTGAGGCTGGTTTATATAGATGATGTCAAAGGTCTCAGAGCCCCCCTACCCTGCAGTTGCACAATTTGATATGTTTCAGTGTGATATGAGGTAATGCTCCAATTCATATGTAGGGTGAACTAAGAAAAGAAGAAATTTGATAGAAGAAGATCTCCCTAAGTTCACCTCGAGAAGCTTAAAGAATGGGTGACAGTGCTGAAAATATGAAGATTTCCAGGTGGCTTAGTGTCATTCTTCCTGCGTTCGGTATTAGTCACAAACTCACATAGACACACGTGTCCTCCATACTCTTTGTTCAAGAAGATAGCGTGCACACACATATGCACCACAAGCACAGACAGTGACGCATGTCCTGACAGGACTTCTCACACACACACACACACACACACACACACACACACACACACACATATATACAGAAGTACACAGTCTGCTGTGGGGAATAGGCGTGTGTGTGTTGCTGCAGGCTCAAGTCTCTGGGCAACAAGAACAGCTCACCTGTCTGATTCTATCTGTAATGCTTTTCCTCCACTGACAGAGAAACACACTTAGTGTCCCGCTCACTTTTAGAGAAAGAGCTCTCTCTCTCTCTCTCTCTCTCTCTCATTATTTCAAAATGAGGGCATATGTGTTCAGCAGCAGTTCAGGAGTGACTTACACATGGCTTTATATTATCACAGATGATTCTTTAGGCTTTCCAACTGACTGTACATTCTTCATCATACTGCTGTTTGTGCGTTTCTCTGATATCCAGCAAACCAATTTCTGAAAACATTAATGTACTTTGTATGATATGTTATGGTGCAATAAGGTCAGGCAATATAGTTAAAAACGTTTAAATATCAATCTATATATATATACAGTATCCTACAGAAGTGAGTGCACCCCTCACATATTTGTAAATATTTTATAATATCTTTTAATGTGACAACACTGAAGAAATGACACTTTGCTACAATGTAAAGTAGTGAGTGTACAGCTTGTATAACAGTGTAAGTTTGCTGTCCCTCACAATAACTGAACACACAGCCATTAATGTCTAAACCGCTGGCCACAAAAGTGAGTACACCCCTTAGTGAAAATGTCCAAATTGAGCCCAAAGTGTCTAATATTTTATATTTTATATAAAATATTTTGACACTTACTGCCCTGCGGCCCAGTCTCCGAAGGGAGGGGATTATGTTTGCTTCAGTATGTCACAGTACATGTTGGCATTCATGGTTCCCTCAATGAACTGTAGCTCCCCAGTGCAGGCAGCACTCATGCATCCTCAGACCATGACACTTCCACCACCATGCTTGACTGTAGGCAAGACACACATGTCTTTGTACTCCTCACCTGTCTGCCGCCACACACACTTGACACCATCTGAACCAAATAAGTTTATATTTTTCTTTTACACAGGACATGGTTCCAGTAATCCATGTCCTTAGTCTGCTTGTCTTCAGCAAACTGTTTGCTGGCTTTCTTGTGCATCATCTTTAGAAGAGGCTTCCTTCTGGGATGATGCCATGCAGACCAATTTGATGCAGTGTGCGGCGTATGGTCTGAGCACTGACAGGCTGACCCT
Source organism: Cirrhinus molitorella (assembly GCA_033026305.1). Lineage (NCBI taxonomy): Eukaryota > Metazoa > Chordata > Actinopteri > Cypriniformes > Cyprinidae > Cirrhinus > Cirrhinus molitorella. The sequence continues at coordinate 16,877,902 of CM065120.1, read as the reverse complement.
CCACCCCTTCAACCTCTGCAGCACTCCCAAACACAACCTCTGGATATGACACTGAGTATGTGCACTCAATCTGAGTGGAACCTGTCCTGTTAAACCGCTGTATGGTCTTGGCCGCCATGCTGCAGATCCTCAAAGTGTTCTTTGCCATGATTTGCCATGTTGAACTTCCAGTGACCAGTATGAGAGAGTGAGAGCGATAACACCAAAATTTAACACACCTGCACCCCATTCACGCCTGAGACCTTGTAACACGAGTCACATGACACCGGGGAGAGAAAATAGCTAATTGGGCCCAATTTGGACATTTTCACTTAGGGGTGTACTCACTTTTGTGGCCAGTGGTTTAGACATTAATGGCTGTGGGTTCAGTTATTTTGAGGAGACAGCAAATTTACACTGTTATACAAGCTGTACACTGCTCACTACTTTACATTGTAGCAAAATGTCATTTCTTCAGTGTTGTTACATGAATATAATAAAAACATATAATAAAACGTGAATATAATAAAAGATATAATAAAATATTTACAAAAATGTGAGGGGTGTACTCATTTCTGTGAGATATGTATATGTATATATATATATATATATATAATGGTATTGATATGATTTTAACTATATTACTCTTTTTTTCGAGCTAGTGCAAGATGAGCATTTGTGGTTAAAAAATATTTTTACATTTACATTTACATTTAGGCATTTGGCAGACGCTTTTATCCAAAGCGACATACACTTTTTGTCCCAAGTGAACACACACCCGGGGAGCAGTTTGGGGGTTCGGTGCCTTGCTCAAGGGTCTCACCTCAGTCGTGGTATTGAAGGTGAAGAGAGCGCTGATTAATCACCACTAATAATTTTTATTATTATTATTATTATTATAATTTTTTTTTTTTTTAGAAAATGATAATTTCACTAGATGAGATCTTTATTTATTGGCTGGGATCATGTAGAGCTCTTTGAAGTTGCACTAAAACTGAAGTTTGGACCTTCAACCCGTTGATCCCCATTGAAGTCCCCTATATGGAGAAATCCTGGAATCCTGAATGTTTATTCTGAAGTGATTTTAATTCTGAACTGAATTAATCCTTTAATGTTTCCAGAAACTGGTTTACTAGAGATCAGAGATTAAAATGTTTAATGCAAGAAAAATCCAGTTAATAAATAACTAATGTATGGTTCCCATATTATCTATCACTAAATAAACACAAAAAATATAGAATTTTATTTATAAATTTTATTTTATTTTCATTTATATTGCACCAGTATAACAAAACATAGTAATAAACGGCAGTGTTTTCAACATTCTTTACAAAAGAACATTTTAAAATGCCACATTTTAATTGACATGTTTTGATGGAAAACTATTTTTTCCACTGAAATCTAAAATGTGACGTTGGACCACAAAACCAGTCTTAAGTAGCATGGGTATATTTGTACATTGTATGGCTGAGAAGGCTCCGCTGTCATTATACAGTATGAGAGCCATAGATATGTATGATGAGAGCAGCTTCTAGAGGCGGAAATCACTGACAACACCTGCTATTTGTTTACACACGTGATGCTGCGCGCTGAACACAGCGGGACACTTCAGATGTGGATTTAAAACATTGACAATGAACTATAGTGCATGTTTTCAGATCATGACTTAAGTAAGTACGTAAGTACTTTGTTGACTAGATGCTGCATTAGTAGAGAAAGCACAGCAGTATGTTTGCTATCTGGGAGAACGCGAACCTTAGGAGGTTCAAGAGGTTAAAACAGTGTGACCAAAACAGTAAGTCCAACCCAAATGTTTAATGTCACGATTGTTACAATCTATTTGCATTAGTTTATATCCAGTTGATCACATTAATGCATTTGTTAGCCAGCAAGTTGCATATTTAAAGCTAGTGATGTGAGACAGATATTTTTTTTACATTAAATACATCATATCTGTCTCAAATCGATTGTAAATGTACATAAAGACTTCACCATGGACTGGAAGATTGTGTGTATTGTGTATTTTCTTTTTGTGGCTTTAATAAAGTCTGTATGTTTCGCATGGAGAGCTATAATATAGATTATATAGCACTTTCACTTTCCGTTTGCTCTGTTTGGTGATTAAATAAACAGTTTTAGATTGCTGTATGAACTGAACGCGACGCGGCTGGTGTGTGTGATAACTGATACGAGACCTCCTGGACGCTGCGCTCGGCTTGTGACTAAAATATTTTGTTATTTTGATTAGATATTCATCAAGTGTTCTAGAATGGAAGCAGTTAAACTGTGAGACTATACACACAATATCCATATGATGTCATTTCAATACTATGGATTCTGTGTAGATGTTTAAAGATGTTAATTTCAACATTTACTGATATTTACTGATGATATATTTTTAAATATATTATTAAGGTTAATACATTTATTATTATACAAAGAATGGTCCAGTCCCTTTTTTAAATAGTAGACCACTGTTTTAGTTTCCATTCAGTGTCTATTTTAAAAACTATCGGTTGATTAATCGGTATCGGCCGGTGTGGTCCAACCTAGCTATTGGTATTGGTAAAATCCAAAATATTTAGATTTTTTTTTTTTTATTTGATGTAAAATCTCAATTTCAAAAAATACCCTTATGACTGGTTTTGTAGTCCAAGGTCACAAATAGAGTAACAATTGTACATTTTTGTAACAATTGCACATGCAAAAGTTGTGAGATATGAAAGGATCACAAAATGTATCTAATTACCTGCAATTTAGTACATTTTGTGACCAAAGAAATGTGGAAATGTGAGATTTGAAGTGTGTTCAAATCATATGCAACATCACAATGTGCCCATCATTGTGTACATCTTGTGAATATTTCATATATCGCCAATCCCTTGATACTAGTGGCTTTAACAAAACCCTCAAAACCCTTTCACGTGCCTTATTGGAGTTTCATCATACCCTGTGCTCATTAATAGAAATTGACCAGTAAAGAAAGAAAACTACAGTGTATAAAATATCTGTTAGAGGATAAAGGAAGTGCAGCACATGCACAATCTCAGGTACTTTTTTTTTTTTTTTTATAAAAATTAATTTCAGTAAAGAGGGAATAAATTCCACAGTGACTCATACCTGTGGCGTTTTGGGATGTAATTGCAATTTTAATGGGCTTCAGTGCTGAATCCAGTGGACCAAGTCAAATGTGTTGGGCTTAACCGTTATGAACTGTAATTTTAACGTAAGTACCGCTGCTATTTTTGATCAGCCTTCATCCTCATTGTGGACACTGACAGCTCTCTTGCAATTATGATAATATGTCATCTTGGTTCCATTCTTAACGTTTTTTATGTGAATTGGACTCTGAAACTGAATAAATTGGATGTAATTGGCAGATTTTGTAAATAGTATCTTGGACATAAAATCTAGATTCAATACAACATATTATCAATCAGATGGCAAACATTTACCGGTTTTGTGAGTTTTAGTAAATAAGCAGAATCATCTTGGTTATGTTTGGAATCCTCGTCTCCTGAAGGATGGAACACAGATGTTATGTCGAACATGACTGACTGAAACGGAGCCTCTAAACTCACCAAGCACACTGGACAATTGTTTAAAGAGAACACCATTCTTAAAGGGATAGTTCACTCAAAAATAAACATTACCCATGATTTACTCACCCTCAAGCCATCCTAGGTGTAGATGACTTTCTCTTTTCAGACAAATACGATCAGAGTTATATTAAACAATGTCCTGACTCTTCCAAGCTTTATAATAGCAGTAAACGGTGGTCAAGATGATGTAGGACGTAGAGAAATGAAAAATGTTGGAGGATATAAGCCAAGAGTAGACTTTTGCTGTAAACAAATTGTTCATCCAAAAATGTATTCCCCCTCATGTTGTGTATGTTGACCACACAGTGGAAGCCAATGTCAGTACATTTGGTTACCATTATTTTTCTAAATATCTTCTATTTTGTGTTCTTCAGAAGAAAGAAAGTCATATAGGTTTGGAACCACGTGAGGGTGAGTAAATCAAAAATCATTTAATTTATGGGTGGACTATTCTTTTAAGTTTCCCACCAGGGTCTGTTTTAAAGTTCAACTTTAAGAGACTTTATACGGTCCATGTGGACACTGTTCTACTTTAATTTAAAAGGGTTATCTTAAGCTTGATAGGGTTCAGAAAACTAACTCTAAACTTCAGCTCTCCACTTTGTATCTTATATATTTGAATGAGGGTTAAGTCTGTTTAATTAATGCTTGCTATCCTTGGCTAACCTCATTAATGGAGGGGGCCATTGGAGAGTTAACTAGTTGAAGTAATTAGAAGAGGAAAGTAAAACAAGAGCCATACACGCATGAGACAGCAGCACTGAGTGTGTATGAGTGTGGGTCTGGGTGTTTAAATTCACAGCAATAGACAACTGAATTCAGCCCTATTCCATTTTTGCTAGAAGTTTACAGAGGTCATAACTGCATAGGGTTGTTTACAAAATGCAAATGAAAGTCAATTTATGTAGCAGTTATATTACCGAAGCTGATACAGGGCATAATGTCACAGATTATTTCTTGAAACCACGTATAATACAATTCACTATACTGTCTCCACATGTGTTGTCTTTTTCATATGACAGCAACAGCATAAAACATAATATTCTTAAAGGGTTACTCCACCCCAAAATGAAAATTTTGTAATTAATCACTTTACGACCATGTCGTTCCAAACCCGTAAAAGCTTCGTTCATCTTCAGAACACAATTTAAGAAATTTTGGATGAAAATCGGGAGCTTTGTGGCTGTCCCATTGACTGCCAAGTAAATAACACTGTCAAGGCCCAGAAATGTATGAAAGACGTCGTCAAAATAGTCCATGTGTCATCAGTGGTTCAACCATAATTTTATGAAGCTGCGAGAATACTTTTTGTATGCAAAGAAAACAAAAATATTTTTCTGGGTGTTGACAGTGTTATTTACTTGACAGTCAATGGAACAGCCACAAAGCTTCTGGTTTTCCTCCAAAATATCTTAAATTGTGTTCCGAAGATGAACAAAGCTTTTACGGGTTTGGAACGACATGGGGTTAAGTGATTAATGACAAACTTTTCATTTTGGGGTAGAGTAACCCTTTAACTTAAATCTTAAAAGAATAGTTTATCCAAAAAAGAACATTTACCTTCAGGCCAACCAAGATGAAGTTGACTTTGTTTGTTTATCAGAACAGGTTTGAATAAATTTAGCATTATGGATCTTCTGTAGTGAATGGGTTCTGTCAGAATGAAAGATCAAACAGCTGATCAAAAATATTACAATCCATACAACTCCAGTCCATTAAGTGTAAAGCTGAGTACTTGTAAAATATTGTATAATATAAAAGTTTGTACAATATCCATTACACTGCTTTTTATTTCCAGTTTCAAGTGATACCCTACGTTCAAGTTCGACCCTAACCTTTTCTTGACTTCTCCCATGTTCTTCAGTGTTCTCTCAGACTTGTCTAGCTCCATCAGAGTGCATTATTTTAAAGTGATTCCATTTTCCACATGACTACACCTGGTCTCTTTGGTGATAGCTGATGATGACCCTCTAACCTTGAGAGCTATGTTTGGTGCACTTAGAGTGTTTGGTAGGACATTGGCTCTGACCCTGAGGAATGTGCTAAAAGCAACAGAGTACATGCGCTCATATAAAAAAAAACAAGAAATAGGGTATGGGCATAGCCAAAAACAACACAATTTTGCTGTATGAAATACATTACTAGCAAACAAATATACAGTAGTTGACCACATAGCATTGATTGTTTGAAATTAAGACTAATAGGCACATACAGGTATGAAATAATTTGGCGATTCTGTGATTCGGACAATAGCCAACAGCTGTGCTTAGACTACTGGAAGCTTTGTAAATGGATGGATATCGGTCAACTCTTGCTAATGTATAGCACATTACATTCCTGAAACTGAATGTTATAATGCATGTGTCTTGTTCTCTGTAGTCCCTACTTCGTCATCCACTGTATTATGAATGAAGTCTATCCCTGGGTCCCACCCAGTGCACTGCATACTAAAGTAGATTTCTATTCCTGTGTGTTTATCTCTGTATGTGTGTGTTTGTGTAGATTGTTTCTCATCTAAAGGAGAGGACAGGCTGTTTCGCCGTTTATTCAGGAGGTATAATCAGTTCATTCGACCAGTGGAAAATGTGTCTGACCCCGTCACTGTGGAGTTTGAGGTCTCCATCTCACAGCTTGTTAAAGTGGTAAGAAAACCAGTGTCCACTGTCTGAAAATACTTAAAGGGATTGTTCACCCAAAAATGAGAATTCTGTCATTAATTATTTACCCTCATGTCATTCCAAACCTGTAAGACCTTCGTTCATCTTCAGAACAAGAATTAAAATATTTTAGATTAAATCCGAAAGCTTTCTGACCCTGCATAGACGACAACAACGCAACTGACATGTTCAAGGCCCAAAAAGGTAGTAAGGACATCTTTAAACTGTTCCATGTCACATCATTTCTTAACCGCAATGTTATGAAGGTAACGCATGCATCGTGGTACTCTCATGAACACGGGTCAAAGACTGACACGAAAGCACAGAAATTGTTGAATAAAGTTTTTGTTTTCATTTGACACACAAAGTATTTTCATAGCTTCGTAAAACTAAGGTTGAACCACAATGTCACATGGAAGATGTCCTTACTACCTTTCTAGGTTGAACGTGATAGTTGCGTTTCTCTCTATGAGGGGTCAAAAAGCTCTCAGATTTAATCAAAAAGACCTTAATTTGTGTTTTGAGGATGAACAAAGGTCTTGGAATGACATAAGGGTGAATAATTAATGACAGAGTTTTCATTTTTTGTGTGATCTATAAAAGCAATTGATAACAATGTTAATTGTAATCTATATATTTGTTATATTGTACTGTACATTATAATGTTGTGATGCCTAAATTCACTTGTAGCATTTAAAATAACTGATTTATTTTAAAAAAAATACAGAAATGTAACATTGAAAATTTATCTGACATGAAATAAGCTTATCAGTAATGACCAGACTTTCATTTGTGTATCTTTATGAATATTATATTGAATAATGAACTCTGTAGAACTGTAGGGCATCTATTACTAATCATCATGTTGTTTTATGCTTGTGGAAAGAGCCAGCAAAGCTCAGATATCAGTGTCAAACACTAGAGGATTCTAGTTCACGTTAATTAATGTGTACAAATTTAAGCTCAAACAAATACAAGCACTTTTGATCTCTTAAAGATAAATGTAGGAATAGTGTGTGAGTTTTTTCTTTCTTTTTTGCCTTGTTGCCAAAATGGAAAAAGGAGATTTGCTCCGCAGGTGGCTTTCTGTGAGTGAAATTCTGTGCTGTTTTCAGTTGTTGTGAGGGCTTTTTGTTTCATTTACTGTGGTCAGAGAGAGCAATTGAGTTAAAAGCCTTTGCGCCCCACTGTTACAGGAAGTAGTGCAGACTCTGTGCTTCCCCGGCGTCATACAAATCAGCACTCCTCTTAAAACTGCTGGATTAAATTTCCACTTCACCGGGGAAAGCGGCCAAGATTATGAGCACACCTTTATTCTTGCTTCACAGAGACAGACACCTGAGAGATTAACAAGCCATAACCCACCACTCTAGAGAACACAATCCTGGATTATAGATTATACTCACTCACTCAAAGGATTAAGGAAAAATTGCTCAACAAGCATTTTTTCTAATGTTTCCTTGTGAATATGCAGGAGATATTAGTACTGTTTTGGGTACTGTGATGATTGGCATACAGTTTGCACTTGAAACTAGTAAATTAAAGTACTTCTGAAATTTTAGCCGTTTAAACCCCTTTTCTTGTCAGATCTCTCTTTCCCATTAGACAAGCACTGTATTGATTTTATTGCTGGAACATGTTCCATTCTAAATAATAGAGGATGGCTGTCTTTCTTGCTGATTGTTTCTTTGCCCCTGCTTGTGTCTTCTTCTCTATAGGATGAAGTCAATCAGATCATGGAAACAAATCTTTGGCTAAGACATGTAAGTGATGCAGCATATAGGCCTTGTACATGTGTTTGGCCTTGAACAAGCATCTCATCTTTTGTATTTATGTCTGTAAGAATCTAACAAGTAAATGTGTGTAGCATAAACATACTGTACAAAGAATGGAGTTGAGTAATGCAGGGTAATAACAATACAGTACATAGATACATGGAGCAGATGAGTAGGTGGGAACAGGACATGATGAAAAAGAAAAGTTACAGTGCCTTGCGAAAGTATTTATACCCCTTCATTTTTTTCACGTTTTGTAAAAATTACTTTTTTCCCCCACATCAATCTACACTCCAATTGCAAAAACAGAATTGTCGCAACTTCATAAATGTATTTTTAAACGCAATGGCAATGGAAAGGCCCGCCACTCCATTCATGCGATTGGACGGTGGAAAAAAACTTGATAATGTTGAGCACTTTTCTGCTCTAGTTTCTTTTTTTCCCAAATTCAGGCGCTCAGAGCACTCCTGCAAAAACGCAAGGTGCCCGGGGCGCATAAACAGCACGCAGAGCGCTCACTGCCAGTAGAAAACAATTCTAAAAAGGTGCCTCTCACTGCAAAAAACGCGTTCTGTCTGATCGGGAATTGTGAAAAAAATGAAGGGGTCCCCTTCAGTATAAATACTTTTACAGGGCACTGTATGGAAATAGTGGAAAGTTTTTGTTATCTCCAAAAACGAATGGAAAGAAAGAGGTTAAATAGATGGTAATATATGTGCAGAAAAAGTTTAGTCTAACCAGATCAAACATTTCACTCTATTGTTTTTAACAATGAGCAGAATAATAATAAACTACTGTTATGAAAAGTTATTTCACAGTCAGCAAAGATTCTTTTGTTAGTTATTTAGTTTAGAACTTTAATTTAGCAAACCTATTTTTCGTCCTTCAAGTAGATACATGCATCATTTGAATTTGCCTTTATTGAAAATATTGTAGTGCTTTAAAAGTGATAGGGTTTATGAGACTGTCTTGTTAGATATATATTACATAGATACTGTACATGTTTTCAGTGCTACAGTAATAAGTAAAATATGCATAAATCAGCATTTTGTGTTCAGTTAGGTGATTTTTGTGTGATATTGTTACTAAGAGTGTGTTGCCCTAGCTGGATTGGGGGAGGGAGGAGGGTTCTGGATTTGGATGAATATTTGCTGATTTTTTTCTAAGAATGTGTATGTGCTTTTGTTAAGCCCTGTAGTATTGTACAATAAGTCTGTGCAATGCCTGATAGCAGGATGCTCGATATCACTGAACACAGAGCGATCAGCAATCCTAATAACATATCTCTACATAGACATGTCAACAAACCACAGAATGAGACAGAAAGAGGCACAAACACACAGCTCTGCAAATACACTACTATACACATTTACACCTTATACACATTTGATAACAAACCTCAATAAACAACGTATCTGCTCAAGCAGAAAATGTGCTTTCTTTTTCCTCTGCTGACGGAGAGATGTGCAGATACAAAAATACACTCAAAGACTTTTAAAGGTTGTGACAGGGCACAGATGACAGATGTACACATACACGTGTAAATGCCAGATTATAGCTATGTCACTTGTATGGGCACCAAAGCTTGGAGCATGTGCATTAATCTTTAGCTCATGATTTAAAGGGATAGTTCAGTCAAAAATTTAAATTCTGTCATTAATTATTTACCCTCATGTCGTTCAAAATCTTCAGAAGACAAATTAATTATATTTTTAACAAAATCCAAGAGTTTTCTTTTCCTGCATAGACAGCAACATAACTACTACATCTAAGGCCCTGAAAAGTAGTAAGGACATCATTAAAATAGTCCATGTGACATCAGAGATTCGACTGTAATTTTATGAAGCTACGAGAATGCTTTTCTCAAAAGAAAAAAGAAAACAAAAAGTACTGTCGTGAACGCATGTTGAAGACTGACATGGACAAGAAGAAATTGTTGAATAAAGTGATTATTTTTGTTTTCTTTGCACACAAAAAGCATTCTTGTAGCCACATAAAATTATGGTTGAACCACTGATGTCACATAGACTATTTTAACAATGTTCTTACTACATTTTGGGCTTTAAACGTGTCATTTGCATTGCTATCTATGCAGGGTTGAAAAGCTCTCAGATTTCATAAAAAATATCTTAATTTGTGTTCTGAAGATGAATGAAGGTCTTACGGGTTTGGAACAACATGAGGGTAATTACTGACAGAATTTTCATTTTTGGGTTGAACTATCCCTTTAAGCATAACATTAAAAGTGTATTTTTGTGATTTTGTCATAGATATGGAATGACTACAAGCTGAAGTGGTCACCAGCAGAGTTTGATGGAATTGAGTTCATCAGAGTCCCATCAAATAAAATCTGGAGGCCTGACATTGTACTTTACAACAAGTGAGTTGAGCCTTCCAACCTAACATTCAACTTTATAGTAGTATAAGTTTATAGTAATTCTAGGGATATTTTTTGGTCTTTTTTTTATTTGGAGCCATGGTCAGAGCTAGCAGTCTGCGAAAATAAAATATGAACAAACCAGGAGTCATAACATTAAAATGTTCTTTTTCTGACACAGTGCCGTTGGGGACTTCTTGGTGGAGGACAAAACCAAAGCTCTTTTGAAATATGATGGAACCATCACTTGGGTCCCTCCTGCGATCTTCAAATCATCCTGCCCTATGGACATTACTTACTTCCCCTTTGACTATCAAAATTGCTCTATGAAGTTTGGTTCCTGGACCTATGACAAGGCCAAGATTGACCTGGTTCTTATTGGCTCAAAGGTAAACCTTAAAGACTTCTGGGAAAGTGGAGAGTGGGAGATCATTGATGCACCAGGTTATAAGCACGACATCAAGTACAACTGCTGTGAAGAGATCTACCCAGACATAACCTACAGTTTTTACATACGGCGACTGCCTCTCTTCTACACTATCAACCTTATTATCCCCTGCCTCCTCATCTCCTTTCTGACAGTGCTCGTCTTCTACCTTCCATCAGACTGTGGTGAGAAAGTGACATTGTGCATCTCAGTACTCCTCTCTCTCACTGTGTTCCTTCTTGTCATTACGGAAACCATCCCGTCCACCTCACTTGTGATCCCTCTGATAGGCGAATACCTTCTCTTCACCATGATTTTCGTCACTCTCTCCATTGTCATCACCGTCTTTGTACTGAATGTGCACTATCGCACCCCTATGACCCACACTATGCCTAGCTGGGTCCGTACCGTCTTCCTCCGTGCTTTACCCCGTATTATGCTCATGCGCCGGCCTCTCGATCTATCAGAGTCCTCTGGAAAAGGAGGACTAGACAGTGGGGGCTCGTCTGGGACAGGAGCAGGACGAGGAGGAGAGGGCAAGAAGAGGAAAAACAGTGGATCTCAACAGGGAGCAATGAACTCTCTGGAATTCGGAGAGGGGAAAGCAGCATTAGAAGGAAAGAAAGGAGGATGCCCATGCCATCCGATGAAAGAGGCAACTGAGGGGGATTGTGGGAAAGTGAGTCGTCAGTTGAGTCCACAGGCTATTAACACAGTTGTGGCTTTCTCTGTGGTGTCACCGGAGATCAAACAGGCTATTGAGAGTGTGAAGTACATTGCTGAGAACATGAGGAGCCGCAACAAAGCCAAAGAGGTAAAGTGGTTTCCATTCAGTCAATCCACTCTGTACAACACATTGACTATAAGGAATTGTGTTTTCTGGATAAACACAATGCCAAAATTATTATTCCTTGACATGAAATTTGAATCCACATGCAGTAGAGTGTTTCTGTCGCAGCAGAGATTAGTCACATTTGACTCAGCTGGGCAGAAAACTGCACTTCTGTGCCTGCTTGGGCTGATGGCCCCTATAATAGCAGAAGTCATATTAGGCTTCATGTTGGTATAAGCTTTTCAGTGCTCAGTTTTTTTGTTTTTTTTCAGCCATCTGTGTATCCTGTTCACCGGATGGTAGGAGTGACATATCTAGGCCCGTGGAAAGATCCCTTTTTAAACAGGGAGTTCCATTTGGCAAGGATTCTGCTTTGCTAAATGGTGAACCATGTGCAATGTAATGTCTACTAGAGGACTGTGACTAGTTACACAAGCTACACTCCCTAGAATTACTGGTGGCCTTTGTCTCTGATTATACATTTTTACCTAAAATAGAGAGGTCAGCATGTTCTGATCAGAACAGACAACACAACTTTTGTGTGTTACATAAGCTAAAGGCAAATATAGGCTCATTGGAAATACATTCCTCTATATACATTTTTGCAAAGCTATAAAAAAACATACCTATATGTACAAATAACTGCAGTTTCCATTTGAAATGAACACTAGAGGCAGTAAAACTCAGACAACTTTTATTCCTTTACACACAGTTTTGATTAATAAAGCCTAATTGTCTTCAATTCTTCAGTAGGCTATATTATGGCTTCAAAACAATTTTAACATCCTGTGCCATTTGAAAACTGATACTTTTTAACATTGTCGTCACATATACAGCTTTATGTTCCTGTAGGTTTGTTCAGTAGCTCACGCAATACAGCGTTGCACTTGAGTGATGAAGAGCTCCAGCACAAACCCTGTGAAATTACAGTTCGACAAAACAGCTTAAATCCGCATAAGAAAGTTAAAATAGCATGGTTGCATCAACAAATGTATTTTTAATGACTTTTGCATTTGTTAACACTATCGGTTAGGTTGAAGGTTGGGTTTGGTGTAGGGGATATTTCCAACACCCCCGAATATTTGAATTCTGAACAACCACAATATGTACCTCAAGCAGTGTAATAAAATTGCAGCAATACGTGCCTGTACTAAAAAATGTGTCACAGTCACGTATTGAATGTGTGTTTTAGCACCACTCTCTGGACATTTCACTTTGAAACTGCTGTGAAACGTGCAGTAAGGTACGTAATTATGGTGTTGCAGAAATGTATGTAGAGACACATATTTCCAATGAGCTTGAGTTGGCTAAAGGGTGCTTTCCAGGGGAGGACCCTGTGTCAGAAAATGGCATCTTCAAGGGTCAAAACAGATCAGCGTGCTTCTCTAGGAAAAGATGAATCCATGCAACAGTGGCCCAATGCTATTCATTTAGGCATTGTCAAAAACATGGCATACTGACATCATCAAACTTCTAGTAGAACAGCCTTGGTGTTTCCTATTTGCGTAAATTGATGCATCCCTGACTAGAGCTGTGGGCTTTGAGGTCAGTGTTGTGGGCTCAGTGTTGTTTCTACAGTACATTCATTCTGTACAAAAAGTCTTTATTTTATCATTCTTTTTTTTTTTTAACTCTGAAAGTCTAGCAGAACTTTCAGCATGCCATAAGAAAATTTGTGGGGTTCCCTTAAGAGATCTGCAGTGCATTGGACTAACTATTCAGCTATATGTCTAAGACCTTTCTGTTTGTTTGATCAACTCTTTGTCAGTTTTGCCAACCCAGCTTATTGTACAGTGCAGTCTAAGAAACGTCTCTCTCACTGAATTGTGGAGGCTATCTCTTGGCATGTAACAGCCCGAGGGAGCGCACAGTCATTCAACTCGTGGGATGGCTGTTTCTGAGCTGTCGTATTAATTCCAGTTCTATATTTGCTAGATTCATTGGGCGTGAGTATTGGTCCTGTAGTCAATGTGTTGCACAGAGCAGAGTAACTATATATAACTATGAATACATAACAACTGTCCCAGAAGCAGGGGGAGAACAATGTTCAACACATCACAGCCCCTCTCTACCTTAGCTACCATTAAGCACTTCCTTCAGTGATAGGAATGACGTACATAGCAGTATTTGTATTCCTGTCTGGTGGGTGTAGCTACCTGGTATCACTGTGAAGTTCAGTTCTCATTTGGACTGATTTATATAATTATTTGCTTAAAGGGATAGTTTGAAATTAAAAATTCTGTAATTAATTACTTAGCCCTACATCGTTCCAAACCCCCAAGACCTTAATTCATCTTCAGAACACAAATGAAGATATTTTTGATAAAATTTAAGAGCTTTCTGACCCTCCACAGCAGTGCAACAGTACCACGTTCAAGGCTCAGAAAGGTAGTAAGAACATAATTAAAATAGTTCACACTGCAAAAATAAAGCTTAATTAGTATTTTTGTCTTGTTTCTAGTCAAAATATCTAAAAATTCTTAAACTGAGAGGCATTTACTATATAAGCAAAATGACATAAGATATTTAAGTGCAGTTTGCTTAAAATTAGTAACATTTCTGACAGTGGGGTAAATAAAATACTCTTGTTTTAAGAATATTTTACTTACCCCTCTGGCAGATAATTTTTCTTGTTTCCAGGGGGAAAAAAAATTAATTAAGTACATTTTGCCAACAATTTCAGTGTCAGTCGATGCACGTTCACGAGAGTACCACGACAATGTCGATGATCTTCGACATGCTCATGATCTTTGGACTGAGCTGCATAGAAATGATTTAACAGATTTTTTATATCTTTGTTGAAAAGTTAGGACATCACAAACTTGTGGAAGTTGACTTAAAATAGGTGCATCAACACAGTGACCTGAGGGTCCATGCAAAAGTTGGGAACAGTGCCAACTACAGGTAGTGAGATACCAAAAACAGACATTTTTGCTCATAACTTTTAATCAGTTAAAAATGTGATCTTGATGTCTGTGGATTCCTTGGGTCATTGCCTAGATTGGCTGAACCATGTGTCCGCCATTTTACAATTTATCATAAATTGCCATATCTTTTTATTTATTTGTCGTATCGGTACAAAAATTGGTAAGCATCATTGACAGCATGTCCTGAAGGTGGAACACAGTGACCACCTAGTGTTACAGAGATTTAATGATTTCTGTAAAAATGCTTAGAACTTTTGAAAAATTTGCCAAAATCAGTGTTTCCCAACTTTTTTCTGCCGCAGCACAGTTTTTATAAGTAAAAAATCTTAAAAAAATATATATAAAAAGAAGAAAAAAGAAAAAGGTAAAAGAGAAAAAAGAAAACGCTGTACTTATTCAAACTTTTTAACAGTTTTTTATTTACCCTTGCATTGCAAAGATGTTAACATCTGTCTTCAAACTGCGAGTCGGCAGAACTTTAATTTAGGTGTGGTGGAGTTATGAAGTTTGATTGACAATTTGAGGACCCAATGGTGTTATGAGGTTTGGTCGCAAGCTCTTTTGAATGCATTTTATTTAGAGTTTTTGATCATTTTCCACGGCACACCCAACAACCAAAGTAGTTGGGAAACACTGATCCAGATGTTATTTTTATATTATATAATTCCCTGGGTTATGGCAATTCTGATGATATCTCATTTGTCATTTTCTGTGAATGTGCCTGAAGTAAATGGAAAACATTTTTTTTGCTACTTCTCCTACAAATTGTGTCCAATTTTGTCCAAAATCGAATCAGATGGTCTTTGGTCTGAGTGGTGTCAGAAGTTGAAATTGTTGAATATTGACTATTTTATCGATGTCCTTACTACCTTTCTGGGCCTTGAACCTGGTAGTTGCATTGCTGTCTATAGAGGGTCAGAAAGCTCTCAGATTTCATCTTTCAAATATTTTAATTTGTTTTCTGAAGATCTTAGGTCTTAAAGGTTAGAACGAGTAATTAATGACAGAATTAAAACTTTTGGCTGAACTAACCCTTTAACTGTACCTTAACTTACATGACAACGCATGCACTCAATCTGTCAGTCATCGTTCCATCCGCTTGTTCATTTTAACGTCATAATGTCTTCATAATAAAGAACCACATTGCCCATTAGAAGAAGGTGCTCACTTAGTACGCTCACTTAGTATGCTTACTTAGTATGACTCAGATTCCAACATCATGTCATGCTTTGTTTATAATGCCCTCAGAAGGACAGGTTATACATCACAGACATCCAGCATAAGCTTACGGAAACGACTCTCTCAGTGGAAATGTTTACTGAGTGCATCACTGACAATAAGTGCTTTAGATCCCTCAGTGGAGACATCACACTTTGATATGGAAAGTCGCAGCACTTCATCCTTCATCTTCACTCTTGGCTCAAAGCCTCACTGCTGAATCACATTAGCATTGTAATGCACCCAGTGCCTAAATATGTGAAGGGAAAAATGTTTCGCATAGCTCCGCTTATAGTAGCACAATCTAATTTAGCTTATCCCCGTGTAGTGTGAATAAAGCATTCTGGACGTTCAGCAGGCCTGGTTTTCACTCATTCTCATCAGGAGATTTTCTCCTCCATTTACCTTGCTTTCTTGTGTTCAAATTTTCCTTCTTTCTCTCATTTTCTTTCTCTGTTACCTCTAACCCCTCTTTTCTTTCATTTATTAACCTTCAATCTCTCCTTTTTTCTCTGTTTATTGTGTGCCCTTTCTCTCTTAGGTGGAGGATGATTGGAAGTATGTTGCCATGGTGATTGACCGCATCTTCCTTTGGGTCTTTGTGCTGGTGTGTGTGCTGGGAACTGTGGGCCTCTTCCTGCAACCTCTGATTGGCTTCCTCTCGTAATTAACTATGCCAGCTTGCCTGATCTAACCAATAATTATCTGAGTCACTGACATGCGCAATATTTAATTAGTAACACAAGTGTTCCATCACTACAACAAGACTCTCCTAAACTATATGGTGTTCTCACACAGCAAATAAGTAATCAGGTGTTCCGTTTTTCTCCCTGCCACTCATCAATTGGACTTAAAGACTGCTTTTTGCCTTTTCAACAATCAGTCACTCCAAGTGAACTTTCTTCTAATCACCAACTATCCTGAAGCACTGAAATGTCCATAAGAAGACTAATCAGACTGATTGGTTTTCTGTGTCCACTACTCAAAATTACATTCCACTTACAATATCTGATTACACACACAATATGTGGCATTTTGTACCAAACAACATGGCCATTTTCTCTTAACTACTTGACAGTCACTCAGGAAAATCTGTAAAAGACAGTAATGGTGTGTTTCTTGCCAGTGGCAAATCCAGTTTAAACACAAAGAAATGTGTTGTGTAGATTAGTTCACCAAAATCTTCGAGGATAAACAGTGAGCCGTGTGATTATGGGATGAATTAGTCAAGAATATGGGTGATCTATAAATAACTTTGAGTTGTAGCATGGCTGCACTCCAAATAAAAATGGCTAATCAGGTCCCATTTATGCCAAATAATCTGTGTTTAGAATGAGATTAATTAATCTGTTTTTTCCTCAGTGTGTTTCATTCCTATGATACTTGCATGTTATTTATTTTTTTCATTTGAAGCAGATGCATTTACCATGATATCTAAATCCTTAACTGTTTTTAGTGGCGTGCAGGCTATTAAAATGACTGCTTCCCCTCCCTCTCTCCCTCTCTCTCTCTCTCTCTCTCTCTCCCTCTCTCTCTCTCTCTCTCTCGCTCGCTCCATCAGACATAATCCCCTCTTTAATATCACCATTTCAGTTTTTTCCCCACTTCCACTTGTCAGCTTCTGACACTTTTGTAAAACATTTTTTTTAACAAATGTCTTTCAAATAAAAGTATGTTCTTTTTTTGTTGTACACATCATCAAGTCTGTCTTACTGGCTCTGTGTTTGGGAAACGTGGTGCATGTCTGTGAAACACACATGCTTATCTTGGCTTGGCTGTTATAGCAGAGGTTGGAAGTGCCTCTGGTTTTAGTAGTATTAGGTCTTTTAAAGTAGCAGCTTTTTATAACCATTTCAAGTGTAAAAGCGGTTTCAGAACCATCTGACTTAATTCTAGCACAGCTGTAATCCTGTGCCACTGTTTATGGTGTGCCACGCGTTTTAAATGCAACTTAGTCCTGTGAATTAGCAGATCAGTCTGCGAAGATGAATTATGTGCTATATTTATATACAGTGCCTTGCAAAAGTATTCATACCCCTTAATTTTTTCACGTTTTGTTATGTTGTGTCCTTACGTTAAACTGCTTTAAATTACTTTTTTTCCACATCAATCTACACTCCATACACCATATTGACAAAGCAAAAAACAGGTTTGTAACAATTTTGCAGATTTATTATAAATAAAAACCTGAAATGATTCAATTGCATAAGTATTCATGGGACACTTGAAATTTAGCTGGGGGTGAATACTTTTGTAAAGGCACTGTATAGGTAAAACAGTAGCAAAACTCGAAAGCTTGTTGATCTGAAAGTGAGAACTTGTCATATTAACATTCGTATTTGTAAGTTAAAATATATGAATCTTTCGATTTGCACCAATGATGTGCAGGAGACACCACAGATCCTTCAGCGCATCCTACAGGACATTTGGGAGAAGGAGACAGCCCCAGAGACCTGGAAAAGTGGCATCATCGTCAAGTTGCCCAAGAAGGGGGATCTTGGAAACAGCAATAACTGGTGAGGCATCACTCTACTCTTTCTCACCGGTAAGATCTTCTGCCATATCATACTGCAGCGCATTCTAGCAGCAGTGGATGATATCCTTCGGCAAGAACAGAATGGTTTCGGGAAAGGATGGTCAAGCACTGACCACATCTTCATTCTACGCCAGATCCTAGAACAGTCCCATGAATGGAACAGGCCTTTATAACTTGTGTTCATCGACTTTGAGAAGGTTTTTGACAGTCTGCATCGTGCATTCTTCTGGAAGATTCTATGACTCTATGGCATTCCAAAGAAAGTGGTCAACATCATCCAGTCACTGTGCGAGAGCTCTGAGTGTTGCGTCATCCACAATAGTGAGCTGACAGAACCTTTTCCGGTGGAAACCGGAGTGAGGCAAGGGTGCATGCTGTCTCCAAACCTATTCTCCCATACCATTGACTGGCTGATGCGCAGCGTCACTTGAGGGAAGCATCAAGGCATCCAGTAGACCCTGACCTTGCTTCTGGAGGACCTGGACTACACAGACGACCTTGGTTTGCTATCTCTTAAGCACCAGGACATTCAACAGAAGATAGAACACCTTGCTGGAAGACGACAGTAGCCATCGAACGAAAGCTGGAGGTCTTTCAGAACAAGTGCCTAAGACAGATTCTTAGAGTCTTCTGGCCGAACAACATCTCTAACGACGATCTCAGAGACAGGACTGGAGTCAGTGACCAAAAGAAACATGGCGAAGAACGGTTGAGAAAGAGCTGAAAAGAAAACCACAGACTGCCCCCAGGATAGCGGTAGACAGAATGAAGTGAAGGAACCTTGCTGATACCTCATGCACCAGATGGTGCGGAGAGATACGCATATAAATTTTTTTCGGCACTGCAAGTCGCGCTGGTTGGCGTTGTTCATTTGGCAGTCGTTGACCAATTAAACTGCTTCATTCGCACCCTAGCCCTGCCCCGGCTCTGCTCTCTCACCTCTGCATTTACAACTGCACATGTGAGTTTTGCAACAGGAATAGCGTAAAAGGAGTAGCAAAATTCGAAGCGTTAGGATTTGAAGTTGTACTGCCAGATCTGAGAGGTTGTAAGTGCCGACTTGATGTTATACAGTGAAACTGAAGTAAAGTGCAAAAGTAAATATGTCTTACACATCTGTGTGGGTCATTTTCTTTATGTGAATGTCATTTTACACATTTGTAGCTATTAATTTGCAACTTCGACTTAAAAACACAGGTGTTTTGATCATTGTCCATGGGTGCAAATCGAAAGATTCAGCTTTTCACATCAGAGCTGTAAATTTCAACTTACAAATACGAATGTTAATATGACAAGTTTTCACATTCAGATCAGCAAGCACTCAAGTTTTGCTACGGTATTACGTTCATAAATAAAACTCTTCAATATGACTTTTTTTAGCAGTTCATAAGCTCTAATAAAAAAATATAATACAAAAATTATATAATATAGATAAAGCTTGCAGCAGTTCGTTTATAATTCAATTTTCAAATTGCATGAGAATGATTTTTTTTTAAACGGTAAATGGTTAATTGAGGGCATTCAAAGTTCCTACACTGTCATCATTTGAAAGAGAGAGAGAGAGAGAGAGAAAAGCCAAATGTATTAGGGTAAAACCTGTCTAGGGTAGACTGTGTCTGCATTGGTTTATGTTCAGTAATGTTGTTTTCTTCTTTATACCAGCAGAATGTCTTGGATCAATAGCATCTTAAGCATACAGACTGCAGTATCATCTTTAATATGTGCCAACATTTGGCTGTGGCTCCAAAGGCTCATGTAATGCATTAATTCAGAAGAAAAATTCTTCTGTACACATTCAGATTGATGTAAGGAAAAAAGGTAATTACCAACATTTGGCTGGAATTAGCATAAAACTGAAGAGGCCGCTTCCTTTAATCTGCAATTTTGCACACAACTGCTCATTATTGATATAATAGCTTCAGGCAGCAGACACTTTATCGTAGGTTTTGTGAAAATCACAGAATAATGCTGGAAAATGACTTTGTTTCTTTGAGCATTAGAGGACTATCAAGGGGAAAATGCACAATTTCTGCCCTGGTGTATGTGTATGGAAAATCATAATGTACAGTTGAGGTCAAAAGTTTACATACACCTTGCAGAATCTGCCCAATGTTAAATAGTTTACGAAAATGCATGTTTTTTTTTTTGTTAATTTAGTATTAACCTAAATACAATATTTAACATAAGACACACAAGAGAAAATAACAGTTGAATTTATAGTATAATTCATAAGTTGATTCTTAATACTGTGTTTTTACCTGAATGATCCACAGTTGTGTTTTGTTGTTGTTTAGTGCTAGTAGTTCATGAGTCCCTTGTTTGACCTGAACAGTCTGCTGTTCTTCAGAAAAATCCTTAAGGTCCCACAAATTCATTGGTTTTTCAGCATTTTTGTTTATTTGAACCTTTTCCAACAATGACTGTATGATTTTGAGATCCATCTTTTCACACTGAGAACAATTGAGGGACTCATATGCAACTATTGAAAAATTGAAAAACTTATTTTGCCTTCTGGGAAATATGTAAGTATCTTCTGTAGCTTCTGAAAGGGCAGTACTAAATTTAAATATAATAATAATATTTATGAATTAGCATATAACATGCTAATATATTCATTAACTCATAATCACAGTCTGTAAAGGTCATATAGGCACTTCACAAACATGTTAATATATTCATTAACTCATAATCACAGTCTAAGATCATATATTTGGTCTTTGTTTGTTGTGTAGACATTTACAATTTGCACATCTTAAATTATTTATTAATAACTTGTTAATATTGTTGCAGAACCCAATCTAAAGTGGAAACTATTCATCAATTGTAAATGTTTATAAACATTTACTAATCATCAGTACCTTTATGAGCAGTCAGTCTGATGGCAAAAGTGCCCCAAATGACTGAAATTCTCCCTATTTTCACATCTTTACAAATTATTTATTAATAATTTGTTAATGTTTTTGCAGTACCCAATCTAAAGTGGAAACTATTCATCATTTGTATATGTTTATAAATATTCACTATTTTTTGTATCTTTATTGAGAGCATCAGTGAGCGTTTTAACCTTCTGTAATAGTTGTATATAAGTTCCACAGTTGCCTTAAGTGTGAAAAGATGGATCTCAAATTCATACAGTCATTATTGAAAAGGGTTAAAAAAAAATGCTGAAAACCCAAAGAATTTGTGGGACATGAAGGATTTTCCTTAGAGAACAGCAGACAGTTTAACTGGTCAGGGCAAGCAAGGGACTCATAAACAACTATCACTAAACGAAAAAAAAAAAAAAAAAAAAAAAAAACAGCTGTGGATCATTCAGGTAACAACACAGTATTATTAAGAATATTAATATAAGAATATTAAGAATCAAGCTTGTGTAAACTTTTGAACGGGGTCTTTTGTATAAATCCAACTATTTTCTCTTGTGGATTATACAGTGAGGAAAAAAATCATCCCCTGCTGATTTTGTACATTTGCCCACTGACAAAGAAATGATCAGTCTATAATTATAATGGTAGGTTTATTTTAACAGTGAGAGACACATTTCAAAAAAGTATGAGTATATTTAATGAGTGAAATAGGTATTTGATCCCCTATCAATCAGTAAGATTTCTGGCTCCCAGATGTCTTTTATACAGGTAACAAGCTGAGATTAGGAGCACTATCTTAAAGGGAGTGCTCCTAATCTTAGTTACCTGTAACTAGGTAACTATCTTTTGTTACCTGTATAGAAGACACCTATCCACAAAAGCAATCAATCAATCAGATTCCAAACTCTCCACCATGGCCAAGACCAAAGAGCTGTCCGAGGATCTCAGGGACAAGATTGTAGTCCTACACAAGGTTGGAATGGGCTACAAGACCATCACCAAGCAGCTTGGTGAGAAGGTGACAACAGTTGGTGTGATTATTCACAAATGGAAGAAACACTAAATAACTGTCAGTCTCCCTTGCTCTGGGGATCCATGCAAGATCTTACCTCGTGCAGTTTCAATGATCATAAGAATGGTGAGGAATCAGCTTAGAACTACACGGGAGGATTTTGTCAATGATCTCAATGCAGCTGGGACCATAGTCGCCACAAAAAACAATTGGTAACACACTAAACTGTGAAGGATTGAAATCCTGTAGGACTACTATGTTCATTATTACATCCAACAACAGAACACCTCCATCGCTTAGGAGCCATTCTTCTCTACGTCTTTGGACTGTTACAGCTCACTCAAAGCGAGTCTAAGGGAAGACGGCCATGTCAATCCATCTATCATGGGAGCAGCCTCTGTTGGTGTTACATCACACTGACAAGAAGCTGAGAATGGCTTGATTTGAAAAAGGGGAAATTATTTTTACAGATTGAATAAAACCACTGGGTGGATTTTTATCATTAGGGTAGATGTGTACACACAATGCCAACACATTTATGTTTAAACAACATACAAAAGTGAACTTTGCATCCGATGACTCCTTTAATGACTTGGAGAGGATCTACAAAGAGGACTGGGACAAAATCCCTAAGATGTGTACAAACCTGGTGGCCAACTACAAGAAACCTCAAGGGTTTTGCTAAATCATGTTTCGCAAAGGGGTCAAATACTTATTTAACTCATTAAAATGCAAATCAAGTTATTACTTTTTTGAAACGTGTTTTTCTGGATCTCTCACTGTTCAAATACACCTACCATTAGAATTATAGACTGATAACTTAACAAAATCAGCAGGGTGTGAAATGTGAAATATCTTATTCAGGTCAGTAAATCAAAAATGACATGCATATTGTATGATCCCTCTTATTTTGAGGTTATTTAAGGTGTAAGTGAAGCACTTATCCGGCACTTACTAACACAAAACAAAATGCAATACACAAAATCACACAGTAAAAAACAGTGATCACTGTTGTTGTCTCTCATATTACATTCTAGTGGAATTCGGGACACAGATTATAGTCCAAGATCTGTGTTTATTCAGTGATTACAATAAACATTAATCCATTTAGATGTCTTCTGATGAAACGGTGAAATAAAGATTCAGAGTTTTGTATCTGTGCATGATTACTCAAGTGGATGAACATTAAGTTTATTTTCTTGATTGTTGTTTTAAAGTACTTTGCATAAAACTGCTCATCTCATGCTCTTTCTCTCTCACCCCTTTGGTTTCTGTGTTTTCATCTGATTCATTATACTGATTGTTGTGCTGCATATCCAAAATTAACATTTGTTTGTGCTTTTGCATGTTTTTGCATTTGTATTACTCTCCCTTTGCTGTTTTTTTTTCTGGTTGCCTACTAAACTGGATGTGTGTGGCAGTGGTATGAGAGTGCATAAGATCCACAAATAAATTGCACACATTTACCTTCCTGCAATCCTCTCTCTTAGAGAATAGTACTTTTGATATTGTTCTCTTATTTCACAGTGCTTAAATTCTGAGGTCAGGCTTACCTCAAAATACCCCGTATCTGTCTATCCAGGATTAGTCGGTCAACATTGTGCTGTTGTCATATTATTGTTACTCTTGTTAATATAGTTGTTTTTGAGCTCTTTGTTGTGGTGTGCCTTGGTCTCCATGGTCCAGGCTGTAGCCTCCTTGTCACTATATATGGAATCTGAAGCTTTTGTCACGGCAACAGCAACCCATAATCCAATAGCAAAGCCTCCTTCTCTAGAGCGTATTGTGTATGTGTTCTAACACACACACCCGCTGATGTAACTGGGCTGAGCCAGCAGGAACTGCTGTTCCTGTAGTTTGTGTTCTTTTTTGAGAGTGTTCTTGTAGCTCATGGTGCTAGCAATGCCAAGGTCATGGGTAAAACACATACTTTGAATTTACTGTAAGTTGCTTTGGATAAAAGCATCTGTTAAATACCTGAATGTCAAGAAAAAAAATCCTGGTTTTTACAGAAAAAGCAAATGCAGAATAATTTTGTACAAATATGGTAAAACGGTAAACATACTTACAGAACAACCTGTACATAATAGCAAGGTTAAGTTTCAGTAAAGCAGCAAAATAATCATACTCCATCACAAAACATCCTCATGGTTACGCACATGACACTAAAATAATGCAATAAACATTAATCAACAATATAAGCTGTAAAATGTATTTTTATAAATTGTTTATACATATTTTGGACAATGGGGGCGCCATTATGATTTTACCACAACACAACACATAAGCAGTCTAAACACCCCTGGATATCAAGGGAAATCCACACTGAGAAACTCCTTCAGTGGCTGTGGCGTCATGACAAGCGTCAACATGTTTACATCCTGCCAGGATGGCATCTAGTGTTTCTTGTCTCTGCCATTTGTAAGCTCTTTCAGTAGCTGTGCTCTACTGAAAACCTCAAAGGCACCAGGGCTAAAGTGGAGAGAACAAAGACGCAGGTCTTTAGAAGGTTTTATTTGCCCATTCTCGTCTCCCCTTTTCTTATAGCTAGGAAAAGCAGTGAAGACTTACATCACTTGTCTTGTTGCCCTTGAAAATTACAACCAAAAGCCACACAATGTGGCATTGTATCAGTTTTTTATTTTCCAAGCTGTGTTTTCCGAGATGTTTTGTGGTAAAAATAGCAACAGGTAGCGCCAGTAGCTCACAGAGTGCAGCCATTTCACGTAATCTAAATAATGGCGCCAACCATAGTCCAAAATAAGTATAAAACGATGTGGATTTTTTAAATAACCTAAGTCTTTCATGGGTTTTCTACTACATATTTCACTAAGAGACATAATTTACATTATATTAAGTCAAACAAGTCCTAATGCCTGTGGAGAGGATCATCATTTTCCAACTTGCCTAGAGTTAAACAGATGAGTTTTACCATTTTTGAATCCATTCAGCCGATCTCCGGGTCTGCCGGTAGCACTTTTAGCATAGCTTAGCATAAATCATTGAATCTGACTAGACCATTAGCATCTCGTTCAAAAATGACCAAAGATTTTTGATGTAGTTTGAATGATTTTCAAAAAAAAAAAGCACAGTTCTGTCATTACAGCTCTCAGAGAGTTAAAGCTTATGTGAAATAACCCCATAATATAACAGACATTAAATAAACCCAAAGCAGACCTATATAGGTGGAGCTGGGGAAGGTGGAGGGTTTCTGAAGCATACTTACAACAGCTACAGCAAGCACTAGCCGAATATTTTAATGTTGAGCAGCAAGCTCATTGACTGCTGATGTGAAAAGAAACCAATCGGCTGCACCATGTGAGTAATCATGTTATTATATCACACTGTGTTAGAACAGAATCGGTCTGCGCCATTTAGAGTTTCATGACAGAACTTTGAATTTATGTCAACAAAATACCATCATCAAATTCTGTCAATTTCAGTTAACAATGGTTTACTGTGAAATTACAGGAAATGTAAGATTAAATTATATGGTCGTTTTATTCAGCATTCAGTACCTACAGAATTTGGTATTCAGTTAGCTGAGCTCTAGGGTTTACCCTGAACTTGAACCTGATGTTTTAAATTGCGTTTTTAGTGCTAGGTGATGTTTGCGTGAGAGACTGACTTTGTTTTCTTTGTAGTGGAGCAAACACTTGAGTCTCTTTGTTAATGGCAACTATTCAACACCAAGGACAGAAGCCAATAAAACTCAACATGACACATGACCATGAAAATGAATAGTAGAACAGGACACATACTGGCTGTGGGCACCCATATAGGAAGAAGGTTTTCTATATGTCTGCTTACCTGCTGTGGCTCTGCTGCATTTTTTTATAGTCCTCGTCGAGATGATTAAATCATGCCATCTCATAGTGAGAGACCTGGGATTCTTATTAATGCCAAACTCAAGGCTAGTGATCATACTATGACATTCAACACCAGAGACCCAATCATAGTGCTTCCTACAGCAACACCCTACCTTCATAACTCAAACCCAGATTCTGCTGCTGTCAGGTTGGTTCATAGTAGACTGACCTATTTGTAGTATGCTTCCATCCAAGGAACTGTATGTTCGTTAGCTATGCTTTAGAGACAAATTTGTTTCTAAAAATTAGCTGAATCTGACAAACCTTGCTTAGGGGATTTCCAGGAATGTCCTTAAAGGTTAACCGATTCATAATTAAAGTACCTTTAAAAAAAAAAAAAAAAAAAATGCTGAACATTCTTAATTCTGCAGTGTGTCCTCATTTAATTACAGGTAAGTGTGTGTATAGGTATAGGTTTAGCCTACATTGTGGTCCTCACAAGAATAGTAAAACCTGAACTCAACTACAGTTGAAGTCAAAAGTTTACATACACCTTGCAGAATCTGCAAAAAGTTCATTATTCTAGCAAAATAAGAGGGATCATACAAAATGCATGATATTTTTTTTATTTAGTACTGATATTTTGCATAAAAGACATTTACATATGGTCCACAACAGAAAATAATTGTTGAATTTATAAGAAATTACCCTGTTTTTTTTTCCTTTAGTGATAGTTGTTCATGAGTACCTTGTTTGTCCTGAACAGTTAAACTGTCCGCTGTTCTTCAGAAAAATCTTTTAGGTCCAACAAATTATTTGTTTTTTCAGCATTTTTGTGTATTTGAGTCCTTTGCAACAATGATTGTATGATTTTGAGATCCATCTTTTCACACTGAGGACATATGCAACTATTATAGGGTGACCATACTTTCTCTTTTCCCCCGGACATTAGAGGTCTTCACGGGTCCACTTGGTTCCACTCGATAACCTGGATCCTGGATCCGTAGCCTCCTTTTGTGTTATATATTAAGATATTTTTTGAAAAACACATGTAGAAAAGGAAAATCCACTTACTTCATTAGGCTGCGTGTTCATGCAGGGCTTTTCTTTTTTGTGTCCCTTAACCAGAAATGAGGTAAATAACATTGCAGACAACACTAGTGAATCCATGATTTATTAGGCTGTCGATTTTTTTTTTTTTCAAACTATAGCGTTTATTTTTTCGAATCCACTGGTCACAATTGAAAGTCGCAGAAATACACAGAAATAACACACATCCATCTGGCAGGCAAAAATATAAAGTAATAATAAATAAGTAAATAAATAAATGAAAGTACCCTAATGGAGAAATGGGCAAATCAGTCAACAGGACATTTTTCCTGACTGACTGTGGGACTGCACACATCAATCAATTTACGTGTGGGTCCAGTTGGGTTCAAAAATAGGCTAAACGGCATCAGGTCGGGTCGGACTTGGGTTCGGGTAAGAAGTAATTTGGGTCGATTTGGGATTTTAGGACCCAAAAAGACCTCTACCATACAAAAAAAATGCCTCCGTTCGGGATTTCTAAATCATCCAAAATGTCTGGGGTTCAGCATTTGCTATCTACAGCTATTCACTGTGTGCATTTTTGTATTGAAAGCCTTGTGCAAGATGTGTGTTTTCTTAATCCTGCTCCCATAAACATTCTAATATTTAACAGAATTTCTGCGCATCAGGGAATCGCAAAGTAACAGTTAACAGCAAAGTATTTAAATCGCTTTGGATGCAGCTCGTGTTGGATGTAGGGGTTGCCCCTCCCCCAGTCCTCTATTTTGAAAAGTAAAATATGATCACTCTAAACTATTACAGAAGGTTCAAATGCTCACTGATGCTTCAGTAGGAAACATGATGCATTAAGAGTCCGGGGAATTTGAAGATCAGGGACAATTTAACTCATTTTGTCTTTGCTTAATGCATTGTTTCTCCTTCTGAATTATTAGTGAGTGTTTAAACCACCTGTAATAGTTGCATATGAGTCCCTCAGTTGTTCTCAGTGTGAAAAGATGGTTCTCAAAATCATACAGTTGTTGGAAAGGGTTCAAATTCTCAAAAATGCTGGAAAACAAATCATTTGTGGGACATGAAGTTGAATGTTTTAATTAATATATAAATATGCATAAAGGGTTCTGAATTGGTTAAAAGATAAAAGTCAGTGGAAAGTCCCCACAAAGATATAAAAATGAATGTGTGTGAACTTAAAATGTGTGTGGGTGTGCCCGTGTAGATCATAAGTAGCTCAGAACTGTATCATGCACTTAGCTTTGCTCAACATGGTGTACTATCACACAGGTTTTAAATATGATTGTGATGGGCCTGAAATGCCAAACTGTTACTTGATTTGTGAGTGCATTCTATTCAGTCCACTAATAATCGGCTTCACTGTCAGCACAGACGTGAACACAGCTGTATCCCTCTCTGTTCTCAAAATAGAAACGGTTTAAGAAAGTTTATAGCTACAGTATCCACTGGGATTTATCCAAGGGATGTAGACAATCAAAATGCTGAATCTATTTTTGAAAAAAAAAAAAAATGGAATAATAAACATTTCTCCATCAATGGAAAGATATTTAAAAAGTGGAGCACTTTTATTTGCTAAGTAAGAGCTGTCATTTCTTTAATCCCCATTTTATCTGTGCTATTTTCAAGGAGTGCCACATGATAAGAATGCAGATTTTTTTTAGGGAGTTTTAGGGATCTCTAAGGACAGCCTGTCAATTACATTAGCAGTGAGGCGTTTCATTTACTCTGTCTCACTTTCTCTCCAAACAACATAATAAAATCCTCTCTCTTCGCTGTTTTGATCAGGCATGCAGAATCATTTCCTAAGCTTGACTGACTGGCTTGGTTTTTATCTTGTCACTGCTGGTCTTTCAAGGACATCACCTCATTTCAACTCACAGAGCACAAAATGCTGCACTGATCTATGTATTTGAGCTTGCGTAGGGCCGTCCTCAAACTGTTAAAATGAAAACTTTTTAATGTTACCTGTTCACCGGCTGCTCCTTGTACCTCCACTGTCTGTTGTGTTTATGCTCTCTTATGTATAAAGCAGAGCTGAGGAATGTTTGTTGCTTTCCACACACACACACACACACACACACACACACACACACACACACACACACAGAGGCACATTGGAGGAATAGAGAGCTTTTAAATGTCTAATGGATCTCTCGGAAGGCTTTAACAAAGAAATGTTTTACGGATAAATCAATGTGAACACTCTTTCTAAAAGCAGTGTACTCATCACTGAAGTAATTTCTGAAAAATTACAGGGGGAAGAATATTAGCAATTGGCACACATGGAGTATAAAAGGGCCCCAGGTGTGATTTTTGGATGGTTCATCTGCTGCAGCCTCTTGTGTGTTCAGTGTAAAGGGTTCACAGTCCAACACAAACAAGCATAAAAACAGATGCACAGTCACATACAGATGTCATTCGTTCCTATTCGAGTTGGATCAGAAATGTAAAATAATTTGTTTATGTGTATATCTGTTTATGGTCAGCGAGAGTACATAAAGAGAGTACATTCTCATGCAAACTTGTGTGCACATTCACTCACACGTGTCTCTGTCAAGTCAACTGGAAGTAAAGGGAAGAGGCTATCACTCAATAATTCATTCTAGTGTGGAGAGCTTCTGTTGGATTACGCTTGTCCAAGCCACACATCAGCTTTTGTTTTACTAGCAAGAAAAACCCTAATAAACCAGCTTTTATCATCATAAAGCTCTTGATTATGGAGCTATTCAGAAAGCATTTAAACAGATGTGATGTTAGGATTGTTACATATATGTTTTTGTTAAAATTACAGGGAAGTAGTGTACAATATAAAGGTACTCACGGGTATAGGGTTATGGTTAGTCCTTTACTTAAGGGTCCATTAAAGGCCCTTACATTGCAAATTGCTTTGTCATGATTCATAAGGCCATTGACAAAAGGTCAAGGTTAAGGTCATTTGATGTGACTTTTTTTTAAAGTGATATATAGGCCTAACTTAGTTCTTTTATATTTCAGGCATTTATGTGTACATTATTTTTGATTAAATCAACCTTTTACCACTTTTTAGACACAGATTTACCAATATTTAATACAAATACATTATTATACATATTATAATTATATTTTATTACATTATATATTTTAAACTGTTTGCAACTGGCTGCCTTAATATTTATAAGATCTTTTTATCAAAACATTTTACCATTTTTTACATGCTGCTTCAGGAATATTATATATACAGTGGGTACGGAAAGTATTCAGACCCCCTTAAATTTTTCACTCTTTGTTATATTGCAGCCATTTGCTAAAATCATTTAAGTTAATTTTTTTCCTCATTAATGTACACACAGCACCCCATATTGACAGAAAAACACAGAATTGTTGACATTTTTGCAGATTTATTAAAAAAGAAAAACTGAAATATCACATGGTCCTAAGTATTCAGACCCTTTGCTCAGTATTTAGTAGAAGCACCCTTTTGATCTAATACAGCCATGAGTCTTTTTGGGAAAGATGCAACAAGTTTTTCACACCTGGATTTGGGGATCCTCTGCCATTCCTTCTTGCAGATCCTCTCCAGTTCTGTCAGGTTGGATGGGAAATGTTGGTGGACAGCCATTTTCAGGTCTCTCCAGAGATGCTCAATTGGGTTTAAGTCAGGGCTCTGGCTGGGCCATTCAAGAACAGTCACAGAGTTGTTGTGAAGCCACTCCTTCGTTATTTTAGCTGTGTGCTTAGGGTCATTGTCTTCTTGGAAGGTGAACTTTCGGCCCAGTCTGAGGTCCTGAGCACTCTGGAGAAGGTTTTCGTCCAGGATATCCCTGTACTTGGCCGCATCCATCTTTCCCTCGATTGCAACCAGTCGTCCTGTCCCTGCAGCTGAAAAACACCCCCACAGCATAATGCTGCCACCACCATGCTTCACTGTTGGGACTGTATTGGACAGGTGATGAGCAGTGCCTGGTTTTCTCCACATATACCGCTTAGAATTAAGGCCAAAAAGTTCTATCTTGGTCTCATCAGACCAGAGAATCTTACTTCTCACCATCTTGGAGTCCTTCAGATGTTTTTTAGCAAACTCCACTGAGGAGAGGCTTCCGTCAGGCCATTCTGCGATAAAGCCCCGACTGGTGGAGGGCTGCAGTGATGGTTGACTTTCTACAACTTTCTCCCATCTCCCGACTGCATCTCTGGAGCTCAGCCACAGTGATCTTTGGGTTCTTCTTTACCTCTCTCACCAAGGTTCTTCTCCCCCGATAGCTCAGTTTGGCCGGACGGCCAGCTCTAGGAAAGGTTCTGGTCGTCCCAAACGTCTTCCATTTAAGGATTATGGAGGCCACTGAGTTCTTAGGAACCTTAAGTGCAGCAGAATTTTTTTTGTAACCTTGGCCAGATCTGTGCCTTGCCACAATTCTGTCTCTGAGCTCTTCAGGCAGTTCCTTTGACCTCATGATTCTCATTTGCTCTGACATGCACTGTGAGCTGTAAGGTCTTATATAGACAGGTGTGTGGCTTTCCTAATCAAGTCCAATCAGTATAATCAAACACAGCTGGACTCAAATGAAGGTGTAGAACCATCTCAAGGATGATCAGAAGAAATGGACAGCACCTGAGTTAAATATATGAGTGTCACAGCAAAGGGTCTGAATTCTTAGGACCATGTGATATTTCAGTTTTTCTTTTTTTAAAAATCTGCAAAAATGTCAACAATTCTGTGTTTTTCTGTCAATATGGGGTGCTGTGTGTACATTAATGAGGAAAGAAAATAAACTTAAATGATTTTAGCAAAAAAAAACTCAGAAGAAAAGGCAAACTGGATAAAATTACACAGAACTCAAAAATGGACTGAACAAAAATATTGGAACCTTGTCAAAATTGTAAGAAATAATTGTTTTAAGCATGTGATGCTCCTGTAATTTGTATTTAGACACACTTGTGGCAAGTAACAGCTGTTAAATGGAGTTAAAATGGAGAAAGGTTGTCAACCTTTGTGTTGTGTGTCACACTGAGCATGGAGTGTAAAGAGTTGTCTGTGAATTTGAGAGAAAATTAGGGGGAAAACATGGACAATCTCAAGGCTAAAAGTCCATCTCCAGAGATCTTAATGTTCCTGTGTCCATTGTGCAAGGTTTACATCCCATGGCACTCTAGCTAACCTCCTTGTACGTGGACAGAAAAGCAAATTAATGAAAAATTACAACAAAGCATTGTTCAAATGGTGGATAAAGAACCCAGATTAACTTCCAAACAAATTCAAGCTGATCTGCAGACACAGGAGTGCTATGGTAGGACACCATTGCACCATTTTTGGCCAAAACTTATGTTACAAAACCACAATCCTTCTGGAAGAACGTACTGTGGACAGATGAGACAAAAGAAGAGCTTTTTGGTAAAAGACATCATGGCACTGTTTACAGAAAAAGAAACGAGGCCTTCAAAGAAAAGAACACAGTCCCTAAAGTTAAACATGGTGGAGGTTCAAATAGGTTTTGGGGTTGCTTTGCTGCTTCTGGCACTGGATACCAAACATTAAGTTAAGGTTGCCAATCATTTTGTCTAGTGCATTTTTTGGGTTCTGTGTGGAATTGTGTAAGATTTGATTTCTTTTCTGTTTTTGTTTTTTTGTTCCAATGCCAAAAACACGTACCAAAACATTTATATATATATACACACACACACACACACACACACACACAGGGCCATCGCTAGTGGGGTGAAAGGTAGTGACAATTATAGGGGCCCACGATGGAGGGGGGACCCCTGGGGATCTCAACTGACTGGCCAAGGTCAGCCTAAAAAGACGCACAGGACAGTTGACTGGCCACTGCTGTGCGAAAGCTTATCATTAGCACGTGTTTTAAGCCTTGCCAGTTTCAACATTCAAAAGCATTCAAAAAGCATTCTGAAGTATTCAAACACGAGATGCGAAAAAACTCAACCGAGTACTCGTGCGCCATGTTCGATGCACAATGAGAGGCGCGTCTCACAAACAGTGCACAAACACCAAACCAAGCTCTCCTTTACGCCCTCCTGCCCCTAAACGTACAAATACAAATCACCAGTTTAAACATGCAAACACAAAAATATGTGAAAGCGCGGTGCACAGAACGCATGCAGAGACACATCTCAAAGCGCTCTAGCATCGAATTTTCCTCTTCTTGCTCTTGAACTGACAAATACATACAAAATGATGTCGAAATATCCATCTTGGAGATTATCCTCTGAAAAATTGTCGGTTATGTTTTGTATGTGTATTATTATACTGGATGCATTGTCTCTTAAAGTGACCACACCTAATGTACTAGCTGCTGTCGTTGTCCTTAAAGGGTACATAACATACACAGTTTCACCTAATCTCATGTTAATCCTGAGTACCTATAGAGTAGTACTGTATCCTTATTATCTCCAAAAAGTCTTTAGTTTTATCATATTTATAAAAGAAATATACAGCTTTCCAATGTTCTTCAGAAAAAGCCAAGCTTCTTTAGGCGCGCTGCGGGCGGGGCTAAGTTCGACGGTCACTTGCACTGGGATTTCCAATAAAACAGAAATTTGATGCCGTTTCACTTACCATCTGCAGTTCTGAATCATGAGCGGGATCTTTTACAGCTGGGCCTGCTCCATCTTTCAGTATCAAACAATGTGCAAATGCAGCATCGAACTGGGCCTTGTATATGAAACGTCAACAAACACACACTTGCAAAACTCCATTGCTGCCATGGAAAAAGGAACTGCATCCACTGTTCACATAACGCTGGGTTCTTCTGGAAGCTGAGCAAAGTTATCTTTGCCTAACAACCAAAACCACACTTCTTTAGAGACATTCTTCCCAAATGAATCGGATTGTTACTGTTTCTGCCCGCTAGCTGCCAGCCTCGACCATCGCCTGCCTCACAGACTTTGAATGCTTTCTGCCTGCCTCTGAACTCTTCCTGTTTCTCGTTTATCCCTCTGTCCAGTCTCTGATATTGTTGTTTATGGTGATCGACCCCTTTCCTGTACGACTATTCTAAATAAAGCTGCATATGGATCAATCTACCTCTGACTCAGCGTCACATTAACATTTGATTATTACTGTTTTTGTATCTGGACACCTACACCTACAACTTGAAAAACGTATTAATTGTGTAAATAGCGCAAATAAATAAATATAATAAACATACAAATTAAAACATTTCAAACAGGGCCCATGGGTACAACCTGCACCAGGCCCTGCGAACTCCAGCTACGGACCTGCACACACAACTCACGCATATTTTTTTTTTCTGGTCCTTGAATCTGATTGGTTAAGAGAAGTGATTGGCTGAGAGGAGTGTGATATTCAGAGGTGTGTCGAACTGTCACTCAAACAAATAACGTGAGTTAAAAGGGAGCCACTAATGGTTGCATGTTAAATTACTGTACATTTCACTTACCACATAAACAGGCTAAAGATGACTGAGGATGATGGTGAATGATTTGCAGATCCTGAACACCACTGACAAGCATATAATCTACTATACACAGAGCACGTGTGATTGTGAATCTCAAAAGTGAAAGTAAAAACCGACCGTGCACTCAGAAGCAGTTTCAATGGCCAGTGAAATAATAGTGGCTCCCTGATGTCTGCAAGTTATGCAGTATAATTACCCAACAATATAACTGCGAGACATATATTTTTTCCCATCTTGTATTTATTCTATTTAGGGGTTCCAGGTTGAGGGAGGAGAGGCGATAGGATCATGATGTCTATCAGCCATTGCTGATGGACGATGGCATCGTCTATTGGCTCAACCCTACTTAGCAATGTGTCTGTGAGAGTGTGCAACTTTTATGGTCCTCCTGATATGAAATAGGTGATAGCCCATAATGGGTTCCTAGGCAGAGTGAAGCTGGGAAATGGAGTCCTGGGAGGGGCATGTAATAGTAGGGAATGGAGTGTCTTCTAGTGGAGTTCATGGGCACTCTAGCTGGTGATTGTAACAATATCACTCTGTGTTACAGTATTTCTCTGTGTTACAGTATTTCTCACAGCGAGTGTCATGGAGAACACACATGAGTTTCTAAGTGAGATTGTGCTTTTTTAGACTTCAAATATGTAGTTAGTTAATAAAGATTACGTCTATTTTGCTTTGATGTGTCCAGAGATCTGAGCTCCAGGGCATCAGTGGCTGTTCAGTGCTCATGAACCCACCATGAGCAGCCTCACCTCGGCCAGTTCTTCTGGAATTTGCTGCTGGCTTTGATGCCTCTATAGTGGTTAACATGAGATATAATTCACTTTGGGTCAATCTTTGTGTCATTAATCTATTACTTGTTGTAGAGCAAATAGTTTTGTATTTTATGTAACTTCAATTCTGTGAAGCGCTGCCTTTGTACTTTTGACTGAATTACCTAGCAACTTTTATGATGGCTGTTGTTGTTTGTTAAGTATTATTATTTAATAAATACTATTTAATATAAATTACAGTAGAATTTAACAATAGTATTTAGTATTGGGAAACAGTGTGTGTGTTTCAACTTTTTTACATGTTGTTTCACCAATGTTTAATACAAAAATATGTCATTTATATATTTTAATATAAAAAATTATTTTAAAAGTTTATTTGATGTGTAAAGCTTTTAACTAATTTCACACTTGACAGAGAACTCTGGAGAGAGAAAAAAATTCAGCAAACAACTGAATTCACAGTTTGCTAAACAACTCTCCTGTGCTCTATTAGATCGACGTCTGTATTTCTCTCTCTTTGAGTCCCAGTTTTATCTCGTCCTCCCCCTGCTGTTAAAGCAGTGCTGCTCAGCTCTAGCAATAAGCATTGTGCTCACTCCACAATCAGAGTGCTTTTATCTGACCATCGAGCACTTTGTTCATTAGTGGCACGTTAACGATGAGTCACATGCCCCTTACAACCCCTCTAAAAGACTAACAGCCTTTTAAATGCCACTTACATAGTGACCGAGGCTCAGCAGTGCACCCTCATGATTATAGGGCTCTAAACATACTGTTTACTGTGTGTTGTGCATGCCTGAATGACCTATGGTGGGAGACAGAGCATGTGATTTATTACATGACTGCACTGCAGGTCAGTCTTTTTATAAGTCTATTGTGCAAGTGATTGGCATTTTAATAAAGCTCTCTTTTAAAAGCAGGTGTAAAAGAGCTATATTATTTTGTTCTGTCAATATTAGTCAATGCTGCAATCAGGCAGAGGTTGAGAACTTGACAGTGCAGATATCCTTCCTGTGAATACAGAGATACTCTCGTCTCAGAGCTGTCATGTATACAGGTCCTTCTCAAAAAATTAGCATATTGTGATTAAGTTCATTATTTTCTGTAATGTACTGATAAACATTAGACTTTCATATATTTTAGATTCATTACACACAACTCGAAGTAGTTCAAGCCTTTTATTGTTTTAATATTGATGATTTTGGCATACAGCTCATGAAAACCCAAAATTCCTATCTCAAAAAATTAGCATATCATGAAAAGGTTCTCTAAACGAGCTATTAACCTAATCATCTGAATCAACTAATTAACTCTAAACACCTGCAAAAGATTCCTGAGGCTTTTAAAAACTCCCAGCCTGGTTCATTACTCAAAACCGCAATCATGGGTAAGACTGCCGACCTGACTGCTGTCCAGAAGGCCATCATTGACACCCTCAAGCAAGACGTCTGTGGGAAGGAAAAAGTGTGGCAGAAAACGCTGCACAATGAGAAGAGGTGACCGGACCCTGAGGAAGATTGTGGAGAAGGACCGATTCCAGACCTTGGGGGACCTGCGGAAGCAGTGGACTGAGTCTGGAGTAGAAACATCCAGAGCCACCGTGTACAGGCGTGTGCAGGAAATGGGCTACAGGTCCCGCATTCCCCAGGTCAAGCCACTTTTGAACCAGAAACAGCGGCAGAAGCGCCTGACCTGGGCTACAGAGAAGCAGCACTGGACTGTTGCTCAGTGGTCCAAAGTACTTTTTTCGGATGAAAGCAAATTTTGCATGTCATTCGGAAATCAAGGTGCCAGAGTCTGGAGGAAGACTGGGGAGAGGGAAATGCCAAAATGCCTGAAGTCC
Source organism: Cirrhinus molitorella (assembly GCA_033026305.1). Taxonomy (NCBI): domain Eukaryota; kingdom Metazoa; phylum Chordata; class Actinopteri; order Cypriniformes; family Cyprinidae; genus Cirrhinus; species Cirrhinus molitorella. The sequence goes on along the minus strand of CM065120.1, from coordinate 16,840,791 downwards.
AGTGTCAAGTACCCACAGTCAGTGATGGTCTGGGGTGCCATGTCAGCTGCTGGTGTTGGTCCACTGTGTTTTATCAAGGGCAGGGTCAATGCAGCTAGCTATCAGGAGATTTTGGAGCACTTCATGCTTCCATCTGCTGAAAAGCTTTATGGAGATGAAGATTTCATTTTTCAGCACGACCTGGCACCTGCTCACAGTGCCAAAACCACTGGTAAATGGTTTACTGACCATGGTATTACTGTGCTCAGTTGGCCTGCCAACTCTCCTGACCTGAACCCCATAGAGAATCTGTGGGATATTGTGAATAGAAAGTTGAGAGACGCAAGACCCAACACTCTGGATGAGCTTAAGGCCGCTATCGAAGCATCCTGGGCCTCCATAACACCTCAGCAGTGCCACAGGCTGATTGCCTCCATGCCACGCCGCATTGAAGCAGTCATTTCTGCAAAAGGATTCCCGACCAAGTATTGAGTGCATAACTGAACATAATTGTTTGAAGGTTGACTTTTTTTGTATTAAAAACACTTTTCTTTTATTGGTCAGATGAAATATGCTAATTTTTTGAGATAGGAATTTTGGGTTTTCATGAGCTGTATGCCAAAATCATCAATATTAAAACAATAAAAGGCTTGAACTGCTTCGAGTTGTGTGTAATGAATCTAAAATATATGAAAGTCTAATGTTTATCAGTTCCAACATGTCCTCCAATTTATACGACCGACTAAAGTCGTTTTCACAAATCCTCAAATACGTCTCTGTAAAGCGTATTCAACATTTGCTCCCTTATCAGTAACAGGTATCTAACACAGCCTTAGCATTGTGTGTAGGTCAATTAGTAGCGCGTTGCACTGCGGAGTGGTATGATCATATGAACACAGGTTCGATTCCGGAGTACGCCATATGTTTTCATTGTATGTTTTTTTTTTTTTTAAATATGCACTAGAAATCATGATTTTGCACTATTTCTGTAAGGGGTAGGTTTAGGGTAGGGTTAGGTGTGGTCATATATACGAATTACACCTAGTAAAACACGTTTAAATTACCCTGAAATCGTATAAAAACTCATACGTCATTCGATGACGTCAGATCCAACGCGACACTGTCATTATTTTTACGACCGCTAGAGGGCGCTTAACTTTAAAACGTAAGAATGGATCGTATTTGGTCGATTCAAAAACGTACAACTGGGTCGTATTTTCTTTGAGGACAGTCTCATCAGTACATTACAGAAAATAATGAACTTTATCACAATATGCTAATTTTTTGAGAAGGACCTGTAGATAGAAGAAAAAAATATACATTTAAAAACTGATGGTCAGAGGACCCACTTCTCATTGGCTACGTTTACATGCACCAATTTTCGTCAATCCGAATTAATTGAATCCGATTGCAGATCTGTTTACATGTACCCTTAACATTGTAATCTGATTCAAATATCAGTTTATATGTGTTTTATATACTTTCCGATTCAAACTTTTGCTCATGCGCTCTGCCTGTGATGTCATATCAATCACACTTGTGGAGACAACCATGGACGTGACAGAGCTCATCATTATTTTTGCCATGTTGGCATACACATTCATAAATCAGCAACGTTTTTTTGTGATCTAAAGAAGACGTGAACGTGAACTTGTGCACTGCATAATGCATGTCAACACTGCACTGCGCATGTGTCCCAGAGACTTCTAAATACGATTGAAAAAATAGTCGGATTCAAGCGTTTACATGGTCATTTTTTGCTGTTGGATCGGATTAGAAAAGGAATAAACCACCCCTTTCAATCCGATCGAAATTTCATTCCGATCGAGCTCAATCGGATCGATTAAGGTGTTTACATGAACGTTTTTCAATCTGATTGAGCCGTCAATCCGATTACAAATGGATTATTTGGGTGCATGTAAACGTAGCCATTGTGTATTATGTTTATGTGAGTTTTATAAAGCTAGTGTAAAATATTGTAAAAGCAGAACGAAAAGAATAAACAAGATTTAATAGAACTATAATTGTATTTTTGCTGAAGAGAAACTGCCACCAGGAAAGGTCAGAGGTGAATAAACAAAACTGTATCATTTGATGGAATGGCTGTCACAATCTTTTGTTTATAACATTCAATGTTTACTATGGCCCATGAAGTGATATTACTGCTATTTTAAAACCCAGTTTCCCTAAAATTACACTAAAACAAAATAGTCTTTTCGAAAATAGTATGTACCTGTATCTCTGTCTGAACAAAAATATTTAGGCCAAGGGTATTTATCTCTGGTGTCCTAATTCTGTCTTATCAGTGAACTAAAATAGTCAAATATAAGCAAGGCTACATTTTTTATTGGCCAGCTGCATGCTAATGTCCAAATGCTGTGTAAAGCAATACATGACACTTGGGGATTTATAACTGCGGCCCAATTATTTGTAACAAACGCAGTATGTTTGTCATGAGACAACATGCCCTACTATTGGATCACTAAATATCATCATTTGTTTCAATGAACCTTATTTATTTCTAAGCAGCAACTCAGTATCTTTGAAATTATTAGTAAAAAGTACAGCATATGTCTGTATGGAAATTGACTTTTAAAATAAATCTACCCTGGGAAATATTACTTGCAGTCAAAAAAATTAACAACAAGTCTACTATATTCAAGCCATCATCACTTAATAACTTTACACAACAAATGACAAAAGCATGTAATTTCTTGGTAACTCTACAAGATGAGTTCAGTTGACTGAGGAGTTTTTGCCAGCTGTCTTTTTGCAGTATGATAGAGCTTTCCGTATCTATTTATACTGAACAGGTCCCGGTGCTATTGACAGTTAAATCAAAGAATTATTGACGTTCACAAAGTTCAACCTTACTCAGCTCCCCACACACACTAACACAATGACACAAACACATAGCAAACTACTTTGAGGAGCTATGCAGCACAATTCATCTGCCCACAGGGTGAATCTAATGAAAGTAACTCCCTCAAACACTATTTCTTTCTAATCCTTCTAACCTACTCACTGTGCCCTGCAGCTGTGTGTGTGTGTGTGTGTGTGTGTGTGTGTGTGTGTGTGTGTGTGTGTGTGTGTGTGTGTGCATCAGAGCCATGTACAGTATGCATCACTGCATGTGTAACATTCAGAACATAGAACAAGGCTAAATGCAGAAAAACATCAAAGTCACACCATGGAAAATTATTCAGATATTTAAGTCTTGTTAAAAGTCTCTTTTAATGAATTATAAATGCTCCATTAAAATATAGCTCTGTCATATATTTTGTTTCAAAGGACTCTCAAGATTAGCACTAGAAAGTCAAAATTAATTATTTTAATGTGGAACAAATTATTTTGTCAGTCATTGGGTTTCCTTTGTATTGTCTGTATTTGCAGGTTTACATATTTGTCAGTCAGTCAGTTGGATGTCATAAACAGTGAAAGATGGATTCATGCTGTCTTCAAACACCTGAGGCATCTCAGTTGCAGAATGTGACAAACATTTCTATCTCTGTAGACTGTCTGTGAATGCAGCATTTTTCAGTTGCAGTTTTTTTGTTTGCACTTCCTCAATGGAATGTCAGAATTCATCAAAAAGACAAGGACATATGGGTAAAAACAAATGGAATGCATGTGCATGTATGTGCACCTGTTGTAAATCATTAGGTGGACTTGACTAAGTACTAACATTAAATATCTATGTTTTTCTGGACATTTACTGCTAATCATTTTGAGATATATTTGGTTTTGGGGTAAGGGTGGGGTTTATAGTTAAAAGTGAAGTTAACAGTGTAACTACACATGTTCATTAAATGCAGGTACTTGAAATGTTATTATAATGCACCAACATTTACATACAAAATATATTACATAAGTATAGTTAAAAAAAAGAAAAAAAGGTAAGTACATTGTAAGGCCACCTAGTGTGACCCTTTCTGTGAATTTTCAAAATTTAACATTAGAAATTTTTCTCTACATGTACACAGCTGTTCAAATTAAGGATTTTTTTTTTTTTTAGGATTTTTCTTCCTTTTTTTTTTTTTTTTTTTTTTTAAAGAAATTAATACTTTTATTCTGCAAGATGGCATTAAATTTTTCAAAAGTGACAGTAAATACTTGTATTTTATTACAAACAAGCAAACAAATAAATGCTCCCACATGCAAAAACATTGGTTAAAAAAAAAACAGAGATTTTTTTCAAACATTGTTGAACAGTGTTTTCAACAATTATTTTTAACTAAAATAATAATAAAAAATGGTTCTTGAGCAGAAAATTAATATTTTTCAATCACATGAATAAATAACTTATTTTTTTGAAAGATATTAAAATAGTTTTTTTAATAGTGTAATAATATTTTAAGGTCAAGGTCAACTTTATTTTTCCCAAAGGGCAATTTGTTTCACAGTCAGCAGTAAAATCATGCTATCAACAAAAACTTCTTCTTCAGAGTCCACGCTTTATACAAATCATTCAAGTCATTTAAAGTTGTGCCAACAATCTTACACACATTAACAATACCCTGCAGTCTATTTCTATTTCTTAAGTGACCCAAACCAGCACACAAATGAGAATGTAGTAACAGATTAAATTCACCAAGAATAAAACATTTCCATAAAATACTGTCCACATTAAAACTACAATTCTTCTGTGAAAGTGAAAGTGAAAGTGACGTGACGTGTGGCCAAGTATGGTGACCCATACTCGGAATTTGTGCTCTGCATTTAACCCATCCAAGTGCACACACACAGTAGTGAACACACACACACACACACCGTGAACATACACCCGGAGCAGTGGGCAGCCATATTGCTATTGCTGCGGCGCCCTGGGAGCAGTTTGGGGGTTCGGTGCCTTGCTCAAGGGTCTCACCTCAGTCGTGGTATTGAGGGTGGAGAGAGCGCTGATTAATCACTCACCCCACCGACAATCCCTGCCGGACCTGGGACTCGAACCTGCAACCTTTCAGTCACAAGTCCGACTCCCTAACCATTAGGCCACGGCTGCAAATAAAACATACACTTTTGAGTTTTCTTACACACAGAATCACACAATTTAAGATATTTTAGATGAAATACCACGACTCTTCTAACTGTCCCATTGACTGCCTGGTAAATTACACTGTCAAGGTCCATAAAAGTATGAAAGACGTCGTCATAATACTCCATCTGCCATTAGACGTGCAATCGGGGTTACATGAAGCGACGAGAACTGTTTTTGTGCGGAAAAAAAACAAAATGTCGACTTTATTCAACTTTTCCTTGTCCTCCGTGAGCATGTTCACGAGTTCACTAGCAGAGCACGGCGCAAACATGCCTCAGATGGCGCGCTGTCTTTACTAAACACAGAGGTATGTGTATAAGCGGCATGCTGTGATTGTTGATGGTGTTACAAGAAAGATACAGTACTTTATTTATGATTTCAGTGTTACATAACTGTATTTTAAAAAACCTTTTTTAAAAAAACATTGCGTCGTGCGCCATCTGAGGCGTGCTTGCGCCATTCTCTGCTAGTGAACTTGTGAACACGCTTGCAGGAAGTGTCACGGAGGAGAAGGAAAAGTTGAATAAAGTCGACATTTTGTTTTTTTCCGCACAAAAACGGTTCTCGTCGCTTCATATAACCCTGATTGCACGTCTGATGGCAGATGGAGTATTTTGACTCCGTCTTTCATACTTTTATGGACCTTGACAGTGTAATTTACCAGGCAGTCAATGGGACAGTTAGAAGGGTCCCGGTTTTCATCTAAAATATCTTAAATTGTGTTCCAAGGACCAACAAAGCTTTAGGGGTTTGGAACAACATGGGGCTAAGTGTTTACTCAACAAATTTTCATTTTGGGGTGGAGTATCCCTTTAATGTCCAAAAAGGACAAATTACACCAATTAACAAAATCTGCCGATACAGGACCATGATCAATCCTTACTGTTTAAAAGGGAAACAATCACAGAAGCATCCACAAACTTGATGATATGATGTCTCTCCAGTTGTGTTTGACACTCATTAGTATAAAGCATAAATAAAAGAGGTAAAAGAACACATTCTTGTGGTGACCCAGTCAAAAAAGAAAACTATATCAGATAAAACCCATTAACTTTCACATGTTGAGACCTATCAATTTAAATATTCATCAGGCAACATATCAGCCCAGAATCAACATTACAAACCCTATTCAATATTTCTGCCAAGATATGAGGCTGGATACAGTTACAGGCAGATGAAAAATCAATAAAAAGTCTTTGAACCCTCAAGATGTGCTAAAATCATGTTTAACAGAGTACTTATCGCATCATCAACACCCTTCACAATAGTACTGTTTTTCTGTCTGGAGTACCCCTGAGCTCCTCTAGAGGGCACTCCACCCCATACTTTTGCCACTTACCAGACTCCATTTCCCACAATCCTCTGTCTAGAAACTGATTACAGACACAGGTGTTACCCATCAGTGGTACTATTTAAGCTGTACACTCTCACACACTCATTGCTGAGTGTTGTTTTGCTATTGTGGACTCTATGTAGCATTTCCCTGTATCCTGGTTACTAGTGATGGGCAAATTAAGCCTCGTGAAGTACTGAGACTTTCCTCTAACTGTTTTGAAAAAAGTTTCAAAGCTTTGAAAGTGTCAAAAACAGCACCATCTGGTGGTTAGTAAAAAAATATAGCAGCCTGTCAGACGAAGCAGCCACCACACATTCCATGTATCGTCAATTAATGTTACGTGCATAAATAAAAGGCTAAACATTATGTGTGTGTTTGTTGAGTTTCTGTCTCTGATAAATTCATTTACCAATTAAACTGTGGCATTTAATGTCAGTACAAATAACAATATTATGTAGTGGAAGAATAATGTAGACATATTTAATTTTCCTGAAATAATTAGTATTCTTCACATTTACTTGTATGACTGGGTACTTAAAAATATAATTTAATATGTCTGAATAAAAACTTACTAGTAAAGTAAGATATAGGGGTTCGAACATTCCGTCACGCAAAGTGAATCGCTCACGTGATTGGACAGAAAGTGAGGCTTCATTTGTCGTGACTCTGGGAAACAATACACGCCCCGATATTGGGCCTCACTAGAAATTGTGTCATATGTAGCATTACCACTGGTTATCCTTGTCTTGCCTTTTCTTGTTGCCATGTTTTTGACTTTAGACTGCCTCCAGCTTTTGATTGTTTTGCTGCCTGCCCTGACCATTGCCCGTTTTCTGGATTACTCTTTTGTCTCGCCTTGGATGTTATTGTTTTCTGGTGTTAGACCCTGCCTGTATTGGCTACACTCTGTTAAAAAAAAAAAAAAAAAAAAAAAAAACTTCACTTGGATCCCCACTTCATTGCAATGCTTGTATTTGTACTTATTTAAAAGAAACTTTAAAATATCCAATATTTGAGTAGTACTTTTAACTACTTGACTTGTACAATTATTAATGAATGACAGATTTACTCCAAAGCTTTGCATAAGACTGATGCAGAAAAAAGTACCTGTTCTTGATGGTGAAAATCACCTGTAAAGGCTGATGCTACCACCACCATTGACTGGATATGGAATTTTACATACAAATTTGTGTCAGAAAAATATAAAAGCTTTAAAATACTCTCACCTGATTACCTAATGTTTCCCATCTTGCAACTAGGTCATTATTAAGCTTTTTGACTAACACCATGTGATTTTAGTGTCACATGGATCCTGTGGCGTCTCTATATAAAGCCTAGTGTTATGTACAGAGATTGATGTGGTTTACTGGTGCAACTTCAGTTTGATCTTTGATATTGAACTCTGTAGCTCTTTCAAAGCAATCATCTGTGACTATGTCTCTCACATGTTTCTTTCTTTGATCGTGAAAAGTTTTGAAGGTTGACCTTTTCTTGGCAGCGTTTGCTTTGTTTTGTGTAACTTACATTTCCTGACAGTTGCATCAACAGGGCTCAGTGGGGTTTCCAAACACTTGGTAATTGTTTGGTACCCTTTTCCAGTTTCTGCAAAGGTTTTACTTATATCTTGCCTTGCCTTTGATATACATTTTAGTATTCACTGCTGTCCTGCGGAATCACAAACTGAATCACTGAATCATTATCTCTGAATTTCTGAACTGTGTGGCTCTTGAACACATGGGACTGAATAGTGCATATTAATGCAAGCACATATCAGAATATTTAGAATATTTTCTGTCATCAAAATAAGTTTAACTTCAACAATTAATTAGATTTTTTTTTAATTAATTAATACATTTTTACCTCGTTTATTCAGCAAAGATGCATTAAATGAATCAAAAGTACAGTAATGACTTTTACATTGTTACAAAAAAAAAAAAAACTAAAATATTAAGTTTGCATCAAATCAGCATATTATAGTGATTTTTGGATATGAAGACTGGACGAATGTCTGCTGAAAATTCAGCTTTGCCATCATAATATATTTATCCCTGTTCTCATGTACTGTATATTTCACAGTGTGACTTTATATCTCACAATTTCATCTTTATTATTAAATAGTTACTTACAAGATTTCATTTGGAAATGTACATTCATGACAATTTCAATAAAAATAAGTAAACATGGTGTTAGCTCATTCATTGACCTTTAAAAATTGCTTACATAATCCTTGTTTTCTGCGTCAAGACGTACTTATCCTATGACTAATCATTGTTACATCAGTAAATATTCTGAGTGGATTAGCAATAAATATAAATATACCGTGAGGCTGGTGCTTGTTGTTAAAAAAAATCACAAATGTTAAAATCTGTCATCAAAAATACTTGCATATTCTTAAACAGTCCATTACTAAAGCAGTTTGAGTGTGAACATCTTGCACTGACATCAGTGTGAGCTGGTAAGAGGCTGTATGTGAGCATCCTGTGTACGGGACACTAGTCGTGGTGTGGCAGGAACACAGTGTGTGTCTTTAATGCAGCCACACTGCTGCGCTCTGTGCCTTTATGGCAACTGGAGCAGAAAATCATCTCATCACGCAGTGCAGATTACATGTCTCTCCACAGACTATATGTGCATCAGCAATGCACATTCTGCTTGTCTACTTATGTTTGTACAGTTCATGTTGTTCATTGTCACCCTATTTCATCTAAAGTGATGTACAATACAATACAGTAACAATCTAAATCTAAAGGAAGATTCAGGTGTCTACTACTGTGTGTGCACTTGGATGGGTTAAATGCAGAGCACAAATTCTGAGTATGGGTCACCATACTTGTCCTTTCCTTTCCTTCCTTCCTCAGTCACCCTCCAGTTGAACTAACAACATTTGTACTAGTACCAGTTTATAGAATTACTGAAATGCTTAAAAGCTACTAATCACTTTATTGAAACACAAACTGCTTTTCAACCCTACTAAATGGCCAGTTTTGTTCAAATTCTAAAATGTAATTATTTTAGCAACCAACAAGGGCTACCACAAAATGTAAGAACTGGCTCCCTTTCAATTCAGGAATGGAATTTGAATTTAATTGGCCATGTTCCACAGCAGGGTAAGTGTTGTTTCTGTAATTCAGTTTCCAATGAATTCATCCTAACACTGCCCCACAGGATGTTTGTGATGTGTTCTTTTTTTGCTTGGTTTTGTATTTGAGACTTTTGGTTTGTAGTGTTTATTTGTGCCTTCCTGTAAAAAAAAAAAAAAAGCTCACAGAGTGCAACCATTTCAAGTCATTGAAATAATGGCACCCTGATGATGGTCAAAAACATGTATAAAACAATCTGGATTTTTTAAATAACGTAAATCTTTAAAGTTTTTAAAGTATCTTTAGAGTTTTCTACTACATATTTCAGTAAGAGATATCATTTATGTTAGCCATTAAGCCATATAAGTCTTAATACCCAGGGTTCACACTTACAACTTTCTTTTGATTAGTAACATTGAAATAAAAACCTAATAATAATTTCCTATTTTAAAAAATTAATTGGCATGAAGAAGATAGCTTTTCTTCTTTTATTCTAACGTTTCAAAGTGAAATAACTTCTTGAATGAGGAAAACATTTAGGGTGAAACTTCAATTCCCTGGGAATTGATTGGATTGTTATTGTTTGTTAATTGCTGCAATCTTTGTAATTGTTGAGTTGCTTGAGGGGAAGAATTGAAACTAGTGCCAGTATACACGTCATTAGGGAACAGACGCTTTTATGAAAGGGGCAGGCTCATTCTCAGTAAAATCTAGAGATGGTTATATGGTTTGGTTATATCCAGTGCTGGAAATAGAAAAAATTCACTGGGGGTACTATGGAGTTGGGGGATGCGGGGGGTGGAATTGACCCAAAAGATGCCCTTTAGATGTATTTTTTTTTATTATTATTACATATTAGGTGTAGAAAAAGATTTTCTTTTTCTAAAATTAATCAGGTAAAAAACTTGCCATTTATTTCTAAATTATGACTTTTTTTTTTTAAGTAAAAATCATATTAACATTATAAGTACACTCCAGGAAACATTAAAAAACAGCAATAAATGCAGTTCATGACCCCTTTAACAATTGGAAATTCAGAAATGTAAAATTTTTGTCAACAAGTTAATGAATATGAATATGAATTACAGAAAAATCTGAAATGAAACTGACACATCAGTTATACCGTGCCATTGTGACTGCAAAGTGTCACGTGATAAGCATGATATTACACAAACAAGGCTTTGTTACTATTGATGACCCGTTGTGCATGATAAAAATCATTAGTATATTAATTATATTATTATGGTCTCTAATTGGCATGAACAGCTAATCCCTCCATAAAACACAAAACAAGCCCTACAATTAATAAAGAAACATCTTATACACACACTTCATATTATATACATAACATAATATATGTACATTACACTTTGTAATTTGCAGTAAGTTTGTAAAAGGCATCAATACATGCTTGGCCTGTGTTTTCATTACATTTACAGTTTTGTCCAGCATGTGTCGCCATTTTTAAGTATGTCTTTTGTGCGAATGTATTTGTGGATTACTATGTGCGTTTCTGGAGCTGTCGCTTGTGCAAGTGTGGGAGATTTTGATACTGTTTTTAGTCGAAATTCAAGCTCTCTTCGAGCTAGACGACATTATTTTTAGAACGGATCATCAGGTACGTTAACACAAATTTATGCATATCATTTGTCTTATTTCATCTGTTAAATTAACGGTTTCAGTTCAGATTTTCGGCAAATTTACCTGAAGCGGCCTGCTTCTGTGAGGAGAAAGACGCGCACCGAAATAGAAGCATTTCAATTGGCTGCCGGCTGGTATTTGTCAGGTTTTGGGACTCTTTTTGTTTGTGTTTTGATTTGGTTTAGTCCTGTTTGTCTTTGGTTCCTTCCACTTCCTGTTTGCCCTTATTTGGTTTTGTTCCTGTCTCCACCCCTAATTAAGTCATTATCAGTTAAGTGCCTTCACCTGTCTGTGTCTTGTGAACCACCCTATTTAAGTTAGATTCTGTTCATTGTTTGATTGTCCGTTCTCGTCGTTGTGTGCGTGTCTCCTTGCCTGTCTCCTGTTGGATTTATTCTGTGGATTTTGTTATTAAAAGACTTGTTTTGCTCCTGATCTCGACCTTGAACTCCTCGTTTGTCCTCCCCTACACGACACGTGACAGAAGAACGGACCTAAAACAGTTTTTCGTCGTGTTTTTGTCTTCGTTTATTTTTTCGTTTTTTTTAGTGTTTTCTTTTTGTTTCTTGTTGTTTCCCCTCCACATTATGAATAATCCTGCTGTCCTCCTCCTCCTCCTGAAGCAGGGGAATCGATCTCTTGAGGACCACACAAAGGACTTTATTTTGTTAGCTAATTACACCAGCTACCCAGACGACTGCCTCTGCGCATTCTATCTCGCCGGACTTAATTCCGAAACAAGAGCGCAGTTGTCTGGGGATGGTCCTCAAGAGAACTTTGCTGCCTTTATTGAGTGGGTACTGGTGTCATGTCAGCCGTCGATGACCGTGGACATCATGGATGACACCAGTCCCACTCACGACCCAGAGCCCAGCCCACCATCACCCGTGACGGAGCTGCCTGAGCCCACCGCAGATGGAGAGCCAGAGCCTGCTGCGATCGTTGAGCCATCACCACCGGAGGTGATTGAGCGGACAACTGCCCCGGAGCCAGAGCCCGAGACGTCTGACCAGGTGCGAGAGCCGGCAACTGTGGAGATCGCGGGGGCTACGGAAAGCCCCGCCCACACCGCCACTGCTGGGGGTGAGCTATACCTGGACTCAGGGGAATTACATAACTTGGACACTGGTTTATCTATCTCCCTTCCGTCATCCTCTGAACACTTGAACGAACGAACAAATCCCACCCAGCCTCCCTCTCCCGCCTCCTCTCATTGACTGTTTTCCTGCCTCAACGCCCACTCCACTGGATCTCGTCAGTCCCGCCGCTCACCCTCAGCTCACCATCTGTGGCGTGGGCTCGCCGCGGGTCTGCCCATCTCCAGCTCCGTTGGTGTTGATTCCGGAGGATCCCTCATCTCCATCTCCAGCCTCCGATCCTTGGACTCCACCTCGGCCCTCCGACCCTGCGGCTGCACCATGGCACCTAGCTCCCTCATCTCCACCGTCGCCCGTCGATCCACCAGCTCCACCGGGCTCCCTCGTCCCTACGGCTCCGCCCCGGTCAGTCGTCACCCTGCCATCGCCTCTGGACTCCACTCCTCCGGCTGCGCCTCGTCGCTCCGTCCCTCCGGCTCGGCTGGACTCCTCCTTCCCTCCAGCTCAGCCTCGGTCCTCGATCGCTGCGGCTACGCTGCGGCTCTCCGGATCTCCGCCTCCGCCTCGGTCACAGGTGCCACCTGTTCTGCCTTGGCCCTCCGGATCCTCGGCGTCGCCCTGGATCATCGCCTCTCCGTCTCCGCCTCGGGCTCCACCTCCACCTGCTCCGCCACCATCGGTCGGCCCCATGGAGTCGTCAGCCCTTCCTCCACCATGGCTCCCCCCTCCGTCGGCTCCGCCGTGGGCCACCGTCACAGCTGGGATCTGGGTTCCTCCTGCTTCAGCTCCCTCCTGTCTTCTCCCTGGCTCCTCCCTCCGGCTGATCCACCCTGGACACTCCTGTCGTCTCCCTGGCTCCTCCCTCCGGCTGATCCACCCTGGACACTCCTGTCGTCTCCCTGGCTCCTCCCTCCTGCTGATCCACCCTGGACACTCCTGTTGTCTCCCTGGCTCCTCCCTCCATCATCTCCTCCCTGGACTCCCTTTGTTCTCCTCCTCCTGGATGTCCGTCCCCCACCCAAGCCCCCCCCATGTTTTTGTTTTCGACGCGAGGTCGCGCCTTCCGGGAGGGGGGAGAGTTATGTCAGGTTTTGGGACTCTTTTTGTTGTGTTTTGATTTGGTTTAGTCCTGTTTGTCTTTGGTTCCTTCCACTTCCTGTTTGCCCTTATTTGGTTTTGTTCCTGTCTCCACCCCTAATTAAGTCATTATCAGTTAAGTGCCTTCACCTGTCTGTGTCTTGTGAACCACCCTATTTAAGTTAGATTCTGTTCATTGTTTGATTGTCCGTTCTCGTCGTTGTGTGAGTGTCTCCTGCTGGATTTATTCTGTGGATTTTGTTATTAAAAGACTTGTTTTGCTCCTGATCTCGACCTTGAACTCCTCGTTTGTCCTCCCCTACACGACACCTGACAGTATTATGGCCAATCACAACAGTCAGCATTGCACAGCCCACTACGTTGTTGTTATTATTATGTATTGGTCTATGGTTGTGTGCGGAGCTGTTCTATGGCTTTTGTAGGCTGAGTGCTTAAAATATAGAAACCTTTTATTTCCCCCAAAAAATGCAACCACTTTTTTTGAACTGGAACACCGTGCCCCATTGAAATTCATTCCCCGGACGCCGTCCCCCCGCGTCCCCCCCCATTTCCAGCCCTGGTTATATCCTAGTAGATCTGCAGTTTCTGAAATACTGAGGTCAGCCTGTCTGGCACCAACAATCATGCTACATTCAAAATCAATTAACTTCACCTTTCTTCCCCATTCTGATGCTCAGTTTGACCATGTATACATGCCTAAATACACTGTGAGTCCATCCACAGGAAGACAGAGCTTTCCCTATCTGATCTTTGCATTTCCTTGTTTTGAAAAAAAAAAGTACATATTCCATAAGCCGGCATTGTCTCAAGAAGTATCTGCATACACACAAAACCACTGAAACTGACTGAAAACGATGTAGTGTACATGCCAGACCAGTATATGGCACTGTAATTTTGCCACAGAGATGCAACAAAAAACAATAAAATCGTGGTTTCAGGCTGCTGGATATGTCTTGATGAAATGCCTATACAACACAATATTTTTACATATACAACTAAACACATCTCTGTGTGGACGGGCCCTGAGTTGCTGCCATTGATTAGATGATTAGACGTTTGTGTTAATGAGCAGTCAAACAGGTGTACCTAATAAAGTGTCCAGCGAGTACTACTTCTAACTACTAGTGATGCAAATCTTATTCATTTCCGCAAATCTTTTTTTTCTGACAGTTTGGCTCATTGAACCGGTTCAGAAAGCTGATTCATTGGTTCCTGGTGTCATCAAGCAATGCAGTGCATTTATTTTCTAACAACTCAGTGCCATGCTGCATCAATGATACATTCAAATAAAGTAATTTGTATAAACGCATTGAAACATTCAAATAAAAAGTGATTTCTGTGAATGCATATTGCTGATTATTGCTTTTCATTCTTTAACTTAATAATGTTTGTGGTTACAGTTTAATTAGTGAATCCTTTATGTCAGATATTACTGACCAGTACTGATTAGCCTACAACTTGGTACAAGTTTTGTACCTACAGCACACATTACAGACCACACTAAAACTCAAGTTTTTAAAACAAAAATACAAATTAAAGTGTCAGCAACTCATTTGTCAGAATCCACAACTGAACCGACTTATTCGGTTCTTTTTGAGTCAGACGTGCTACTTTGGCTGTATGTCCTGTGTCATCAACCCAGAACTAAAGTTTGATTCAGTTCGATTTATGAACCAGCTCTAACCGGTTACTTCCTGAGAACCGTCTCAAAAAGAATGATTCGTTCAAGAATCAAACATTCAATTCAATTGAATTCAATTTAAAGCCTATTCCAGCATATCAACCCAAAGGCTGGGGATCACCCTGAGGTGCGTTTCTCAAAAGCATTGTTAGCTAAATATGGTCGTTAGTTAGACTGAAATCTATTGGTAATGACAGAACTTGAGACCATAGTTGCTTTTGGGAAACGCACACCTGGATTGATGACCAGTCCATCAGAATCCTCAGTCATAAGCTCCTTTCACCCAGAGATTCCCAGTGGAAAATACACTGATAATGTGTCCTGGGATCATTTGATTTTGGTACATTCACACTGCCAGTGACTTTCTGGAATCTGTGCGTGCATTTACACACATCCCGTAAAGACGTGTGACATCAGGATGTGAATAAACCATTACACTAATGTGGGGTTCACACTGCACAGTTCTTTAAAGTCACCGGAATGCTGCTCTTCTTACACTGCACAACTGTCTGGGGTACCGTTTAGTTGTTGTGTATACACTACATAATGTATTGCTAATAGGAGGTCACACATTATCACAACTTTCTAATAGGAAGAATCGCCAACAACTCTGACTTAAACTACATTTCACAACCAGACACTTGCAAGAATTGATACGGGAAATAACATAAGATTACACAAGAGACATGCATTCTCGTGTGAGAATGGATTTATTCCTGTAAAAAACATCAGCCTTCAAAAAGCTTGCAGTCCAAGTTGTCTTTACAACGATTTGCCATGAAAAATAAAAAGAAGCTAAGAACTTTTTTGCCCTGTATTCTGCTCCCTCATTGGCTATAGGTCAACAATTATTTCATTTTCAGTCAAAGCACATTTCACACTGCAGGACTGTGAGTCGCCAACAGATCCAGATATTTAGCATATCAAATATCTCAGAGGCATTGGCGACGTCTTTGAAAACACACACTACACCAAGGGTTTCTCAAGTCTTGCCCTGGAGGGATAATGTGCTGCAGAGTTTAGCTCCAACCCTGGTCAAACTCACCTACCTGTAATTTTCTAATGATCCTGAAGACATTGATTAGCATGCTCAGGTTTGTTTGATTAGGGTCAGAGCTCAACTCTGCAGGAAAGTGGACCTCATAGGCCAAATTTGAGGATCCCTACACTACGCGATTGTCACTAACATGAACAAGCACAAATTTGCCATGGATTTTGGGCATTTGTCAATTGCCTTTGCACATTCTGGGACTGATCCTGGAAATGTTACTAGGTCCCCATCCTGGGATCGATCATGAGAGGTGTTTGCATTCACACAGAATGCACTATAGCAATTTTATGGCGGTTTTCTGGGATTAATGCTCTGTGTGAAAGCAGCTCAAATATTCACTCAGTCACTCACACTTACGGTCAATTTGTTGTGATAGGTTTAAATATTGATGATAATGTCTTAGAAATTTTACATTTATAAAATGTGAGTGTGTTTAAATAAGTAAAAGTTAAATGAGGTAGAGCAGGATTCACTTCAGACTGTTTAACATCCTCTTATTGAATTAATTTAATTTGCCCCAGATTACCTAATGGAAATTCTCTACATTTTTATATGAAAATATTTTCTTAATCTAATTCTTTTGACCATATGCCTGAAGAAAAGAAAAAAAAAGCCACATTGTCAGGCATTGCCAAATGTCTGATTACATCCTATGGATGGTGTCCAAATGTCAAAATTTTCTATGGATGATGTCCAAATGTCCAAATCTTGTCCAAATGTTGCATCCAGTTTGTTCTCCTAAGCCGCAGTCTCATCCTGCATCCAATATTTAACCCCACATAAGTCCTTGCTTTCTCATCCTCCCTATTCTCAGCAGTCATCAAAGAGTTGGATAAAAGTAAGTTTACAACAGTCACTAACTCTTACATAAAGGATTTTACTTACATAACCTATCATATCAAAGCTCAGTTGTGTCAAGAAAGGTGACCTTTTAGATTGAATTCTATTTTTATGAATCATCTACAGTTGATATTGTGCTAAAGAGCATAAATAATATTTCAAATGAAGACAGAAAAGTGTCAGCTTAAAACAGCAATCAAAAAGACTTCTTTTGTTTCTGCACAGTGAGAATGAACAGAACCTTCCAGAAACGCCGACATGATACCCACAATAGTTAATTCATCCCTTGCCAGAATCCACATCCCTTCATCCTCCAGTACACACACACATACACACACTGTGCCCAGGCCTCCTTGGAGGGCTTTCTCTCCTTTCCACCTGCCTTTATATGAACACAATCACAGCTGGCTAAGCAGTAAAAGCACCAGCTGTATCCACAGAAAACACAAACTTAAATTCTGCCCAATGCTCTAGGTATTTAAAACATTTGCTTTAAAAGAATAAACTTCTTAGGGGTTTAGATGGTAAAATTCTTTGTGTTTTAGTACATCTTTATAAAAAGTCTACATTTCTGCACTAGGACTGCACAACACTACTAGTTCACCCATGTGGTCCCATGTTTTTATATCAGGCTACCAGCTAATCTCAATGTTTAAGACATTTTAGACCATTTTTTTTAGATGAAATCTCACTTTCGGATACAAGCAAGTGTTTAAATAACTTTCAACTGTTATCCAAAGTGGATTCTAATTACTGTCTGAGGCTAAACAAATCTCTTATTTATAGATGTATATACGTTGCTAAAGACTACATAAAGTCTGTACTATATTATTTGTTTCATATTTCATCTGTCTCTTCCCTGTGTCTTTGTTTATTCTGGATTTCTGCTTGAGATCAAAAGCTATTGGTACATTGTAAGAACTGGCTCACACTGGCTTGTCAATAGAACAGCTATTGAATGGACCAAAATGATGACAGAATTTTCATTTTTGGGTGAACTATCCCTTTAACTCTGCCTGCACTCTGTATGACACATTCATACATTCAACAACACAAACCTTCACCCTTCAGTGTCAATTTTTCCAGACCCACTTGCTTGGGTCTTGCCAC
The DNA here is from genome assembly GCA_033026305.1 of Cirrhinus molitorella. Classification (NCBI taxonomy): domain Eukaryota; kingdom Metazoa; phylum Chordata; class Actinopteri; order Cypriniformes; family Cyprinidae; genus Cirrhinus; species Cirrhinus molitorella. The sequence continues at coordinate 16,822,840 of CM065120.1, read as the reverse complement.
TGCAGCATATGTACATGCACACACTCTCTGTGAAATCTAATGCTTTATGACAGGCGTTCTCGCATCAGTTCTCCTGACCCTGACTTCTCATCAACTTCCTTCCATCATTAGTCACTTGAGTTCTTATCGACAATTTAAACAGACATTTCACAAATGTGTAATAAGATACATGTTTATATATATTTCTTGCTGCTTATGCTTTGTTAGTCTCTCTCTTTCTCATTTAATCTTGTTGTATAAGCTCATGCGAGGATGGACTGTGGTGAAGACAACTGTCTGCTGCCCTGCAGGCTGAGTTTATGAGAATCGACTCCAGCCTTGATAATTATATGTTTAATTAGCTGTGCAAAAATTAGGGAATATGGTGAACTGTGCATTAACTAAAATTATCTCTCTTTTTTTTTTTTTAGAAAACATAATTAGGCTTCGAACAGCAGTGAAGAAACTCATCAATAGAGACTTTAAGTGATAATTCACCCAAATATGAATATTCTGTCATAATTTAATGAATGTTGTTATTTAAAAAAAGTATGACTTTCATCTGTGAAACACAGAGGGAGATATTTTTTAAGAATCTATTTATAAATTACAATGACTGACCTTTCAAGCTTTAAAAGTGACTCAGACATTCTAAAAATGGTCCAAACAACTTCTATTCTATATTCCAAGTCTTCTAACTGTAACGCTTGGTCAGAGAAGGGACGAAAAGGCAGAAGGTAAGTTTGTGAATGTTTATTTACAGTGCTTCCAAGAAACATAAACAACGTCATTCATTTCCGAACGAACAGATGAAGTTCCAAACTGTGAGAATGGCATCAGAGTGTAAGTCCATCCATAAACATAGAATTACGGTTCACAAAGTCACTTCCCTCAATTCCCCTTGTTTCCATCCACAGAAGAGAAGTCCACAATTCACGAGTCCAAGGAAATCCGAAGAAAGAGTAATCCACATGAGAAGAGCAACAACCAAGCATGTCACTTCGATCCCGAGTGGTGAGTATGAGGGAAGGTGAGTTTATATACACAGGTAATCAGGGTTGCACAGGTGTTCCGGGTTAGTATTCGGGGGATGGTTCACGGGTGCTGGTGCTCAGGGACCGGGGTGAAAGTGCAGGATTGGGTTGAGACGTGACAGTACCCCCCCCTCCACGGGTGGCTCCTGACACCCTTGTCCGGCGACGCGGCCGACCGCGACCTCGGGGGCCCGGACGATCTGGATTCTGACGATGGAAGTCTTCGAGGAGAGATGGGTCCAAGATGTCGGCGTGTAATATCCACGATCTCTCCTCGGGTCCGAACCCCTCCCAGTCGACTAGGTACTGGAGCCGGCCGGCGCGCCGCCGTGAGTCGAGGATGGTCCGAACCTGGAAGATATGGTCTCCCTGGATTTCTGGTTGTTCTGGCGGAGGATCGGGTTCCAGGTCTGTGGAGGAAGGGGCAACTGAGGGTAAGTATGGTTTTAGCAAGGATACGTGGAAGGTAGGTGCAATTCTATAATGGGCTGGTAGGTTGAGACGGTAAGTGACAGGATTTATTTGGGAGTGTATGGTGAAAGGCCCAATGTAGCGGGGACTCAGCTTCCTGCTAGGCAGCCGGAGACGGATGTCGCGGGTGGATAGCCAGACACGATCTCCAGGATGGTAAGTCGGAGCAGGAAGTCGGCGACGATTTGCAGCCTCCGTATGTCTCCGGACTGCCTGCTGGAGATGGACGTGAGCTGAGTCCCAGACCCTCTCGCTCTCCCGGAACCAGTGATCTACCGCAGGGACTTCAGAAGACTCTCCGTTCCAGGGGAACAAGGCTGGTTGATATCCTAAAACACATTGAAAAGGAGTTAAACCAGTGGTAGACTGACGGAGAGAATTTTGGGCGTATTCGGCCCACGGTAGATACTGGCTCCAGGTTTCTTGATGTTGGGCACAGTATGTTCGGAGGTACCGGGATAGCTCTTGGATCTTACGTTCGGTCTGGCCGTTGGTTTGTGGGTGATAACCGGAGGAGAGACTGATGGCAGTACCCAGGAGGGAAAAGAATCCTCGCCAAACCCTGGAGATGAACTGGGGACCCCTGTCAGACACGATGTCTTCGGGCAATCCGAAGTTACGGAACAGATTTTGGAACAGAGATTCAGCAGTCTCCATAGCCGTAGGTAGACCCTTCAGTGGGATGAACTTGCAGGCCTTCGAGAACCGATCCACTACCACCAGGATAGTGGTGAATCCCTTGGAAGGGGGTAAATCCGTGGCAAAGTCGACCCCTAAGTGGGTCCAGGGTCGGCGAGGAATGGGTAAAGGTTGAAGCTTCCCTTCCGGTAGACGACGAGGAGTGGTGGTGATGGCACAGACCGAACATCCCTTGATGTAACGGTGGACATCCCGGTCCATCCTTGGCCACCAAAACCGTTGGCGAAGGAGCGAGAGGGTACGCCTGCTGCCAGGGTGTCCGGATCCAGGTGAGGTGTGCGTACTTTCCAGGAGCGGAAGTCGTAGCCTAGTGGGTACGTACCCTAAACCTTCGGGCACTCCAGGGGGCGCTGGCTCCTCGAGGATGGCGTCACGTAGTTCTTCCTCAAATCGCCAAAGGATGGGTGCAACGGTAACAGATGGTGGAAGAATTGGGTCAGGAGGAATAACTTCAGAGTCTGGAGAGAACATTCGTGACAGAGCATCAGCTTTGACGTTTTTGGGTCCTGGTTGATAAGTGATTGAGAATCGGAACCGGGCAAAGAATAGGGACCAGCGGGCTTGACGAGCGTTGAGACGTTTTGCGTCACGAAGATATTGAAGGTTCTTGTGGTCTGTGATGACAGTAAAGGGGTGACGAGCTCCCTCAAGCCAGTGACGCCATTCCTCGAGGGCTAACTTAATAGCCAGCAACTCCCGATCTCCAATGCCGTAGTTCTGTTCCGCAGGAGAAAGTTTCCTGGAAAAGTACGCACATGGATGGAGGGTTCGGGGCTCACCAGACCATTGGGAAAGAACGGCTCCGACCCCTTGGTCTGCAGCATCCACCTCCACTGTGAAGGGGAGTTCTGGATTTGGGTGTGACAGGATTGGAGCGGTGGTAAACTTCTCCTTCAGCTGATCAAACGCTTCCTGGGCTGTTTGATTCCACTCGAGTTTCTTCTTACCACCCTTCAGCAAGGAGGTCAAAGGGGATGCACACAGACTGTAGTTTTTAATGAACCTGCGGTAGAAGTTTGCGAAGCCCAGGAAACGTTGCAGTTCTTTGACAGTTGAAGGAGTTGGCCACTTCTTAACCGCATCGACCTTCCCTGGCTCCATCTTCACTCCCTCCGCAGAGATCACGTACCCGAGAAAGGAGACGGTTGACGCATGGAACTCACATTTTTCTGCCTTCAGGTACAATTGATGTTGTCTGAGACGGGTGAGAACCTTGCAGACATGACTCTGGTGTTCCTCCATATTACGTGAGTAGATAAGGATATCGTCAATATAGATGATGACGACAAACTGATGAAGATAATCTCTGAAGATCTCATTCATGAAATTCTGAAACACAGACGGACTATTGGCAAGTCCATAGGGCATTACCCGATATTTGTAGTGCCCAGTGGGCGTGACGAAGGCAGTCTTCCATTCGTCTCCCTCTCGGATACGGATCAGGTTATATGCGCTGCGGAGGTCCAGTTTTGAGAAGATGCAGGCTTCACGGAGTTCTTCCAGGGCTGCTGGAACTAGTGGAAGGGGATATGCAAACTTCACAGTGGCCTCATTTAGCACCCGGTAGTCGATGCAGGGTCGGAGCCCTCCATCCTTCTTTCCCACAAAGAAGAAGCTAGAAGCTGCTGGTGAGGTGGATGGTCTGATAAACCCCTGATGTAACGCCTCATCGATGTATTGCTTCATCGCTTCCTGTTCGGGTTTGGATAATGGGTAGATACGACCGTGAGGGAGTTTAGTACCTGGCAGCAGGTCGATGCTACAATCCCAGGGCCTGTGAGGGGGAAGATTGGTGGCTTTCTCCTTACTGAAGACGTCGAGGTAGGTATGATACGCTGGAGGGATAGTGACAGTGACCGTAGTGTTGGGGCTTTCGATGGTAGTGGACTGGAGAGGTAGGTGTTCTCCTTCCTTCTGGAGGCAGTGATGGTGACATGATTCATTCCATTCCAGAACCTTGCCCGTCTTCCAGTCCATGTGTGGTTGGTGATGTGAAAGCCAAGGTCGTCCAAGGATGACGTCAACAATAGAGTTAGGGAGGATTAAAAACGTCAGTCTCTCTTTGTGTTGGTGGTGAATAGTTAACTCCCAGATAGGAGTTCTCCGTGTGATTTTACCATTTCCCAGCGGAGAGCCCTGGATGGTGGTTATTCGATAAACGGTTTCACTGGGTACGGTTCTCAGATTATGGCGGTCCACGAAACGGGAGGAGACAAAGTTCCCAGCAGCTCCGGAATCCACCAACACAGAGACGGGAAAAGAGTGACGATTAATATTGAGCTGTGCGATGAAATGGGGTATAAGTGAGGTATTGGGTGTAAGTCGGACTGCACTCACCATCGTTTTCGGAGGTCGAACAGGACAGGCGGTGATTATGTGATCAGCTCCTCCACAATACAGACATAAGCCTTTCTGGAATCTCCGTTGTCGTTCAGAAGGATGTAGATGGTAATGATCGGTGATCATAGGCTCATCCAAGGCGTTCTGACACACTGTGCGCTCTGTACGGACTGGAAACTGGTTAGTGGTAACAGAACAGGCTGATAGATGTTGGGAAACATGTATGGCCTTTCGAATGAAAGTCTCTATGTTAGAGTTGTCATCGTAGATCACCATTTGTTTCCGTATCTCAGGATGCAATCCTTGGCGATAAGCTGCTAGTAACGCTATCTCGTTCCAACCACTCGTGGCCGCCAAAGAGCGGAATCGCAGTGTATAGTCGTGAATGGATAGTTTGCCTTGTCGTAGATGGATAAGTTCGTCATGAACAGAGAGATTGGTGAGTGCAGTACCGAATACCTGCTTGAAATGGGTGAAGGAGGAAGTAATGGTGGCTAGTGCAGGGCTCTTTGAAGTCCATAACCCGTCTGCCCATTGTAGAGCTCGTCCTGTTAGCAGAGAAATCACAAAAGAGATTTTAGAGATTTCGTTGGTAAAACTCACACTGTTGGCTTCGATATACAGCGAACACTGGAGAACAAATCCATTGCAGCCCTCCGGTTCGCCGGAGTATGTGGCAGGACGAGCTAGCGGGGATCGAGCGATCACAGAAGGAGCGGGTTGAGGTGACAAAGACTGTCGCAAGGCGTGCACAAGCTCAGCGAATGGATCCACTGCCGCGGTTTCTGTTGCTGGCGGCGTCTCCATGTTTGTTATTGTTTTAAGGACTCGGGATCCTGTAACGCTTGGTCAGAGAAGGGACGAAAAGGCAGAAGGTAAGTTTGTGAATGTTTATTTACAGTGCTTCCAAGAAACATAAACAACGTCATTCATTTCCGAACGAACAGATGAAGTTCCAAACTGTGAGAATGGCATCAGAGTGTAAGTCCATCCATAAACATAGAATTACGATTCACAAAGTCACTTCCCTCAATTCCCCTTGTTTCCATCCACAGAAGAGAAGTCCACAATTCACGAGTCCAAGGAAATCCAAAGAAAGAGTAATCCACATGAGAAGAGCAACAACCAAGCATGTCACTTCGATCCCGAGTGGTGAGTATGAGGGAAGGTGAGTTTATATACACAGGTAATCAGGGTTGCACAGGTGTTCCGGGTTAGTATTCGGGGGATGGTTCACGGGTGCTGGTGCTCAGGGACCGGGGTGAAAGTGCAGGATTGGGTTGAGACGTGACACTAACATTGATGATATAGTTTTAGATTGCAATTTAAGTAATTATTTATTACAAATCTTGCATTCAGCCCAAACTCTTGTTGTCTTATTAATTACACAGTTCTTGAATGTAGTCAGATTTGTGACTAAATTGTTCTTTTGAGAGAAGGTTATCTTCTAATATTTTCAATATTGGTCAAGGCTACGTCTACATTATCTGGATACATTTTAAACACTTTCCATTCCCCATTAGCATTTTCAAGCATTTTCCAAAAGTTTCTTATTCACAATGAAACACTGGAAAATGTAAATTTTCATGAAATTCTTCTGGCAGGATCATTTTATTTACGAAAATATCTCATCATTCACTGATGTGTCCAGGTTGTGCTCGCTCATCATTATATGTTTGATCTATAACGCAACTGCCCTCATGTTTTAACGCAGGTAAGCGATCTGAGTACATTTTCTGTCATCTTTGCAGAACTGTGATATGAAGAGTGTACAAAGTGTGAAAATAAATAGAATATAACAGTCCCAATAATGATATAAACATAGATATCTATTGGTACAATATGTGTCACATAACTAAATATACATCACCATTTTCAAAAGCTTCTGTTTTCACAGTCCACTCTACAATGCAAAAACGATGTTTTCAAATGTATCCACTGGAACACCAAAACGAAGTGAAAAAGATGTTTTCAAACAAAAATATATTAGCGTGGACAAGGCCCAAGACTATGATGCCGTTTTAGTGGCGCATTAAAAATAAAAACATTCTAAAAATCTTGAGATTAAAGTCAAAATATTTCGAGAATAAAGTTGAAATTTTGAGAATAAAGCTGAAATTGCGAGAAGAAAAGTCGAAATTTTTGAGAATAAAGTCAAAATTGCGAGCATAAAGTCTAAATGTTTTGAGAATAAATAATGACATAAACATAGATATCTATTGGTACAATATGTGTCACATAACTAAACATACATCACCATTTTCAAAAGCTTCTGTTTTCACAGTACACTCTACAATGCGAAAACAATGTTTTCAAATTGATCCACTTGTCCTTGAAAAAAGGCTGTTAACGTGGATGGAATGCCAAAACGAAGTGAAAAAGATGTGTTTTCAAACAAAAATATATTAGCGTGGACAAGGCCCAAGACTATGATGCCGTTTTAGTGGTGCATTAAAAAATAAAAAAAATCTAAAAATCTGAGATTAAAGTCAAAATATTTCGAGAATAAAGTTGAAATTTTGAGAATAAAGATGAAATTTTTGAGAATAAAGTTTAAATTGCGAGAATAAAGTCGAAATGTTTTGAGAATAAAGTCAAAATTGCGACCATAAAGTCTAAATGTTTTGAGAATAAAGTCAAAATGTTTTGAGAAAAAAAGGTAAAGTTACGAGAATTAAATTGTAGCAATTCAAGTTAAAAAAAATATATATTTTGAGAGTGTGGCCTGTGCATGCAAACGGCCTGAATCAGGAGCACTGGAAGAAGTTGCCGGTGCAATGTGCAATTCAAAAACTGGGTAAAACCCCTGTGAAAAATCAATACGAAAAAATCCTTTATATTCAAATTTCAGTCTGTTTGTCAAACATAGGTATAAAAACACATAGGTATAAAGAACACTTGGAATAGGGGTTATGCGCAACAGACTTCCTTATTCTGCTAAACACGTCTCATTGCTTCCAGTTCACACGTTTTGCATATGCCTTGTTAAATATTAAGCTGTTTTACTCAAGATGCCTTCAAAGTAGACACTAAAGATGATCATAACCAAAGTCAATCACATATGTGTTTTCTTTTCACTAACATTTATATAAAAAAAATCCAATAAAGCATCAATAATAAAAACAGCTAGCTCATTTAACTGATTACTATTAACACATTCTCAGACAAGCGGAAGCAATGACTTGTTTTCCGAATTTGGTCAGGTGACATTCGACATATACCCTATATACCATATTAGGTCATAAGGACCACTTTTATGATACTTTTATGATGCTTTTGCATCCTTTTTGGAGCTTTGTAGATAGTATTCTGCATATCTCCATATATTTTTTTCTCTTTGTCCTCCACCTGCATGCATGCTGCATTTCCGTCAACTGTGTGTCAGCATTGATCGGAAGAAATGAACTGTTAAGTGCTGTCTCAGCTAGAGCTCTGGCCAATCTCTCTGCCTTTCTCAGTGTCTTTTGGTGAAAGCAACAGTCTTTTGTGTTGCATAAATAATTTAAACTGACTGCAGCTAGGCACAAACAAAGCTCCCTCCCTCTGTCTTCTGTCATTTAGTTAAGTTCAGTGTGTTTTCACAGGATAAATGAAACCTGCTTTGGTTAAACAAAGAAATAACAGATTTCTAGATGAATGGGAGTAACTGAACTTCTGCTGTGTATTGTTCTGTCTGCGAGCATGAAGATGAGCTTGGCAGAGTGTGTTGAAAAGATCAGGTGCTGGATTCTCTTGCTGTTTGATGAGCTTTTCATGCTTAATTAGACTCACATTTCACACATCAAAATTCAGAATCTCTTTTTTTTGGTGGGTTGATGCTGATGCGTGTTTTAGTTTGCTATTGCCCATTAGTATGAGACTCCCTCGTGGCCCAGCAGGGAAACACATGCAAACCTGCTCGCTCTCACACACACATGCGCATACATGCTGTATAAAGGTGTAAGTGCGTAACAGGACCCCTGCTGGTCTCTGTTGATCTGTTCTGCGGAGAGTCTTAATTAGTTATGGGAGATTTACCCAGCATGCTCCTTTAAACACATGTCTCTTTGGCCTCTCTTCTTTCTTGCAGTCTCACTCTCCTTTACTTACTTTTCTCTAATGTTGCCCTGTGTTCATTATGGAAGCTCGTTTCCACCATGGGAAAAAAAAAATTGAATTGAATTGCAACTTTTATCTCAAACTTAACTTTTCTGAAGTTTTGGTTCTCGGAATTGCAATGTAAATAGAATTCTGAGGAAAAAAAAATCAGAATTGCGAGAAATAATGGGAGAACTGTGAGATGTAAACTCAGAATTGCAAAAAAAAAGTTTTGGAAAAAGAAATTCTCTTGTACACATGTACTGACTCTGAATGTATATGTATCATGACATTCTACATAATCATATTCATTCTATATCTTAATTATTTTATTAACCAGTTGGGGTGCCTAGTGCTATCTTGTTTTAAAATCTTTGACCAGCTAGCAGGCTAATCTCTTCATTTCATTACACGGATATTAAGTGTTTGGCTGTGTCTTAGATTTATTTTTTCAGGCAGGCCATATTAATGATAATACAAATCCTGGCTGGGCCCCGTTTCTAAGTTAGGAATGGTAAACACTCCTAGGTATCAAGCTTTTTCTTTTCCAGAATATTTTTAAAGCTGTGGATGAACGTCACACGTCTTCCATTCACAGCATAAGCACATGCACACTTTGTCAGTACTCTGCATATTTTAATACGGGTAGGGTTTTTCTAATTATGAGCATGATCTCATTAACATAATCACATTATTCTGTTTGCATTAGCTTCAAGTACTGCCTTAATCGCATTGTGAGGATAGATGTAAACGTGATGGAAAAAATATAAAATAAAGGATTATTCTTAAAGTACTTAAATTTCCTTTTGCTATTTTTAGTTAGCAGGTATTATTATTAAGACATACTCTTTTTCTGAAAACTGACTACATAATAATTTACTGTAATGAACTGAGTTTACTGCATACAACATGGTGAGTTAAAAAATATACAGATAAATATATACCAACAGTGTACAGTACATATAATGAACACATATTTGAAGCATTCCAAATACAAAAGATAGTGTATTAGGACACAGCTCAAGACATGATGAAGTCACCTTCAACATGTGGGAACGGTTTTTTCAAAATTTTATGCAGAAGGCTCAGTTTTGCCAAGACTGAGGATAGGATAATGAGTAGCTATCAAAAGCAAAAAATAATGCAGAGGTCATTGAAGGTCATTTTTTTCCCCTTTTCCAGTGGTACGAAAAAACTAGATAAATAAATGTAATTTAATTTGTAAACGTGTTAAAATTTGTATAGCTTAATATAACGTAAATGACTTTCTAAAATATGTAGTAGAAACCCATGAAAGATCCACATTGTTGTATACATATTTTGGACTATGGGGGCGCCATTGTTTTGATTACGTAGAATTATTTCTGCAACACAACTCAGAATACACAACTTAAATACAGATATACGAAGCCACATTCTGTGGCTTTTGGTTGTAATTTTAAGTCAAAGGGCAACAAAAGAAACGATGTCTTCACTGCTTTCCTAGCAATAAGAAGAGGAGAAAAGAATGAGAAGATGCATGTGGATGAATAAAACTTTCTAAAGATCCATGTCTGTGTTCTCCACCCCTTATGCCTGTGAGGCTTTTAGTAGACCACAGCTACTGAAAAAGCTTACAAACAATGCAAACATGCCGAAGACTGTCATGAGTTTATCAGCGCAGTTTCTCAACTCAATATCCGGGTGAGTTAAGACACTTTGTGGGGAAAACCGATGGTACAGCATTTAGTTTAAGCCTATATCCATCACTACATATAAGCTCTTTTAGTAGTTGTGGTCATCGCAGTATTTTGTATTCTGAGTTGTGTTGCGGTGAGAAAAAAAAACGCTCAGTGCCAGTAGCTCATGGAGTGGAACCATTCTAAGTAATCAAAATATTTGTCGCCCCCCATAGTCCAAAATATGTAACTATGTGGATTTTTTTTAAATAACGTATTTTTTATTTTAATTTTTTACTACATATTTCAGTTAGAGACATCATTTACGATATATTAAACTACACACGTCTTAATACCCGGGGTTCCCTTTAAGTAACCCAAAGAATCTGAGGTTCAGAGAGAGTAACAATGGTCTTAGCACAGACCCTTGTCGTATTCCACTGTTGAAGGGTCAGGGTGTGTGCTGATGGCACCACAATGGGGTGGTCGAGGGGCACAATAAAAAGTCTGAAAATTGCTATTTTTGTATAAATAATAGGTGATTTAGCCAGTTTAGGTTAAACAGTACTATATGACAAGGAAACAATAATTCAGATATTTTGTATTTATTTATTATTTTTATTTTTATTTTTTTATGAGATTTTTTAAATCTCATTTTGAAATTTTGAGTTAGAATAGGTTGCAAGAGTACGATTAAAAACACAACGACACGATAATTAGGCTAATATTAATAAAATAAAATTTTATTGATTTTCATTTGCAGCCGTTTCGTGGTAATAAGTGTTTACGCTTGGCCTGGTTTTGGGGAATATTAATAAAATTAAGTGTTTGGTTTTAAGGAGAGTTTTGATTACTCTATACGCTATACGTGTGTGTCAAGTCGCCACTTGATGTCTCCTGTAAACTTGAAGGAAAACCACGTCTTTGAAGTCTTCAGATAAGGTATATTTTCGTCTTCAAGACGTTGATTTGTTTATCCCCTCCCCTTACGCTCTCTAGCTCATTTTTTCGGTCTGCTCCGCTGCAGCTGCTCGGCAAATGAATGGCATCTTTCTCGACATCACGTAAACGCCGACGGGGGGAGCAAAAGCATCTTCCTCTTGTGTTCGCCTCGGACGGAGCAGGCTGAAAACCCCACTCCGTTGATGATTAATTTATAGCTTTATCACACAGCAGGTTGCAGTAGCCTACATCTGATCGTTTTACGAAACGGCTTGGTGTCCGGCCGTATGAATAAAAAAACAGTACCCTTTTTGTCGACGACAGAGTCTCACTATTCAAACAGCATGAAATAATTTCATCTCATGAAGGAACTGGAGCTGCGAAAGACAG